>CM069909.1:102765683-102892746 GCA_036172215.1 Camellia granthamiana
TGAGTTAGTGTGTTCAACATTAAGTTTTGGACTAATTACATATATATAATAAAATAAATCAGGGCGTTCAATTTTTTTTTTTTAGATAGGCAGGGTGTTCAATTGAACACCCAACATTGGATGTAGAGTCGCCCCTGATTAGAAGTTCGATAAGGTACCTACTTAACATCTCCTCTGTAATGTGCCAATTTCATAATAAAATAGTTCCTACACTGGAAGTGCTATATTGCACAGAACACCACCTACAGTATAAAAGAAGAGATCTTCAATGCTTCACTAATCCAATAATATCCCATGTGCTATTTTTATTTTATAAGCACAGATAAGAATTATTGCCACAAGGAAGGGGAGTCTCCTAACGTGACTGCAGAAAGAAAAAAAAAACGAACACCGCTGTGATGAACCCTTTTTCTTTCTACATATAGATGCATATATATTTTTTCTAATTCAATACAATATGAGAAAGTTTCTAGTGAAAAACAAGACAAACCAGCAAATAATTCGAAACACTTCTTACTAGTGCACTTCAAACAGCAGCTTTTGTCATAATTTTTAAGCCAGTAAAAACAACTCAACCCACTGACAATTTTCAATTCTCAAGAAATTGAAAAAAAATAAATAAATTCTTAAAAAAGAAAAGAAAGCCATCCGCAACTTGACATGGTAAAAGCTTTATACATTAAGAATATGAGCTTCTTATTGTGTCTTACTAACAGAAGACGACCAACACACTCCCTAAGATATAAATCGACAAATGGCCAATGATAAATTGCACTCTTCTTCCTTTTAACATTTTTGCTGTTTCTTTGCATTTGAGTAAACAGGAATTCACACAACCCTTCAAATAATTAACCAACTACAAATCTGACATCCAGCAACTAACCCAATCAAAAACCCATCTGTTCGCTATTTTAGACATCATTCACTCAATCCGAATCACAGGCCTGTTTGGTTACTAAGAAAATCTAGACAAAGTTGAGTCAATAAAAGAAATCTAATTACTTCTCAATGCCACAAAAAAAATAATAAAAAAATAGAATACTCTGTTTAATCCAAATCCAACTACTTGACTTACTGTAAATGATCTTTCTCATTTTCCAGAAACTAAAACAATGTCTTATTTTTCTTGTCCTCAGTTTCTTGAGCAAACAAACACAATCTCAAATACTTCCTTCATATAATTAACCAACTACAAATCTGACAACCGGCATCTAACCCAATCAAAAACCCATTTGTTTGTCATTGTACACATCATTCACTCAATCGAAAATCCGGACAAAGTTGAGTCAATAAAAAACTAATTAATACTCAATGAAACAAAAATGTTTACCCTGACTAATCTGAATCCAACTACTTGGCTTACTTAAATTGATCTTCTCATTTTCCAGAAATAAAAACAATGTCGTAATTTTCTTGTTCTCAGTTTCTTGAGCAATCCCAAACACAATCTCAAATACTCCCCAAACATCATCCAACAAAATAACATTTCCAACTAGTGAATCAAAATATAATCAACTAAAAGCACACAATCAAACAACAACCATTCACATTTTCCAATCGGTACTCAATGAAACAAAAAACTTTTTTCTGTCTAATCCAAATCCAAACTACTTGCCTTACTTAATTTGATCACAATCTCAAATACTTCCTCAAATTCATCCAACAAAACAAGGTTTTCAACTACTAAATCAAAACACAAACTATAATCAACAACCACGCACATAATTAAAAAGTAAACACGATTCTGATTAAGATTAAATTAATTAATTCGTTAAAATCGAGAGAGAGACCTGGTCCTTGTGTTGCTCGTCGGAGTCGCCGGAGATCGATCCGGCGACGGAGGCTCCGGCGGAGCGAACGTTGGAAGAGACAGTCTTGATACAAGAAGAAATGAACCTGAGAGAATGGGGGATGAAGCCATTGGTGGTGGTGTTTGGTTGCTTGGTCCTGCTGCTTTCTAGGGTTTGCTTCATAATCAGAGTCCTCTAGAGGTTTCACCGGTCACCGGGTAGTTACCGGCAATGAAAACTGCTCCACCACCACCACCACCACCACCGCCTCCGCCTCCCTCCGCCGCCGACTGCCGCCGGTAACTGACGATCAGATAGGGCATTTAAAAAATGGGCCCCAGGAATCTGACACACGAAATGATTCCGGTGAGAAATTGGTGGATTGGTGTCGTGTTATTGTTGTTGGTGGTGGTGGTGTTGGTGTTTGGGTTTGACCTTCACAGAGACGGTTCCTATCTCTCTCTCTCTCTCTCTCTCTCTCTAGCTTTCTGGCTCTCTGCCTAAATCGTGCTGCAAGCAATCTTTGGAAAATATCAGAAAAGCCCCTCTGATGTTCCTGATAATGTCATTGAGATCCCTGATTGTTTCTTGATTTGTATTACTACCCCTCCAAATGTTTTTGGTTTGCAGCACGATGTTCATAAAGTGAGGGGGTTTTATTGTGTTTTTTTGTTTTTTTGATAATCAATGGTTATCAGTTCAATTAGATCTGAGTTGCATTGTATCTAGACAATTTCATAGGACAAATCTCTAATAGTCTCTTGAAATACTTGAATTCTAAATCTTGAATTTATTTACTCTTGAATTACATTGTATCTAGACGGCTTTCAGTTATTTATTTATTCTTGAGTTACATTATATCTAGACGACTTTCAGTTAATGACGAAATAAATCTCAATGATCATTTGAGATTCTAAATCTTAAATTTTATTCTCATATATTTACTGTTCGATTGAATCCTAAGATTGTAAGTTTGAGATTGGTTTAAAAACTTAATAATATTAATAAAAAAAAATGTGTTTAAATTTTATTTATTTATTTTTCAAGTTGATTCCAAAGAGACTAGTTGAATGTGTTTTCAAAAAAATCGAAAACAAGTTGAGATCAAATAATTTGGTTTGTTTAAGTCCGATTGTAATATGAGTTTGTATTAGAGAGAGTGTTTTTAGACTCTTCCTAACTCGCCCATAAATTATATAATATGATTCTATGAAATATGTTTTTTTATCTTAAGAGATATGTGGAATAAATTTGACTTATTGAGAGAATTTATTTTTTAAGAATTTGAGATTGATATTTTAAGTATATAGAATTAAGTTGGACTATTTTCTAGATCCATTTTAGTCAGCCTTAATAATTCTTTAGGCCTAATTTATGTAGAGAAGCTTGTATATAATAAACTCACGTAACAAGAACAATACAAATAACTTAATACAAACACTCTTTATATTTTATTTATAGTAATTCATCTAAATTGATTTTCTTTGTTACGAAAGATTGTTTATATAGAAAAAATGCAACTTATTCCCCAAGCTAAGCTTCAAAAGGAAATTCAAAGAAAAATTCTCAAACCGTGACTAGCTCAACCCAACTCAATTATTAATAATATATAACATATCTGTGTGTATGGTATATATTAAATTTATTTGGCAAGTTGGGTTTGGGCAATTTTTTGACTGAAATTCACAAAAAGATAAAATAGGTTAAAATAATTAATAAGACAAAATGTCACATCAAATCCATAATTATTTTATTTTTTCTCTCACAAATATAATATTCAACTGTAAAAAAATTTAACTATCTTCCTAAACATAAAAATTTTAACTTATTAAATAGCTAAAAATTAAAATAACCTACTAAAATAACAACTTTTCAAACACCCACTTTATTAAGTAAAGAAAATGCACTTGTGACCCACCAAGGATTGAATGATAAGTGTTTGTACTAACTACAAAGTTATTTATATTTATTTTGGTACTTTTTTATTTATCTAATATATGGGTTTATTAGGAGTTTGGAATTGTAAATCATTTTAAGACTAGGTTTGGAACATAATATTCTCATTTTTTTTAAGTATATGTTTGGCTCAGTCCAATTGATGCCCACCCAACAACTTGAATGGATTTAACTCATGTATAAAATCTTAGTATGATCCATTAAGATAATGATTGTTTGTGATAATTAGATTAGATGAAATTAGCATTTTTTGGACGGTTAGTTGTGTGATTATCAATTTCTTCAGGTTATGTATCTATCTCATGTTTGAATTGGCTTAGAATTATGAGAAGAGACTATTAAAATCTTATCAATTTTATTATGAACCGTTCAATAGTCTCTTATACGGGAATATCATGTTTGGATGAATAATTAGTCCAAATCTTAATTTTCTTAACCAAACATCAAATTATGTATCTGGTTGGATTATTAATCCTGAGAGGGTAATTTATATGAAAGTTGGGCCGAGCTGGGTATATTGGGCCGAGCTAAGTAGTGGATCGTTTTTGGGCCGCACTACGAAGGACTGAGTAAAAAGACCATGTAAGTTACTCCGGTCGGAAGAAGTAGTCTTGGGGTTAGACCGGTCGCAACCGTGGTATCTAATCCGGTCACATAATTCTACTTCGGTTAAGGGATGTGTTGTGTGGAATTTGGTCTTCGGTAATTAGTTTGGCTCCACTCTTAAGGATAGCTCGGTCTTAGCATGGGAAGCCGAGATAAGGGAAAGGGAGGTATGGGCCGAGCCATAATGGAGAGCCGGTCTAAGCATAGCTCGGTTGAAGATCATAGGTGCCTTGCTTACTTCGGTCGTAAGGTAGTTCGGCTGTGGTAAAAACCATCTCACTTGGTTTATGCAGTGAGGGGGTGTTGGAGGATAAGTATTATCTTCCAGGAGTATGAATCCTAGGAGGACTCTACATGGAGGAGTAAGAGTCCTACCAGGATTGTACCACGCGAAACCTATAAAAGCTCACCAATATCACCTATGAAAAGGTAATGCAACTTTGCTCCCCGAATACATAGAGTTTTTGCCTATTTGTCTTGTTGACTGACTTAGGCATCGGAGAGGTTTCCGGCACATGCTCGCCGGCTAGCTCACGTTTGTTTTTTCAGGTAGTGGAACGACGTCGTACGGAGGAGCGCAGACTTGATCAACAGGATTATACGAGAAGGTGTATTTCTTTTCCGTACAAATCCAATATTAAAGTCATGTCCATCCAATATTACTAACAACTTAAGTTTTAAGTATTTGAGTCATTTTGATCGGCTCACTCCATTTAAGTTGTTGTCCAATAGGTTACTTGGGTGAGGACACTCAAGTTATATTTGTTTTTGGTGAAAAGTTCAGATTGGATGAAATTGACAATCTTACCCACTTATTTTGCAGAAATTCATTGTAAACCTTTTACTATCATTCACAAATACGTCACTACATTCTTATAGTAAATTTTATATGCATATTATAGTGATTATTCATTTTTTGTATGGTTAAAAATACTCTCTTGTCTAAACAGAATTTCTTAATCCTCCCTTTCTCTCTCACCGATCTTTTCTTCCTTCTAAAGTTATTTTTCACTCCCTCTTTCTTGATTATGGCTCCTTCTTTTATAATGTTCTATTGGGACCCTCAAGTGGCCCATTGCCTCATCCTGTGCTTTGACCTCATTCATGGGCCTTCTATACAGCCCATAGAATACACGGCTCTGACGGCCATCTAACTTGGTTGTACTTAGCTACGGCCCTCCACTGGATTTGGTATGGCCCGACTTGTTTTCGACTTCAGCCAACTAGACCTAACATGAGTCGACTTGTATTCGACCAACTGAAGAATCTGATAATCTCATTTATTCGGCCATCACATTCCATATAATTTTTCTGTGGACGTTGACACTTTATTTATTTACTTTTTTATAGATTGGCGTATTGAGACTTAGATCCACACACGTGCTATGATCGTCCATGGTGGCCATTTATGCTGAAAATAACCAAACCACAATATGTAACTTTGCTAGAAAAAGGGATGAAGAAGTTTGAGAGAAGTAATTAGTTTTTGGGTCCGGCTTCTGTCCAGTCCGAGATCAGACTGGATCGTGCTGTTGGGCCCGTGGAGGCCCACCACGGGTCCTGTTTTGAAAATCTGAACCGTCAATGTGTAAAATTCGTCGAGTACTACATGCCTGTAAAAAATCACGTTGATTGGATATCGATAACTATGTGATCAAATTAGTTTTGTATAAAAAAAAATGGACGGTAAAAAAATTAACGGTTGATAAAAAACTGTTTTGTTCACATAGCTATCGATATCCGATCAACGTGATTTTTTACAGGCATATAGTACTCGACGAGTTATACACATTGAACGGTTCAGATTATCAAAACGGGACCCGTGGTGAGCCTCCACGGGCCCAACAGCACGGTCCAGTCCGATCCCGGACTGGACAGAAGCCATGGCCTTAGTTTTTCTGGTTATAGGGCTCTTTTAATAAGTTGATAAAAAGTTAATTTTTTATTAATTTTTCAAAATATCACATAGTCATTTTTCATAGGGATTACTAGTATTGCAAGTGAGCAGAGCCGTTTGTGAATAGTCTCAAGTTTAATTTGGTAAGAGTTTGTTCGAACTTGGTTTGTTAATTTTTTTTTTTTTGGCATTCAAGGTCGAGTTTGAGCTCTTTAAATTTTTAATAAATAAGCTCAAGCATTCTAAAGCTTGGCTCATTAGCTGGCTCGTTTAATATTTATTATTTATATATTAAAAAATGTAAAAATATATATATATATAAAATAAGATAAATATACTATTTATATATTTAAAAATATAAATGTAAATAATAGTTAACTATAGATAGTATATTTATATAATGGTGATAATATATATTATTATTTTGATAAAATATTATTATTTTTAGAATGTTTATACATATTGTATATATAATTGTATAATCAAAAGTTTAATTATAACTTTAATCTTATACGCAAGTATGAATTTATAAATTTTTTGGCTCGTTAAAACTAGTGAATAGGCTCGAACTTGAGTCAAACTTAAGCCAACTCAGCTCGAGTTTGATTTATTAAATTTTTATTAAGCTCGAACTTAAATTTATTAAAATCTTAATAAACAAATTTAAATATACTAAAATTCGGCTCAACTCAATTCGTTTGTAACCTAACAACTACTCATCACACCGGGTGGTCCACCTCAGTATCCTTAGGCCTCTTTTGGGAAGTGGGTTATAATCCACTTCCCAAATTATAACCCACTTCCTCTCTCACAAAAAAACTATTTATAAGTAGCTTTTAAACCAAAAAGCTAATTATAACCATTTTCCCAAAATAGCCCTTAGTTGCACATGGGAGTCCTAAAAATTCCAATTAAGGCTTGGTTTGACATACACTATAAAAGCTAAAAAGTCAAAAAGTTATTCAAAAAGTCAAAAAGTTAACACCATTCACTAAAAAAAAATATTAAAAAAATAATATTCACATAATAATACAAATCAAAAAAAATACAATTAACAAGGTATGACGTGATGGGCTCGTCAGTGACTGGGGGACAAAAAAATAGGGAGTAAAATATTCATTAAATTGGATGGTAGAGCTGGGCCTGTGGGGGCCCATCATGGGTCCCATTTTAGTAATCTGAACCGTCAATATGTAGAACTCGTCTAGTACTATATGCCTATAAAAAATCACGTCTATTGGATATCGCTAAATATATGATCAAATCGGGTTTGTATAAAAATGGATGGTGTTATAGTTAACAGTTAACAAAAAAAACTAACACGATCAGATAGCTATCGATATCCAATCAACGTGATTTTTTACAAGCATATAGTACTCGACGAGTTCTACACATTGAACGGTTCCGATTAGTAAAACGAAACCTGTGGTGACTCCCATGGGTCGAACAGAATCGACCAATTTATGTCCGAAAAGTAGAGAATCAATCTCCTACACACCCGCGCTGCTTCCAACCGTACGGCCTACACTATTACTTTATTCCCCTATACACTTATTTATATAATTTTTTAATACACATTTTTTCATAAAAAGTCAAAAAATTAATCAAAACATCCATATTTTTTCCTCAACTTTTTAATCCAAAAAGACAAAAAGTACACGACACCCCAAACAACCCTTAAAAAGAGTTAAAAGAGGCCAACTTGAAGCGTTTTTTTTTGTGTGTGTGTGTGTTCTTTTTATAACGGAGAACTAATACTAGACAGGACGGTCAGGACATTTGTCTGCGTGTTAGACAATTTTCAATTTTCTCTAAATTTGGCTCGTCACTAGTTCAGTTTTGACAATCTAAATAATGGGATATGTTTGTTTAGACAGGCTTACCGGATTGTTAGTTTTAGAATATATTATTTTTGGACTATTTGATTAAATTAAATTTGTATTTTATGTTTATTTAGTCATCAAATTAGATATTTGAATTGGACTATTCTATTAATTCCTATGCTTGTTTGGGATATTATGAAAAAAGAAAAACACTCAAATGACTATTTTATCATTTTTCAATTATTTACTAAATAATAGCAATATTAAACATATCTTTAATATTTTAATTATTTTAAAATAAAAATTTGTTTTATCTTATTTTTTGCACAATTAAATAAATTTATTTTTAAAAAGTTAAATAAATTAAATATTAATAAAAATATATGCTATTTTTTTAATTAAAATTTTAAATAAATTTATTTTTTTAAAAAAATAATAATAATTAAATAATAAAATTAAATAAAACATCTATTAAAATTTAAATAATTAAATTAAATAAAATATAACCAAAATTTTATGATAAAACATCAATAAAATATCTACAAAAAATTATTTAAAAAAATTAAATAAATAAAAATCAGGAAAAATTAAATAAAATGATTTTATTTTTAAATTGAGACATTTAGGGCTTGTTTGGTTTGTGTTTCAGAAACATGTTTTGGAAAAAAAAGTACGAAAACATGTTTGGTTTGGTGTTTTGGGAAATTTGTTTTGGAAAATTGTTTTGAGAGAGAGTTTTGGAAAAAGTGATTGATTTGATGTGTGTGTGAGAGAGATTTGTTTGGAAAATTTGTTTGGTTTGTGTGTTTTGGGAAATTTTTTTGAGAAAATTTGTTTGGTAGAGAAAATTTCTGAAATTTGTTTGTGGAGAAAATTTCTGAAATTTTTTTCAGAAACACTAACCAAACAAGCCCTTAAATTTTATTAAATTTTACTAAATATAATACATAATAAAATAGTAGATGGTCAAAATGATAATTTCACCACCTAATCCCATATCTCCCCTTATCCCCCTATTTGCGTCCCACCCCCCATGGGACACAATAGTTCAACAATAGTTTAACAGTCCGGAGCAACAATTTTAAACCAAACAATGGACTATAAGTCAGGAAAGACTATTAGTCCGGAAAGACTATTAATCCAATCCCACGTCTCAATCCCTCAAAACAACACCACCTAAGATTGTGTGGCACATTAGTATTATTAACAAACAAAAAGTGCAAAATTAACAAAAATTTAGACCAAAAAACCAAATTGAGACAACTCGGGATCAAATTGTTTAATTTGAAATTATATGGACTAAAATAAAATTTGAATTAAATTATAAAACTGAAAAGTATAATTAACTATTTTTTTAACTTGTTTAAGTTATTTTTATCCCGTAACCAGTAAACAAAAACCCCACTAAACTCTTGACAAAAACTACCCAATTATTTATTTATTTATTATTATTGTTTTTTAAAGTTATAAGCAACACCAAACATAGCTTAAGTATTCACAATTTGATTTCCCCAATCATGAACCAAAAACTCCATATTAGCAAATTCAGTTTTGAGTGCCATATGGAACCAAAGTTCAACATGTTTTTTTTACACAACACTCCATCTTGAGCTTTCCATTGGTACTTCTAATTTCTGAATCTGAATGAATTATGGAAAAACTAGTTTTCACAACACTTATGGGATAATTTGACTACTGATTTGAAGAACCCAAAGCTACCTCCTTGTGTCGATTGAGATCGCTCAGATACTTGGTTGAATTGTACTCTTCTGCATCCAAGAGCTCTTCAGAGAATGTTCGTTGGAGGGACCGATTTTGACTTTCTTTTGAAGAATCCACTATGTAACTTTCACCTTTTAGAAGTATTAAAACCTGCAACAAGCAAATGAAACACAAATCAAAGTTCCACTCAAGCTTTTGCTTCAACAAACTTACAAGAGTCGATACATAAGCTAATAAAGGAAGTTTTACGCAGCAATATGAATGAAATGAATCGAATGAAGTTTCGCAGAGCTATACAATTGAATGGATGCCTACATGAGGTCATTGTGGAGAGGGGAAAGCGGGGCGGAGTCAATATATTCAACAACACCCTTCCCTTTTAAAGAAAACTTGAGAAAAGAAAAGAAATGAATGAACAAAAATTGCAAGCTCAAGTGTTAGCATATGAAGAAAATTGTGATTATAAGGCAAAAAATAAACAATTAACAGAATGCTATCCAAATGATGTTTAAGTGCATCAATATTGATGCTGTATATCAACAAAGAATTTTCCATATTAATGATTTAAATCCTGTTCCAGTTTCTTTCTCAGTTCATTTGGTTTCCATTTAGGGCACGCCTGGAGAAGGAAACGGTGGGTTATTTACTTTCTTTTCTGGTGAGAGAACCAGAGGAAAGATAAATTCAGATTTTCCAAACAGATTCATATTTGATTCCCGCTTCCCATTTATAACAGAGAAAAATAGTAATTGTTTCAGCTGAAAGGAAAATAAACAGAAGGACCATTTTATGAATAAGAAGCAAAGAAACTTTTGAAATGAGTGGTTAAAGTGGTTGCATATCATTTTCTTGAAATTACAATTCTTTAATTCCCATCTAAAAGCACAACAACGTATATCAAAAGTAAAAAATGTCATATTCTCAGGAAGGCAGAAAATGATTATTACTGAAATACCAAGTGAAAGTGAAAAAGGAAGCATCCAGTGCACAAGCGCTACTCTTATAGCACGGTCTGGGAGAGGCAGTAGGTATTGTTGTCAAATCGTGAATTGAATCATGAATCACTTAGCATAATATATAACCTCATCCACTAATTTTTTTCCCTTTATTTTTTTTGGGTAAAGAGACTATTCCCTGTGACTCAAACCCGTGTACTATGCTGGAAGTGATAGAACTTGACATTGCGCCAAGTCACGACGTCTTTGAATCTGACTGAATTGAAATCAAAATGTAAAGAAAACATACATCCTTCTAAACGACTACTTGCCTGACTCATTCGAGGACGTAGAATTGGAGTTTGCTCTATGCATAAAGAGGCAGTCAAGATGACACGATCCATCTCATCTGGGTCATAATTATCACCAAGAGAAGGATCAACAAGTTCCTCAACACTATTGTTATCAAGCAATGGCTTTGCCTACAAGTAAATTCAAATGATTAGCTAAAAGACTTCAATTTGAGAAGACTGCTGATGGTACGATTGGATTTTTTTGCAGAAGTAGACCTACCCAAAGCACAATGCTTATCTTTGAATCATCCAAAGCTTCACGTCCTGTAATGAGCTCTAAAAGTAGCACACCATAAGAAAACACATCAGTTTTCTCATCCACTATGCCGTGCATGAAGTACTCTGGAGCAAAATAGCTGTCATCGAAGACATAAATGGAAAATTTTAAACATAATCCCTTCATTAGCTTTGAAGTGAAATGGTTTTGGATAACATACCCAAATGTGCCTTCAAATTTTGGTACATAGTGGTGAGTCCAATCTTTTGGCAGCCATTTTGCAAGCCCAAAGTCACAAATCTGGATTGAAGTTGGCTAAATTAGCCATTGAACAATAAATCCATCGAAAAGAGGTCTTCAAACTTGGCAAGTTTGTGATCAGAGGATAAGTAGAGTTATAATCTTGTAAAAAAGGAATTTCCATAAATTTATTGATGACTCCTTCCAATTCTCCATTTAGAGAAACAAAACAATTACTAGATAAAACTCAAACCCTAAGACCTCTCACTTTACCTAACATTCTATTATTTTGAATATTCATAAAATTAACATTCCTTATCTTATTGACGATGTTAAATGTATTAAAAGTTCATAATGTTCATTCCTCATGTTATTGACTTTGAATAGTCTACTTTTTATCCCATATTTTAACTTTTAAAAACATTCTAAACTTTTAAATTGCTCGGGCATTCAAGTCCATTTTTTATGTTCATTTCTTGTTGTGGTATATGAAATGATATGATGATCCATTCTCTCTCCCTCTCTCTCTCCAAGGAATCAAAAGTTGCACATAAAATTGTAGTTTTCACTTTCACATTTGACCATCCTCAGGTTTGGAAGTTTAAAGATACCTGAGGTTCAAAATCATCTGTAAGCAGAATATTATCAGCCTTGATATCTCTGTGAATAATTCGCCTTTGGCAATTCTCATGAAGATAAAGTAGGCCAGCAGCAGTCCCTAGAATAATCTTATGCCTAACAGCCCAATTTAGCTTTTCCTTAGGACCTGGAAAGACAGAAATAAATCGCAAGCCCATAAATCAAAAGCAAATGATATTGGAAAAAAAAAAATGAGAAAAGTTATGAACAAACCACGAAGAAGCGATCCTAAACTCCCCAGAGGAGATAACTCAAGAACAAGAAATCTTCCGCCTTCAACTCCAAACCCAATCAACTTTGCAGTATTAGGATGATTTACATGGGCTATAGTACCGATCTCAGATAAAAAGCTTGTTATTTGCTCTTCGAGAGTCCCTTTGTTCAGCCGCTTAACTGCCACAAGCTGCCCGTCTGCCAAACAGCCCTTGTAGACTTCAGCATAACCACCTTTTCCTATCAAATTTTCTACAAGAAGAAACAACATTAAGTTCACATCACTAACCAATGTTGCAGTCTATCTCCATTCATATTTGCCACTGCAACATGAAAATAAAATAAAAATAACACTCCGTTTGTCTGGGATGTTTTTCGCATTTTCTGCCATTTGGTACAACGGAAAATGAAATCAATGGCAAACAAGCCTATTTAGGTGGAAAATGTTTTCCACTTTTAAAAGATAAAAAACATTTTCTGGACTAAAATCTTACCAATGCTACCACACTACATCATGCCACCATTGTCACTACCGCCATTGCCGCCACCACACCACCACTGCCACCATTACCCCACCACCTCCACCTCCACCTCCACCTCCACCCCACCATCAATAATACAACTATTAGTCATTAGTTTCAAGAATGCAACCAATAGGAAAACGTTTTTTTGGAAAAAGTTATTTATAGAAAGTGTTTTCCAACCAAACAAACGGAGCGTAAAAAAAGAATGAAAAAACAATAGTAGTGGTAAGCTTGCAATTAAACCTCTACCAAATTTGATGTAAAACTTCAAAGAAGTTTTAATTGCTCATACTTTTTCATATTGTGGTTTCAAATATCCGGAACAAACTTACAGACCTTGGCTAAAATTGTTTGTTGCAGTTCGGAGGTCAGAGTAGGTGAAGTTCTTCCAGGAAGACTGGAAATAATAGTGATTTGCATCTACATTTTCTCTCACACTTCTGCTTTTTCTTCTTGATATCTTTGGTACAGCAAGAGAAGGAAAAGAGGATAACTGCTTTATTGAGCTTGTTTTCCAGAGTCTGAAGAATCTATGCCAGCGAGGATGTGCCTTTGAATTCGAAGAAGAGACTTCAGATTCTGATATATTGGTTTTCGAAGAACCTGCTTCTGGTTCAACGCCTCTTATGCATGCTTCTAAAACTCCCCTAGGAGAGGAACAGTCTTCTTTCTCCTTTTTCATCTCAAAGCATCTCAAGTCTAAAATGGAAAATCAGTGAATGGTGAGAGTGGAACCAAAAGATACTAATACCCATGTAAGTGAACGCATAAACACACCTGACCTATAGAGAATTACAATGGGAAAAGAGGGGTTAATTACAGCAAGACCCCTCCTGACATATAGAGAATTATAATGGGAAAAGCGGGGTTAATTACACCAAGACCCCTCTACTATTAGTGAATATCAACTTACCCCTCATCCATGAACTTGTATATTTTAAACCCTTCAACTATAAAATGTATCACTTTCACCCATCCATTAGCGAATATCATTTATACATTTTTTATAGTTGAAGGGATCAATATTTATGGGTTCATATATGAATGGGGCGAGGTAATATTCACTAATAGTTGAGGGGGTCTTGCTGTAATTAACACGAGAGAGAGAGAGAGAGAGAGAGAGAGAGAGAGACAGAGAGACAGAGAGACAGAACATATTACCTTGTGCAGAAGAGGAAGAAAATTTACCACCTCGAAATCTGTGTCCTAATAGACCAGCCTTGCCTTTTGAGGTTTGCTGCTGTAAGTTACTGGAATACACATCATTTTTCCTGTACAAGCAATTCTAATGCTGATAAGAATGCATAATCAGCCAAATCCAGAAGCAAAATAATGAAAGAGCACATATAGTGGAATGTGTGAGTTTGTGTTAAGATAGACAGACATTAAACTAGGTATCTGAGAATTTAATTTTTTATCCAACCTTAATCTAGAACTAGAACAAACTGTCAATCATGAAGCGACAACTGTCGCATTTGATATTTTATTCCTTAATAAATTACAATGTTTCTTGTTGTCATTCAACGACTTTTTAAAGGTTTTTTATAAATACATTTATTGTCGGCATTTAACAACTTAACAGTTATTTTGTCGTGATATGTTGTAGATATATGCTCAATTATAAAATCATTAGTAGCTCTAATAAAGATTTGGTTTTCAACCTTTCTAAGCATGCAACACATTTATTCTAATAAAGATTTTGGTTTTCAATCTTTCTAAGCATGCAATATATTTATTGTTGTCATGAAAAAAACTATTCAATATAGTTACAAAAAGCAAAACATCAAATCCCTAAACCCTCCCTGTTGCAAAAAGATACATATGAGATGAGACATTGACAAATATATATATCAGAAAAAAGAGTCACAGATGCAACGAAATCGCGCCCGCGCGCGCGCACACACACACAAAATATATATATATATAAAGAAAAACTCCAGAATCTGCTCTGCGACTGCATAGTTTAAAATCATAAAGCTACAACATAAAACCTCTAAAATTTAATCTACTTTTCTATGAGCAAAAGCCATAAATAATAAAACCAAACAAACTTAAAATTCACTAAAGATTCAATAGATTTAAAAATAATAAATAATAATATGAACAAAAGATAACATATAGAGACAGTATGTAGAAATCTCTGAAATCTTCTGCCTCGGATCCTAGATTTTTATTTTTAATTTTTAAGGAAATACCTTCAAATACACGAGTCGAATTTCAATAAGCATCAGCCAGACAATTAGATATGCACAAAAAGCTTAAATACCATATAACACATAATGCTGAAATTGTGGAAATTGTCTCACTTTCTGCAAAATATATAAAATCAGCTCAGCTAAAATTAAAACAGAAAAGCAAAAGGCATAACAAAAGCATATACAAACTTAAAAAGAAAGAAGAAAAAAAAAAGATTTCAAATTCTCCTTATTCCTAGTTTGGAAGAAAATAAATAAATAAACAAGGGTACAATTTCAAGAAAACCCATTTTCCAAAACGCAGTAAATATTTGTATAAGAATTGCCAAATCTCTAGTTTTCATACAAAAACCCGAAAGTCCATAAGCTACAACTAAAAAAAATTATTTAAAAAAAAAAGAGCTGCAGCTACATAACAATAGAAATCACCAAAACACAAACTATGAACTTCAAATAACACCATGAGATGGTCAAGGTACACAAAATGGGTAGCTAAAAATCCACTGATTCATCATAAATTATACAAAGCAAGCAAGACCCAACGTAAAAAACGAAAAGAGCATTCAAATAAATTCGGACCAAAATATGAACTATTAACCTGACATAACGCCAGAAGACTGCTGTGCATACACAAATTCACAGAATGGGTATCTAAAAATCCCCTGATTCATCATAACATGTAGAAATCAAATGAAACCCATAAGCAAAAAAGCTAAGAGCATTAAAAGTAATCAGACCACAAGACGTGGATACACAAAAAGCACGAAATTGGTATCCAAAAATCCCTTGATTCAGCGAAAAATGTAGAAATCAAACAAAACCCATAAGCAAAAAAGCCAAGAAAAGCATTCAAAGAAATCGAACCAAACATGAACTATGAACTTGAATAACGCCACAAGACGGCCAACCATATGCAAAAATCACAACTTTGGTATCTAAAAATCCCCTGATTCAGCACAAAATGCAGAAATCAAACAAAACCCACAAGCAAAAAATCGAAGAAAAGCATGGAAAGAAATTGGACCAAAACATGAACTATGAACCTGACATAAAACGGTCGTGCATACACAAAAAATCACAAAATGGGTACCTAAAAATCCCCTGAATCAGCATAAAACGTAGAAATCAAACGAACCCCATTATCAAAAAACACGAACAGCATAGAAAGAAATCGGAAAGTAAAGAAAACCCAGATTAGAGATATGCGAAGCAAAGACGCACCTCAAAGAAAGAGCTTCTTCAAGGCCAAGACAAGCCATGAGGAGTGAGAGAGCAGAGAGAGAAAGCAGGGGAGGGAGGTCAATGTGAGAAGATCTGCGAGGTTAGCGGTGACATTGTTTCTTCTGGACCCAAATGTTTGTCTCTTTTCGTGCTAGAAAATAGCGTGATTATCCATAGAGGGAATCCCAAAACCCCACTATCTCTACTTTAGGAAAATTTGCATTGTCTCTATTGAAAACTGTACCATCCTCTCTCTCTCCTCTCTCTTTCTCTCTCTCTCTATCTTGCTGCGTAGAGGGTGCGTTGGAATCGCTGGTTTTGCTCCGGAGGGGGGTTGCTGACAGGTGGAAGGAGTTACACACCGAATTCGACTCTCAGCCTTAAACCCTTTCATACACACACACACAATGTAATAGTGTGTGTGTGTGTCTGTGTTTTGTATTTGAACGTTAATTTTACTGAAATCAAATTTGGGTCTAGCTATGTTCAATCTCAGGTTTGCCCCTTTCTTTTATCTATAATTACAACCTACAATATATGAATAAAAAAAAAGGGAACTTTTTTGATAAATCCATTTTCTAAGAGTTTTATTCCATCCAACCCATATTCTTTTTGACTATTCCATTAGGTCCAATTTGAGATAAGAAGACCAAAATACCCTTTTCATCTATTTATGTTCCATTTATAAGTTCATATTATTTTCTCATATTTCAATAAGTCCTATTGGTGACATAATTACCAAAATACCCCTAATGTGAATGTTCACACCGTCAATGTGAATGTTCATAACGTCAATGTGTAGGGGCCCGGCCCATGTCGATCCTTGTGGGTGCCCGAAAAAATTCGAGTCGGGCCGGGCCGGCCCACAGGCCAAAAAAATAGGCCCGGCCCGGCCCGTTGATAATGTGAATATTCATATTGACAAGTTAACATTCACATTGATAGGAGTGTAAAATTGGCCCGCGGCCCGAAGCCAGCCCGCCGCCCGGGGCGGGCCCGGGCCAGCCCGTTCATAATGTGAATATTCACATTGACATATCAACATTAACATTGATAAGAGTGTAAAATTAGCCCGTGACCCGTGGGTAGCCCGAAGCCCGGGCCCGACCCGGCCCGGGCCGGCCCGGGCCCGACCCGGCCCGTTGACAATGTGAATATTCACATTGACATATTAACATTCACATTGATAGGAGTGTAAAATTAGCCCGCGGCCTGTGGCCGGCCCGAAACCCGCCCGCGGCTCGTGGGCTGCCCTGGGCGGGCCCGGCCCGACCCGTTGATAATGTGAATATTCACATTGACATGTTAACATTCACATTGATAAGAGTATAAAATTAGTCCGCGCCCCGTGGCTGCCCGAAACCAGCCCAGGGCCCGTGGGCGGCCTGGGGCGGGCCCGGCCCGGCCTGTTGACAATGTGAATATTCACATTGACATGTTAACATTCACATTGATAAAAGTGTAAAATTGACTCGCGTCCTATGGGCGGCCCGAAGCCCGTGGGCGGCCCGGGGCGAGCCCGTGGGTGACCCGGGGCGAGCCCGGCCCGGGCCATTGACAATGTGAATATTCACATTGACATATTAACATTTACATTGATAGGAGTGTAAAATAGGCCTGTGGCCCGTGGGCGGCCCGAAGCCCGCCCGCTGCCCAGGGCGGGCCCGGGTTGGCCCGTTGACAATGTGAATATTCACATTGACATATTAACATTAACATTGATAACAGTGTAAAATTGGCCTGTGACCCGTGGGCAACCCGAAGCCTGGCCCCAGGCCGGGTTAGGCCCGGCCCGGCCCGTTGACAACGTGAATATTCACATTGACGTGTTAACATTCATATTGATAAGAGTGTAACATTAACCCGTGCCCCGTGGCTGCCCGACACCCGCTCACGGCCCGTGGGCGGCCTGAGTTAGGCCCGGCCCAGCCTATTGACAATGTGAATATTCACATTGACATGTTAACATTTACATTGATAAGAGTGTAAAATTGACTCGCGTCCCATGGGCGGCCCGGGGCGGCCCGGGTTTGGGTCCGGGCCTACCCCGAGTTGCGGGCGAGCTTCGGACAGCGGACAAATTTTACACTTCTATCAATGTTAGTGTTAACATGTCATTGTGAATATTCACATTGTCACGGGTCAGGCCAAGCCCGCATCGAGCTGCGGTCTGGCTTCGGGCCGCCCACGGGCTGCGGGCCAATTTTACACTCCTATTAATGTGAATGTTAACATGTCAATGTGAATATTCACATTGTCAACAGGCCGGGCCAGGCCCGCCCCGGGCCGTCCACGGGCCGTGGGCGGGTTTCGGGCAGCCACGAGGCGCGGGCTAATTTTACACTCCTATCAATGTGAATGTTAACATGTCAATGTGAATATTCACATTGTCACGGGTCGGGCCAAGCCCGCCTCGGGCTTCGGCCCGCTCATGGGCTGCGGGCCAATTTTACACTCTTATCAATGTGAATGTTAACATGTCAATGTGAATATTCACATTGTCAACGGGCCAGGCCAGCCCGGGCCGCGAGTGGGCTTTTGGCCGCCCATGGCCCGCAGGCTAATTTTATACTCTTATCAATGTGAATGTTAACATGTCAATGTGAATATTCACATTGTCAACGGGTCGGACCGGGCCCGCCCCGGGCCGCCCATGGGCTGCGTGCGGGTTTCGCGCCACCACGGGACGAGGGCCAATTTTACACTCGTATTAATGTGAATGTTAACATGTCAATGTGAATATTCACATTGTCAACGGGCCGGGCCGGGCCCGCCTCGGGCCGCTGGCGGGTTTTTGGCCGCCCATGGGTCGCAGACTAATTTTATACTCTTATCAATGTGAATGTTAACATGTCAATGTAAATATTCACATTGTCAACGGGTCGGACCGGGCCCGCCCCGGGCCGCCCATGGGCTGCGGGCGGGTTTCGCGCCACCACGGGACGGGGGCCAATTTTACACTCGTATTAATGTGAATGTTAACATGTCAATGTGAATATTCACATTGTCAACGGGCCGGGCCGGGCCGGGCCCGCCCTGGGCTGCTGACCAATTTTATACTCTTATCAATGTGAATGTTAACATATCAATGTGAATATTCACATTGTTAATAGGCCCGGCCGGGACCGCCCCGGGCCGTGGGCGGGTTTCGGGTGACCATGAGACGCGTACTAATTTTACACTCCTATCAATGTGAATGTTAACATGTCAATGTGAATATTCACATTGTCAACGGGCCGGGCCGGGCCCGCCCCGGGCCGCTGGAGGGCTTTTGGCCGCCCATGGGTCGCGGACTAATTTTATACTCTTATCAATGTGAATGTTAACATGTCAATGTGAATATTCACATTGTCAACGGGCCGGACCGGGCCCGCCCCGGGCCGCCCATGGGCCGCGGGCGGGTTTCGCCCCACCACGGGACGCGGGTCAATTTTACACTCCTATTAATGTGAATGTTAACATGTCAATGTGAATATTCACATTGCAACGGGCCGGGCCCGCCCCGGCTCGTCGGCAGGTTTCAGGCCGCCCACAGGCCAATTTTACATTTCTACCAATGTGAATTTTAAAATATAAATTTTCACATCATTAAATTGCTAATCCTTCAAAAAATATTTATAAGTGTATCAAAATTGAATATAAGGGTATAAGTGTCCAAGAAAATAGTGTAAATCAAGAAAATGGACTTTATGGAATAAAACTATACATACATGGGACTAAATGGGTTAAAAAATTCCTTCATGGACTTCTTGGGTTAAAACACTTCTAAATTGGACTTATCAATAAAAATCCCAAAAAAAAAAGATATGAATCAAAAAAAAAATTACAACCTACAATATGGATAATTTTATTTTGCATATCATATGCACCTTTAGTTTTTTTTTTTTTTGTTATGATTAATTTTCTTCTTTAATTATGACATTATTTTTAAATCTTTAGTTATGTCTCATTTATATTTAATTATGACTTTTTTTTTAATAATGATTCAAAAAGTATTAAATTATACTATTTTTTTCTGTAGTTATAAAGTACATGTGGGTGTGTGTACCATAATTTTTCCCTTACAATATTGCAAAAAATTTGAATTGAATGGCTCAATCTCGAGTCTTGCCTTGATAAAGATGTGTTTCGGTCACATGATTATTAATGTTCTTCTTAGATCTCAACTAATCATGTAAGATGAACAATTCAAATTATTAAAATAAATCTCAAGATAAACTTGACAAGGCTCGATAATAGTTAGATACCTAACTGAAGATAATTCATTTCTATTTAAATTTTTACGTTGTGTGTTTTTTTCGAATTTAGCCCTTCGCAACTAATGATGTTTCCAAATTCTAGTGTTACTATTTCTCTAAAATTTCCCATCTATTTTAGGATAAAACATTTTCATTTTTTTTTTCTGGTGTTGACTCTTTTTTTTCCTTCTAATTATTCAAATATATAAGAGAATTTTGCTTTTTATCTGACCTTTACGTATAGTTAAAATTTGATATTTCATTCCTTAATAAATTATAGCTCTTATTGTCATTATTCAACGACTTTTTAACGGCTATGAGAAATATATCTATTATCAATATTTAACTATACAACAGTTATTTTGTCATCATATGTTGTAGATATATGTTAAATTAAAATTCGTTAGTAATTTTAATAAAGATTTGGTTTTCAATATTTATCTGAGCATGCAACACATTTATTGCCGTCATGAAAAATATCATTCGATAGGCATATATATTATAATTGTGAATAAATTTAAAATTAAAACTAAATAATATGTAAACAAGATTTTGTTAGTATCACATTACTTACTCTCGTAGGGGCTTTTTGGTCTTTTTATTAGCTCATTTTAGTGTGACACTAACAACAAGTGACATGGCCTTATTGTTTCCCAACCATATAATAGATTTTGTAATTGAAATATGGATTTATTGTTAGAACAAAAAAAAAAAGAATTTTCTCTTACTTGATGCAAAAAAATTTAGTTGATTGGGCCGTTAAAGTGAAAGGAGAAGAAAGGGCTACTCAATAAAATTAAAAATTAAGTGATAAGAGATAATATTAAAATATGAAGTCGAATTACAAAAATTAAGGGTTAATTATATTAATGGTTTTCAAAGTATAAGTTTTATTATACTTTACTCTCTAATATATATATATGGGCTTGGCTTCTGTCCAGTCCTTAATCGGACTGGACCGTGCTGTTGGACCCGTGGAGGCCCACCACGGGTCCCGTTTTGATAATCTGAACCGTTCAATGTGTAGAATTCGTCGAGTACTATAGGCCTGTAAAAAATCACGTTAATCGAATATCGGTAGCTATGTGATCAAATCAGTTTTGTATAAAAAAAATGGACGGTGAATAAATTAACGGTTGACAAAAATCCGATTTGATCACATAGCTACCGATATCCGATTAACGTGATTTTTTACAAGTTTATAGTACTCGACGAGTTCTACACATTGAACGGTTCAGATTATCAAAACGGGACCCGTGGTGGGCCTCCACGGGCCCAACAGCACGGTCCAGTCCGATTAAGAACTGGACAGAAGCCAACGCCTATATATATATATGGTTTAATTACATTAATGGTCCTTCTACTTTCCTTTAAGTTTTCAGTTTAATCCTTATGAAAAATGTTATAGGCTCCAAATTTTCTACCAAATAAATGATCAAATGTCTCACATGGGTGTGGGGTTCACAAAATTGCAGACCCTACACCCATGTGAGACATTTAGTCATTTATTTGGTAGAAAATTTGGTATCCTGAATATTACCTGAGAGGGTAATTTATATCTAAATTGGGTCGAGCTAAGGAGGAGACTTCTTTGGAAATTGGGCCGTGCGACAAACCGAGGTAAGAATAGATGTACTTCGGTCCAAGGACTAAACGGATGTGGGCCACGGTGGAAAGGGCTTAGCAAGTTTTCTGCGGTCCAAGTATTAGTCCGGTCCAAGTGTAAAGGCGCTTGGAGAGTGGTAGCTCGGTCCAAATGTAACGACGGTCACCACGGTCGGAGTGAAGAGTTGTAGCTCGGTCCAAGTGTAAAGACGGTCACCACGGTCGTAGCGCGCCATAGTTAGCTCGGCCATGGCATTCGCAGCCGAGGTATGATGGCTTCTCTTTGTGGACTTCGCTCTGGATAGCGCGGTGGAAGCTTACTCCGGTTAGCCCGGTCTCAAAGGACCCAACTGAGGTACCAAGTTGGAGTGTGTCAAATCAAGGTACACGCAATGAAAGGAAGAACCGAGGTGTGGAGCTCGGTCTACTCTGTGGCTTTAGCATGGTCATGGCACAGTACGGTTAGTTCGGTCTAAAACCTTGCTAAAAGTTAGTTCGGTCGAGGTGTATGGAACCGAGGTATGCTGAGCTTTCTTAAGTACTTAGTGCCAGAATTAGTTCGGCTCAACTCTCTTATGGATAGTTCGGTCGTAGCATGTGAAGGCCGAGGTAAGAGAAAGGAAGTAATAGCCGAAGTAACAGTTAGGTCGGTCGTATGGTAATCCGACCATGGTAAAACCATCTCACTTGGTTTAAGCAGTGAGGAGGGTGTTGGAGGATAAGCATTATCTTCCAAGAATATGAGTCCTAGGGGGACTCTACGTAAGGAGGAGTAATCCTAGGAGGACTCTGCACATGGAGGAATAAGAGTCCTACCAGGATTGTGCCACGCGAAACCTATATAAGCTCACCAATATCACCTTTGAAGAGGTAATGCAACTTTTGCTCCCTGACTACACTGAGCTTTTGCCTATTTCTTGCTCACTGACTTAGGCATCGGAGAGGTTTCCGGCACACACCCGCCGGCCAGCTCATTTTGTGTTTTCAGGTGTTAAAACGACGACGTGCAGAGGAACATAGGCTTGATCAACAGGATTATACGTGAAGGTGAATCTCTTTCCCGTACAATTGGCGCCGTCTGTGGGAAGAACAGACAAGAACAACCTCTTGATCAAGTGTTTTTCTCTCAAAATTCGATGGCGAACAACGAAGAACTGCCTCAGTCCGCCATTGACGGACAAACTCCAGATGGAGGTGCAAGGCGCGAGGGCCTACCTTTGGTCCCTCCCATGGCGAACCTGGAACCACGAAGACAAGATTCCAGGAGGGATGCCAGGGGTAGAAGGAGGAATAACAGCCCTCATCCCTCTCGTTCGCAAAGCCCAGAAAGACAAAGGCGCAGGGTCGATCCTCAGGCTTTGGAGGATCGCGTCAAAGCACAAGACGAATTGATACGGCGGATGGCGGCGGACATGGAATCTCTCAAACGCCAGGTGAAAGGAAAAGAGGTGGCGACAGGAGAGGGGCGCACAAACAAGACGCCCCCTCGCCACTCGAAAGGTCGTAGTAGGAACACTACACCTTCCCACGCAGAGAACAGAAGCCTCAGAACAGGCGACACGCAATCTAGATCCTCCAGAACTCGTCACTCCAGGTCTGAGAGGACGAGATCTGTGAGGTCTTACACAGAAGGGAGCACTTACTGGCCTTCACATACGCACCAAACAAGGTCTAGACAGACAGAGTTACCCAGATCGTCCGACCTACGAACCGTGCTAGAGGAAAAGGCACGATGCAGGGAGGATGCCAGGGCGCGTGATCCACATAGAGTTTCGGCCTTACAGCGGTTGGCTCCTCGGACGCATGGAAGTGTCGAGGTTGGAATGCCACAACTGCGCCCGGCCTACGAACCAACGGACAAGGCATTGGCAAGGCTGCAGGCCTCACCGTTTGTCCCAGCAATTGAGAACGCGCCTCTACCATCAGGCTTTCTACAGCCTAAGTTCACTACATACGAGGGGAAGACGGACCCCTACTTGCACTTGAGCCACTTCCGCCAGGTCATGGCTGTATATCGGCGGAACGAGGCCTTAATGTGCATCCTATTCCCCTCAAGCCTCGGTGACCTAGGCTTGACTTGGTTTGAGAAACTCCCAGAGGGCAGCATAGCCTCCTGGGCGCAATTGGCAGAAGCGTTTGTCACAAGATTCAGAACAAACACTAAAACCCCAGTGGAGATCGACCAGTTACTCTCCATCGATATGGGCGAGGAAGAGACCCTGAGGTCATACAACAGTCGTTACTGGGAGACATTCAACCAGATTGGGGACTGCCCAACCAATCTCGCCATTGCGCAATACAAGAGAGGACTCCCAGTTGGGAACAGACTAAGGGATTCTATCACCATGACGCCACCTCTTACCATGGAAGCCCTGATGGAAAGAGTGCATCAGCATATCAGGGTAGAAGAGGATGGCGCGCGTGCCAAAACAAAATCTGGCACAACCGCAATACCAGATGAAATGACTACGGCAAAGGTCAACACGGTAGAACGTCCAACCAGAAACGGGCAAGGCAGGCGGGACAACGGAGAGGACCAAGGCAAAAGAAGGTTGAGAGTCCACACTGCCATTACCACGGTGTTCAAAAAACCGATCTATCGGATCCTTAGCGAGATACGCAATGAACCTTTCGTCCAATGGCCTGCTAAGTTGGGAGAAGTGCAAAAAGACTACGACGAGAGATCGCGGTGCACCTTCCATGATGAACAGGGGCACCGCACTGAAAATTGCACACCATTAAAGCAGCATTTGGAGGAGTTAGTGGCAGCTGGACACTTGGACCAATACATAAAAGGAAGAACTTGAGAGCAAGGAGCTATCCGCAGATGTTAGCAAGGCAGCTGAACAGAAGACAGTGGAAGACTTGGTACAGGAAATGATAGATGTAAAGAACCCAGAGAAGGCAAGCTAGGGCTCAATTGGGAAGGACCATACAAAGTGGTTGGTTTAGCTGAAAAAGGGGCATACCACCTGGAAGATGGAGATAGCCAGGTTATCCCAGGCCGCGGAACACTGCCACTATCGAGTTATTTTTTCTAGGATACTTGTAATTTTCATTCTCCTCAATAAAACAAGTAGTTCCCTCTTCAGCATAGAGTATTTTCCTCTGTAAAGGTTGTTTTAATGAGCTAGGGGCATTGAAAGCAGAGTTGGCCGGAAAAACCAACACTTACCTCTCCTAATCCGAGATAAGGCTGCAAGAAGTTGGCAGGTTTGACCAACAAAACTCTTTTGCACCCTTTAGCCGAGGTAAGGACCTAGGCTAAAGGTGGTTGGCAGGTCTGACCAACAAAACTCTTTTGCACCCTTTAGCCAAGGTAAGGACCTAGGCTAAAGGTGGTTGGCAGGTTTGACCAACAAAAAACTTTTTTGCACCCTTTAGCCGAAGTAAGGACCTAGGCTAAAGGTGGTTGGCTGGATTAAACCAACTCTTTGTACTCTTCAGCCGACGTATGGGTATAGGCTGAAGAGTGGTTGGCTGGATTAAACCAACACCCTTCCTAAGCCCAGGATAAGGATCCAGGCTGCAGGACGTTTGGTCGGAATAACCAAACACTTTATTCTAGGTTGGCTGGAAAAACCAACCTAGAGGTTGGCTGGATTAAACCAACACTTTATACTCTTCAGCCGAAGTATGGGTATGGCTGAAGAGTGGTTGGCTGGATTAAACCAACTCTCTGTACTCTTCAGCCGACGTATGGGTATGGCTGAAGAGTGGTTGGCTGGATTACACCAACTCTCTGTACTCTTCAGCCGAAGTATGGGTATGGCTGAAGAGTGGTTGGCTGGATTAAACCAACTCTCTGTACTCTTCAGCCGAAGTATGGGTATGGCTGAAGAGTGGTTGGCTGGATTAAACCAACTCTTTGTACTCTTCAGCCGAAGTAAGTTCATAACTGAAGAGTGGTCGGCTGGATTAAACAAACACTGGTAACTCTTCAGCCGAAGTAATTATATCGGCTAAAGAGTGGTTGGCTAGTAAGTTATATCGCTAAAACCGGAATACGGAATATCGGCCCAGAAATGTTTCAAGTAGCAGTTAGAAAGCAAGCATTCAAACCGAGTTCACAGTTGAGCAAATGAGTTCATTGAAAAATTCATTACAAGTGCAAGCATACAGAACAAAACCGGAATAAGAGTTGAGCACAGAAGAAGATTTTTTGAAGTGCAAAACAAAATACAACTGAGGGGCTGTAGCCCGGCTACACATTCTTTCCAAGATAAAAAGAAGGATCGAGCAAAAAGATCGTCAAGATCCGCATCCAGATCAACTCGAAGCCCGGTTTCAGTAGGGAGCTCGGTTGTCGCAAGCACACTTTGGTTGAGCAACCTCGAAAGCACCGTATCAGACACAGCAAGCAAAGGTGAGATGGAGACCACTGGAGTTGGAGAGATGGACTGGCGACCGGGTTGGGCGTTGTCTTTAGGAGCAGCATCCTTGTCCTCCCCTTCTTGAAGAAATTTCTGCTGAATGGCATTTGCATACTCCACCATGGAGCTCAGTATAAAATATGGAGGAGGGTTTAGGAAGATTTCGGTCTCTTAGCCGTAACCGATCTGTGCCACAGCCGTTTTCCACCCACATTTGAAGAAAAGGTCTATGGTAGCTCCGCATTGTTAGATGTATAAATTAGCTCGGTATGGAGAAGGTGCTGAGTATCTCGGTTGAAGTGTTCAGAGGAGTACCTGGGCAACCTAAGTCAGAGTCTGCAAAGTGAAAAGGAAAAGTGTTAAGCATAGATTGGTGGACCGTGCTAAAAGTAACTAAGTTCGCTAGCTCGGTTAATTGAAGCAAAAGTTTGTTCGTGAATCCAATAGGTGTGATAACTATTCAGAAGATTTGAGCGACATACAAGTCAAGAATGAAGGAACTGAAGATGGAAGCCGTATCAACAAAAGCGCGAGATTCGCAGGCACTGCATCTAGCAAAACGGAGGCTCAGAAGGAGTAACAAGCGATTCAGATGACAGCATAACTGAAGAGACGTTTTTTGACTGAACCAATCGGTAGCCCGGCGGCATTCTAGCCTGGTTGAAAGGCAAAAGTTTTTAGCTCGGCTGGTAACAGGTAATCCCAATCATGTTGCACAGATGGAATTAAGGGGCAATTGAGAGGGTAATTTATATCTAAATTGGGTCGAGCTAAGGAGGAGACTTCTTTGGAAATTGGGCCGTGCGACGAACCGAGGTAAGAATAGATGTACTTCGGTCCAAGGACTAAACGGATGTGGGCCACGGTGGAAAGGGCTTAGCAAGTTTTCTGCGGTCCAAGTATTAGTCCGGTCCAAGTGTAAAGGCGCTTGGAGAGTGGTAGCTCGGTCCAAATGTAACGACGGTCACCACGGTCGGAGTGAAGAGTTGTAGCTCGGTCCAAGTGTAAAGACGGTCACCACGGTCGTAGCGCGCCATAGTTAGCTCGGCCATGGCATTCGCAGCCGAGGTATGATGGCTTCTCTTTGTGGACTTCGCTCTGGATAGCGCGGTGGAAGCTTACTCCGGTTAGCCCGGTCTCAAAGGACCCAACTGAGGTACCAAGTTGGAGTGTGTCAAATCAAGGTACACGCAATGAAAGGAAGAACCGAGGTGTGGAGCTCGGTCTACTCTGTGGCTTTAGCATGGTCATGGCACAGTACGGTTAGTTCGGTCTAAAACCTTGCTAAAAGTTAGTTCGGTCGTGGTGTATGGAACCGAGGTATGCTGAGCTTTCTTAAGTACTTAGTGCCAGAATTAGTTCGGCTCAACTCTCTTATGGATAGTTCGGTCGTAGCATGTGAAGGCCGAGGTAAGAGAAAGGAAGTAATAGCCGAAGTAACAGTTAGGTCGGTCGTATGGTAATCCGACCATGGTAAAACCATCTCACTTGGTTTAAGCAGTGAGGAGGGTGTTGGAGGATAAGCATTATCTTCCAAGAATATGAGTCCTAGGGGGACTCTACGTAAGGAGGAGTAATCCTAGGAGGACTCTGCACATGGAGGAATAAGAGTCCTACCAGGATTGTGCCACGCGAAACCTATATAAGCTCACCAATATCACCTTTGAAGAGGTAATGCAACTTTTGCTCCCTGACTACACTGAGCTTTTGCCTATTTCTTGCTCACTGACTTAGGCATCGGAGAGGTTTCCGGCACACACCCGCCGGCCAGCTCATTTTGTGTTTTCAGGTGTTAAAACGACGACGTGCAGAGGAACATAGGCTTGATCAACAGGATTATACGTGAAGGTGAATCTCTTTCCCGTACATTTAGTCATTTGGTATCCTGAATAAATTGCAGACCCTACACTCATGTGAGACATTTAGTCATTTATTTGGTAGAAAATTTGGTATCCTGAATATTACCCAATCCTTATACTTGAAGTTCGTCAATTTAGTCCTTATACTTTCTATCTTGTTCTATTTTGATCCCTCTAACTTTACAATCTAGACCCTAATGTTTTAGTTATTATATTCTTACCTCTTAAGTTTTGTTATATTACAAAAATACCTTTTTATTTTATTTTTTATTTTATCACACACTAATTTTTTATTTTTATGATGATATTAATTCATGAGGTTCCTTTGGCTTCCGCGGTAAGGATAAAAATAATTATTTGTGATTTTTTCTTGCTTATTTTCTATAATAGCTAATTGTTTACTTTTATCTAATAGTAGATGTCGAACTTCGTGTATAATTTATAGTTGATTTTTTTTAAGATTTTTGTTAAGTTCTTTTTTTAACCTAATTATAAGATTATGTTATTCAATTATTATTTGTTGTGCAGTATTATTATTTAAATTATTTGATTCAACTTTTTTAGTATATCTAATACTTATATAATTATATTGCTAAGGCTGAGAAATTAGGTTTTGATACCAATTTTAAACACACACAATTTTATAGTGGTTTTATAATTTATAGCTTTATAATAATTAATAGAACTTTTGGGTTTATAGTTTATTTCTATATTTCTTTTAGAGACAAAATTGATTTGGAATTGAATATTGAGAAACTTAATTGGCACAATTAGAACTACAGGAACTAAAATGAAATAGGTGTCAAACTTGAGAGACTATGGCTATAATTCACCCCATATATATTGAGAACATATAAAGCAGTTACATAAAAATAAAAGCAAACAACATACAGATTAAGAAAAGAAAAGCAACAAGACCCCAAAGGAACAACTTAAAAAAAACTATAAAGAACAAACAACAAAATACAAAAACGCAAAAAATACAGCAATGTAGGAAAAATCATTGATCGTTTCACAAATGTGGTTTGGAAAAGTAGGATCTGCCTCAAACCTGCTGTCGCCGTTGACGTTGTCCTTGTTACCGCTGCCCAATTGTGCCACACCAGAAGTTAGAGTTGAAGAAAAAAAAACGCTCACAACAGTATAAGAGAAGGATTGAGAGAAGAGGGAACTATTGTTGATGTCAAAAATCCAAAAATCTATGTCAAAATCAAGGGAGAATTCTCAAGCTCCTTTTCTTAGGCATAGAAAAATTCAGATCTACACTTTCAAATTGTTTGAAGAACTCGCCGGAGAAATATTGGAAAGTAGCCAAAGGGGCGCCGAAAATTGCCTAGAGAGAGAGGCTCCCAAAGCCCCTCCTCTGGGTTTTTTAGTCTCTAACATATTTGTAGACAAGCCCGCGAGGGACCCCGCGCTGCACGCTACAGTTCGGACTCGATTTGTGTCACGGTTCTTAATCTGAACCAAAGAGTCCAAATCCGGCAAATCGTTTTGAGAAAAACAGATTTTTTTGAAAAGAAGTGCCAAACATGGACTGCTTTGCCAGATACAGAGTCGCCACCTAAATATTTTTTTTAAAATAGGGGAATTTAGGAAACCCTGACTCGGTGCCAAAGGCCACGTGTCCGTCATCACCAAAGTTGCCCCGGCTCCGGAGCTTGGGTACGATCGGGGAAGGTCAGCTATGAGCACCCCCTCTCGCCCGGTCCGAAGACCGGCCTCTACTAACCATGATATCTTGTTTTGAAAACATTATGTGTTCTTATTTCGGTTATTAGCCTAGAATTACTATGTTATGCGCACAACAAACAAGTATAGACCAAATCGCTTAAATTGGAACAAAACATTGCATGTTTGTTTTGAAAATGGTTTGCTACTCGCAAGTAGGCTAAAATGTAGGTTTTGCCACCCTCAAGTGGGCTTTAGAAAAGAAGGTTTTGCCACGATCAAGTGGGCTTAAAACTCACAGTTTTTAATGCATTATTCCAATTTAGGCAATTCGACCTCCATCCACAGGTATTCAAGCAGTTATATCACATAAGCAGCTAGCCTCATGGTAATCATGCTATTATGACAACACTCACACGCATGTGGTATGCTAAAACATAAAAGCTTACCTAGTACTCCGTGCCAAAACAGAAACTAGTTAGTAATCATGCATGATCCTAGTTCATGTTAAAAAAATGGCTAATGTATCACATACAGAATGTCACTAGCATAGGTTCGGCTAATCTATACTGACATGTGAAATGCTACAACTAACATGTATTCAATTTGGAATTGAAATACAAATGCAGTTAAAATGATGCTCCGAGCCTGGTGCATGCAAAACAGGTGAATGCAAACATGCTATCATACTGTATGCTAATTTGAATATGCCCTAAACTAACCACTGAAAGCTGGTAGATAAAAGGGAAGAAAGACGTGGGGTTGGAAGACATACACACACTCACACACACTTATTACAAATACGCCCTCACTCGAAGGGACCAAAAGAATATACAGGCCGAATGAATAATACTGAATTAATTATTACAAAACTCCTAATTAACTAATAAATTTAATGCAAAAATAAAGGTGACCGCAGCCCCCGCCTTGGAATGCGTGAATGATGCATGCTCGAGTCCGTCTTGCCCGGAAACCCGCACCATGCCACTGTTGCCTCTGTTTTTTACTGCCCTGCTCTTCTGGAAAACTGCCAAAGTTTCGGATAATGACCCCTGCACTCTGTAAAACACTATCAGCCAAAGTGAATATCCACCGGCCATGAGGGGAGTCCATTGGCTGGATTTCATGCCATCGGCCACACATCTATGGCCGGTCGGCACTTCATACTGCCGGTCGGCAAAAACTTCCTCCAGAAGACAGTTTTGACAGCAGCAGAGGACAGACAGTGGATGGCATGTAATTTCAGGCAAATGTAAGCATAGCCATGCTCCCTATCACGTATCAGACTCAAGAGAGCATGGCCCTCGATCCTCGGGCCATCAATTATGCATCTTGATGCATGATGGCCTAAGAGGTCAAGTTTGCATTTCAATGACCATGTATGCAACACACAAATGAGTACCAGGACCCTATCATGTCAAGGTCAAGGGCCTTGATGACTGAGAGTTGAGACAAGTTGTATCACTTGTAGTATGTACTCTTCTCAACCCTCACACTTGGCTTGACATCCCCAAACCAAGTAATGCAATGCATATTATGCCAACATGACTCAAAATACAACATGAGATTAGGATGCAAGGCATGCCAAATGCAATGCAACCTATCATGGCAAGTATGCAATGCTAGACATGCAAGATGCAAAAGCAATGCAAACATGGACAATTTAAGCAATAGGACCAACATGTTACAACACCTAATGAATCAATCATGCAACAAACGTGTAGTAAGCATGCAATGGTGGACTTAAACCATAATGGGGCAGACCTCAACCTACCCCAAAACAGTGGCCAAGAGGGGCCCGAAATGGTGGACAATTACACAACAAACATGCAAGCTAAAGGGCCCAAAGCTAAGGCATGAACAAGGGGTATTCCACTACCACTTAAAATGACCACACATGGTATAAATCAAGTAACCAAAAAAAAAAACAGATTTTCAGCATGCAAAATGAGCCCCAAAACTCACACACATGGCATCCCAAATGATCCAAACACATAGGCATACATAACGCGCATTTCGAGGCATAAGATGGCACATCTTTGAAGCATGAGAGAAGAGATGGATGTAAGCCTATAAACATGGTTTAGGGACTGAAATAACATGCTAAATGATTCCAAATCTCCTAAATAGCCTAACCAATGCATGTTCATGGATTACATACTCAAGGCTTACAAGCCATAATGCAAAGCAACTTCATCAAGCATGCCAAACATGGCAAAATCAGTGGCCAACAGACCTAAAGCATGCCAAAACAATACTAATACCTTCATGAAGTTAGGCTAACACATGCAAGAACCATGGCCTAAACACAAGATGCATTTCTATGCCAAATAGAGGAATGCCAAGCAAGTATAACATGCATGAAAGAGGCCAACAAACCCTCATGAGACAGAGGTAAAATATGCTCCAAAACACCCAAACAAACTCCGAAATGAAGCCATACAAGACTAGATATACATGCTACCTTGTGAGCTAAGAACAAAGGTCAAAGAGGGACAAAGGGGAGAGGGGTGTCCCTCCCCTATACAAGACTTCAAACCACCTCCCTCACCACTGAAAACCCACTGGTTTTCAGTGGTGAGAAGGCTAAACCACTCGAGCAAACAAAGCCTCACAAAGAGAGCTCCAAAAGGGCCAAATAAGGCCTAAGAGGGTGAGTTTGAACTCAAACCACAAAATGGCCTTAATGAAAGTTCTTAAGCATGAAAATATAAGCCTTTTTTATGTTATACACAAAGTCTAAATCAGCAAGCAAGACAGGTAGAAAACTAGTGCAAGTTTGGGGAAACTAAAGCAAAGTGATTACCCTTGAAGAACACCTCAAGAACAGCCAATGCAGCCCTCTTCTTCTGATCAAAATCAGTTCAAAAGCTCAAGAATCAACCCTCCAAGCCTCTCAATCTCGGAGCAAGGTGTAATGGTGTGTGTTAGTGCAATAGTAAGGTAAAAATGCACTTTTGGGCCTAAAAACACACACAAAAGGGGAGAGAGAGGGAAATGTAGAGAGAGAGGATGTATCTAACAGATATATAGATATAAGCTCTGGTTTTTTCTCTCAAAAACACCAACCCTTGACAATGGAGGAGGAGGGCTCTTTAAATAGGCAAAACAAAAGGGTCTAGGCTTCTCCAAGAAGCCATATGAAAGGGGCAGAGGGTGCAAATGGTTCTTGGCTTCCTGAGGAAGCCATGACAGCTGTCCAAGCTTCCCCAAGAAGCTTGGCCAAGGGTTCAACCTTCTAGAAGGAATTAGAGGGTCAAAGGCTCACAAAGGTCATCCCCGTGTATGGGAAATGGTGATGGTGCATTCCAGCTGCCACAGCTGGCATGCACCATGCCTCAGAGGTGCAAAGGGTGCAGGTCGGCCAGCAAAACGATCACCGGCAAAACAAAGTACCGGTCGGCCAACTATAGTGCTGACCGGCCATGGGTTTTAAGAAAACACTGCCGGTTGCCTCAATTAACTGCCGGTGTGGTGTGGGGACAGCCGGTGGGGTATGGGGATGGCCAACAAGCCATTCCCTGCCTTCCAAGGCAAAAACACAAGTGTTTGGTGTAAAACCAGACACCGAACAAATGAGTCAAGAGATTTCGAGGCAAGGCGCGCAACCGAGACCTTCGGGAACTCAAGACGAACACAAACAAGGATGATCACCGGATGTTCAAACGGTGACGTCCAAGTCTTGAGGACGGTCAAAAATGGAGTGTCTACAATATTAATTGTTCCACTTTGGTCCTCAAAATATGCAATTTATTATACTTTAGTTTCAGACGTCAACATTGTTCAAAATCAATAACAAGATGAGGAGTATTTTCAAAATTTTACATGAAATTTCAACAAAATCAAATTGACCAAAGCACACATATGGTCTCAAAGTATTCATTTTATAGTATTTCAGTTCCTATATATTTTGTTTCATTTTAGTCTCCAAAAGATACACTTTCTAGCATTTTTTTCTCCATTCTTTTAATTTTGTTGCAGTTGCTTCTGTAAAATTCTAAAATTACCCCTCATCCTATAAATAATTTTGAATAGTGCTAATATTAAGGACTACAGTGTAACAAATCGTATATTTTTTGGACTGAAGTAAAACAATTAAAAAAATAGGGACTAAATTATAATAAAACCTATTCTTTAGAGACCATTTGTGTAATTAATCCAAAAATTAAAAATAAATTTACCCCTTTTTAAGTGAATTCCCAATTTTAACATTGAATTATTAATGGAGTTTATTAACTATATATATTTCTTTTTGAAAGTAGTTATTAACTATACTTAAAGAGTAATAAAATTGTGTAACGTTTAAATTTGAGTAATGTTATTTACATTCACTATTAGTTAATAAATTTTGGGTTTGGCTTTTTTGAAATTGGCCATTTTAATTTGAAAGAAGTGTTTAGGTGTGGTACGTTCATTTTGTGGCCGATTTCGATAATTCGAACTATTCACTTTTTAGAACTTTTTGAAAAAAAATATTTATGCAAAAAATCAAGATGATCGAATATCGATAACTATATATTTTAATCAAGTTTGTATTATAAAAAATGAATGGCTATTATGAGAGGCAGAAAATAAATTAACATAAGGCAAGACTAAAATTCCTAGGCTGGCAGCAAGAAGGCAACATCGCCAGCAAAGTGGAAAGTCAGCCCAGGATAGTTTGAGTATGGCCTGACAGTGTAGGACCAGACTAGGCTAGAGAAGTTTTAAGACAAAAGAGAAGTGGAAGAAAGCATACCCAAGAAGGGCACAGACCCAGTTAACCGACATCCTTTTATTTTAGGCTCAACCAACTCCTAGAAATCCGCACCTGGTGGAACACAATCCTGAAGGAAAGAGGGTTGACGTAAGAAGTGGAGGGAAACCTAACAACCAACAATGGTTAGTAGGAGTAAGCTATAAAAGAGGAAGCAATTAGTACAATAAAGGTATGCAAACACTTCTACCTGAACCTCACTGAGATAATCCTGCACCTTTATCTACCTTTGTCACTAACTTAGGCATTGGAGGGTCCCCAGGCTACTCCAGCCACCCCCTTTACTTTTATCCAAGTGTTTTTCAGGTCAGGAATCGAGCTATCTCTACCGCGTCACTGCCGCAACCTAAATGGTTTGATTTTTACCCACCATAATTTGACGTTATCTGTGGAAATTCGACACTTAAAAGCCTAGCTCCACTTGTTGAGATTGTAGATTATCCATAGCGGCGGAAGACGTTAACCCATTTACTGACAATAAACATGATGTGAACCTCTCCCCAAGCCAACAAAGGCGCCATTTGAAAGTCAGAACGTTGTAGAAACGATGCAAACAAGAATAGAGAAATTCTTTAAAGGATGAGGTTATAGCGATTCCGGTTTTGACCCGACCCTTGTTATATCTCGGACTCAGGTTTGATGGTTTCACATTGTTGTTTACAGCTTGTTTCCCTTGTATCTCCTTAAGTTTGACTTTTGGGTTGTAGTGGTTATGTTTAGAACAAGCTGGTTGCTTAGTTTTCAAACCTTTGTTGCCCAGAATTTTGCTTCTCCGCTCGAGCGACATTTCTTGCGCTCGAGCGGACTTTGTGAACTCTCAGTACTTTTGCAGGTTTGCAAAACTACAGGAAGGATGTATTCTATGCTCGAGCGGCGTTTCCTACACTAGAGCGAGTGGGCGCTCGAGCGACCCTTTCTTGCATTCAAGCGTTGGTCTATTGTCTGCAAAATTACTGAATGTGTGTATTCTATGCTCAAGCGTCACTTCTTGAGCTCGAGCAGTAATGCCCTTTTGTTTTGTGTCTTGGCACTCGAGCTTTACTTCTTGCGCTCGAGCGGACTGTGCGTATATCAGTTCGTGAAATGGTCAATTTATATCACTTTTTCAGATTTATTTCTCTCAAAACCCTAAAGTTGAGACCCCTTCTCTCTAAAACCTACATTCTCTCTACATTTTCACCTAGATCTAGTGATCTCTCTAACTATGTGCCTTTGTTAAAAAGGTAGTGCGTCGCAAGAGCTCTTGTAACAATCCCGACCTATGATTAACGTTAATCCATGATTAATTATGCTTAACAAGTAATTATGAAGAAATCCTTAGTTAATTACATATGCATTGCATTATTTTGTATCTATATCTGTTTGACATAGAAAGATCTGTTCGTGCTTTTATTTCGGTCTGCGAATTGAAGGCCTTATCGGCATTCGATTCAAAGATTGACTTGACATATGTGCTACTTGGAATTTTTAGGACATTATGGTAGGCTCAATTGAAATTTGATTCGGAAAGATTAAATTGGATTAATTTATTACCCATTTGATTAGTTTTAATAGACCAACATTAAAGAAGCCTATATAAGGCTCCATATAAGACCCACTCAACTCTTTTTCTTCATTGTCAAACATATTTAAGCTATCACACATACATAAACGTGTGAGAGAGGAAGGAACCAAGAGAGGGAGTTGGATTCAAGAAGGTTTTGGCTTGGAAACTTAAGGAATTGGTGGTGTTGAACAAGACTTCTTAATAATCAAAAGGATTAAGACTTCTAGGTAAGAATTCAATCTTGCAACCTTGAGATTAAACTACATAGTCCAGGAAACCAAAGAATTAAGCTATATGATGCTAAATTGAGTTTGAATGAAAGAAAATGGGTCATACCATGCATGCATGTCCATTTCTTCACAAATTGAGCATGATTTCCAAGAATTCCCTCATGCATGTCTTGAATTCACTTTGATTGTGGGAAAATATCAAGCTTCATGTTGTTTTGTAACATTTGATCATATTTTGGAATGATTGAGTTTAAAGGAATTCATGCATGTCTTGTTCATGGATCATTTATGAATTTTAAGTTGAATTTTGCACAATTAGCAAGCCATTTGGCCTTGATTTCTTGTAATGATCTTTAATTCTTAATGTTTTAAGAGTTTTCATGTATTTTCTCAAGTTTTGGCCTAGAAAAATCAAGTTTTGGTGCTTAAAGATTAAGTTTTGAACTTGGAGATCAAATCTGGAAATTTCAGAATTTGCATTTACGTTCGAGCGTAGAAGTTCACGCTCGAGCGACCACTCTGGGTGCGTGTACTTTCGTTCGAGCAACCTGAAGCCCGCTTGAGCATGAATTGCATGTTCCCAAAAGTTCATATGTTTTATAGCACGCTCGAGTGGCAGAATTCACGCTCGAGCGAGGATCTATCGTTCGTCGAGCGTGAAAAACAAGCAAGCAGTACTTTTTCAAAGTTTTCAGATTGCTCGAGCGAGGTAAGTTACGCTCAAGCGAACCTGTCACGACCCGAACCCGCCCCTATGGGTTTAGCATCGCAACTGGCCAGTAATCCGTGATTACCAAAGGCCTGCTTAATAGTAATGATAGTAATACAGAGTAAGGGGCTGGCAGAAGCCAAACAGTAATAAAAAGATGTCCAATGAGCTATGAAAATCTGAATGCAAAAAGACTTATATGAACAAGCCACATTCATAACCAAAACATATATACATACGTCATATACACAAACATCCAGGTTAGGGACCCAATCCCTTCACCATAACTGTACAGTCAAGTCTAAAACATTTATTACAAAATAGAGATAATAGGGTGAAACTGAGACACCCCAAAACAGCCTTAACTTGAACGAACTTGGAACCTCGAAGTGAGGCACAATAGTTGGCTCGACAAAACGAGAGCTTAACTCGACGCATCTAGCTTCGGTTCGGTGCCTGGACACCTACATATAAATATAAACAGTGAGCTAAAGCCCAGTGAATAACATATGCGTAAAGGGGTTAAGAATGAATGTCCTTTCATTAATTAAAACAGTCATTTGCATCAGTAAATCAGTTATTCAGTCAGTGGCTCATATTTCATGCCATATCAGTCATTTAGAAATCATAACAGTCATACGTGGTACGTCTAATAGCAAAACAGTACAGTAGGTCTTAACAGACCGAACAATTAGTTGATGGCCATCATGACAGTAAACAGTAGTAGTTCCAAACATTGGAACTGACAGAGATCTCTGTAACAGTAGTAGTAACAGTAACAGTAAGTTGCTATGGATGCCATGAGTATAGTTTACAAATAGGACAAACATTCATTCAGTAAACAATGTTATTTCAGAAAGCAGTGCAATCAATCGTTCAGAAATAATTGTAATTGAACGTATCTTTACAACATTGTTACTCACAGAGTACTGGGCTACAGACAGGCTAGTCAGCGTCCTTGGGTGTCAACCCTACACAGTTGCAGAATGAACACACACACTAAGTTACACACTTGGGATTAATAACTTAGCCCCTTAACTTGACTCGGTGTGGTTCTATAACATTATTCTCATTAAGATGCCTTAAACTTGGCCTAGGAATGCCTAGGATGGAATGAGGATGCAAAAATGTACTTTAAAACACTTTTCAAATTTTTGCTGAAACAGGGGTCTCGCTCGAGCGTGGCTTTCTACGCTCGAGCGAGCTTACCAAAATAGAAGGGTTGTTCGAGTGTGGACTCCCTCGCTCGAGCGGTTTGTAAAAATGCAAAAAGTACTGGTTATTGAAATTCTCTGCTCGATGCTCGCTCGAGCGTGAGACACAGCTTTTCGCTCGAGCGGAGGTCTCGTCGCTCGAGCGTGCGTCTGCGTACACAAAAAACTTGAGAGCTTGCAATCTACGCTCGAGCCAGCATTCCGTCGCTCAAGCGGGGCTCTGAACAAAAAGATGGTCGCTCGAGCGTGGAAGCCAAAATCTGGAATTTCCAGATTTGCTCCCAAAGCTAAAACCAAGAATTAAACTTATCAAAACTCAACCTCTTGGGCCACTTTTCTGGAAAACACTTGAAAACTTGTACTACAACACGTTTTGAAGATCAATTTTGTAAAATCAAGCCCAAAGGTGAGACAATTGAACACAATTTTGAATGAAACTTGAAGAATAATGCAAGAACATCACATGCATGAGTTCCTATGAATTCCAATGCTTCAAAACATGATCAAATGCAAGATTGAACTCAAAACTATGGTGAATTCATGGACTACAACCAAAATATGAACATGCATGTGGAAATTCTCATGAAAACAACCTCAAAATTCTATGATATGGACATGCATGTATGAATTAATTAAAGTTCCTTGAATTCTAGCTCAATTAACCCATGAATTCACCTATTTCATGTGTAGACAAGTTCTAGATGGCTCAATGACAAGATCAAGGGGTTGAGCTCTTACGTAAACTCCTTAATTAAGCTTTACTTAAACAAAGTTCTTGAGCAATTCAACTATTCTTCAAAATTTCCTCAATTTCTTCTAATTCTCCAAGCCAATTTTCTTGTTGAACTCAATTTCTCCCAACTCACTCTCTCTCACGGTTTTGCCAAGAAGATGGATGAAGAAATGATGTAAAACTAAGCTCCAAACAATAACTCTAAAGGTGCCCCACCTAATGGCAAAGATGTAATAAATTCAAACTAATGTAATTTGACATTATTTAATCTAATTAATCATTCCAAATCAAATTTTAATTAAACCTACCATAAAATCACATAAATCCTAATTAGCATAAAATACTAGTCAATTTCTGAATCGGTCGCCGATAAGGCTTTCAATTCGCAATTCGAATTAAAAAAACACAAACAGATCATTCAGTAATCAAACAGATAGAAATGCATTTAAAGCAACACACTCATGCAAACAGATTAGGTTTTCATTCTAATTAATTACTTATCATGCTCAATCACAGTTTAACACTAATCAGAGGTGAGGGTTGTCACAGTCTTCCCTCCTTAGAAGAGTTTGGTTCTCCAAACTCGGATTACCTTCATTCTGGAAAAACACTGGGTCCAGGGGGAACAATTCAGGATATCTTTTCATCATATCGTCTTCCTTTTCCCAAGTGACATAAATGCCACCATGGTTTTGCCAATCCACTTTCACTAACGGAATTTCTTTATTTCTCAACTTCTTGATTCGTTGATTTACAATCTGAATAGGCCGTTCTTCATAAGTGTAGTCGTCACTTAGCACTACAGGGGTAGGCTCAATAGCATGGAAGGGATCCCGAAGATAATCCCTCAACATTGAAATATGGAAGACATTATGCATATGCTCCATTTTAGGAGGAAGCGCTACTTGATACGCCACCGGATTAATCTTTTCAATGATTTCATACGGCCCAACATATCTCGGTGCTAGCTTTCCCTTAGCCCCAAAACGAGTCTGTCCTTTCATTGGTGTCACTTTAACAAAAACATGATCACCCACTTCATATTCCTTGTCTTGCCTTCGGACATCCGCATAACTTTTCTGTCGGCTTTGTGCGGTTTTCAATCTTTGTTGAATCAGTTTCATCTTTTCTGTGGTCTCATGTACAATCTCGGGCCCAAGCAAAGGCCTGTCTCCAACTTTTGCCCATCAAATAGGAGATCGGCATTTTCTGCCATATAAAGCCTCAAAAGGCGCTAATCCAATGCTCGAGTGAAAACTGTTATTGTAGGCGAATTCAGCTAAAGGTAAATGATTTTCCCAATTTCCTTGGAAATCAAGAACACACATATGCAATAAGTCTTCCAGAGTCTGGATTGTTCTTTCTGATTGGCCATCTGTCTGAGGATGGTATGTACTACTCAGTCTCAATTCGGTACCCAATGCCGTTTGCAGACTTTGCCAAAATCTCGACGTAAACTTTGAGTCCCTATCAGAAACAATAGACACAGGCACTCCGTGCAATCTAACAATCTCATTAATATAAATTGCAGCCAATTTGTCCGCATTATAAATTGTTTTGATAGGTAAGAAGTGAGCAGATTTAGTCAATCGATCAACAATAACCCAAATTGAGTCCATACCTTTACTGGAGCGAGGTAATCCGACAATGAAGTCCATAGTAATATGTTCCTATTTCCACTCTGGTATCGGTAAGGGCTGAAGTAAGCCTACGGGTCGTTGATGTTCAGTTTTAACTTGTTGGCAATGTAGACATTTCGACACAAAGTCAGCAATCTCTTTCTTCATTCTCGGCCACTAGAAATTAAGTTTCAAGTCTTGGTACATTTTTGTATTTCCTGGATGGATGGAAAGTTTTGAATTGTGGCCTTCCTGCAAAATTCGCCTTTTCAGTTCAGACTCGTTTGGTACACACAACCTTCCCTGAAATTTCAACACATTGTTTTCAAATTTAAAGTCTGGCCTTGGTTTGGATTCTCGTTCATCAATGATCTTCTTCAAAAGGTCATCTTGGTGTTGTTTCTCTTTAATCTCCTCAATAAGTACCGGTTGGGCAGAAATAGCAGCCAATGTCCCACCTTGTTCTCGCAAAACAATCTCAACTTCAAATTTCTCAAGATCACTTAGCAGTTCCTTCTGTCCAGTGAGTAAACAGGCCAAATTCCCAATTGATTTCCGACTAAGTGCATTAGCAACGGTGTTAGCTTTCCCTAGATGGTACAAAATTTGCAAGTCATAGTCTTTTATCAGTTCTGACCATCTCCGCTACCTCATGTTCAACTCTTTCTGTGTAAAGAAATATTTCAGACTCTTATGATCTGTGCACACTTCACATGTTGCCCCATATAAGTAGTGGCACCAAATTTTCAATGCAAATACCACTGCGGCAAGTTCTAAATCATGAGTTGGGTAATTTTTTGCATGCAGTCTCAATTGTCGGGAAGCATATGCAATAACTTCACCATTTTGCATTAATACACATCCCAAACCCTTATAAGAAGTATCACTAAAAATAGTAAATCCATCCGTACCTGAGGGTAGGGTAAGAATCGGTGCAGTCACAAGTCGAGTCTTTAACTCTTGGAAAGCTGATTCTCTCTGATCGGTCCAGTCAAATGATATCCCCTTTTGAGTCAACTGGGTCAATGGTAGAGCGATTTTGGAGAAATCTTTCACAAACCTTTTGTAGTACCCAGCTAAGCCCAATAAACTTTGAATTTCGGTAACATTAGTCGGTCTAGGCCAATTCACCACTACTTTAATCTTCTATGGGTTAACTGAAATGACATCTTTACTAATCACATGTCCCAAAAACATAACATTATCAAGCCAAAATTCACACTTTGTTAGTTTTGCATACAGTTTCTGTTCTCTTAAGGTCTGTAAAGCAATTCTCAAATGTCGTTCATGTTCTTCCTTACTCTTGGAATAAATGAAAATGTCATCTATCAAAACAACCACAAATTCATCGAGGAATGGTTAGAAAACTCTCTTTTGATCTAATTAAAGCTTGGTATCGGCGTCTTTAAAGTTTCTCCGTCTCTCCCTTTGGTCTTCTAAGCTTGAGGCAGGGACTCTCTACACTCTTTTATGAGTTTTAGCTTAGTTATTTATTGTTGTGTAAGAAAGATTGGAATATGAGGTAGTTTTGAACAAACCTAGGGTTTTAGTTTAAAATCACAAAAGGGGTTTTCGAATGAATGTAGTGGAAATGGTTATGGGAGTAATTGTGAGTTTGGGTTATGCTAAAATGATTAATTTTTGGTGTTTGGGATGAAATTGGGAAAAAGAAAGTTTTACCCTAAAATGACTCAAATGATTATTTTGTATAAATAATGAAATTGGTGGTGAAAGTGTGAAATTGGGAGGTTGTTTTGAATGGTGGAGTTAGCTATGGTTTATCTCGTATCTATGAGAATTTGGATACTTTATCTGTTGTAAAGATTGTATATCTGTTTTGGGCTATCGGTGAAGAATAGCCATGATTGTTGTAGAAATTGCATGAGAATTATGCGAATATTGGTTGTCATTGAATATGACTGTGTTGTAATACATTGTATATATATGATATTTGGAAGGAGAAAGGGGATGCATTCAATATGTGAGAGGAGAAAGGGGATGGACTCTATTGAATTAAGTTGGCCTGTGTGTCCTGGGTGTAAGTTCTGAAAACCGCGTATATACACGGGGGCCGATTCCCGTGGATGAAATTTTCTTAAAATGGAAAATTGAAGTGTTGTGTATTGATTATATATGTTTGAGAAGCACTGAATTGTAGTTTCAGTTGGGTTGTCTAGATAATAATGAACACGACTCATGAATTGAGGTGAAATGAATTGACCTGAATGAAATTGAGATAAAATGCACTGGAATAAAGGAATTTGATATATTATGATCTTGTAGAATATGATTGATACCATAATAGGCATTAGACATGCACTTCACACTTATACCTTTGTTAAAATTCATATATTGTGCTAGATTGTTTATGCTGGGCTTTGGCTCACCCTATTTGAGAAAAATCATTTTCAGGCACCGCCTTCGCCAAGGCAGTAGCTTGGAGGGATTGGGAGCAAGAGCTTCTATTTTGTTATATTTATTTTTGTATAGCCAAGGGCTTTAAATTGTGTTGAGTTAGGCTCACTTTTGTTTTAACTAAGAACTATCTTGGAAAGATGTAAGCCCGTAGGGCATTTATTTTGTTGATCTTTTAGTTTGGTGTTACATGCTATAGATTCAAGGTTGAGTTTATGAATATGTAATACATGTGCCCTTTTGTAAATGGATTCTGATTAATGAAAGCCTAATACTCTGTTTATGTCATTTTGTATTAGGCTTTATTGTTGAATTATTGTATTATTTTCCGTGTGTTACAACTTGGTATCAGAGCGTACCGGGTTTGAATACTTTGGGTACATGGGGAGTAGTTAATACCACAATGGGTTTGTCTAGCTTGTTAGAGACTTTAGTACAAATGATATGTGCTTATATGATAACATGCTTATATGATTATACGGGTATGTGATTTAATTTCTAGGATGTTGATTGAGTCTACGGGTTTCTAGAAGTCCTATTAGAAGAGCACTTGATCACTGCTGTTTCTAATTGAAACTTTGGCAACGCCGCGGGACGATCATTATCCGGGAACGAAATTAGTATGTGTTTATATGACTACGTGCTTATGTGGAGTGAATTACCGTTGTCCACCACATTAGGACATGAGTAAATTAGCTTTGGCACATTTGTAAATGTGCTAATGTCTTTCATTACCTTCTTTAGGATGTCAAGACGTGGACGTGGTGGTAGACGTGGTAGGTCTAGACGGCAGGAGATGCCGATACCGGATGATATTCCGGCACAGGAGGAGGGTGTTAGTTAGGCCAATGTGACCGAACTAGTTGGTCAACAGGCCATGGGCGCCATAGCATACGAAATGGCCGAAGCATTAAGGGAATCCATGGACATTCACAGGGCTAAGAATCATGTCCAAGCTCAAGTAGCTAAGGCAGGGCTGTCTTTTCTGAACCGAGAGTTCTTCATGTCGAATCTGGATGAGTTTTTGGGTGATCCCAAGGAGCCACTGAAAGCGGATGACTGGCTAGAGCAGATGGTGAAGACATTTGAGATGCTCGGCATCGAAGATGGGGGTTTGGGTGACCTTGGCATCATTCTAGCTGAAAAGAGATGCAGGCCAATGGTGGAAGTATGCGCGTGGGTGCATTAAAGTGACTTGTGAGGCTTTTGTTAACGTCTTCTAGGATAAGTTCTTGCCTCCTACTATTAGGGAGAAGTTGAGGGATCAGTTTTCTCAACTCAAGCAGTCGAGCACACCGATGACAGAGTTTGAGGCCGCTTTCACTAGCCTCTCTAGGTTTGCACCAGAGTTAGTGGCAATTGAGGAGTGCCGTTGTCTAGAGTTTGAAAAGAGGCTGAGGACCAGGCTCATATTTAAAGTGGTCGGGTCGATGATTAGGGATTGTGGACGCCTTGTGGAGGCGGCGGCTCATCTGGAGACCATTATGCAACTAGAGTCGGAGAGGATGAGGGGCTCTAGGAGGAGCCAAGACATTTAGGGGGACAGTAAGAGACAAAGGGGTTTTAACCCACAGCCGTCCCAGGGAGCTCAGTCGAGATCCACTTTTCCAGTGCCGAATTCAAGTTCTAAAAGAGGTGGTCACGGAGATTTCACTTGTTTCAAGTGTGGTTAGTTGGGCCACAGGTCTCCGGCTTACTTGCAGAGAGGAAGAGGGCAACAGTTTGCACCATCTTCGGCTCGTTCTCAGAGCCAGAGTCAAGGGAGAGGACAATTGCTCACTTGTTATCAGTGTGGGCAAGCGGGGCACATGAAGAGATTTTGTCTACAGTTGGATGGCACACCTAGTGTGTCTGGCTCGAGACAGACATAGAGTCACCAGCCAGCTCAGTCAACACAGGCCTCGAGGGCCAATTAGGGAGCCTCTTCAGCTTAGTCAGTGCAGCAGACCTATGCTCCGAGGAGAGGACAGGTAGATCAGAGGCCAATAAGGCGTTTGTATGCTATTACCGTGCCAGATCTAGTACCGACGCCTTCAGTAGTGAGAGGTACCTTCTTGTTTGTAATTCAGTTGCTAATGTGTTGATTGATACGGGTGCATCCCATTCATTTATCTCATCTGCATTTGCATCAGTTTTGGGATTAGAGTTGGCTCAGTTAGCATCCCCTATCTATGTAGAGTCACCTATTGGTGGTGAGGTTATTTTGAAGCAGGGGTGTCGGGGTTATGACATAGAGGTTGCAGGTCACCGACTTCCTTTTGCATTTGTATTGATTAATATGTCTAGCTTTGACGTTATATTGGGTATAGACTGGTTGTCATCCTATCGAGCTGTTATAGACCCCTACCATCAAAAGGTTACTGTATGTACTCTGAGCGGTGATTGCTTTTATTTTTTGGGAGACCGGGTGGATAGAGTCTTATCACCGGTATATGATACGCGCGGTCGGAGTGAGCTTAGTTATCTTCTTGCTAATTTCTTGGGTACTGAATGTGATGAAGTCCGAGTTGAGTTGCCAAGGGTAGTTTGTAAATACCTAGATGTTTTTTCGGACGATCTTACCAGTTTACCACCTCATCGAGAGATTGAGTTCTCTATTGACCTAGTGCCTGGTACGACACCGATTTCTATGATACCATATAGATTTGCACCTGCCGAGTTGAGTGAGCTGAAGATTTAACTCCAGGAATTGTTAGATAAGGGTTTTATTCGCCCTAGTACCTCGCCTTAAGGAGCATCGGTTTTTTTTGTTAAAAAGAAAGATGGTGCGTTGCGAGTTTGTATAGATTATTGGAAGTTGAACCAAGTAATTGTCAAGATCAAATACCCAATGCCTCGTATAAATGATTTGTTTAATCAGTTGAAGAGGTCTTGTTGCTTTTCTAAGATAGACCTAAGATCAGGTATCACCAGTCGAGGATAAGGGGGGAGGATATCCCGAAGACGGCATTCCGTACGCGGTATGGCCATTATGAATTTTTAGTGATGCCTTTTGGGCTCACCAATGCACCAGCTGTGTTTATGGACTAGATGAACCGGATCTTCCGTGAATTTCTAGATCGTTTTATGGACGACATCTTGCTGGTCGTTTCTGATGAGGAGCACGAGGAACACTTGCTGGTAGTACTTGAGTTACTTAGAGCCCACTGACTGTATGCTAAGTTTGGGAAGTGTGAATTCTGGTTGAAAGAGATTAAGTTCTTAGGTCATGTGGTATCCGGGGAAGTAGTGACTATAGATTCATCCAAGATAAAGGCAGTGCAAGATTGGGAACAACCTAAAAATACTTTTGAGATCCGTAGTTTCTTGGGGTTGGCTGGATATTACTGTCGGTTCGTGAAGGGTTTTTCTAGATTAGCTTCACCGTTAACTAGACTGATGAGGAAATGAGTTAAGTTTGTGTGGAATGAGACTTATGAGAAGTCGTTCCAAAAGCTTAAGGTTAGGCTTACCATTGCTCCAGTATTAATTATTCCGGAGAGGGGTTTGGGCTATTTGATATATTGTGATGCCTTACGGGAAGGCTTGGGTTATGTTTTGATGCAAGAAGGGAAAGTAGTAGTCTATGGGTCACGTCAGCTGAAAACACATTAGAGGAACTACCCTACTCATGACTTAGAGTTAGCGGCTGTGATATTTGCCATGAAGATTTGGAGGCATTACCTGTATGGAGAGAAGTTCGAAGTATTTTCTGATCACAAGAGTCTGGAGTATCTGTTTAAACAGAAAGACTTGAATCTGAGACAAAGATGGTGGATGGAATTTATAGAGGATTATGACTTTGAGTTACATTATCACCCAGGAAAGGCAAATGTTGTGGCCGATGCCTTGAGTAGGAAATCAATTAGCAGTGTAGCTTCTATTGCTATCCGGGAACAGGAGATGTTGGGTGCCATTGGTGAGTTTGACTTGCACTTAGGCAAGTCTGTTGAGTTTATAGCGTTGTTTTCAACAGTTGCACAACTTTTACTTGTGAACCGAGTGTTAGAAGCATAGAAGGGTGACCTTGAGGCAGAATCTCTCCGGGAGAAGATCTCAGTGGGAAGGTAGAAAGAGGCTTGAATGTGTATCCCAACCTGAGTGTGAGATACCGTGATCGTTTGTTTGTACCAGAGTCTTGCCGAGAGGAAGTACTCCGAGAGTTTCACCATTCACACCTTGCGGTGCATCCGAGAGGCACAAAGATGTATTACGATCTTAGTCGCCAATTCTGGTAGCGAGGTATGAAGAAGAATATAGCCGTGTTTGTAACGAAGTGCCTTACTTATCAACAAGTAAAGTCCGAGCATCAGAGGCCAACGAGTTTCTTGCGACCCTTGCTTATAGCCGAGTACAAGTGGGAGCATATCACAATTGATATTGTTGTGGGCCTTCCAAGGACTCAACGGGATAGTGATGCCATTTGGGTGGTAGTTGACCGGTTGACTAAGTTGGCACACTTTATACCTATCACGACCCAAACCCACCCCTAAGGGTTTAGCATCGTAACCGGCCAGTAATCCGTGATTACCAAAGGCCTACTTAACAGTAATAACAATTATACAATAAAAGGGGCCAACGAAATCCTGTAAATATTAAAACATGATGTCCAAAGAGCTGTGAGGACTTAAATGAACAACACAAATTTCATATCCTTATATATGCACACAAACACTTAAGTCCATAAGACACTTATATACAAAACAAAACAGAAGTTAGGGAATTAAATCCCAAAGCCAAAACAAATCATAACAATAGTCACTTGACTTCATATAACGTTCACTTCAAATACTACTCAAAAAAAGGTGGATTTAGATCATCCAAAAAGCCTTGACATTAACAGTTCGGAACCTCGCGGTGAGGCACAATAGGTTGGCTTGACAAAATGAATCAGGTTGGTGCCGCTAACTTTGCTCCGGTGTCTGACCACCTACATACATATAATAAACTGTGAGCTAAAACTCAGTGAATAACAAATGTGTAAAGGGGTTAAGAATGAATGTTCTTTCAGTAATTAAAATAGTCAATTGCATCCGTAGATCAGTTATTCAATCAATGCCTCATATTTCATGTCATATCAGTCATTTAGAAATCATAGCAGTCATACGTGGTACATCCAATAGCAGAAATAGACTGAACAATCAGTTGATGGCCATCAATATAGTAACAGTAGTTTCAAAGATTGGAACGGACAAAGATCTCTGTAACAGTAGCAGTAGCAGTAAAAGTAATAGTAACAATAACAGTAACAGTCAGTTGCTATGAATGCCACCAGTACAGTTCATAAATTATGACAAACATTCATTCAGTAAACAATACCATTTCAGAAAGCAGTACAGTTAATTATTTAGAAAATAATTATAATTGAACATAACTTTACAACATTGTTACTCACAGTAAGCTCCACGAAACACATGCTACAATGCACTAACGATGCAGCGTCCGACCTAAACAAACAAGTTCAAGCACAATAACTCAATACACAATCCATTCGTTCAATCAATTCTATTTAGTTCGTTGTTTACTTAATCAATAACCACTCGTCTTTACTCGTTCGGTTCTAAATTTTCCCACTCATGAGATGTAAATGCACATGAAAGCACTTTAAAACTATGCAAACAGAGGCCCGGAAGGTGGAAAAGAGGAACGGAAACAAAACCTGACTTGCCTAAAAGGGCCGCACGTGCAGGGGTCCCAGCCGCACGTGTGGTGACCACCGCCGTACCTGCTCCCGCATGTACAATTTAAGCATAATACACACTAAGCATTGCCCTATTTTCCACACGTGCGGGCTCCAAGCCACATGTGCGGTGCTGGGTTTGCTTGACTCCAAAAATCTACTCTTGTTTGGATCTTTAACTTCACCACATTTTGGTCTCAAATTCATATGTTTCAACCCACAAATTTGTATCAACAACCTTGAATTTGGACCCTCAATAGTAAAAGGAGATCAAAATAGAGATTAAAACTTGAAATCAACTCCCAAAGTTTCAATTTGAAAAGATTAAAGTTCAATTGAATTACAAAACATAAACTATGTGTCTCAAAACTTCAAGTTCAAAACTCATGAAGAAATCCCTTGAATTCATGAGGTTCATGCATGAAATTATGTGTAATTACAAGAAACAACAAGGTGATGAAGAATCCATGCCATGCAAGGTGAATTTAAGAGTTAATTCACCTATTTCTTTCATAAAAAGCCATGTATGTAGTTAACCTCTAATTACATGAACCAACCTTATAATTAAACTTATATTTTTCTTTGCTAACCTTGAATTCCATAAGTTATGAGCATAATTCTACAGATATATGAGACTAAAGAGGGCAGTTCTTACCTAGAGTGAGTGAATTGTGAAGGATGGAGTGTAGTTGCAATGGTTTTCATAAGCTTCTCTTCCTACTCTATGTTGAGCTCTCACACTCAAAGTCTCTCTCTTTCTCTCTCTATGTGTAGTGCACCAAAAGTCTTCAACTCTCTCTTATTTCCCTTTTCTTGCTATTCAACTTGATGAGTAGAGTTAAGGATTAATTAATCTCTAATTAATCTTAAATATTCATAAGTTACAGGTTTGACTAATTAAATCAATTTCACTCACATGAAATTAATCTTTATCATTTATGATCTCAATAACACTAAATTTAAATAAATTAATGTGAGTTAGGCTCTAATTCCTATCTTATTCTTAATTCTAACTTGTTAAAAATTAAGAATCAGACAGGTTTAATCCATGACTCTACCTATCTGTTCTCAATGACAATACCATATACATATATCACACATGGCACATATATCACAATTAACACATAAGCACATGATCAACACTAATCACACAATTAACTTCATTAATTTACTTAATTAAGGAGGCGGTTGTCACAATACTTATGCGCGTAAGTGACTCGGTAGATTTTCTTGCCAACCTGTACATTAGAGACATAGTGAGGTTGCACGGGGTCCCAGTGACGATTGTATTGGATAGAGATCCGCGTTTTATGGCTCAGTTGTGGCAGAGCCTACAGAGTGCCTTGGGCACTAAATTGACTTTTAGCACCACGTATTATCCTCAGACTAATGGGCAGTCCGAGCATACTATTCAGATCTTTGAGGATATGCTTCAGGGTTATGTCCTTGACTTTAAGCATTCGTGGGAGAGGCACTTGCCCTTAGTGGAGTTTGTCTATAACAATAGCTTCTAGTCGAGTATCGATATGGCACCGTTTGAGGCCTTGTATAGTCGACCGTGTAGATCTCCTGTGTGTTGGGCTAAGGTAGTTGATGCACCTATGTTAGGTCCAGAGTTGGTCCGAGAAACGATGGAAAAAGTTGCACTTATCTGTAAGAGGTTGGCTATTGCCCAGAGTCGTTAGAAAAGTTATGTCGATCGTAGGAGAAGATCCTTGTCTTTTGAGGTGGGAGATCATGTGTTCTTGAAGATATCACCTAGGAGAGGTTTGATGAGGTTTGGAAAGAGTGGGAAGTTGTCCCCTCGATTCATTGGGTCTTTTAAGATCTTGGAGCAGATCGGGAAAGTAGCTTATCGTTTGGCTTTACCGCCACAACTTTCCGGGGTTCATGATGTGTTTCATATTAGTATGCTTCGGAAGTATAAGCCGGATCCATCGTATATGTTGGATTGGACCGACTTAGAGGTAGATAAGGATGCCTTGTATAGGGGGAGACCGGTGAGAGTCTTAGATACCTGGGACCAAGTCTTGCGAGGCAAGACGATCCCCTTGGTGAAGATGTTGTGGAAACATCACGGGGTTGATGAAGCAACTTGGGAACGCGCGTTGGAAGTCTGTGAGAAATATCCGAACTTATTTGCTAATGTTTGAACATGTAATGGAATTTTGTTATGTAAATAAAATATGAAAACATTGTATTTGTTTTGGATATATGAGAACATTATATATGTTGTATATGTTTTAGAAACATGAATTTAATGTAAAAATTGTAAATGTTTTAGAAAATGTGGATTTTACTTCAATATTGGGAATTGTGTATCAAGTTGATGAGAATGGATGACCAGGGAATGGGTCATGGTATTGGAATTCATTATCATTGTTGTAATTGGTTTTAACTTAGTTTTAAAACTTGATTTGAAATTTTGGGGACGAAATTCTTTAAGGGGAAGAGGTTATAACGATTCTGGTTTTGACCCGACCCTTGTTGTATCCCGGACTCGGCTTTGATGGTTTCACATTGTTGTTTATGGCTTGTTTCCTCTGTATCTCCTTAAGTTTGACTTTTAGATTGTAGTGGTTGTGTTTGGAACAGGTTGGTTGTTTAGTTTTCAAACCTTTGTTGCCCAAAATTTTGTTTCTCCGCTCGAGCAGCACTTCTTGTGCTCGAGCGGGCTTTGTGAACTCTCAGTACTTTTGCAGGTCTGCAAAACTACTGGGAGGATGTATTCTATGCTCGAGCGGCGTTTCCTATGCTCAAGCGTTGGTCTATTGTTTGCAAAACTACTAGATATGTATATTTTGTGCTCGAGCGTCACTTCTTGAGCTCGAGCGGTAATGCCCTTTGTTTTGTGTCTTGGCTCGAGCGTCACTGCTTGCGCTCAAGCAGTAATGCCATTTTGTTTTGTATCTTGGCACTCGAGCATCACTTCTTACGCTCGAGCGGTAATGCCCTTTTGTTTTGTGCCTTGGAGCTCGAGCGTCACTTCTTGCGTTCGAACTGAACAACTTATTGTGTCTGATGCTCGAGCGTCATTTCTCACGCTCAAGCGGACTGTGCGTATATTAGTTCGCGAAAAGGTTATTTTACATCACTTTTTCAAATCTATTTCTCTTCAAACCCTAAAGTTGAGACCCTCTCTCTCTAAAACCAACATTCTCTCTACATTTTCACCTAGATCTAGTGATCTCTTTAACTGTGCGCCTTTTTTAAAAAGGTAGTGCGTCTCAAAAGCTCTCTTTTGATCTGATTAAAGCTTGGTTTCGGCGTCTTTAAAGTCTTTCCATCTCTCCTTTTGGTCTTCTAAGCTTGAGGTAGGGACTCTCTACACTCTTCTATGAGTTTTGGCTTAAGTATTTGTTGTTGTGTAAGAAAGATTGGGATTTGAGGTAGTTTCGAACAAACCTAGGGTTTTAGTTTAAAATCACATGAGGGGTTTTCGAATAAATGTAGTGAATGAATGTGAGCTTGGGTTGTGCTAAAATGATTGATTTTTGGTGTTTAGGATGAAATTGAGAAAAATGAAAGTTTTTCCTTAAAATGACTCAAATGATTATTTTATATAAATAATGAAATTGGTAGTGAAAATGTGAAACTGGGAAGTTGTTTATATGAATAGTGAAGTTACATAGTATTATCTCGCACCTATGAGAATTTGGATACTTTATCTGTTCTAAAGATTGTATATTTGTTTAGAAATATCTGTTTTAGACTATCAGTGGAGGATAGCCATAATTGTTGTAAAAATTGCATGAGGATTAGGCGAATTGAAACTAATTTCTTATTGGTTGTCACTGAATATGACTGTATTGTAATACATTGTATATGTATGATATTTAGGAGGAGAAATGGGATGTACTTCATATGTAGAAGGAGAAAATGGATGGACTTCATTGAATTGAGTTGCCCTGTGTGTCCTGGGTGTAAGTCCCGAAAATCGCGCGTATACATGAGTGCCGATTCCTACGGACGAAATTTTCGTAAAATGGCAAATTGAAGTGTTGTGTATTGATTATATAAGTTTGAGAACCACTGAATTGTAATCTCAGTTAGGTTGTCTAGATAATAATGAACATGACTCATGAATTGAGGTGAAATGAATTGACATGAATAAAATTAAGATAAAACGCACTGGAATAAAGGAATTTGATATATTATGATCTTGTAGGATATAATTGATACCATAATGGGCATTAGACATGCACTTCATACTTATACATTTGTTAAGATTCATATATTATGCTAGATTGTTTCTGCTGGGCTTTAACTCACCCTATTTGAGAAAAACCATTTTCAGGTGCCGGTGATATGCCTCCGCCAAGACAGTAGCTTGGAGGGATTGGGAGCAAGAGCTTCTATTTTGTTATATCTATTTTTGTATAGCCAAGCGCTTTAAATTGTGTTGAGCTAGACTCATTTTTGTTGTCGGTAAGAACTATCTTGGAAAGATGTAAGCCCGTAGGGCATTTATTTCGTTGATCATTTAGTTTGGTGTCACATGCTATAGATTCAGGGTTAAGCTTATGAATGTGTAATGCATGTGCCCTTTTGTAAATGGTCTCTGATTAATAAAAGCCTAATACTCTGTTTATGTCATTTTGTATTAGTCTTTATTGTTGAATTATTGTATTATTTTCGGGCGTTATAACTTGGTATCAGTGCGTACCGGGCTTGAATACTTTGGGTATGTAAGGAGTGGTTAATACCACAATGGGTTTGTCTCGCTTATTAGAGACTTTAGTATGAACGATATGTGCTTATATAATAACATGCTTATGTAATTATACAGGTATGAGATTTAATTTCTAGGATGTTGATTGAGTCTACGGATTTCTAAAAGTCCTATTAGAAGAACACTTGATCACTGCTGTTTCTAATTGGAACTTTGGCAACGCCGCGGGATGATCATTATCCGGGAATGAAATCCGTATGTGTTTATGTGACTACGTGCTTATGTGGAGTGAATTACCATTATCCACCGCATTAGGTCGTGAGTGAATTAGTTTCGGCACATTTGTAAATGTGCTAATCTCTTTCGTTATCTTTTTTAGGATGTTAGGACCTAGACGTGGTGGTAGACGTGGTAGGCCTAGACGGCAGGAGATGCCAATACCGGTGATATTCCAGCACAGGAGGAGGGTGTTGGTCAAGCCGATACCGCAGCCTAAGTGGTTTGATTTTCACCCACCACAATTTGGCGCCGTCTATGGAAATTCGGCACCCAAAAGCCTAGCTCCACTTGTTGAGATTGCAGATTATCCATGGCGGCGGAAGATGCCAACCCATTTACTGACAATGAACTTGATGTAAACCTCTCCCCAAGCCAACAAAGGCGCCCTTTGAATGTCAGAACGTCGTAGGAACGACGCGAACAAGAAGAGAGAAACCTGCTCGCCATTGAAAACTCAGAAATCAACAATTAGGTGCAAGAGTTGGCTAACCGTGATCGAATCATATGTGCTATGAACCAGCAGTTTAAGGAACTTGTCGACCAAGTCAGGACCTTGAAGCAAGACAAAAACCAACCACTGGTGTCCCAAGGGCAAAATGAGGGATGCTCGTGGCCCCCAAGAAAGAGGCAGTCACAACGATCTATAGAGAGGACGTGAACTAAGGCCAACTTGAGACCTGCACTGACCCCGTAAAGCTGATGAAACTAGTCACGTGGTGAGTAGTTTGCCCCGATTTGAGGGGCACCACCAAACCTCTTCCAAACGAAAGGAGTATCAAACAGAGGACTATACCTGTTCAGACGAGGTAAGATCCTTTCTGCACAAAAGGGAAGTAGCACGAGGAAAACATCCAAGGAGGTCAGGTCTAGCCCAAAGTTCCAACTTCCCTATAGAGGACGTGAGAGCGTTTATTAACACCTGGAAGCGAGAGAGGGCAGCCCAGGACTATCAAAATCTGTTCTAAAAAGGGCCTACCATAGATAAACACTCTCTCAGAAATCAAATCTTAAATTTTGTTTCATGATTGTAGGCAATATATATGAATAGAACTTTGAATGCCATGCAATGAAAAGTTGAAATGTGAATATCATTACTTAATAAATTTTGCTCAATGAAAACTCCGTATTATATATAATATAGGTGGTGTTGGTGGTCTAGTGGCAATGATAGGGTTGTGATGTTGGTGGTGGTAGCATGGTAATGCTGGTGATGGTTAAAATAATGTGATAATATTAATAAGATTTTTTATATTTTAAAAGTGAAAAACAAAATTTTCACAAAAAGTAACAAAATTAATTTTTATTTGTTGTTTCCGTCTTAGAGCCTTCTACTATCTAAAAAGAAAAATGATATACAATTTCACTTTTTATACCTATTTTTTAGACCTAATAATGTACAAGTGATATAATTGGTTGATGATTAAAGAAGATATAAGAGAAAATGTTATCTTTAATATCCTAATTGATTGACACATCACTAAACTTAAAAATTGAATACAATTTTTAGTCTTAAATAGCAATACTCATCTTAAAAAATATATATAACAACAATACCATTTCTAATGCTGTTATTTAGTTTTACTTTTTATATAATGAACATAATAATTTATTTTTATTTTTATGTTATACATTTGGTAACGAATTTTGTTGAAAAAAACGACAATAATTTTAAAACTGTGACAATAAAATAAGTGTTTTCACTTATATTGAAAACATACAAGTTTTCATTTGTCTCCCTCCCCCTCCGCCAACTTTAGGCACTCCCCTTCGAAAACCTTCCCCTTTCTCACTACTTTCTTTTCGGGACACTCTCCTCCTTCAATAATCTAGGCATTCCATCCCTCAATCACTCTAACAACTCCCTCCACCCTTTCGACAATGTGCTAAATATGTTTTTTTTATTTTGTTTTTAGAACTCATGTATTTCAAACATATTTTTGTTTTTGAAGAAAAGAAAGTGTCATATTTTCTGCAAGTATACAAATAAAAGCTGCAATTTACACCAATGGTATTTCTAGTTATACCTTCTCTTTTCTTCTAGCCTTTGATTTCATATTATACCAAATTTTTTTTTTTTTTTTTTTCGCCCGATGACAGAATATTAATAAGGTAGTAAAAGTTAAATTACTACAGCAAATTTGACATCACCGCATCACTCCATTAACTTATATCTGAAATCTCATTTTATTGGTACTTAGGACTCGTTTAATTTCGGAGTAGAATGAAAGAGATTGATAGTGAGGGGATTAAGTAAAATTATGTTTGTTTTGATAGTAGTTATTAATGTAAGAATTGTTAAATTTTTATCCTATAAAAGAAATATAAAATATTAAAACAAACAAAATTATGATTTTTACTTAATAAAAAATACAAAAATATTAAACATTAATGTTAAAAAAAATGCCCAACATGTAAATAAAAAAATTAAAAAATCAAATCCCATGGGACTAATTTCCTAATACTATCTTTGACCTCTTCCATCTTAATCCCAACACTAAGGCCCATCCTAATCTTATGGGATTATGAATCCTCTCTTTATCTTCCAAAACAAACGTAACATACACCTCTATCTCAATTATAATCCCACCTCTATCTCTCAAAACAAATGGGGTTTTAAAGGGTTCTTTCACAACCACCGGAGCCAGAGCTCGAGTGGGTTTTTATTGTGATTTCATATGTATTTTTTCAAATTTTTTTATTTATTTTATGAATATTGTACTTTTTTTTTGCCAGTACATCAAAATGGGCCTAGCTAACAAAGCCCAAGTTGAATAATGTTTGCGCGTAGTCCAATACAGCTTTTCTAACAAAGCCCAAATCGTAATTTGTTTTTTTGGAGAAATATTATATTAACCAATTAACTGTTGACCCAAACATGGTTTTCAATGGGAAATGAATAATCCCCCTAAAAAAATCTCCCCTAATCCCCCTAATTTCTATTTTTGGTAAACTGTTTTTTTTTTTTTTTTCTGTTTTCTTTTTTTTTTTTTTTTTTTTTACTTAAAACGGAAAAACGGGGGATTTGGGGAGGCCCCCTTTCGGGGGATGAAGCAGCGCCCGTTTTCAATTTACAATTGCTAAAAGAAAATAAGGGAATGTAAATTAATTTTTTGTACGTAATTGTTAGGAAAAATTAGTGAAACATCTCTCTTTAATTTTACTTTTATTTGAGAAGTGGGTTGATTTTTTAGCTTTTTAACTATTTTAGCCTGGGTTAAAAAAATCTCGTTTAGGATGTACTTTTTAGTTTTTCTGACTTTTGTGAGAGAAAAATTGAAATGATTATGATTTGGATATAACATTTTATCTTATTGATTTTTTAGTCTATTTTGTCATTTTGTGGTTATTTTAGATCCAACCTATAATGCCAAACGAAACCTTTGTGTAGGAGAGATCCAAGATATTTTTTTATTAATTAAGGTCTCTCAACATTTTCACAGAGAAAATTCGACTCAAAGAAATTTTGCCAGAGCCAGAGAAATTTTGCTTGACTTAAAGAAATTTCGACTGATTTCTCTATGAAAATTGAAATTTCTCAGAGTCGGGACGAAATTTCTTTGAGTTAAATTTTCTTTGTGAAAATGTTGAGGGACTTTAACTACAATTAAAATATTGTATATCATTTATCTTATAAAATCTTAATATCAAGACCTTAAAAAAATTCTTTAGCTTTTATACAGAATGATACAATTTTATATGATTTATTTATTTTAAATTGAAACCCCCACCATTAAAGTCTCATAATTAAAATGTCAATATAGCACAATATTTTGTATGAGATTTCTTAATAAAAAATTCCTTTGTACACCACACTATAAATTGAAAATAATACGTTAGAAAATATTTAATATATAGATTTCATTAATAATTTTTTATTTCAAAAAATAAGAAAATAAATTTGTAATAAAACTCCTTGCTTAAATTGTCACGGTAGACCTCGAATTGTTCATTTATTTTAGAAATAAAAATACAAATATATACCTAGTCAACACGAATATATGAATTTTAAACTAATAAAAGAGTAAAAGAGTGCCAAGTGACAATCATTTCATTATTTTTGAAACTTTTTGATATTCTCTTTAGATCAAATTTTCATAATTTCTTAATTAAATAATTAAGTGAATTTCTTGATAGCTCACATAGGGTTTGAAAGATTCGAGGGAACATAGAGTTTAATGAACTATTTTGTGATCCTGTCAAGGAATTGCTTAGCTAGCGTTTGGTAACGTTTACATTTTTTGTTTATGTTTACAAAAATTTTATAAATTAGTTTTTGTTTATTTTCATAAAAACATAAATTACAAACGCGTTTGATTTGAATAAAATGTTTAAAAAATTTTAAAAATATAAACTAAAAAATATATTTGTTCAGGTTTAAAATATTTATATTTATTTTTATTATTTATGACTATGGGATCTCACACATTATAATTGAAAAAAATTATTGGAAAAAAATTTATTTGGAAAAAAAAATTTGGGAAAAAAATGAAAAAAATTAATTAAAAAAATAATTGAAAAAAATTTAATTGGGAAAAAAAATATTTGAAAAAAAAAATTAATTGAAAAAAAAATTAGTTAAAAAAAATTAACTGAAAAAAAATTAATTAAAAAAATAATTGAAAAAAATGTAATTGGGAAAAAAAATATTTGTAAAAAAATTAATTAAAAAAAAAGTTATTTGAAAAAAAAATATTTGAAAAAAAATTATTTGAAAAAAAAATTAAAAATTAAAAACTGAAAACATAAACTTATTTTTTGAGTTTATGTTTTTTCTTCAAATTTATAAACTGAGACAACCATTTATAAACTAAAAAAATTATCAAACAAATTTTTATGATAATTTTTAAAAATTTTATAAATATAAACTAAAAACTGAAAACGAAATGGTTACCAAACCGTTAATAATAATAACGACCGGAATGTAGAGAATATGACAGCGAGGGGCGGCAAGGTAAAGCCATTAGGTACTATGCTTTCCCCAATGTGTATCCAAAAACTATATAACACTTGGTGTGGGAGTTATACATGTCATTTTCTGTAAAATTGATTTCAAAATCAAGACATTACGCGTGGAATTATTGATGTTATCGATTTATAAATTTATAATTTAAATATGACCTTTTAATAGTAACTTTAGGAAGGAATTCTATGCTGAAAGCATAAGGATCCTCTAGAGTGATCTCTTAAAGTGCCTGATCGGACGGCTAAGAATAAAACTCACCAAAACGACATCGTTTTAGTGAGTATTTTCAAATATATATATATATATATATCAGATTCAGGGATTTCAAACTTCCCCCCATATGAAGAACTATACAAACGGCGAGAGCTCGAAGGAGTTCAAAGGACGGGGAGACCGAGGACGAAGGACGACGAGACGGTGGACGAACGACGGCGGAGGCAGACGAACCACGACGGAGGACGGAGGACGACGAACCACGACGGAGGACGAACGGGAGCCTGCGACAGAGGTAAACCTGAAATCGCAAAGTTAGGGTTTAGGTTTGGCTTCAATTTTTGTAGAATTAGTCGATTGGGAGTGTTTGGGGTTGGATTTTGTTTGCTATTTGTGTTACGGTTTGGGATTTGGCTTTAATTTGTGATATGTTAGGGTTTGAGATTTACCTGTGTATGTTATGGAAAATACAAGAGAAGGGAATTTATTTTATATTTTAATCTTGGTATTATGAAAAATATACATTCAATTAGTTTGGTGAGCACCACTTTTGATGAGCTTATAAGACAAGAAAGTTCTCTTTCTTATGATTTTTTTTCATTGTTTCTGACCATTTCTCACTGACTTATAAACCAAACATGAGAAAAGAGATTTACTTTATTTTTTATCACTTCTCACCAAATCACTCAATCTGAACTGACTGTTAAAATGTAATTTTGTTTTTTATGGTTTGTCTAATTGCTTATTTGTGTTGAGTAATTGGATCTGTTTCTGTTAAATTGATTAGCTTTAGTTGGGTTGGTTATGTAATAACAGTGCGTTTAGGTGTTCCATGAAGACTGAGCCCCTATCTTGTACATTGTACTATAATAAGTAACAAAGAGAAACAGAAACGAGAAGAACCAAATTAATGAAAAATGCTAATTATGCAGAACTTTTGTATTGAAAATCGAAACAGGATGTTGTGTGTTAGTGGCATATTTTCAAATATGAATCAAAGTGATTGGCTCTTTGATTTCCAATGAATGAGTGTAAAGATGCCATATCACTTTGTATGAAGTCCTTTTATATAAATTCTGTTTGTCTCACATTACCCATAAGTCAATGATCTTATTCTTAGTTTATGTATTAACACCTATGATTCATTGTGACGAAAATGCAGGTGTTGTGGAGGATTAATTTTTAACATGTATATATAATTATATATACATACACACTTACCAAACCTGCTCCCGTACCAAGATTTTTAGTTGGAATGTGCAAAGGCTTATAGTGGGGTTTTATAGTAATCTGCTTTATGGCCATACTCTATTCAAACATTTTGCCCTTTTCATCTTTAGTGGTTATTACTGATTCGTAGTGTTTACAGGATTCTAGTAATAGGTATTCTTACTCTATTCAAACATTTTGCCCTTTTTATCTCTTAGTGCTTTATGGCCATACTCTATTCTTAGTCTTTACATGGTTTTATAATAATCTGATTCTTATTTACAGGATTCCTAGTGTTTGTTTCCTTTCTTTCTTATTTACAGTAGAGTATAGTTGAATCATCATCTTCTAGTAATAGGTAAAACAGCTTGAGAGATAAAAAACTAGGAAGAACGTCATCTTCTACTAATCGATAGTTGAATCTGTTGGTATTTTTTATGCAGATAAAAGAATGGCTTCATCTTCTACTAATAATACGAACATAAGATTAAAGCCAATGTTTTGTAATCGTGGAAGAACAGCTTCCATACGTATTGTACGAACCAATGTGAATGGAAATGAAGGACGTATCTATTTTGTTTGCCCAAGAAAATATGTAAGTACCTGTTATATAAATGAATCTGTTACTTTTTATAAATTTCATTTGTCCTTTATTGATTAACTGATTCTTGTCCATTGTAGACTTCGAACGAACACTGCAATTACTTCAGGTGGTTCGCAGCTGATGACGACGACGACGACATTACCTCCACAAGCCGTGCCAATGCTGGACCTCGGACAGATTCAACAACAGAAGAAATTAATGATCTAAGAAGAAGGCTTGGTAAGCATGATAGAAGGCTTCAAAGGATGGAGAAGATTTTCAAGGCAATGACTTATGTCATTGTATTTTGTGTGTTTTTGTACTTTGTCATGTAAATGACTTAGCTGTTAGGTTTTGGAACATGCTATGAATGTAATCTACTTTTCTACTCGTTTTGTAATTTTTTTTTGGTGCTTAAAAATCTGATGGTTTGCAAAAACAAGTGTATAACAGGTTTGTTTGAGATGAAATGTGTTGAATGAACAATGTGTGAAATCTATTGAATTATGTTGGTTGCTTAACAGTGTGTATTATATGTGAAATGTGTTCAGTGAACAGGTTCAACAGGTTGAATAACAAGGTGTTCAACAGGTTGGTGTATAATAGGTTGCCCAAGTATAACAGGTTTCTTTGGTGTATAACAGGTTGAATAACTTCATTACCCATGAGCTCAATGAACATGTTGAATGAAAGGTTCAATGGTGTATAACAGGTTTCTCAAATTCAGGTTGTTCATGAAATGGTTCTATATTCAACCCTTTGCATGAAATGGTTTGTCTTGAGCCAGAGGGTGATTTATCAGAGTACCTGCATGAAATGGTTCTGCTTGGGCATTTAGCACAGTACCTGCAATGTGATTCTCATTTGAGATACTGCAACTTGAACAAAAAATGGGCAACATTTTAACTCTATTTCAGCAAATTTTCAGCATTTTTTTAAGCAATATTTTAACTCTATTTCAGCAAATTGTCAACCAAATTTCAGCAACATTTCAACCAAAGTTTCAGCAATTTTTCAGCAACAATTTCAGCAACATTTGAACAAAAATTTTAGCAAAAATTGGGCAACATTTCATCAAAATTTCAGCAACATTTCAACATTATTCAAGCAACATTTGAACCCAAATTTCAGCAAGATTTCAACCAAATTTTTAGCAACATTTGAACAGAAATTTGAGCAAAAATTGAGCAACATTTCAGCATTATTCAAGCAACATTTGAACCCAAATTTCAGCAAGATTTCAACCAAATTTTCAGCAACAATTTCAACAACATTTGAACAGAAATTTCAGCAAAAATGAAGCAAAATTTCATATCTTGTTTTCAGCAACATTTCATTAACTGTTCAGCAACATTTCAGCATTATCCAACAAAAAATTCACAAAAATTTCAACAAAAATTACATATCCAACAAAAAATTTACAAAAATTTCAACAACATTTCATAAAAGGTTTTCAATATTACATATCCAACAAAAAAAAAACAATGCTAAGATGTTGACATGTGATCCACATGCCCATGCACACGGCCACGACCACGACCACGACCACGACCATATAGTACCTACAAAAAAATTAAAATAATATTACATCAAAGGAACCATAAAATAAAATGGAACTTTAAATGAATGAATGACAAAATAAAAGAGGAAAGGTGAAAAATAAATTACTTCACTACATGCGGGACTATTTAAGGCTTGCGAGTGATAACTACTTGCATTGTTAAGCAATGCTTGATAGGTTCCATGGACGGAATACATCGATGGCATTGAAAAATGCATATTGTGATGAAGAAAACTTGGCTGCAAGAATAACAAACACATATCAATTTAAAATGATAATAGTCACCTACAAATCCCTACTAAAACTTCTTATTAAACTAACTTACATTATAGGCGGGATACATAAATTGAGACGAAGAAGCTCTAACTTGAGGAACACTCGGCGAGAATGGAGGAAGTTGAGGAGCACTTGAAAATAAAGGAGCCGACTGAGGAAATAAGGGAGGTGCTTTTGGAGCACTTGCCGAAAATAAGGAAGGAGTTTGAGGAGTAACAGACATGGAAGTTTGAGAAGCATTATGTGAACTTGTTTTATTTTTCTTTGCCAACGCAAGCTCCAAACCACTTTTTGTCTGCCTTCGTCCCTTGCTAGTGCACTCTCTTCTCTTGAGTCCTTTTGCTTGAACTACATTTTTATCCACTACACCATCCACTTCAAAGCTTTCGGGGCATGTGTCGGGAGGCTTTCTTGTTGAATAGTATCTAAACAAGGCATATTGAATTTTGCGCTTAACATGGTTTCAATGTTTGCAATTGATTCATCCGCTTTCTCTACCGTCAAATTATATGTTTCCTCACTTTTAGAAGCTCTACACGCTACTGCTCTGAATATTGCCATCAATGACCTATAGCGTGAAGTTTGATGCAATCTTACATCAACCTGAATATCATGTCCACACCTGTCTTTCACATTTTCAGATCTTGCTTTTTTAGTCTATCTCTTCAGAATATATTGTGAAAGAATCTCTTTGAGTTTGAGTCTTTCTCTAAGGATCTTCAAACAATGACTACACAAAATGCCCTTCATTTCAAACTTCCTACAATTGCAAGTGATTGAATCATCACACTCCTGCCTCACCTTCCTCACATTTATACCATCACTATCAAGAACAGTATAAACGGTACTGTCACCATTGTTTTCAATTTCTTCAATGCTTACTTCAAGGGACTTGACATACTCATCCTGAAATTCTTCAAAAATTTTATTTGTGTAAACATCTGCAACTTGCTCCATAATCTTCACTTTAATATTCACCCTTGGCAACTTTTGGCATAGAGCATATTCGGCTTGTAACTCTTTGTACCTTTTCTCAGAAAGAACTCGATCAAAATGCATGAAAAATTGCATTAAGTTATGATCAGACTGAATGAAATCCTTCAAGAAAGCATTAAAAGATTCACTAAGTTGGGTGCTACTCGTGCCCGCACCCCATGCATTTCTAACATATGGCCAACCCCATTTTTCCTTGACCCCAAATGTTAACTTCAACCAATGATTATCTCTTACTTCATACTTGTCAAGCATTTCCTCCCATTTTAACGTAAACTCTTCCTCATCCTCAATGTCGTACATAAACGTGGATAAAACACTTTTCATCTCCTTATCCTTCACCGCCTTATCCTTGAAGATATAATTTGCATGCCTTAATGCATTTTGCATCAAATGCCAAGTGCAAAGGCGGTGGGTTGTGTTAGGCATGACAATAGGTATGGCCTTAGCCATTGCAGCTAGGGCTGCAAATGAACCGAGCTGTTCGTGAACAGGCTCGGCTCGGCTCGGTAAGGGCTCGGCTCGGCTCGGCTTGTTTACTAAACGAGCCGAGCTCGAGCTCGATTATTGGGCTCGTTTCGTTAACGAGCCGAGCTCGAGCTCGACTGTGTTCGGCTCGGTAGGCTCGGCTCGTTTATCTATAATTAAATTATATAATAAATATATTATTTATATATTAAATAATATATAAATATATATAAATACATTATTTATATATTAAAAATATATAAATATATATATAAATAATAATATAAATGCATTTTTTATATATTAAATAATATAAATAATATTTTTTATTTAAAAATTTATATTTAAATAATATAAATAATATAAAAAAAAATTTATCGAGCCGAGCCGAGCCGAGCTCGAGTTCGACAAAAATTAAAGAGCCGAGCCGAGCTCGAGCCCAGTCCTTTATCGAGCCGAGCTCGAGCTCAATAAACGAGCTCGATAGCTTAACGAGCCGAGCTCGAGCCCAGCAAAGCTCGGCTCGGCTCGGCTCGTTTGCACCCCTAATTGCAGCATCCTGATCCGTAAAAATAGTTTTTGGAGCCTTACTTGACATTGCCTCCAAGAATCTTCTAAAAAGCCATACAAAAGAATCGGCGGTCTCATCATACATCAAAGCTGCACCAAATATCACAGTTTCCCTATGATGGTTAAATCCAACAAAAGACGCAAATGGTCTATGTGCACTATTTAACTTGTAAGTAGTGTCGAAAGTCACAACATCACCAAATTGCCCATAATCCATGATCATCTGAGCATCGGCCCAAAATATGTTTGTAATCTGCTCCTCGTTATCTAATTGGACCGAGTAAAAAAAAGATGGATTCTCCAATGATTTGTCACGAAAATATTGCAAAATGCTACCTGCCTCCCCATATGCTAAACTGTTTTGCCTTTTCGTTCTCAAATAATTTTTTTGGTCCAGTTTTGTAAACCCAAGCGACTCTCTTCCACCAACTTCATTACCCATGAGCTCAAACGCAACATTAAGACGGATTCCAGATTTTTCGGCTAAATCTATTTCGGTTGCCTATGATTCAGATATCCTCCTTTGGGATGGTAACATATGCGTACATTCTGCTGGTACAAAGATATGATTATGTTGTTCAACAAAATCACTAACAAAAAATTTCTAAATATTTCTATCCCACTTAATGACAACTCGGGCTTGACAACCAGTCCTCACTTCCTGCCTAGGATTTTTTGTTAATGGATCTCGCTTGTCGACAACCCGAAATCCCTCCTTATTACAAACAAATTGCCTTGAAGTGATTTGCCCCTCTTTGCTCTTGTTTACATAACCCCTTCTAATACTAAAGCTCAACCTTCCTCCATAGGTATTATAGAAATCATATGCTTCTTGTTTTGTACCAAATGTCATGCGAACTTTAGGCTTCCAATCACACTTACCCCCGTCATTCTCATGATTGTTAGGTTCCATATCAATGTGCCAAGTCATTTAAAAAATAAAGAAGTGCTCAATATTAGCATAAAAACTGTAAATTATGTTTACAAAATAATACAAACTGAATAAGATAATCAACGAATAACAAACTGAATAATACAAACTAAATTATGGTCTTTGTTATGTATCACAGTGTGGTTTTAAGATGTTCACTACAGCAGGTATTCATTGTTAAATTTAGAAGAAAAAAAAAAAAAGATTATTTTTCTAGGAAATACCTAAATTGTCTATAAATCTATATAATATATATATATATATATATATAAAATCACAAAGAATATTTGTTCTAAATAATCAAATTCATAATAAAATTGTTCTAAATCTATAAATATATCTAAACTACTGTTTTAAATAATCAAATTCTCCAAGGATTGTTCTAAATCTATATACATATCTAAACTATTGTCTATATATCTATTATCACAAGGATTGAGCAATATTCAGCACAACACAGATGAGGCAAAAAAAATTTGTGTTCTCAACCATAGGGCTATCTAATAAACACTCTCATTCTTGCTCCTAATAGGAAAGGCTTTATGACCTTCTTGTAAAATGATGCATTTACAGATAGGGTCCAATTATGATATTATACAGAAATTTCGCACATGACTAGAACGCGACTACAATCTTGATTTTAATCTTCCAATTTTCACGCAATGTTTGCAAGACAAAAATGATGAACTAATCTAGCGGGTGTATGTAAACAAAGCCCGTCTAATGCCCAAATTATAACTAAAGATCAATATGAAAAAAAGTAACTCAGAATGAAATTAGGGATTTTTGAAATTGTTAATTTTATGAATTCTAAAACTCAAGTCAATAAACTGCTTTTGTTTGGTTTTGTAAAAAAATAAGTAAGAACCATAAGTTGTGGAAAAAAAACAAAATCGAAGAGACCAAAAAAAACATCTGGGATTGATTTAGAAGAGACCAGCTCATTGAAATTCATCTGGGATTGATTTAGAAGAGACCAAAAAAAAAACAAAATCGAACTTAAAACATATATTTAAACATTGCATGTAAGAACTATACCTATATACGTTTCAATCGGTTGGAGTAGGGGCGACGGCCACGGCGGCGGTAGGACAGTGGCGACAGCACGACGGCGGCGACAGCGGGGCGACGGCCACGGTGGGGCGACGGGATGCAGGTATCGGCCTCTCTAACTCTTCTTCGCTCTCTCATTTCGCTTCTTCCCGCCGTTTGTATAGTTCTTCATATGGGGAGAAGTTTGAAATCCCCGAATCTGATATATATATATATATATTTGAAAATACTCACCAAAACGACGTCGTTTTGGTGAGTTTTATTCTCAACCGTCCGATCAGGCACTTTAGGAGATCACTCTAGAGGATTAACTCTAGAGGATCCTTACGCATGGTGAAAAGCTTTTAGCCAATTAAATAGGCTCCATTTATTGGGTACAATTACCATATGAAACATTTTTTATTTCAAAATTGTTATATAAGCACGAATTTTATATAGAAAAATTATTATAATGATATGATAATAGTATTTAATTTTTTTTTGAAAATTATAAATAAAAAGATGAGTATATTATTTTGAAATGAAAGGAACATAAAATGTCATAATACAAGAAAATTACATATATATATATATATATATTATATAACATCACACTTATAATTGTCCTATTAGCTATTCGGATAGTAGATGTCGCCAAACAACACCAATCATCAACGAAGCCGTGTATGCTGGGCAAAATAAACTAGAAATTTTAACTTGTTTGTTTTTTCAACTTAAAATACACTGCTATCTTCAAAAACTTAACATACTCAAAACCAAGTTGTTGTTTATTTATTTATTTATTTATAATTTAAAAAAAACAACTATTTATTATTATTTTTTTAATTTTGTCATTAAGGTCAATTTTTTTTTTTTTTAGATGGGTAAAGCCAAAATCTACGTAGTTAGTCTTTGTCAATGCATCTGTGAATAATACTTTATGGACATATTTGATTGATAGAATTAAAGCATGCGATTAAAATTATTAATCGGTGGGCCTAATAATCTTGTGTTTGTTTTGAAATTTTGTTTCAAAATTATTAATCCAATGGATAATTAATCCAACAAATTTGTAGGATTATTAGTAATGGGGTAAGGGTGTGATTATATATCCTGATCTGGAAAATAAAATAAAGACTCTTTTACTCTTGACTAAAAATTAAAACACTTATTATTTTTATATAATTTTATATTTTAGAAGGCTAAAAATAATTTTAAAATATTTTTTGATATTTATTTTATTAAATTAGTTTATATTTAAAAAAATTAAAAAACAAGCCAAACATGACATTTGTATTTTGTATTTTTCTTTTTATTTATTTATAATTTTTTTCAAAACCACGCTTATGAAGAAATTTCGATAAAATAAAAATTGTGAAGAAACATTGATAGAAGGTAAGATTAGAAAAGAAGACAAATATAGTTGTAATTCTACATTCATATATTTTCTTATCCAATGTAAATCAAACAATGGAGGGGGATAATTTATCATACTAATCCAATTGGATAGTGAATACCACACTAATTTGATGAGATTATTAATACCTTCACTATTAGTCTTGTGAATCAAACATGACCTATAGGTTTAACAATTTAGTTAAAAAATTAAGAAATCATAAAAAATAAAAAATAAAAAAAAGAGAGTTAAAATTTCATTTTTAATTTTTATTATTTTTTGCATTTTTTTAATAAAAGATGTGGGGCCGAATAATTATGTGTTGAGAAAGGCCAAGGAATTTGAAGATATCTGGTCGAAGTCGATTCAGCTATAATCTAAGGTCGAGTATAGTCGACCACATGAAGAGCCGAATGGAAACCAGCATGCAATCAAAAGGCCGAGTAAGCCATCAAGTATAAGATTAGGGGTGGGCCCAACCTATGGACCCAAAGGGTAATATAAAAGGGGGAACGTCAACAAAAGAAAGGTATGTGAGAATAGATAAAATAACTTGAGATAGAAGTAAACTAGAGAGTATACTAACTTGTCCGTCGGAGTGCTAATTCCGGTACCCCCAACCGGAGTGTTCATCCATTTTTCAGGTAGTAATCAGAGGATCAAGGACGTCTGACTGGATCTTGGAGTATTTCTAAACCATTTCTCCACAGTTGGCACCGTCTATGGGAATACTCAAACACATCCATGGCAGGCATAACAAAAGATCCTCCGGTAGTCGCTAACGACATTACGCCAAGAGATGACATCACTCCAAGAAACATGCTTGGACTGGAGAATATCACCGCACGACGAGCCTTGAACTTCGACTTAATAGCCCAGACCTCACCCTCAACATCGGTGTAAGAGACAATGCAAACAATCATGGATCAAGCAAAGAAAAATGAACAGCGTCTGGAAAACATGATGGTTGAGAACAAGCACCTACACCAGGAGTTGGCCCTGGAGCTAGCCAAATCCCAGCAGGCCACATGCCACGACCGGCGTTAACCTTCAGGAAAAAAGAATGATTGACGACGTCGACTTCGAAAACACGATAATGACAGTGATTCTGACTCACCATCCCCGGAACCAAGAAAGAAGGGACAAGTCGATGTATCCAGCTCATCCGAAGGAAGTCCGTATATACGGCACAAGCGAGGGAAAAGAAGTGATGATTCGGATGACGAAGACAAACATGGCCCTTTTATGCGACGAATTGCAAGGGCTGTGCTACCCAAGAAGTTCAAGGCACTGTCGTTCACCTTGTATGACCGAAAATCAGACTCCACTGACCATATTCGTTATTATAAACAAGCGATGACACTGTATGCTGACAATCAAGCCCTCATGTGTCGAATGTTTTCGAGCAGTCTGTGACCACTAGCCATTAGATGGTACTATTAGCTGGAGCCGACATCGATTAAAAGCTTTCATCAACTCCAAAAGTCCTTCAGGGCAAGATTTATCACCAATGAAATCTAGCCAAAGCAAGCCGATTCTCTCTCGGCAATGCAAATTAAACCAGAAAAAACCCTTCGTGAATATTCGGCACGCTATTGGGAATGCTTTAACTTGGTAGACGATGTCTGCAATGACTCCATGGCCATCACCACCTTTAAAATAGGATTACATCCTGATAGTCCCTTTCGCAGTTCGTTGACCAGACGGCCCCCCAAAACAGTTTGGGCATTAATGAAGAAAGTTGAAGAATTTTGTAAGGTGGAAGACGATGTCCTGTGGGTCAAAGTCGGACAGAAAGCCGTTAAGACGGCTCCGCCTAGAATCGTTCAGCTGATAAGCGTCGTGCCATCAAGGAGCCCCGAACCGCGGAATTGGGCTAAGCGAGACAAAAGGCGTTACTCGCGCCGATCAAATGATCAATGCTCACACCGATCAAATGAATAATATCAAGTGGATAGCAGGCGCACCAGGCGCTTGGACAAAAAGTACACGGAGTTAGCAGAGCCGGTCAGCAAGATTTTGTCAAAAGTTCAACACTTTCCGTTCTTTAAATGGCCGCCCAAACTGATGGGACTTCCTGATACAAGAAGAAGGGACAAGCGATGTGAGTACCACAAGGACCATCGTCATAACATCGACAGTTGTTATGCACTGAAGAACCACCTAGAGGAACTGGTACAAGACGGCTGGCTGGCGCAACACGTCCGAAAGAATAATCCATCGAACACGGTAGCCCTACGGCCAGATTTACCTCCACTTGGTGTAATTCACATGATATACAGCCTGCTGTTGTAACAACCCTCGTACTGATTACCGATAAACTACTGAATTAGCTACTGGTTACTGTTAAATTGAACTGATAATGACTGATAATTGAATTAACCGAAGTACTGAATGGACTGATTGAAATCGAAACTGAAATTGAATAAGTTTATCTATTATATTGCGTTTCTATCTATTTGCTTGATTAATTATCTGTTTGCATTTATGTGTTTAAACTGCTAATTGAAGGCCTTATCGGCGGCCGAATTAGGAATCGTTTCGTGTTTTGGAATCAGTAGAATATTTGTGATTTTATGGTATATTTATCTAAATTGTGATTTGGGACGATTAAATTTGATTAAAATAAGCTAAATTGAACAAGTTTGACCTATTTACAATTAAGCCACTTAGTGGCCATTATCTACACACTTGCCTTAATTTCAACACATTTGATCACACAACATTTCTCCTCTTGTTCTTGCACATTGCCGACCAAAGAGAGGAAATAGGAGAGAGTGAGTTCATTTTATTGTATTAGCTTGAAACTTGAAGATTTGTAACATAGATTGCTAAATTGAGCTTGCAAGACTTGTAATTGAGACTTAGGTAAGTGAATTCATCTTCTTCTTGTTGTCTTGAGCTAAATCTTGCATGTTTCATGCATCATTGTAGAGCTAGGCCATGCTTTAGTGCAAACATGTTGAATTGGACCTTAATTGTTGCATGCATGTTGAGTTTAGTGAGTTTGGAGTTGAGTTCTTGGCTAATTGTCACATGCATGTCCATGTTTTTATATTAGTCCATGTTTTCAAGTCGTTTTGAAAGATTAGAGCTCTTTAGAGCAAGATTTGAACCTTGGATTTGGTTTAAAGATCATGCATGTCATGTTCGAATGTTGTTCATACATGTTCATGTAAATTGGGTTTGAAATTGAGTTTAATTGAAACACCCTTGGGCCTTGATTTCTTAAATTAAGCTTTAAAACGTGTTATTCTATGTGTTTGGAAGAGTTTTCCAGAAAATGGGCCCAAGAGGATCGAGTTGGGAGCATCAAACTTGAGTTTTGAACTTGGAACACAAACCTGGATTTTCCAGATTTTTGATGTCCGCTCGAGCGGGGGAAGTGCCGCTCGAGCGGGGAAATCATGCTCCCAGCATTTTCTTCGACTTGTTTTACAGTCCGCTCGAGCGGAGTGTTTCACGCTCGAGCGGAGAAATCGCGCATCCAGCATCTTGCACCATTCATCAGTCCGCTCGAGCGGTAAAATGTACGCTCGAGCGGGGACCTTTGTTTGCTTGTCCGCTCGAGCGGGGAAACCTGCGCTCGAGCGGAGGCCCTGTTTCACTGAAAATTCTGAAACTGATTTCTGTGCACATCTTTGCATCCTCATTCCATTCTAGGCATTCTTAGGCCTAGTTTAAGGCATCTTAATGAGGATTTAGACATAGAACCACACCGAGGAAATCTAGGGATTTAATTATCATCCTTCCGACTGTGAAACTTAGTGTGTGTTCTATTTGTTAATTGTTTAGGGTTGGCTCTCGGGGACGCGCTCTAGCTGCTATTAGCCCAATCTCTGTGAGTAACAATTGTGTAAAGATATGTTCAAAATGGTCATCTTTTGAATACTGAACAGAACTATTTATTGAACTGATATTGTTTACTGAATGAATGTATGTCCTGTATTCTGAACTGTATTGTGGCATCCTTAGCACTTACTGTTTACTGTTACTGTTACAGAGCTCTGTCGGTTCCCTTGTGGAACCATACTGTTTACTGACTGATGGCCATCATTACTGTTGGGTCTGTTAAGACCCGGTCCTCTTGGACCTACTGTTTATAGGCTAATGGGTGTACCACATATGACTGATTGACTGAAATACTGAAAGACTGACATACTGTTTAATAAACTGTTTTCATTACTGTAAGGACATTCATTCATAACCTCTTTACGTTTTATGTTATTCACTGGGGTTTAGCTCACTGTTTATATATATATGTAGGTTCTCAGCAGCCAGACCGGAGCTAGGAGCGTGGGATTGGTCCCCAGTTTTGTCAAGCCAGCCTATGTGCCTCACTGCGAGGTTCCGAGTTGCCATGCTATGGCTTGGGGTGTTTTGTGTCCCCATCGGTCTCCTTACTGTTTGTACCACTGTTTAGACTGTCTACTGTTTTCCTGTACTGTTATCGAGGGATTCGGTCCCCGTACTGAATGATTGTACATGATTGTATAGACTGTACTGTTCCGAACTGTATGAATGCATGAAAAATGTTTTTGACATACAGATTTTCACAGCTCAATGGACACTAGTTATTTACTGTATTGGCTTCCGCCAGGCCCTGTACTCTGTTTTACTGTATTACTGTTTAGTAGGCCTTCGGTAATCTCGGATTACTGGCCGGTTACGGTGCTAAACCCATAGGGCCGGGTTTGGGTCGTGACAGCTGTCGTCAGCCGAGATACAAACAATCCAGTTGCAACCTAGCTTGCATAGGCCAATCACACCAGCAAAACGGCTCCATGAAACTAGGAGGATTAGTTTTAACGACATTGATTTGATTGGGGTAACTCTCCCTCACACCGATCCCCTTGTCATCGAGTTATGCGTGAACAGATTGACCATTGAACATGTTCTCATTGATCAGGGAAGCACTTCGGAAGTAATGTATTACAAAACATTTGTTAAACTCAGATTCACCGACTCGGATTTGTCACCGGCTAATTACCCATTATTTGGCTTAAATGCTAACATCGAGTATCATTTGGGTAAAATCACACTACCAGTTCTGGCAGGCACCAGATTAGTAGACGTAGAATTTCTGGTTGTCAAACTTCATTCACCATACAATCTCATCATGGGAAGAACTTGGTTGCATACCATGCAAGCTGTGCTAAGCACCTACCACCAATTACTTCGTTTTCTGACTGAGTATGACATTGAACAAATTCGGGATTTTCAGAAATCGACATAGGCATGCTACCTTGTTGCTGCTGCAAGGAAACCAAAGGAACTGGAAGTGAATTCGATTGAAGTACCAGATCGGGAGAGCCTCGAGGACATTGGGAAGATCCCCAGTGAAAAGGCAACTGAAGAACTGGATCAGGTCGAGATTGATGGGAGTCCTGACAAATTCCTCATGATCGGCACTTCCTTGAACAAAGTTGACAGGCACGAGCTTGTATCCTTCTTACTCGGCAACCTCGACATGTTTGGATGGACACTATACGAGATGCCAGGGGTGGATCCATTTGTGGCCCAGCACCGTTTAAACGTTGATCCAAAATGTAAGCCAATTATTCAAAAAAGTTGGCATTCAGCCGCGAAACACGCTTCGGCCGTTGTTGAAGAAGTTGACCGATTGCTGGAGGCCGGGACAATTCACGAAATAACCTATCCTACATGGTTGTCCAATACCGTGGTTGTAAAGAAGAAGAATGGATCTTGGTGTGTTTGTGCAGACTTCATGGATTTAAACAAAGCTCGTCCTAAGGATTGTTTTCTCCTTCCCAGAATAGACCAACTCGTAGATGCAACGGCACATCATCAATGCATGAGCTTCTTGGACGCCTGCAGAGGCTATCAACAAATTGCCATGCATCTGGAGGATCAATAAAAGACTGCATTCCTCACCTCGAAAGGAACCTATTGCTATAAGGTCATGTCTTTTGGACTGAAGAATGCGGGGGCAACTTACCAGAGACTGGTTACTGTCATGTTCGAGGAACAGCTCGGCTGCACCATGGAAGTATACATTGACTACATGGTGGTCCAATCCAAGGAAAAGCATGCTTACTTAGCCGATTTGGAGATACATTCGGCATTCTTCGAAAATACAAAATGAAATTGAACGCCTCAAATTGTGCATTCGGCATCGGATCCGAAAAATTTCTCGGCTACATTGTGAACCACCGCGGAATAGAGGCCAACCCAAGGCAGATCACAGCAATTCTAGAACTTCGCTCTCCTCGATCGGTTAAAGAGGTTCAGAAGCTGATGGGAATGGCCGCCGCCCTTAACAGGTTTATCAGCCATTCCACAGATCGCTGCCGACAATTGTTTCACATACTTTGGCAAGGCAAAGCTTTCTAATGAACCCCCGAGTGCTAGGCCACTTTGGATGACTTGAAAACTTATCTCCAATCAGTACCACTCCTGACAACCCCCTTGGCAGGCGACCCGTTCATTTTGTATCTGGCGGTATCTGACTGAGCGGTCAGCGCCATACTTTTAAGGGAGGAACTCGAGGAGCAGCGACCAGTTTACTATGTAAGCAAAGTAATGGCCGACGCCGAAACACGTTATCTACCAATGGAAAAGCTCATCATTGCTCTCGTTATGGCTGCACAGAAACTAATGCATTACTTTCAGGGGCATACCATAGGTGTACTAACGGACTATCCCCTCCGGTCGGCGCTTCGTAACGTGGAAACATCAGGGCGTGTTTCGAAAGGGGCTTTGGAACTCGGCCAGTATAATATCTAATTTTTGCCTAGAACTGCCATCAAGGGGCAAGTGCTCGCCGACTCTGTAGCCGAATTCACGGGACATCTTGCCGACTTCAAGTCCGAGCAAGTGTAACCTAAAACCAACTGGAGAATATATGTTGGAGACATTTGGTAGTTGTACTGTGACGGGTCATCCAACCAACGTAGAAGTGGGGCAAGCGTAATAATCATGACCCCCGACGGGGCAATAATCGAGCAGGCGGTTAAACTGGGCTTTGATGCATCAAATAATGAGGCTGAATACGAAGCATTACTGACCGACCTTCAGAACACACTTCACCTCGGTGCGTAGTGGTTGTTTGTTTTTTGTGACTCGAAACTAGTCATCAACCAATTGAAAGGGGAGTATGCAGCTAAAAATGACTGCATGGCAACCTACATAACAACGACAAATTCCTTGCTCGCGAAATTCGACCACCACGAATTGAATCAGATAACCCGGGATCAGAACACGCATGCGGATGCCCTTGCTTACCTAGCCTCCTCCATCAATTCAAAAATCAAACGGACAATCGAAGTAGGATTCATCCCTGAGCCGAGCATTACCTCTTCTGAACCAGTTCAGATTAATATCATTGAACTAGGACCAAGTTGGATGGACCCTATCATCGCATTTCTTTCCTCAGAACAACTCCCAATGGACAAGAAGAAAGCCCACAAACTGCGAAATAAAGCCCTGCGATACTACTTGGATCCACAAGGAAAGCTCTACAAAAAATCCCTCTTTGGGTTGTACTTAGAATGTGTTCACCTAGATAAAGTTGAGGAACTCTTAACTGAAATACATGAAGGTAACTGTGAAGCCCATTCTCGAGGATGCCCATTGGCCCACCGAGCCGTAACGCATGGATATTATTGGCCGACCATGCTAACAGATGCCAAGAATTATGTCAAGAAATGCGAACAATGCCAGAAGTTTTCCCCTTTAACTCATCTTCCCAGCCGATGAATTAAACTCTATCACCAGTCTTTGGTCGTTCACTCAATGGGGACTCGATATCATCGGACCACTACTACGAGCTCCAGGGAACAAACGATTCCTGGTTGTCGCAATAGATTATTTACAAAATGGGTTGAAGTAGAGGCCTTAACACATATTCAAGATGTCGATGTCAAGCGTTTTGTATAGAAAAACATCATAGCATGATTCGGCATACCAAGAGCACTTATCTTAGACAACAACACCCAATTTGATTATGGCGTCTATCGAGAATTATGCAACACGTATGGTATCCGGCCTTACTTTTCCTCGCCGGCATATCCACAAAGCAATGGTCAAGCAAAGGCCTCCAATAAAATCATCCTGGACGACATCAAGAAAGGGTTGGAAAAAGCTAAAGGTAGATGGGTTGAAGAGTTGCCCAGTGTGTTATGGGCTCATCGCACTACTCCAAGGCGATCCACTAGGGAAACGCCGTTCGCTTTGTGCTTTGGAACCCAGGCAATTATTCCCCTAGAGATCGGTCTACCCACGATGAAATCCAAGGCTTTTGACATGGGTCGTAATGACATGATGTTGGCCTTGGACTTCCCTTGCCTGCATGGCGCGGTATTAGCAATAGCTCGCTAAATCATATAATCAGCGCGTTCAGTTGCGTCGTTATACGCCTGGAGAATTAGTCCTCAAGAAAGTGCTTCTTATTACTAATAATCCGGCAGATGGAAAATTAGGCCCCAACTGGGACAGCCCTTATCAGGTTGATTCAATAACCAGAACTAGGGCATATCTGCTTAAAGACATGGCTGGGACAAGTTTGCCACGCCCCTGGAATTCTACACATTTGCATAAATTTTATCACTAAGCCAACTTGTACAACACACTAGTTTGTTTCAAACTTTTGCTGATATGTTATGCATACATCTTTCAATTTCTCGGTGCAATGCCCTTTCTTATCGTAATCTCGTTAATAATAGTTTAATAACGAATATAAGACTCCGAATTCAGAGCGCCCTACGTGGATGTAACGTTTGGGCTGAATAAGCCTCCGAATTCGGAGTGCCCTTCGTGGATATCACGATTGGCCAAGACAATAAAACTCTGAATTCAGAGCGCTCTGCGTGGATATAACGCTTGAGCCAAATAAACCTCCGAATTCGGAGCGCCCTTCGTGGATATCATGATTGGCCAAGACAATAAGACTCTGAATTCGGAGTGCCTTACATAGATGTAACGTTTGGGCCGAATAAACCCTCGAATTCGGAGCGCTCTTTTTGGATATCACAATTGGCCAAGACAATAAAACTCTGAATTCGGAGCTCCCTGCGTGGATGTAACGTTTGGGCCAAATAAGCATCTGAATTCGGAGCGCCATTCATGGATATCACGATTGGCCAAGACAATAAGATTCCGAATTTGGAGCGCCCTACGTGGATGTCACGTTTAAGCCGAATAAGCCTCCGAATTCGATAGCACCCTACGTGCATATAACGTTTGGGCTAAATAAGCCTCCGAATTCGGAGCGCCCTTCGTGGATATCACAATTGGCCAAGACAATAAGACTCCGAATTTGGAGCGCCCTTCGTGGATATCACGATTGGCCAAGACAATAAGACTCCGAATTCGGAGCACTCTACGTGGATATAACGTTTGAGCTGAATAAGTCTCTGAATTCGGAGCGCCCTTCGTGGATATCACGATTAGCCAAGACAATAGGACTCCAAATTCGCAGCGCCCTGCGTGGATGTCATATTTGGGCTAAATAAGCCTCTGAATTCAGAGCGCCCTGCAAGGATGTCATCTTTGGGCCGAATAAGCCTCCGAATTCGGAGCGCTCATAGTTCGAAAGTCCTAACGGCCAGGTAATCCTCCGAATTCGGAAGGACCAAATTTGACAATAGAATGGCATGGATCAATATGCGATTTTCACAAGTAGATATAAACGTGAATCAAAATAATAAAGCAAATATTTATTTCATTAAATAAACACAAATACATGGCTTTTTGACGAATTCAAAAGTACAATAATGTATTGATATCTAAGTCTATTCGGTACTCTCTTCATCGTCAGATTTCTCGGCATCATAAGCCTCGAAAGGAAATTAGTAATTCTGATACAGAGATGACGCCGAATCGATACTTGTGGCCTGCAAAGCCTTGATCCATCCATGCTTAAATCCACTATTTTTGCACCGACAGACATCCTCAGCTAATTTTTCCTTTGTCTTTTCAATACCAATTTTTTGGCCATCATAAAAACCTTGTTCGTAGGCCTTCATTCTTATTATTTAACTTGCGAACATGCTCGCCGTATTTCGGTCGGCAATCGCATGATCCAACAGACACTGGTTTACTCTTTCCGCCACAATTGGGTTCATTTGACTCGCCGACTACGTTTCGGAAGCCTTAGCTTTCTTCAGCTCGTTCTCGGCTTTCTCTACGTGAGCTTCCAAGCTCCGAATGCAGCCATCTTTCTGCTCTATCTCTCTTCATGCGACACGAAGACGCATACTGATTTCATAGGAGGTGTATAGTCCCTTTACCGCTCTATGGACGCCATATTGAAAAACTTCATAATCGGGCCGACCGACCATTAATTGCTGGACTTCGGGCGAGAAAATCTGTCGAGCGAACTCCACTGCCACATTTGGATCGTGGATAATCGAATCCGCTTTCATCATCGGTTTATTCCCAACGAAGACTAAAAAACTTAACGAGCGTGGTGTCCTGCTGGTTTCATTTCGCGAACGGGGAGAGCTCCCTCGCTGCTGCCTCTCCTTCCTGGGTGACTTCCCTGCCCCGCTCCCTCTTGAAGATCTACTTCGACGATGGGGGGAGTGGCGCCTTTCGCGCTCCTCCGACGTCATGTTTCCCATTTGCGTAGTTTCGCCACCTCGATTCATCTCTGAGTCCAGTTCAGCTAGTGTCCTACCTTCCCCCCTACTATTGAAGAATATTCTTCTTGACATCCAAATTTCCTCAGTTCAACACTATGCTCCTTTCCCTCTCGTAGTCGATTGAATTTGAAAACAAGACAGAACTCACGCGCATTTATCCTCCACCCCACTTATTAATTACGGGTGCAGCGTTCCCAAAGTGATCACTTCAATGCATTGCGCTGACAAATTACTGTGCCCCACTCAATCCATGCACCACAAGTATTCGGCGATTCTGTTCATTGATCAGCTGGGGCAAAGGCAAATTAATAAATATATTCGGCTTAAATGTAATGCATTGCGCCAATAAGTTACTGTGCCCCACCCAATCTATGAACCATAAGTATTCGGCGATTCTGTTCATTGATCAGTTGGGGCAAGGGCAGATTAGTATATCTATTCGGCTTAATTGCAATGCATTGCGCCAACAAGTTACTGTGCCCCACCCAATCCGTGAACCACAAGTATTCGGCGATTCTGTTCATTGATCAGCTGGGGCCAAGGCAGATGCAGTAAGATATTCAGCCTCTATTGATAAACATATTAACAATACTCCTTCTGATCGGCAAATTATTTTTAATGTGACATTACAAGCTGTATATTTTATTCGGCTCTTCAATGTTCAAATTGACACAAGACATGATTATTTGGCTTTGAAACGACTTGTCCATATGATTACGTCACCATACTTGGCTATTAATTAGCACATGCAGAAAGATTATGTTATAGCCGATTATTTTATTGCTGAATTAAGTCACATCACTATACTTGGCTATTAATTAGCACATGCAGAAAGATTATATTATAGCCGATTATGTTACTGCCAAATTAAGTTACATGACCATACTTGGCTAATAATTAGCATATGCAGAAGACAGACAAAAAGGCGATTTTCATTAATAAATTGAGTACAAACAGTCGTCATTTTACACATGAAAATTGCCCTATATTTAACTTCTAAACAAAATAAATAAGCAACAATCTACGAAAACTACGTACAGAAAAGCACCAAACAAAAAGCAAAAAGCAAAATTACATTGACATATAGAGCTCATTCTTTAGGATCAGACTCCAACGGTTTAACCTCTAGCTGCTCGTATGGAATTGGCTGCTTCAATGTCACATTAGCGGCAGGCAGAGCTTTCAGCCAGTCGTGTTTGAAGCCTCGATTTTCGAACTTAGGCACTTCCTCCACGTATTTTTCTAAGGCGACGTTTTCTCCAGCTTGGAACGCCTTGGAGATCTCGGAGTAAGCGATTTCTTTTTCCTTCTTCGATTCTGCCAAGTCAGCCTCCAATTTGGTAATCATCTTCTTGGCCAACTTAAGCGATCCTCACTCGCGTCTGCCCTTTCTTTGGCGGCCTGTTTGAGTTGATCTGAATATTTAGCCTTTTCTTCCTCGGCATTAGCCTTGGTTCTCTCTTCAGCCGCTTTTCCCGCCTTGGATTCGACTCTAAGGGAGGCCTCTTCAGCCTTGCCCTTTTCAGTTTCGAGTTCGGCTTTGAGCAAGCCGATTTGCTCGATAATGTCATAATGACGGCGGCCTATTTCTGTGATCCTACTTGCCACCTGTAAACAAAGGATTAATAAGATAACTAGCATAAAAAAGAACAGAATATTTTGTCTAAATTACGTACCAATATCACCGATTGAGCAGCTAATACTATCGACACCACATCTAGCTCTGCACAGAACGCTGCTTTGTTAATTGGTAGAGAAATCAACGAGGCCACACTTAAGGCCACAGCGGCGTCCTTCAAAGCTGAAGCATCTGAAGCAACTGGCACGTTCTTTATTTTTGGTTGTATGATAAACGGCGCAGCTAAGTCCTGTGACTCTTCTACGCACGACTGTTTATCAGTTTGATTTTCTAAAAAGTCGACTTCGTGCTCGGCGGAGCGTTTTCCCCCCTTCTGTTCGGCCACTAGATTGTCCGATTGATCAATGATAATTTGCTCCGTTTCGGTTATAACAATCTGCTCCGTCTCTTCAGCAAGAGTAGGCAGCGAAGACTCAGCCACAACAGGTGGGGGTTCAGACCTGACGGCTTCGGCCCTTCTTCGTGTTGCATCTTCTCGGCATTCTTTCTTCTGGCCATTTGCACGAGCGACTCCCCAGCCATGTTTTCAGGATCTGTGCCGGTAAGGTCTCCTAAGTCGGTGAAAATATCGCCTTCTAATGATACGTCAACTCGTCCTGAAGTGGACGGAAAGTTGAAGCTGGCTTCCTCAAAGGCCAAATTAAGAGCCGCGTCAACCTCCTCCCCTAGACTGTCAGATCTATCCAAGTTGGACTGATCCGGCTGTTCAACGACTTGTTCGACGACCTGCTCGGCGACTTGTTCTGAATCTAAAGCTTCAAGACCAATCTCCCTAAGGTTCTTGAAATTTAGGAAAATGAGTGTCGTGAGCTGCTGTTCTCTCTTTAGAATTGGAATGTGATTAGCGACCGAAAAAGTAGCGTACGTCAGCTCATACTGCAATAAGATATGAGCAGCCCTCCCTTGTTTTTGGAGGTTTGGATGGCCAAAGAATTAGAGCACAGTTTTGATTTGTTGAAGCACAGCGTCGTCAGTCGAGGCAACTACTTTTTTCAAGTCGTTACCTGCACAAATGAAACGGTAAGTGTATGCAATCTAAGCCAAATAAATGTATAACAAATGCGCATAGAAATGGGACTATACAGCCACCTGGTTCGCCTTTTTGTCTAAGCATAGGATCTAGGCGATCTTCACCTTCGCTGAATTCCCAGTTGCCTCAGATAACGACCATTACATCGTCAACACGCTTACCAGAGCTGGCAAGCATAATCACCAGATGGTGATCAGTGTCCTTGGCCTTGAGAAAATAGCGTCCCTGTCGACCAGATGATTTCGCCAAGGCATAATAATGCCGAATAGCAGGGATTTCTAAATTAATCCTAAGTCGGTTGTTTAGTTCTACTATTCCCATTATGATTTGGAAAAAGTTTACGTTGGGTTGTGAAGGAAGTAGACCCCAGTAATGAAAGACGGCCCTAAAAAATGGATTAAGGGGGAAATAGACTCCACCATCAACGATTGACAGGAGAGGAAAAATGATCGTACTCTCATCGGTCCTCTCCATATCGAGTACGCTATCTGCCACAAGTGACAGATGGACGTCATCTGGAATGGAAAAATGGCGTCGAAAAGCGAAAACACGGTCCGCGGAAAGAAGAGCTTTCAAATGTTGAGCCATTCGAATCAGAATGGAAAATACTCTAAACTAAAAATAAACAAGAAAATGGGAGTTAGAATGAGGAAGAAATGCAAGGAAGAGAAGAACTTACAGGGTAGAGAGAAAGGGACAATGGGGAGCAGATGAAAGTTGCAGAGGTCGTGAAGTTACAGAGGTGAATTCGAAAGAGCTTTGCAAATTCAAAAAATATCCGAAAGGACAGCGTGGCTATATATCGCATTAAATGAACAATGTGTACAAAGGGGCGAGAAATTGTAATGATTTCTAAACCATGGTCGTTTTGACGCTTCGGTATTGGAAAGAGTGCAAGCGTCGTATTTTTGACTTTCTATATATTAAAACCAAACATGCCGGATAATTGGCTTTAGTCAGATGTTTGGGGGGCCAATTGTAGGGGCCGAATAATTATGTGTTGAGGAAGGCCAAGGAATTTGAAGACATTTGGCCGAAGTTGATTCGACTATAATCTAAGGTCGAGTATAGTCGGCCATATGAAGAGCCGAATGAGAACTAGTACGTAATCAGAAGGCCAAGTAAGCCATCAAGTGCGAGATTAGGGATGGGCCCAACCCATAGGCCCAAAGGGTAATATAAAAAGAGGAACATCAACAAAAGATAGGCATGTGAGAATAGATAAAATAACTTGAGATAGAAGTAAACTAGAGAGCATACTAACTTGTCCGTTAGAGTGTTAATTCTGACACTCCGACCGGAGTGTTCATCTCTTTTTTAGGTAGCAATCAGAGGATCAATGACGTCTGATTGGATCCTAGAGTATTTCTAAACCACTTCTCCACAAAAGACTAAAAAGTAAAAATGAGTAAATTGATGAAAAATCCACTCTAGCAATTGTCTAAGACAATTGGTTCAATAAATATTTTTTATTAGTGAGAGATCCACCTTTTATAAAATAGTTTGGTGAGAAATCTAAAAGAACATTTTGTTTCCAATTTTATTCTTTAATTTATTTGTTGACTTTTTTTATCTATTAACTTTTCGTTGACTATCTGTTCAAATTCATATCTATCTGTTTAAATTTTTTGTCTGTCTGTTCAAATTTTTTTCTATCTATTCAAAAAAATTTCTATCTGTTCAAATTTTTTGACTATCTATTCAAATTTATATCTATCTATTTAAATTTTTTCTATTTATCCAAATTTTATCTATATAAATTTTCTATTTGTCCAAATTTTTTGTGTGTAAATTTTCTATCTATTCAATTTTTCTCTTGAAATTCTTCTATCTGCTTAATTTTTTCCATATACAAATTTATTTAAATTCTTCTATCTGTTTGAAATTCTTCTATTCAAATTTATTTATATACAAAGCTAAACCAACCCTATATGTTACAATAATGGACAAAGTATTATCCATTATTCGTTGAAATGAAAATCTTTTCTGTAAAATTGATTTCAAAATCAAGACATTACACGTGGAATTATTGATATTATCGATTTATAATTCAAATATAACCTTTTAATAGTAACTTTAGGAAGGAATTCTATGGTGAAAAGATTTTAGCCAATTAAATAGGCTCCATTTATTGGGTACAATTACCGTATAAAACATTTTTTATTTGAAAATTGTTACATAAACACGAATTTTATATAGTAAAATTATTATAATGACATGATAACAGTATTTAATTTTTTTTTTTTTGAAAATTATAAATAAAAAGATGAGTATATTATTTTGAAATGAAAGGAACATAAAATGTCATAATACAGGAAAATTATATATTTATATATATATTATGTAACATTACACTTATAATTGTCTTATTAGCTATTCGGATAGTAGATGTCGCCAAAAAACAGCAATCATCAACGAAGCCGTGTATGCTGGGCAAAATAAACTAGAAATTTTAACTTGTTTGTTTTTTCAACTTAAAATACACTCCTATTTACAAAAACTTAAAATACTCAAAATCAAGTTTTTTGAAAAAGAGACAACTATTTATTATTATTTTTTTAATTTTGTCATTAAGGTCAATTCTTTTATTTATTTATTTATTTATTTTTTATAGATGGGTAAAGCCAAAATTTACGAAGTCAGTCTTTGTCAATGCATCTGTGAATAATACTTTATAAGTTTAACAATTTAATTAAAAAAATTAAGAAGTCATAAAATAAAAAAAATAAAAAAAAGAGTTAAAATTTCATTTTTATTTTTTATTATTTTTTGCATTTTTTTAATAAAAGACTAAAAAGTAAAAATGAGTAAATTGGCGAAAAATCCACTCTAGCAATTGTCTAAGGCAATAGGTTCAGTGAATATTTTTTATTAGTAAGAGATCCACTTTTTGTAAGATAGTTTGATAAGAAATTTAAAAGAACATTTTGTTTTCAATTTTATCTCCAAATTTATTTGTTGCATTTTTTTATCTGTTAACTTTTCGTTGACTATCTGTTCAAATTCATATCTATCTGTTCAAATTTTTTTGTCTATCTGTTCAAATTTGTTTCTATCTATTCAAAAAAAATTCGATCTGTTCAAATTTTTTGACTATCTATTCAAATTTATATCTATCTATTTAAATTTTTTCTATCTATCCAAATTTTATCTGTATAAATTTTCTATCAGTTTAAATTTTTTGCGTAAATTTTTTATCTGTTCAAATTTTCTTATCTGTTAGATTTTTTTCTTGAAATTCTTCTATCTGTTTAATTTTTTTCCCTATACAAATTTATTTAAATTCTTCTATTCAAATTTATTTGTATACAAAGCTAAACCAATCCTATCTGTTACAATAATGGATAAAGTATTATCCATTATCCGTTGAAATGCAAATCTTTGGTATTGAAATAATTAAGCCACTGTTCTTCATCATCATCATCATCACCAACAACAACAAAAAATTACTATCTAACCAAAAATAAAAAATAAAAAATAAAAATAAACAAAACAACAAAAAAATAATTTTTTTTTTAACAAATACAAAAAAGAAAAAACAACACACATAGAACGGCATTTGGATCTTGTGGGGACATATTTGGGACATATTTTTAGGTAATCCACGTGGCCGAGATTGTTAGCCGAGGTGTCACGTGAGCAGACCATGGTGCCGAGATATGGTGCGATAATACCGGAATTTGAGATATTTGGATGGAGGACTAGAGTCCTAGATGACATCAAGTTACCTATTTGGATAGAGATGGGACTCTTGAGGGAGTTCATCTTAATCTGAATAGTGTGAGTTGTGATAAATTTTATCTTTGTAAAGGATAGAGTCCCATGAAGTAAGACTTCTGAAGTTAGACACTGATCATTATAAAAGTAAGGCACCCTTGTGGGTCTAAGGTATGCTTTATTTGAGATGCTTTTATGTTTTCATTGTTGAAGTTTAAGTACTTGTATTCATATCTGTGAAAGATAAGATTACTGACTTGATCGTCGGAGTACCCCCAGGTGGACGAACTACCGCGATATTCTCATATTCTTGTTGACAGATGTTCGGGCTTAATCTATTCTGCCAGTGCTCACCACCTGAGTTCCCCGTTTAGTTGTGTGGTCGAAAATCAACACCCACAATTTGCCACCGTCTGTGGGAACTTAGTTAGAATAGATGGCCATCATCATGCAAGATCAACATGTCGGCAACGTCTTGTTTAGCGAAGATGGAGAATGTGTCGACATTAACGGAATGAACACCCTTCCAGAAGGGATGTAAAGATAGGGGGCATGAGCACTCCCTTTCAAGTATAAAAGCATCAACCTAAGTGAGCAGATCTCAAATTCCTAATCCCGGATCCCATATCCTAGAAGACAAGATCTCGGCCTATATGATTAGGTCTGAGAAGACAAGAGCTCAGCCTAAGTGAGCAGATCCCAAATTCCAGATCCCGGATCCCAGATCCTAGAAGACAAGATCTGGGCCTAGATGATTAGGTCCAAGAAGACAAGAGCTCAGCCTAAGTGAGCAGATCCCGGATTCCAGATCCCGGATCTCAGATCCTAGAAGACAAGATCTCGGCCTAGATGAGTAGGTCCGAGAAGGCAAGAGCTCAACCTAAGTGAGCAGATCTTGGATTCTAGATCCCGGATCCTAGATCCTAGAAGACAAGATCTCGGCCTAGATTAGTAGGTCCGAAAAGACAAGAGCTCAGCCGAAGAGAGCAGATCCCAGATTCTAGATCTCGGATCCTAGATCCTAGAAGACAAGATCTCGGCCTAGATGATTAGTCCAAGAAGATAAGAGCTCAGTCTAAGTGAGCAGATATCGGATTCCAAATCCCGAATCCCGGATCCTAGATCCTAAAAGACAAGATCTCGGCCTAGATGATTAAGTCCAAGAAGACAAGAGCTCAACCTAAGTGAGCAGATCCCAGATTCTAGATCCCAGATCCCGGATCCCAGATCCCAGAAGACAAGATCTCGCTTTAGATAAGTAGGTCCGAGAAGACAAGAGCTAAGCCTAAGTGAGCAGATCCCGGATCTCAGATCCTAGAAGACAAGATCTCGGCCTAGATGAGTATATCCGAGAAGACAAGAGCTCAGCCTAAGTGAGCAGATCCCAGATTTCAGATCTCAGATCCCAAATCCTAGAAGACAAGATCTCGGCCTAGATGAGTAGATATGAGAAGGCAAAAGCTCAGCCTAAGTGAGCGGATTCCAGATTCCAGATCCCAGATCCTAGAAAACAAGATCTCGGCCTAGATGAGTAGGTCCGAGAAGACAAGAGCTCAGCCGAAGTGAGCAGATCTCGAATCCCAGATCCTAGAAGACAAGATCTCGACTTAGATGATTAGGTCCGAGAAGACAATAGCTCAGCCTAAGTGAGCAGATCTCGAATTCCAGATCCCGAATCCTGGATCCCAGATCCTAGAAGACAAGATCTTGGCCTAGATGATTAGGTCTGAGAAGATAAGAGCTTAGCCTAAGTGAGCAGATCCCAGATTCTAGATCCCAGAAGACAAGATCTCGGCCTAGATAAGTAGATCCGAAAAGACAAGAGCCCAGCCTAAGTGAGCAGATCCCGGATTCCAAATCCTAGAAGACAAGATCTGGGCCTAGATGATTAGGTCCAAGAAGACAAGAGCTCAGCTTAAGTGAGCAGATCCCGGATTCCAGATCCCGAATCCCAGATCCCAGATCCTAGAAGACAAGATCTCGGCCTAGATGATTATGTCCAAGAAGACAAGAGCTCAACCTAAGTGAGCAGATCCCAAATTCTAGATCCCAGAAGACGAGATCTCAGCCAAGATGAGTAGGTCCGAGAAGACAAGAGCTCAGCCTAAATGAGCAGATCCCAAATCCCATAAGACAAAAAAGAAGCACACAAGATCAGACTGAAGTCAGCCAGGTTTTGCCTGTCGACAAAAGGCCATCTGTACAGAAGGACTTTTACTGGACCTCTATTGTGATGTGTACATCTTTTCCAGGTTGAAGACTTTTTACACGAGATCCATGCAGATGGCAGACCCTTTGCCCACAGAGCTATATCATAAGGATTCTGGTGACCCTACATGCAAAAAGATGCTGAAGCCTATGTAAAAAAGCGTGAAAATGTTGTTAGAATCATGATTGTGCGATAAGACCGAAATGTCTTATAGCAATGTTCCCATGGTGAACATGACGAGTAACTTAGACTTATCATATGGTAGAGTTGAATTATACTTACATATGATAGAGTTGAACTAAGTTGGCGATATTTCTGAATGGAACATGACAAATAACTTAGACTTATTATATGGCAGAGTCGAATTATACTTGCATATGATAGAGTTGAACTAAGTTGGCTATATTTTTAAATGAAACATGACGAATAACTTAAACTTATTATATGACAAAGTCGAATTATACTTGCATATGATAAGTTGAACTAAGTTGCCGATGTTTCTGAATGAAACATGACGAATAACTTAGACTATTATATGACAGAGTGGAATTATACTTGCATATGATAGAGTTGAACTAAGTTGCCGATGTTTCTGAATGAAACATGACAAATAACTTAGACTTATTATATGGCAGAGTTGAATTATACTTGCATATGATAAAGTTGAACTAAGTTGGCGATGTTTCTGAATGAAACATGACGAATAACTTAGACTTATTATATGACAGAGTTGAATTATACTTGCATATGATAGAGTTGAACTAAGTTGGCGATGTTTCTGAATAAAACATAACGAATAACTTAGACTTATTATAAGACAAAGTCGAATTATACTTGCATATGATAGAGTTGAACTAAGTTGGTGATGTTTCTGAATGAAACATGACGAATAACTTAGACTTATTATACGGCAGAGTTGAATTATACTTCCATATGATAGAGTTGAACTAAGTTGGTGATGTTTCTGAATAAAACATAATGAATAACTTAGACTTATTATATGACAGAGTCGAATTATACTTGCATATGATAGAGTTGAACTAAGTTGGCAATGTTTCTGAATAAAACATGACGAATAATTTAGACTTATTATATGGCAGAGTCAAATTATACTTGCATATGATAAAGTTGAACTAAGTTGGCGATATTTTTAAATTTAACATGACGAATAACTTAGACTTATTATATCGTAGAGTCAAATTATACTTGCATATTATAGAGTTGAACTAAGTTGGCGATATTTCTAAATGAAACATGACGAATAACTTAGACTTATTATATGGCAGAGTCGAATTATACTTGCATATAATAAAGTTGAAATAAGTTGGCAATGTTTCTGAATGAAACATGACGAATAACTTAGACTTATTATATGACAGAGTCAAATTATACTTGCATATAATAGAGTTGAACTAAGTTGACGATATTTCTGAATGAAACATGACGAATAACTCAGACTCATTATATGGCAGAGTTGAATTATACTTGCATATAATGGAGTTGAACTAAGTTGAATTAACCTGGACTTGCCATATCAGCAGAGTCAAACTCAGAATGGAACTACGTTCATCAACAGAAACCAAGGTTAAAACACCTCGGGAAGCCTTTGTTTGAATCTAACTTCGGCAAAAGACTATAGTCACATGCTTAATGTGAACTTAAGTGAAACTTAGGTTCACATTAGGGGGTAGGGAGCTAGAGTGATGAACAAACTTAAGAGTTTGACACTTGCTGAAATTTTCAGAAATGGGCTTAGCACTTGTTGAAATTTCAGAGAAATTTACAAGTTGGAGTTAGTCGATGTAATGATAAATAAAGTATCCGAGGTACATGTTACCCGAGGTAACCAACCAAGTTGTCAAAACTTGGAAAGGGTGAAGTCTTAATAGAAGATAGTGTATGGAGGTAAAAAAGCAATAACACTTGTAAAATTATTTTTATTTTTAAAGTGTTAGCCGAGGCAAACAGTCAAGGTTTATCCGAGGTATTGTATCCCAAAGTTATTATACAGTTAAGGTACACTTTGAAGAAATGCAAAAATATTCTAAGTTAGGAAGGCATACATTCAACACTTGGAAGAAAATATAAGACTTGCATTTAGAAAAGAAACTTGTTCAGATACAAAAAGGAACTTCGGCCTGGCATAAGAGATTATTTGTTCATTTACAAAGACAAAAGGGGCACATCGACCAAATACAAGCTAACATTTTTCAAACAAAAGATTACAGCTGTCCAAAAGTAAGAAGGAAAAGTAAAAAAATGAGGAAAAACCAAAGTTCATGCATTTTCCACAGTCTGCCCTGCCTTGGCAATTGGCGTTGTGTCAGCCTCGACAGACAGCTGGGTAGATTTTTCAGCTTGGACCTCGGCGTTAATCTCACGCAGTGTGTCATTTAGGCTCTTGTTAGCAGTCTCGACCTCAGCCTCAGAAGTGGTCTTTTAAACCTTATCCTCCTCATCTTGAGTCAAGTCAAGGACTTGGTCATTCAGAGTTGGGGACTTGGCCCTAGCACTAGCTTCAGATTCTTTCTTGGCAACTCAGCCTCGGCCTCTTCCTTGTCTCCGGCCTCCTCGTCATCAGCCTCTTCTACTTCCTCGGCCTCATCCTCAGATTGATTGGGAGAGGGAGGGAAAAGGGATATTGAGCTGACCTATATCACGGAAAGGTGAGTCCTCGGTGACAGACATCTTTTTGAGGGCTGTCATCCAGTCAAGATAGTAGCCTTTGTTACAGGCCATGTTGACTTGTTTTTTCGACCTTAGCAATGGCCTCGACTTTGGCGACAGTAACTTGGTCCACTTGTTTCATGTGCTTCTCTTTCGAGATATTAAGTTACTGGAGGCATGAGCATGTTGGATTGACTATAAGGAGATGAAGTGGATTGCACAGTTATGACATCAGGGATGTCAACAAGAAGGTTTTCTACAACAAGAGTTCGGCGAGACATGTCGTCATTGGTTACGGCGATGGTTACTCACAGATAAGGCGATTGGAAAATTATCAAGGTCTAAGGCTGGAAGCTTAGGACCTCGGTGTTTCTTATTCCTGGTTCTAGCTGCAAGATTGTCGCTATGTCGGTGTTTTCACTGCCATTAAGATGGTGGGTTGATGTGTGGAGCAGCTGATGAATTGTTTGGCTATTAGTCTGGTTCAACTGGTAGAGTTTGAACCTTGGGCACAAAGAGAGTCTTTATAGTAATGAATGCTTCAAGAACAGCGATGATGGTTTACAGAGGCCAAGAGAAAGAGAGTCTAGGGACACAGATAGAGACGAAATAGGAAGATGAAATGGTTTTGCTGGAATTAGAAAAATATGGCAAAAAGTTATGATTTCAAGTCCTGACGTGCCCATGCTGATGTCAAACGGCGGAGGACAGAACTGACGCGACATGATGGAGACGTGATTGGTATGCTCCAATCTCATGATGATCTCGGTTGAGATGACGATCTCGACTGAGATGGCGATCTCGATTGAGATGGTGATCTTAGATGACATGATGACCTCAGTTGAGATATTGATCTCGGTAGAGATGACGATCTCGTTGAGATGGTGATCTTGGTTAACATGATGATTTCAGTTGAGATGTTGATCTTGGTTGAGATGTTGAATTTGAATGGGGGCAGAACTTGTTTATTCTTGGTTTCTGATGAGTTGATACTAGGATCTTGATGTTCTTGAACTAGCAAGTCATGATCTCTAGTAGCAGTGCTATCTCTATTGAGATATTGGACCTAGATGAAATAAAACATAATGGTTCATGGTTTTTGGTTCTTGATTCTTGATGCTTGACAAGTGGACATTTGAGTCCTTGTTTCTTGGTGCCAACGAGTCACGATCTCGGTCGGGGAAGTACATGTATAGGTTCCATCACCTCAGTTTGTCGAGGTAATAGAACCTAGGGGGCAGTTGTGGAGACATATTTTTAGGTAGTCCACGTAGCCGAGGTTGTTAGCCGAGGTGCCACGTGGGCGGACCATGGTGCCAAGATATGGTGCGATAATACCAGAATTCGAGATATTTGGATAGAGGACTAGAGTCCTAGATGACATCAAGCTAGCTATTTGGATAGAGATGGGACTCTTGAGGGAGTTCATCTTAATTTGAATAGTGTGAGTTGTGATAAATGTTATCTTTGTAAAGGATAGAGTCCCATGAAGTAAGACTTCTAGGGAAAGTTGGACATTGATCATTATAAAAGTAAGGCACCCTCGTGGATCTAAGGTATGCTTTATTTGAGATGCTTTTATGCTTTCATTGTTGAAGTTTAAGTACTTGTATTGATATATGTGAGAGATAAGATTACTGACTTGATCGTCGGAGTGCCCTCGGGTGGACGAACCACTGCGGTATTCTTATATTCTTGTTGGCAGGTGTTCGGACTTAATCTATTCTGCCGGTGCTCACCAGCTGAGTTTCTCGTTTGGTTGTGTGGTCGGAAATCAACACCCATAGATCTCAAGCCCAGTTTCCCAATCTGAGCCTTGAACAAAAACAGCAACAGATAGAAGAAAAACACATATTTTTAGATCTTCACGCATCTATCTATACACACACACATAAATATATATGGGTGAATTACACGAAAGGTCCATATAATTTGGGGCTTATGTCATTTTGGTTCTTGACCTTTTAATTGTGACACATCTGATCTTGAATTTTAAATCTTATTCCAAATAAGGACAATCGAATATACTCTTGCTCAATTTCAAGGGCAAAGTCGTCAATTTGATATAATATAAACTAATTTAACAAAAATAAATATCAAAAAAATATTTTTAAATTTTTAAAAATTATTTCTACCCACCAAAGATAAAATTATGTAAAATTGATAAATCTTTTACACATTTATTTACTTATTTTTACCAAATTAAATTTTATTATGTGTTTGAATGATGATCATGTAAAAGTAATGGGTGGTTGTTTTTATTTTCATAAAATTAGTTTTTATTTTTCCAAAAGTCAAATATGATGACAACTTTGATATCATTATTAAACCAATCCATTAAATCAAAAAATTCAAAACTAAAAACATTTCATATATTAAATATATCGATTACATATTAAAAACCTAACAATCACCCGTTACATGACCACTATCCAAACACATAATAAAAAATAATTTGGTAAAATAAATAAATAAATAAATGTGTAAAAGATTTATCAATTTTACATAATTTTATCTTTGATAGGTAAAAATAATTTTTAAAAATTCAAAAATATTTTTTTGACATTAATTTTTGTCAAATTAGTTTATATTTTATCAAATTGATGACTTTGTCCTTAAAATTAAGCAATGTGTAGACACCCCATTTTTGACCAACCTTAAGACTCAGACGTCACCGATTGAGCGCTCGGTGATGTTGCATTTTGTGCTCGTTCAGAAGTCTCAGAGTTGCGGCTGAGCGCCCTGCCTCCGGACTTTCGAACTCTTTTCTGTGCCTTGTCTCGGTTTGCGAACCAGACTCGGTTTTCTCTATTTTCTTTCCTGAGGAGAGGGAGTGGTCCTGTAGGCTATCTCTCAGTGGCCGTGAGCTAATTTTCGTGGCCGTAGGCCATTTTGCCCATTTCGGAGCCCGGTTCCCGGTTTTCGGAGCCGTCAGGCCGTGTGCCTCGGTTCGGGACTGCCCAACCATCTCCGATTTCTCTGGTTTTTGGCAAGTACCTCTGTTTTATCATACTGAGGGACACTGGGGTCTCCGAGACCCGCTTCGCAGCCAAACACCACTTTCGGTGCCTGCAGCCCATTTTCGGGACCCCGAACTTCGCGGTTTAGGCCCCGAGCATTCATTTCGCATCGTTGTTCGTTCATTTTTGGCAGGTACCTCTGTTTTAGCATAACGAGGGACACTGGGGCCTCTGATACCCACTTCGTGGCCGAACGCCACTTTCGGTGCCTGCAGCCCATTTTCGGGACCCCGCGCGGTTTTGGTCCCCGAGCTTTCGTTTTGCATTGGTTTTTGTTCAATTTTGGCAGGTACCTCTGTTTTAGCACCAGGAAGATCACTGGAGGGTGGGAGGCCAGCAATTGTCTCAGCAAGTGTATGGAGGATTAGAGAGTTGCTTTTTAGATATTTTTGTTGCTTTTTAGATATTTTGTTGCTTTTTAGATATTTTGGTGCTTTTTGGATATTTTGGTGCATTTTTGCTCTATAAAGGGGAGGTTTTGCTTCATCATTTGAGGAGGTTGGGAATTGTTAGACATTTTTGAGAGATAGATACACCATTTTCTCTCCATTTTCCATAGCTCCAAAGTCTTTTTCTTCAAGTTTGGTGCCATTTCTTCATCACCATCAAGCACTACCATCACCACTCCATTTCCAGCAGCAAGGAGAGGTTCTTAGAGGCTTAGAAGCAACATTTCTCAAGCCAAGAAGTAGAAAAGAGAAGGTCTACAAGGGTAAGTCTCCATTTCCCTCTTTTGTAGCATTTTCTTGCTCCATTTCTTAAGCCCATTTTCTTATTGTTTTGAGCTCCGACCTTCACTGAGATTAGGTCTTTTTTGAGCTTATATTCATGTTTGATTAAGGGCTCAACCCCATTTGGTGTCTCCATGATACACTTGTTTCAATATCACTCTTTATGCCATTATTTTGCATGCTTTGTTTGGCTTTTGAGTGATCTGATTTCGAGCATACCATAAACTGTTAGTAGGCCTATTTTGAGCCCCTCTTCAATATTGAAGAAGGGCTCCATCATGTTTGGTGGCTCTAGCATGCACTTCCTTTGAAATTCTTCAATTTTACCGTAAAATTGCATGAGTTAATTAGCCTATTTGTGATCTGAGTTGGAGTATGAAACCTACTGATATTGTGCTCATTTTGAGCCCCTCTTCAACATTGAAGAAGGGCTCAACCATGTTTTCCTCTTCTATCATACACTTGCTTTGAATCCATGTTCTATGCCTATCTTGCATGCTTTGTTAGACTATTTTGGCTTCTGTTTTTGGCCTTCATCAGGCCTTGAAGGAGTCTTATTTTGGTCCATACATCATGCTTTGTGAAGGGTCTTAAGCCATTTGGTAATTGGTTTTAGTACTTGCTTTGAAATTCTTCAAATTTACCGTAAAATTGCATGTTTGTTTAGGCCATTCTAGCTTCTGTTTCTGGCCTTCATCAGGCTTGTGAAGTGTCTTATTTTGGTCTATTCTTCAAGTTTTATTAAGGGTCTTAAGTTTTTTGGTCATTGCTTATGATACCTCTCTTTATAAACCTCTTTTGACCCTTATTTTGCATGCTATGTATTGTATATCTACACACTGAATTTTGGGATCTCATCTTCTGTAAAAATGCATATTTTTAGTCCCTCTCTAATTTTGTAGAACTGATTTTTTGGGTTTGAGCATTGTAGATATCACTTGCTTTGTAAATCCTCTCTTTTTCCGTATTTTTGCAAGCTATTGTTGTCATATCTATGCTTACAATTTGGCCATGTTTTGTACTGGAAAGATGCTATTTTTGAGGGTTCCTTGCTACTGTTTTTGCTGTCATATGTCAATTTTGCATGTATAGCATAGCTGTAGGCCATTTCGGGGGCTAAATATCACATTTCGGGAACATTCTGGGCATCGGGTGCATTTTTATCATCATTTTGAGGCTGTTTTCCCTTCATTTAGTTTCTGGAATTTAGTTTGCATGCTTGCATATCATTTCCATGCCATTTTGTGCCTTTTTGTCATTGCCTCGATTTGCGTGCCCGTGGGCACGCACTTCGAGGCGCTCCGTTTTCATTCATCGGCATCCCATGTGAGTGCGGCTGAGGCCCTCTCATGTTGGTATAAGCCAAATTTGCATTTCACATGTCATTCCGCATCGCCTCAGTTTGCGTGCCCGTGTGCACGCATTTCGAGGCACTTCTTTTTTATCCGAAAGCAGCTTATGTGAGGGTGGCTGAGGTCCTCTCATGTTGGCGTAAGCCCAATTTGCATTCCGTATGCCATTTCATTCCATTTCATCATCGCCTCGGTTTGCATGCCCGTGAGCACGCATTTCGAGGCACTTCGGTTTTATCCGATTTGCATTTCGCATGTCATTCCGCATCGCCTCGGTTTGCGTGCCCGTGTGCACGCATTTCGAGGCACTTCTTTTTTATCCGAAGGCAGCTTATGTGAGGGTGGCTGAGGTCCTCTCATGTTGGCGTAAGCCCAATTTGCATTCCGTATGCCATTTCATTCCATTTCATCATCGCCTCGGTTTGCATGCCCGTGAGCACGCATTTCGAGGCACTTCGGTTTTATCCGATTTGCATTTCGCATGTCATTTCGCATCGCCTCGGTTTGCGTGCCTGTGTGCACGCATTTCGAGGCACTTCTTTTTTATCCGAAGGCAGCTTATGTGAGGGTGACTGAGGTCCTCTCATGTTGGCGTAAGCCCAATTTGCATTCCGTATGCCATTTCATTCCATTTCATCATCGCCTCGGTTTGCGTGCCCGTGAGCACGCATTTCGAGGCACTTCGGTTTTATCCGATTTGCATTTCGCATCATCGCCTCGGTTTGCGTGCCTGTGGGCGCACATTTCGAGGCACTTCGGTTTTATCCGATTCTCATTTCATCATTGCCTAGGTTTGCGTGCCCGTGTGTACACATTTCGAGGCACTTCGGTTTTATCCGATTCCCATTTTATGCATTCTTCGGTTTGCGTGCCTGTGGGCGCGCATTTCGAGGCATTCCGATTTTATCCGATTCGCATTTCACATCATCGCCTCGGTTTGCGTGCCCGTGTGCACGCATTTCGAGGCATCTTCATTTTCATCCGCATTGTGCATACTAGGTTGTATCTTAGTTGCATTTCATGCATATCATGCATATTGCGGGGGAAACGAGGCGCGTTTTGTACCCTGAGTGACGGAACGGGTCTCAATTCCCAAGTCACCGACACTCCGGATTACCCATGATGGAGTTAGGTTTTGTTGTAGCGTTCATGTGCATTCATCCTATATTGAGTTGTGCAATTCAGCTCCTCGGCCATCATGCATTGGTATGCGTGATTGGTGGCACGAGGATCGAGGCATGCATATATTTGTGAAATACATTGCTGTGCCCCTTTCCTGCTCTCTGTTGCAGCAAAATCAAGGACCAGCAACTTTTCGGAGTCTGGCACGCATTTCGAGAAACATTGCGAACAAAGGCTAATTGGGGCATCCCATTGGATTTCCGCGCGAGGCAGCCCAAACATACATCATTCATCAGAACCAAGGCAGTCCCTGGCTTGCATGCCAGTTTTACAATTTTCTTAGTTTAATTTGTTAATTAATTAGAAATCTGTATTATTCTTTTATTCGGACTGTATTATTTATTCGGACCCTCTGCGCGAGGGCACAACTGTAATAAGGGTGTGTGAGTGTGATGTATGTCTTCCAATCCCCCATTTCTTTCTCCCTTTTATTTATCCGCTTACAATGGTTAGATATAGGGCATATTTCAATTTGCATACAGTATGACAGCATGTTTGCATCATTCATATGTTTTGCATGCACCGGGCTCGGCGCATCATACAAACTGCATTTGTATTTCAATTCCAAGTTGAATACATGTTAGTTGTAGCATTCCATATGCCATGTTTATAATAGCCGAGCCTACTATAGTTTGCATTTTTGCATGTGTTGCATTAGGCATTTCTATATACTTAGGATCATGCATGATTTCTAATGTAGTTTCTGTTTTGGCTTGGAGTACTCGGTAAGTTTTATGCTTTAGCATCCTTGCATACGTGTGAGTGACTGCCATGATAGCATGCTTGCCATGAGGCTATTTGCTTATGTGATATAACTGCCTTGAATGCCTGTGGGTGGAGGTTGAGTTATTTGAATTGGGACAATGCATTGACTGTTTGTTTTAAGCCCACTAGATAGTGGCAAAATCATGTTTTCTAAGCCCACCCGAGGGTGGCAAATCCGCATTTTAGCCTACCTGCGGGTAGCACCTTCATACCATTTTCAAACAAACAGACACGAAGTGTTTAGTTCCAATTCAGACGATTCAGTCTATACTTGTATGCTGTGCGCATCACATAGTAACCTAGGCTAAATAACCGGAATAAGAACGCACAAAGTTTTCAAAAGCAGATATCATGGTTAGTAGAGGCCGGTCTTTGACCGGGCGAGCGGGGGTGCTCACGATGTGACCTTCCCCAATCGTACCCAAGTTCCCGAGCCAACTTTGGTGATGACGGACACGTGGCCTTTTGGCACCGAGTCAGGGTTTCCTAAATTTCCCATTTTAAAATATTTAGGTGGCGACTCTGTATCTGGCGAAGCAGTCCATGTTTGGCACTTCTTTCAAAATCTGTTTTCAAAACGATTTGCCGGATTTGGACTCTTTGGTTCAAGATTTAGAACCGTGGCACAAATCGAGTCCGAACTGTAGCAAGGCCCCCTCGCGGGCTTGTTACACAATGGTATCTTCAATTATCCTTATTTGGTACAATATTCAAAATTCAAATGTGTCACAATAGAAAAGTCAGGAATCAAAGTGACACGAGTCTTAAACTATAAAGACTGTTAGTGTAATTCGCCCTATATATATATGGGGTACTTACCAATTAGTCCTATTCACTAGACTTATTTACCTACAGGTCCTAACTAATAAATTTAACACTATAAAAATAAGAGAGTGATAAATTTATCACTAAAAATTTATTCATAAAAACAAAGAGACTGATAAATTTATCACTATAAATTTATTCATAAAAAAAAAAGACTGATAAATTTATCTTTATCACTTAATAAATTTATCAAATAGGACTTAATGGGTATTAAGTCTCCAAAGTAGGACCTATTGGGTAATAAGTCTCTAAAATAGGACCTATTGGTAGTTTACCCTATATATATATATATATATGAATTGCTTATCTGCTTGAGATTCATCATTTTTTTTTTTCGATTTTGTCCTTTTATTTTGAATAAGTTACTAGTGGTGGCTTATATGTTGAGTGAAATTTTTTTCATAATTACGTAAACATTCTTAGTCAATTATGAAACAGGTTTTTCATAATTACACAAGTATTCTTAGTCAATTATGAAACAAGTTTTTCTATAATTAAGCAGACATTCTTGGTTAATTATGAAATACAAATTTTTATTTTATAAAAAATTACAAATACACCCATAAGGTTTGTTTAAGATATGAATCGGTCCCATAATACTAGAAATCCCATAATACTAGAAATTACAACTATCGCTTGTTATAAATTTTAATTTAACACGATACTTAGGAAAAAAAAAAATTTATTCTCCTATGCAATAATAAATTATCAAAATTGTTTATTGAAAATATTTCTCATATCATTAAAAACTGGTATTGACTTAATACTTTATTTATTAACAAAATGGTTAACTGAAAAATATTTTTCATATCATTAAAAATTGTTAACTTACTTAATGATTTACTTATTAATAAAATTGGTCATTTGTTATGAGAGTATGATTTATGCATTAATAAAATTAGTCATTTGTATATATATGTATTTTTTTCTGCTTCTTTATTAGTTCAGTGAATTATCTTAATAGTTTTTTTAGATAGGAGAATTATCTTAGTATTTGTTTTATATTTATCTATTGAGAAAAACTACACATCATTATTTTATTTTATTTTTATAAATTCAGAAGAAATATTAAAGGCTTATAAATTCACTCGAAATGATGGTAATAGAATTGGAGTTCACATCATAAGGTGTATAACAAATCAAAAAATGATACATATCATACAATGTAATTCTATCATATATCAAATGATTTATTCTATTCAATTTTATAGAAAAATATTCTAATTTTTTAAAAATTATCAAAGTACAAAACTTAAACATACTATAATATTTTTAAACTAGTATATATATATAACATATGTAAAGATCATAACTCTTGTGATATTTATATATGGGAAAACCACTGTGAAACTGCGATTGAACAAGAGATTGAGAGCGACGCCATTGTATGGAATATAGAGCGTCGACGCTAAGAACCACCGTGAGATGACGGAGATTGACTGCGGATGTGGATTTTTGGGTTCAGATCTCAGATCTACAGATCGCAGATCATATTTGCTCGATATTGGTGACTAAAGGGTCATGCGATGGGCTCATGGCGGTGGTGGTGGTGGTGTTGTCAGCGGCACTGGGGGAGAAGTTGAAGCGGCGGTGTAGCGAAGGTAAGGAGAAAAGAGAGATCGGTGATGGTGTAGCGATGCAGCGGTGGTGGGTTCGACAATGGTGAGTGGAGGTGAGGAGAAAAGAGAGAGAGAAGACAGAGCAATGTATCTCTCGCTGCCATGGAAGAGGCCCGCGTGCGAAAGAGAGAGAGATAGAGAAGAGAAGCGGTGATAAAGAGAGAATAGAGGTTAGGTTTGGTTTGATTTGGAAATAATATATATATATATATATATATGGACTAGTGGGTGGTACACGCAATGCGTATGCAATTTAGATAAGTAAGTATAAAAACAAATAACAAAAAAATTAATATCATAATTTATATGTTATCTAAATGGTAAGAGTGTTCTTAATGAAATCCAAAGTCTTGAGTTTAAATCTTGCTCAGGCCTTTGAATAATATATATTTTTTATTTTAAGATAGAAAAATTTGTCACGTGACAAATGGAGAAGCCACCGCACTATTAGACACCAAGTCATGTGCTCACACATATAATAGTATAGATATTTTAGTCATTTTGCACAGTCTTATCTCTGTGGACATGATAAATTAGCGCTTGGATTTTTACACAAAGAAAATACTAAAATGGACTATTCGCCCAAGTTAGGTCCCATTTGGGAATTGACTATTTTAATTGGCTTTTTAACTTTTTATAAAAATGTGTGTAAAAAAATAAAGAATAATGTAACAACTTATAATGACTTCTTAATTAAAAATTAAAATTCCCATACAAGATATAGTACAGTGTGTGACACACGTACATCTCATCATTCTCACTTAAAATTCACATCAATTAATGATGTAATATGCGTGTATTTGATATTACAATCAATGTGTAGAGTCAAGTACTCCTTAAATTAAACCTAATATAGGGGCGTTTGTTTGGATTTTTTTGAGTTAATTTATAATTTTTAGCTTTGGAAAAGTTATTTTGGACTGTTTGGTTAAACTTATTTCAAACAGTTTCTGATTCTAACAACTTATTTTAACTCAAAAAAGTTAATTTTGAGAAGCTGCTCACTCCTTACTTCTGATTATCAGTTTCTGCTGTGGACATATTAATTTACGATTATACTCTTAGATTTTTTTATTTTTTATTTTTTTAAAAATAGAAAAAGACCCAAATGAACTATAGATTATTATTATTATTATTTTTATGAGAAATGTAGACAAGCAGTGAATAACAAAAAATAAAAGTTAATTGAAAAAGTTACTTCACAGCTTATTTAACAAATACTACTCAGCAACTTAAATCTATAATCCAACAGTTACACCAAACAGATTAACAGTTTCTGATTAAAGTCATAATCCATAATCGTTAAGTTATAATTTATAATTTGCTTTAACAGTTACACCAAACGGAGTCATAAAATATCTAAAATTCAACTCCATACATGTTTATGTATGGGTTATGTTTGGCTACATGTATAAACATGTTTTAAGTATAACTTAAAAAGTATATGTCTTTACGTATTATTTAGAATATTATTATAATGTAATAATGCCATATAAAGCTGAATAATTGTTTTGATAGGTAAGACATGACAATTTGCATGATATTTTAATTAGTACAACTAATCATATGGTTAAGAATCTGTCATCAAACCAAGCAAACTCCAAATAAAACAGCTTGTATCTAAGTACATATTCTATTCACTCACATTCAAAACCTACCCATTTTTAAAAGTTAGTTATTTGACTCCTTCAAACGTTCACCTGCCGCCTAACCCCTCACAACTGTCAAATACCCAACTCCTACTGAAGAACACCACCCCCCCCCCCCCCCCCCCCCATCTCTCTCTCTCTCATGCTACCCAATTCTCCAAATGTCCCTCTCTTCCTCCATTTTCATTGCATTGTCACTGTTCTTGCTCTCTGGTTCAATTTTTTCCACTTCAATTTCCCATGAAATCACCAATTCCTCTTCCTGTCCCCTGAATTTCAATCTCCTCCAAAAACTCTCCGGCTTTCGCTCCTCCTTCGTCGACGTTCAAACCCACTGTCATTATCTCCACCAAGGAATGCGATTGATTCGATCCGAGTATCTCCGAACCCACGGCCATTTTCTCCCCCCTTCAGCTACATCCGAGGCTTGTTGGGTTTTGTATCGATCCCTAGTCAGCCGACTGGTTCACGATTTCGACATCAATTCGTCTTGTGGGTACCATCCAGATTGGATATCACAAGCTTGTAAAAATGTCAAAATGAGATCACAATTCGAGAAGTTGATTCCAGAGCCAGAATTAGACCAAGTGAGGACTCACTGTAATGGGTCGCTTCAGAATTTCTCTCATTGTTCATTGTGTACTAGTAGTTTGATGAGTCTCCAAGTTTACCTTGGAGGCCCTGAAAATGGGAATTTCTCAGATTGTACCGGGTATCCATACATCTACACTGCTGCTTTTGTTAATCAATTTGGACCAACTGATGAGTACACCGCGAAGTGTTTGTTTTCGTTGCATCTTTCGCCCTCATCGACTCCCAATAGTCCCCCACACATTTTTGCGATTTCTGGAGCTATGATGGGTTTGTTTGTCGGGATTTTTGGAGCAATTATGGTGGTTGCTTTGTTGTTAAGACGGCACAAGAAAATTGAGGAAGAAAAGAAAAGTAATGGAAAATAGCTACTAGTTTTGTCTCGTGGGTTGAATCCATTAAGGGAAGTAGCAATTTGGTTAAGTACAAGTTTGAGGAAATCAAGAGTGCCACGATGAATTTCTCGAGGGAGAATATCATTGGGAAAGGGCAATATGGGTATGTCTATCGGGGAACATTGCAAGATGGGTCCGAAGTTGCAGTTAAAAAGATCAAGAACTGCTTGTTGGCCGGGGACAGGACTTTTGCGCACGAAGTGGAGGTCGTTGCCAGTGTCACGCACGTCAACCTTGTTGCCTTAAGAGGATATTGCACTGCAACCGATCCTCTGCACGGCCACCAGAGGATGATCGTGTGCAATTTGATGTGTAATGGAAGCCTCTATGAGCATCTTTTTGGACCGGATTCACTGCCCCATAATAGGCTTAGTTGGCCTAATCGCCAAAAAATTGCGCTTGGAACAGCACGCGGGTTGGCCTACTTACACCACGGGACACAACCGGCTATTATCCACCGAGATATCAAAGCCAGCAACATATTATTGGATGAGACCTTTGAACCGAGAGTAGCAGATTTTGGCCTAGCAAAGTTTAATTCAAACGTGGCAACACATCTTAGCACCAGGGTGGCAGGGACTCTGGGATATCTTGCCCCAGAGTACGCGTTGTATGGGAAACTAACAGAAGGAAGCGATGTTTACAGCTTTGGGGTGGTTCTGCTTGAACTTCTGAGTGGAAAGAAAGCGGTCATCTCAGGAGATGGGGGGAAGACCTCCCACTTGACGGATTGGGCGTGGTCGTTGGTGAGGAAAGGGAGAGCAATGGATGTCATCGAAGAAAATATGCCCGGGATGGGGTTGCCCGAGGCAATGGAGCAATGTGTAGTCATAGCTGTTCATGCTTGTCATCCACATTTGCAGGCTAGGCCAACTATGGACCAAATTGTCAAGCTTTTGGAAGCCAACATGCCAATTCCTTTGGTTTCAGAAGCTTCAGTTGCTTCTTCGAAAGCAGTTTGCTGTCAACTGATGAAAAACGAAAATCTAAAAGACGAGCCAGTACACAAAACTTCTGCTACAACAGGATCCAAGGAGTGCAAGATTGATGTACACAATACCCCATTTAATCTGTAGTTTTTTTTTGGGGTGTAAATATGATCTAATAGGGACAGGGTTTTTTGTCATCTAATTATAAATGAAATTAGTTACAGAACTTTAAAACCTGATGACTAATGGCTGCTTTGACAATTGATACCATAAAATGAGTAATGTTTGGTAGCTCGAGAGATTGCCCCCCCGAATCCTCCTAATGCCCAAAACGACGTCGTTTTGGGCATTAGACTTTTTTTTTTCCCCCCCCTTTTTTTCCTTCCATTTTCTCTTCTTCTTCCTTCCATTTTCCTTCGAGTTGCAGAGGGAGAGAAAGAGCAGCTCGTCGATCGTCGATCTTCTGCTCTTCTTCCTTCCATCTTCTGCTCGCCGATCGTCGCCTGTGCCTCCGCCGCCGCTGATCGTCAGCTCGCCGCCGCCGATCGTCGCAGCAGCAGCATTTCGTCGCCTCCGCCGATCGTCAGCTCGTCGCCTCCGCCCCCCACCCACCGCCTCCGCCTCCGCCTCCAGCCCCATTTGTTGGGCCCCCTCCAGTCCCTCCTCCTCCTCCTTCCTCCTCCTCCTCCTCCTCCTCCCCCTCCCCCCTCCTCCTCCTCCTCCTCCTCCTCCTCCTCCTCCTCCCTCCTCCTTCTTCTTCTGATCTGCAAAAAAAAAAAAAAAGGAACCAAAAACGGCGTCGTTTTTGGTTCGGGGGATTCGGGGGGGGTGGGTTTCGAGCTACGTACCACTACTCCCATAAAATATAGTAGTCGGAGTTATGGGGCTCGAGTGAAAGTTGTAGCTTGTATCTCCTTTTCATAGTTGCTGTTTTGGATGACAAGAACTAAAGAAAAATAATGTGATACCAAGAAAAATTTATGGATTTAAATATTTGGTATAGTTGAAGAATTTTACTTGAGAAATATATATATATATATATATTGTTGATGAGGTCTAATGATAGCACCAATTTTCTTTGGCCTCCAAACCAAATTACGAATCAAATTGTGAATCGTTTTGTTAAAATAATGAATTGGGAATTGTAAGATTTATTTTATTTAATATAATATATAATTCTATATATTTATTTATTTATAAAACTATATACAATGTTTAAAATAAAATAAATTATCAATATGATTAAATTATATATATATATATATGTGTGTGTGTAACATCATATATATCAATATAACTAATTAATCTTTTTTATATATTTTCATAGTTGGGTGAAAATGATGTTGTTTCATACATTATATAAATAAAAATAAAAATAAAATTGAATTGCAGTGAATGTACAATTCACTCAATTTCTAATTCAATAGTACGATTGTACGATTCGAATCGTTTTTATTGAAACTCGTTTCAAATCACGTGAATCGAATCGTGAATCATACGATTCTAAGTAGGTGTTTGTTTGCACTTTTTTGAGCTAACTTTTAGCCAACTTAGAATCATACGATTCTAAGGGGGTGTTTGTTTGGGCTTTTTGGAGCTAATTTATAGATTTCAGCTTTGGAAAAGTTATTTTGGACTGTTTGGTTAAACTTATTTCAAACAGTTTCTGATTCTAACAACTTATTTTAACTCAAAAAAGCTAATTCTGAAAAGCTGCTCACCTCTTGCTTCTGATTATCAGCTTCTGCTGTGGATATATTAATTTAAGGTTATATTCATAGATTTTTTTATTTTTTTATTTTTTTTTAAATAGAAAAAGACTCAAATGGATTATATATTATAGATTATTATTATTATTTTTTTATGAGAAATGCAGACAAGTAGTGAATAATAAAAAATAAAAGTTAATTGAAAAAGTTACTTCACAGCTTATTTAACAAACACTATTCAACAACTTAAATTTATAATCCAATAGCTACGCTAAACAGATTAACAGCTTCTGATTAAAGTCATAATTTATAATTTATAATCTGTTTTAATAGTTACACCAAACGGGGCCTAAAAACCATGCTCCAAACTAAAAATTTTGAGTTGTTTTTCTTTGACCACCCAACTTAGCTTTGTGTGATTATTCAATATTCTCGGAGTATGGACACGTGGTGCTCCATAAGGTTTTGATTAATAGAGGGGGGTAAAGGCCCACAATTTATGTTGGAATGGGGAACAACATAGGGCTAAGTAATTAGTGATTGGTTTGGAATATGATCACGTGGTATTTCGAGATTATTAAATAATTTCCTCTTAGCTCTTATCTGTACCATTTGAAACTCTGACCCCAGCTACTTGCTCCAGCTCTGGTAGCCCCTCAGCTCCATCCCTACCCTCCTTATCCCCCTTTCCTTTACCTGTCCATTCGCTCTATCTCCTATTCTCCTTCTTCTCTCCCTTCCCTACATGTAAACTCTCTCCATCTCATATTATTTCTGTCTCTCTCTCTCTGTACAGAGGGTTGGAAGGAGAAGGAGAGGGGCTATGGGGATTGTCAATGAAGATGAAGGGTTGGAGAGAAGTGAATTGTAGGATAAATAATCCCGTCTTATCCATGTTTAGTTTGTAATAGATATAAAATTATATAATCTCAATTATATATTTGTTTTATATTATTTGTTATAAGATTACAAATATTGTTAATTTTGTTGGATAGAAAATTTATCAAAATCTACTCAAAATAACAAAAATTGTAACCACATACTTTACATGTATTAATAATCGTATTCCTATAATTGAATCTGTCCAGCCAAACAGCTCTACTAATAAATATTGTAAAATTATATCTGACATGGGTAAGCCCATAAAGGATATGGCCTACCACTTAAGGCCCAATCCATGATTCAAATACTAAAGCCCAACATCCCTAAAACCTAACGTTACACCAAACACCAATGACATCTAAACACTTGGCAAGTAAAGAGCCAGCCACATCAACAGACAAAGATCCTGCAGAGTTATTGCACCACACATCAGTCATTAATGAGCTTCCCTGCAGCATTTATTACGATAACCCTTCACGTCGGAACAGAACAGCCTCACCATGAGCAAGGCAAGCTAGAACATAGACTTTCGGCCAACGTGTCAGCCCGGAGTGGACAAGGAAATGATAAGCAAAGGATATAAGCAGGCTCGTAAGACAAAGAAAAGGTTAAGTTCTCTATCACCATTTCTATCCCGAAATTTGATCACTCTCCTCTAACTTGCTCGTCGGAGGGTTCGCTGGGGGACTCCCCGTTCCCCACTGAACTCTTATGCAGGTTTTGCTGTGAGCTCAACCCCTGGGTAACGGTTTAGGAAGCGTGGATCAATTTGACCCGTTCCATTTGGAGCCCGCAGTATCATCAGTTGGCGCCGTCTATGGGAACCTTTTCGCTTCGTGTCGTAATTGTGCTCATTGCCGCCGGAGACCCATTCTTGCCATCTTCGTGACATCTCCTACCTGCCACCCACCAAGGGGGATGGTCACAACTAGATCCATGGCTTCTTAACACAACGTTGCCGACCCCCAAGCTGACCTTCCTAACTCGAACAACCCACCGCAGTATTTCATAGAACTCACCAACAGCATTAACCGCTTAGTCGAACAAAACCAAGCCCTGATCAATGCTTTACTTCAAAGAAACCTTCCTATCCCCCCACCACCACCTCAAGACATACCACCCAACCGGGAACGAACCCCGAGCCATTCCCTCCAACAATCCCACCCATCCAACTTGGAGGACTTGCGACCCCCTCTTCAAAATATGAACCCGCCACCTCGAGCCCCACATCCACCGATCCAAGCAACTGCCCCCGAGGGGGAGGCCAGTAGTGTCCAGCCTCTATTACACTCTGGTGGTAACAACGCTCCTCTTCGGGATGCAGAACTCTAAGCCATGAAACTCCAGTTTCAAGGAGTCATGCAGAACATACAGAATAAACCCTCTACCATAGCCAACTCACCATTCGTTGCCTCCATTAGGGACAAACCTCTACCTTCTAAGTTCAAAATGCCCTCGATCGACTCCTTCGAAGGTACAACGGACCCAGTAGACCACTTGGAGACTTACAGGACCCTCATGGTCCTCCATGCATTCCCTGATGAGATCATGTGTCGGGCTTTCCCCGTAATGCTTAAGGGGTCGGCCTGACTGTGGTTTAGTCAGCTATCGACGGACTCGGTCTCTACTTTTCAGCACCTGAGTAACTCTTTTCTCAGCCACTTCATTGGTGCCCAGCGGCAACTCAACTCCTCAACATCCGTCAGAAGGAGGGACAGTCGCTGCGCAGTTTCGTCACCCGCTTCAACACCGAGGCCTTGTAGGTGGCAGAAAATGATGACAAGGTCATTCTCACGACTTTCATGGCTGGTTTACGATCATCCGATTTCCTTTTTTCCCTCTCCAAAAATCCTCCAACCTCCATGGCAACCCTTCTCTCTAAAGCCCAAAAACACATGAACGCCGAAGATTCCCTAGCCGCCCGACAAGACTCCACAACCAAAAACCCGACCCCCAGAGAGAAGAGAAAGGACTCTGAAACCAGAAGCACCTAGTACACACAGCAAACGCCTCAATACACCGACTGACCTGCTCGAGCCGACCGGTCGGCACTTACTCGACCGTCCGGCCGGTTTGAACGATACACACCCCTCAATTCCCCTATGGAACAAGTCTTGAACCAGATCCAACGAGATTATCCTTTGAAATGGCCCCAATCGTCGCGGTCTCCTTCTAACCGGCGGGACCAGTCCAAATACTGCCGCTTCCATCAAGATCACGGCCATAATACTGAGGAGTGTGTTAACCTCAAAGACCAAGTCGAGGGCTTGATACGCCAGGGACGTCTCAGTCGGTTCACGATAGCCCGCCCTCAGCAACGGCCAAGGACCAAACTTGCCAGAAACAACCACCGGCGCACCCCTCCTCGACAACCCGCACAACTTAACCAAGGCCATGATCGACCCCCACAACAACCCCGGGTACAAGGCAACCCTGCCCCCCTGGTTGGAGAAATCAGAGTTATTGCCAGTGGACTTGCATGTGGAGGACCATCCCGTTCGGTCCAACGGACAGAACTCAGAAAAATCTGACAGGCTCAGATAAAGAAGTCGCAACATTAGACCGCCCCCTCAAACACCCCAAGTAATGGATGGAGCCCATCACCTTTACGGAGGCCGAGTACACAGGCATCCGTTATCCCCATGACGACCCCCTCGTCATCTCTGCCCTCTTGTCCAATTACAAAGTTAGACGGGTACTTATCGACAACGGTAGCTCTTCTGACATCATCTTCCTAAACGCCTATCGCCAGCTCAAGGTCGGGGAAAAAAGTTTATCCCCTCTCCAAACCCCATTGGTTGGCTTCACTAGAGATTGGGTGACCTCCATAGGCTCCATCGATCTTCCCATCACCATTGGAGAATACCCACGGCAGACCACTAAGTTGCTCACTTTTCTCATCGTCGATTGCCCTTCTGTTTATAACATCATCGTCGGCCGCACCGCCCTCAACGCTTTTCAAGCTGTCACTTCCACGGACCATCTGGCCATGAAATTCCCTACCGACCTCAGAGTCGGCACCGTGAGGGGGGAGCAGACTGTGGCCAGAGAATGCTACGTCGCTTCACTCAAAGAGGTCAAGCTGAAGGAGGCTATGATCATCGAAGGACTTGACGTCAGAGACGAAGATGAATTAGTCAGAGGGGAACCATTGGAAGAACTTGTTGAAGTCCCCCATCGACCCCACCAACCTAACAAAAACAGCCAAGATCGACAGCCAACAATCCTTCCAAGCCAAGGCCTATCTTACAACCCTTCTGACCGAGCACAATGATGTGTTTGCCTGGACCCATTCCGACATGTCGGGTATCGATCCCTCCTTTATCACTCATCGTTTAAGCATCGAGCCCCATTTTGGGCCCTTCTGCCAGAAGCAGCACATCTTTCACCCGGAACACAACGCTCTTATTGCTTCTGAGGTAGATAATCAAATTCTAAACGCCTTCTCTAGCTATAATCAAATTCTGATGCACCCGTTCGACCAGGAACATACCTCCTTCATCACTGACCGAGGAACCTACCACTATCGCATCATGTCGTTTGGGTCGAAAAATGCCGTAGCAACGTACCAACGGTCAGTCAATGCCGTCTTTCATCACCAGATAGGTCGGAACATGGAAGTGTACGTCGATGACATGCTAGTCAAGAGCAAACTCTCCTCCGATCATCTGGCAGATTTGCGGGAGACCTTCAGCACTCTACGAAAGTATCAAATGAAGCTCAATCCGGAGAAATGCGCCTCCGGCGTAGGATCTGGGAAGTTCTTGGGTTTAATGGTCAGTCAGCAGGGTATCGAGGCTAACCCTGAAAAAATCAAGGCCCTGATAGAAATGCAGTCACCCAGAACGGTTAACGAGGTTCAAAGGCTTACCGGCAGAGTTGCCGCCCTCAACCGCTTCATTTCCTGTGCAACGGACAAGTGCCTCCCTTTTTTTAAAGTCCTTCAGCAGGCTTTTGAGTGGATGACCGAATCCGAAGAAGCTTTCCAACAATTGAAGCAGTACATGGTCAATCCACCTTTACTCTCTCAGGCGCTCACGGGCGAGCCCCTTTTTCTCTACTTAGTCATATCGAGCACCGCAGTCAGTGTGGCCCTCATTAGGGAAGACGGCTCAGTACAGCGTCCAGTTTATTACATTAGTCGGGCTCTCAGGGGAGCGGAACAGAACTACCCATTACTGGAAAAAATGGCCTTGGCCTTGGTCATAGCCTCAAGATGACTCCGACCTTACTTCCAAGCTCACTCCATAGTGGTCCTCACTGACCAACCTTTGAAGAAGATAATGCAACAACCAGAGTTGTCTGGCAGACTTATGCAATGGTCAGTCGAGCTCAGCCAATTCGAAATCTCTTACCGACCTCAAACAGCGATCAAAGGACAGGCTGTTGCTGATTTTATCCTGGAATTCACTAATCCCACTCCAACCACGGCCCCCCCGCCCAAACAATTCAACACTGAGGCAGAAGATCCCCACTCTTGGACCCTTAATGTCGATGGATCATCTCGCAAAGAAGGAAGTGGAGCTGGTCTCATCCTTACCACCCCCGAGGGTGGTTATTTCAAGTGCGCTCTCCGCTTTCTGTTTGACGCAAGCAACAATGAGGTCGAGTATGAGGCCCTGATAGCAAGTCTTTGCCTAGCCAGAGACATTGGTGTGAGCCATATCCGAGTATTCAGTGATTCCCAGTTGATCGTTGGACAAATCACGGGGGAATTCGACGCCAAGGACGACACAATGCGAACCTATAGGGATATTGTACTTCCCTTTGTTCGCCTCTTCAACACTTTCCACATCAAACACATTCCTCGATCAAAAAACTCCAAGACAGATGAAATGGCCGAATTAGCCTCGGCTGACCAATCGGACCTCAGTCATGGAGTTCGTCTTGAATACCTGGCCCACCTAACCACATCGCCAATCCCGCTGGAGGTCCACTTCCTCCAAAATGAACCTATCCCATAGGCGGCGGACATCCTTCTATTCTTGACAAGTGGGGAGTTACCAGATGACACACAGCAGGCCGCCAAAGTCAGAGCCCGGTTGTCCAATTACATCCTCATCGGCGGCCTCCTGTACAAACGCGGATTTTCATGCCCATACCTCAGGTGCCTCAGTCCTTCCCAAGCGACCTATGTGATGAGGGAAATCCACGAGGGTGTATGAGGTAATCACTCGGGTGCCAGGTCGCTGGCCCATAAAATACTCCACACCGGCTACTTCTAGCCTACTCTCAATCAAGATGCCACTGAGTTCGTCCTTAAGTGCGATAAATGTCAGCGCTTTGCCAACATCCCCCATGCTTTGCCGACAGAACTGATTTCACTCAGCAGTCCCTACACATTCGCCAAGTGGGGCATTGACTGAGTTGGTCCATTGCCCACCGGTAGGGGCCAAACCAAGTTCGCTGTGGTCGCCATTGATTACTTCACCAAATGGGTGGAAGCGGAACCCCTCGCCACAATCACCGAACGGAACACAACCAAATTTATCTGGCAGTCGATCGTATGTCGATTCGGCATCCCCCAAGCCATCGTCTCCGACAACGGCAAGCAATTCAACAACGCCAAGTTTAGGAAATTTTGTGCAGAGCTCCACATTCAGCCATGCTTCTCTTCCCCAGGCCATCCCCAAGCCAATGGACACGTTGAGGTCACCAACCGCTCTCTCTTGAAGATCATCAAGACCAAGTTGGAAGCCGCCAAGGGACTCTGGGCTGAGGAATTGCCAAACGTACTCTGGACCTATCGCACTACCGCCCGAACCCCTACTGGGGAGACCCTCTTTTGCTTAACATACGGCGCTGAGGCAGTCATCCCAGTGGAAATCGGTCTGCCAACCCTGAGGATTTTGCACCAAGACCCAGAACTAACCGAAGACCTACGTCGGGCTGACTTAGACCTGATTGAAGAGCTCCACGAAACAGCTGCCGTCAGGCGAGCCTCATATTAACAGAAAATGAGAACACACTATAACTTTATGGCTCCGTTATCTGTGTTGTGCTTCAATAACGACTTGTTCAACAGAGTTAATTAAAGCCTCAACCAGACTGAGCACGAAAGGCTCAACCAGACTGAGTTAATTAAAGCCTCCGCCAAACTGAGCACGAAACTGAGTTAATTAAAGCCTCAGCCAGACTGAGCACGAAGGGCTCAGCCAGACTGAGTTAATTAAAAGCCCCAGCCAGACTGAGCACGAATGAAGAGTTCAGCCGGTCCATTTTCATAATTTCATGTTACAACATGGTTGCCACATTCTGTTCAAATCTAGGTCCATACTACGACGTCTTTTAACATTCTTTACAATTTTAACTTTACATTTCTAATTCATTTAAAATCCAAGCCCATAGTCGTCCAAGCCTATTTTTCATTTCTAACACTCTTAACATTCTCATGCACGCTCACTTTTGACATTTTGTGCACTATAGTTTTCTCACAAGTCAGACTGGCTGCCCATTTGTAAACTTTTTACATCACAACCTACTAGCAAGTTTCACAATTCATACGCATGTCTTACTTTTACAACCATTCTTCATTAAATTCTACTCTGCCTTTTTCATTATTTTCAAATTCACAACTCAAAAGAAATAAGGACAACAATGATACAAAAGAAAACTCGTTGTTTTATTTACAAATTTTATGGTTACATACAACTTGTTGCAGAAATTAAAAAAAAAAAAAAAACAAACAAACAAACAAACACAAAACAAAACAACAAAAGTACAATTTTCTACATAAATCACTCCTCCTCACTAGAGGCCAGGTCCTCCTCCTCAACCCCCTCGTCCAGAGGGGTCTAGGCGACGTTGTCTTCTTCTATCTTCACGAGGCTGAAGTCGATGTCTGGAAATAGCTCTCACGCCCTGTGCATGAAGGTCTTCTAGCCGCTGTTCCAGAACTCAGCCATTTCATGCTTATAAAAATCCAACCGTTGGAAGCTTTGGATCACTTCCTCTTCGCTCCTACTTCCAACGGCCGCTCCCGACGGCCCAGCCCCCTCCATCACCCTCTCTCGCCAAGCTCTTGGCGACTGCGGCATCAATCGCTATCTGGAATTCGGCAGATTCCTTGAATTGCTCCACCGCCGCCTTGCACAGGTCGGGGTACGCCGCTCTTTCAGGCGCCACTTATCGATGGTACAAGGCGGTCTCCAGCACGGCACTTATCGCTGGCTTGCTGATCCCCGTTTTCCCCTCGCGAAGGCTTGAGCATACTTCTGGTACACATGCCATCATCGGCACCATGGGGGCACTTAGGCCCAGCTTTTCCTTAGCCATTTGGGCGGTCTCTTCTTCTGCACCCTCCTTGATCCCCCCCTCCTTCAGCTTCTCTTTCTCCGGGGCCTCCTCCGCCCTCCTCTACTTCAACTCCTTCCCAACAGAGGCAGCCTCCCCCCCAGCCTTCATCTTTTTCAAAACAGGGGCATCTTTCCCCCCTCTACACCCCCCCTCTTTTTCCTTGGTTTCTTCACAACCACCTCCACCTTCACCTCCTACTTGCCCCTCACCTTCAGTGGGTCTACTGGGGGCGGCAGAGAGGCGAAGCCAGTTAGGTCTTTGTCGCCCACTGGCTTAGGACGCGGTCGAATCCGCTCCCTCATCACCATCTTCGGGGCAGGCCCCAATTGCGCCTCCTTGTATTTTTCCGCCCTGGCGACCAACCTCCTCTCCTCCTTCTCCTCCGCCTTTCTCCGCACCTCTATTTCCTCCCTCGCCGGATCCTCTTCCAACGGTTGCGGTCCCAAGTTCAGGGCAAACAATGTTGAAGGAAGAACCAACTTGTTCCACCTCACTCTTTTCTTCTCCCTCCACTCCCTCACCTTCTTTACTCTGTCTTCGGCCTCCACGCCTAACTTTGGCTCCACTAATTTTGTAGGGACTTTCCATGTTGTGCGAACTTCTGCCCCACCGTTCGACGACACGAAGAACAATCTCGGCCTCCACCCCTTCACCGAAAATGGCAGGCCCGCCACCAGACCTCGACCCGCCAATGCTTGCAGAGTCACCCACGTCTCCTGCTGACCGGAGGCCTTGTGTAGACACCCTATTTTTGACCGTCCTCAAGACTTAAATGTGCTTACAGATACATCCGATTACAAGTTTGATTGCTCGCTGAGCGCTCAACTTTCGCGACGAAATGCCAGGTTTGCTTCTTCCAAACCCTATTTCCATTCTGTCTCATTTTTGGACCATGCCTTGGTCCCTCCATATTGATCTTTGTGATGGCTTGCCGGCCATGGAGAAGGGGCTGCCGACCATGGATTTGGCCTTGCCGGCCACCACTAATGGCCGGCCGGCCACCTTGTTTCAACAGATAGCATGTTAGATCTTTTGAGCCAGCTGTTTTTCACTGAGCCATCCTCCGTGTATGGAGGGATGGAGGCCATTTCAAGCTTGTCAAGCAAGCTTTGCATGGCATTGCTCTATATAAGGGGAGGCTCCTCCCCCTTTCCAGAGGTTGAGCATCTTTCAGAGCAAAAAAGATCCCTTTCTCATTAGAATTCTCACTCTTTCTCTATATTTGTGCTATATTGCCTCAAAAGTGTTGTTTCTTGATACTTTTGCACACAAACACCTAGTAAAACACCACCATCATTGAGCTGAGGTTCTTGAGAGTGTTATTTGAGTTCTGAAAGCTGGTTTTAGGCTGAAGAAGCTGCTGTTCTTATTGTTTTTCAAGGGTGAGTCCTATTTCCCTTTCTAAGCTTTGTTTTGGTTGCATGTTTGGCCACCTTTGCATGCTTTTTTTGACCTAAGTTTAACCTAAAAAAAGTTCTATATTTAAGTGCTTAAAATGGTTGTTTAAGGCTTTGTTTGAGTTAGGGGTGGTTTACCCCCTTTGGTGGCTTGTTTGGACTTGTTTTGTGTCATTTCTTAAGGCCTTTGAGGTCATCTTTGTTTGGACTTTTAGCCACTGAAATCCAATGGATTTTCAGTGGTAGAAATGTGGTTTTGAGGTCCAAAATGAGAGGGGGTGGTCCCCTCTCTTCTTGTCTTGTTTGCTTGCCTTGTTGGCCTAATTATTGAGCATGTGTTTCTAGCATGTGTTGGCTTGTTCTCAGCTTATTTTTGGCCTTATTTCAGCATGGCATAACTCTGTTTTGGCTTGGTTGAGTCACCTCATGCATGCTTTTTACACTTGTAGTGTAATCTTGCCATTTAGCCTTGTGTGCTCAATGCTTTGATCCATCATGCTAGCCTATTTTGGCTCCATTCCAGCAGGCTTTTACTCATATTTTGACATACCTTAGCTCTGTTTTGGGTGGTCTTGATCATTTGGTACTTTCTTTGTATAGCCATAGTGCAATCTTGCTCAGTAGTTTTGAGTTTCAAAGTATCTAGCATGCTTTACTTGAGTTGTGTGCATGCTTTGATCTCATTTCTCACATGATTTCAGTGTGTATAGTGTAGTTATACTCTCACATGTTTCAAACTTTCAATGCTTTTAGAGAGTTGTGCCTTATGTCTTGATCATAAGCTAATTTGTATGCAAGCTTGCGTAAGCTTTTGGGCTATCATCTTAGTGTGTTTTTGGTCTTATTTTGCCATGATACAACTCTGTTTTTGGTTGGTTAGAGCATCCCTCATTTGCTTCTTACACTTGTCGTGTAATCATGCTCATTGGCCTAGCTTACTTGGTGTTTTGGCCTTTTATTCTAGCATATGTTAGTTATGTTCAAGCATGTTTTTGACCTTGTTTTGACATGTTTTAGGACTGTTTTGAGTAATCTTGGTCCTTTGAGGCTTGCTTGATATGGCTATAATACAAGTGCCTTAGCTAGTCTTGAGTTTTGAGCCCTCTAGCATGCCTTATTTGTGATGGTTGCATGATTTGGCATCATTTAACACTTGATTTCAGTGCATATAGCATTGCCATATTCTCATGCATATCACTTTTTTATTGTGTTTGAGAGTTATGTTTAATGCCTAGCTTGCGAGCCAATGCATGAGCGTTGTTGTAGCTTTTGGTGCTTCGTTTCCAGCAAGATTTTGCCACTGTTTTGGCATGCATGGGGTCTGTTTGGTGTTGGTTTAGTCCATTGAGCATTGCTTTGCATGATTCTAGTGTTGTGTCTTTCACTAGCTTTTAATGCTTAAGTATGCTAGCATGTTGTGCATGGGTGTTTGCATGTTAGAGTCTTGCATTTCATGCCAAGATTAGCATGTTGTTTGCATGTCATGTTGCTTGCTTTGCATTGTGTTCAATCAGATGTTGTGTTGAACACAAGGTGGATTAGTTCATTTCATACTTAAAGCGATGAAGTGAGCTAATCTCCCTTAGTCTCCATTGCCTTTGATTTCTCATGATAAGGAGATGGTCTAAATGTCTTGTTTGTCATGCATTTATTGAATTTGTACATGTTGGATCTTTGGCCATCATGCATCGAGATGCTTGATTTATGGTTTTTGATCCAATGATGCCTCTCCCTTGATGTTTTGAGATGATATGGAGGGCATAGTACATACATGTTCTTAGGAGACCCTCTATTTTCTCTGTTTTGTGCTCTATTGCAGCTTGGTGTCACAGCACACCAGTGACCGGCACCCTCTCATTGTTGGCCAGCACCCCTTCATCTGTGGCCAGCAGTGTGCATCCTTGGCCGACAGCGGGGTTGGCAGCAACTATTCATGGCCAACAGGCCACTGGTGCACTCTCTAGCACTGTTTTGGTAAGTTTCAGCAGCAAGCACTGGAAGACACCCTGCATGCAGAGCCTCTTGAGAGCAAACCGGAGAGCTTTTCGGGGCGAAAACCGAGCATGCATCCTTCATTGTTCAAGGCGGAGCTATGGCAGCCTAATTTAGACACTTTTCATATGTAGTTGGTTTTATAACTTAATTAATTTGATTAATTAGTTGGTTTGTAATAATTAGTTTAATTAGTGTAGCTAGTTGGCTAAATTCATTCGGACCCTCCGTCGAGAGGGCACAATATTGTAATAAGGGTGCGTGTGTGTGTGAATGTCTTCCAACCCCACGTCTTTCTCCCTTTTACTTAACTGCTTTCAATAGTTAGATTAGGGCATATTTCAATTAGCATACTTATGTTTGCATGCGTGCATCATTCATTTTGTGTTGCATGCACTGGGCTCGACGCATCATTCAAACTGTATTGTATTTCAATTCCTATTTGAATACATGTATCAATTGTTGCATTCATATGCCATCTTAGATAGCCGAGCCTACTTAGTTGCATTTTGCATGTGTTGCATTAGGCATTTCAAACTTAGTTAGGATCACGCATTGATTTCTAACATAGCTTCTTTTTTGGCTCGGAGTACACTGTAAGTGTTTTCGCTTTAGCATCCTTGCATGTGTGTAAGTGACTGCCATGATAGCATGCTTGCCATAAAGCTAACTGCTTAAGTGTTTAACTGCATGAATGCCTGCGGATGAAGGCTTCATTGCTTGAATTGGAACAATTCATCAAAATGTACGTTTTAAGCCCACTTTAGAGTGACAAATCATGTTTTCTAAGCCCACTTGAGGGTGGTAAATCCGCGTCTTAGCCTACTTGAGAGTAGCATCTTTCAAACCATTTTCGAAAAATAAACATGAGATGTTTTGTTCCAATTCTTGTGATTGAGCCTATACTTGTGTGCTGTGCGCATCACATAGTAAGTTAGCTAATAAATCAAAATAAGAACACATGTATTTTCAAAAATAACATATCATGTTAGTAGAGGCCGATCTTTGATCGGGCGAGCGGGGGTGCTCATTTCAGGACCTTCCCCTTTCGTACCCAAGTTCTCGTGCCAAGGCAACTTTGGTGATGACCGACACGTGGCCTTAGGCACGAGTCAGGGTTTCCTAAATTTCCCAAAATAAAATATTTATGTGGCGACTCTGAAATCTGGCAAAGCAGTCCATGTTTGCGGCTTTTTGATTAAAATCGATTTTTCAAAACCAATTGCTAGATTTAGACTCTTTGGTGATTTATCAGTCTTACATTGCACTTTGTGAGTTAGATTCAGAACTGTGATAGGAGTCCGAACTGTAGTAGCTAGAACACAATTCGCGCCCTCTCCAAAAGGGGCGCGCGCGGAGCGGGTTCGGGCAGTCTACAGTTTCTGGCAACTCTGTTGGGGATTTAGAGAACTTGACTCGAACATCATGATATGTTGTCTTGTTTACACTTATGTGTTTCTTTGCATTGCTGTAGACGTCCCCGAACGCCCCAGGAGGATGAACCCCCGTTCTGTTCATTTGGGCTCACTACAGTTCGGACTCAAATTGTCACAGTTCTTAATCTGAACCAAAGAGTCCAAATCCGACAAATCGTTTTGAGAAAAAAACAGATTTTTAGAAAAGAAGTGCCAAACATGTACTGTTTTGCCAGATACAGAGTCGCCACCTAAATATTTTATTTTGGGAAATTTAGGAAACCCTGACTCGGTGCCAAAGGCCACGTGTCCGTCATTACCAAAGTTGCCTCGGCTCAGGAACTTGGGTACGATTGGGGAAGGTCAGCTATGAGCACCCCCTCTCGCCCGATCAAAGATCAGCCTCTACTAACCGTGATATCTTGTTTTGAAAACTTTGTGCGTTCTTATTCCGGTTATTAGCCTAGATTTACTACGTGATGCGCAGCAAATAAGTATAGATCAAATCGCCTAAATTGGAACAAAACATTGCATGTTTGTTTTGAAAATGGTTTGCTACTCGCAAGTAGGCTAAAAATGCAGGTTTTCCACCCTCAAGTAGGCTTTAGAAAAGATGGTTTTGCCACTACCTAGTGGGCTTAAAACTCACAGTTTAGTGCATTATTCCAATTTAGGTAATTCAACCTCCATCCACAGGCATTCAAGTAGTTATATCACATAAGTAGCTAGCCTCATGGTAATCATGCTATTATGGCAACACTCACATGCATGCGATATGCTAAAGCATAAAAGCTTACCTAGTACTCCAAGCCAAAACAGAAACTAGTTAGTTGTCACGACCCAAACCCGGCCCTATGGGTTTAGCACCGTAACCAGCCAGTAATCCGAGATTACCGAAGGCCTGCTTAACAGTAGTACAGTAAAACAGAGTTCAGGGCCTGGCGGAAGCCAATACAGTAAATAAATAATGTCCATTGAGTTGTGACAGTCTGTATACCAAAAAGATTTTTCATGCATTCACACATGTAGAACAGTACAGTCTATACAAAATTTACAGTCACACAATATAGGGACCTAATCCCTTGATAGCAGTACAGTTAGAAGCTGACAGTCTATACAATAAACCAAAACAGTACGGAGACAGACGGGGGAAAAACAAGCACTCCAAAGCCATAGCATGGCAACTCGGAACCTCGCAGTGAGGCACAAAGGCTGGCTTGACAAAACTGGAGTCTAACCCACACTCCTAGCTCCGATCTGGTGGCTGAGCACCTACATATATATATATAAACAGTGAGCTAAAGCCTAGTGAATAACATAATGCGTAAAGAGGTTAAGAATGAAATGTCCTTACAGTAATGAAAACAGTTCATTAAACAATATTTCAGTCTTCCAGTCAGAATAGTTATTCAGTCATATGTGGTACACCCATTAGCATAGCAGTAAACAGTAGGTCTTAAAGACCGAACAGTAATGATGGCCATCGGTCAGTAAACAGTAGTAGTTCCACGAGGGAACCGACAGAGATCTCTGTAACAGTAACAGTAAACAGTAGGCGCTAAGGATGCCACAGTACAGTTCGGAAATAAAGGACATGCATTCATTTAGTAAATAATACCAGTTCAGTAAACAGTTCAGTAAACAGTTCAGTTCAGTATTCGAAAGATAATTATTTTGAACATATCTTTACACAATTGTTACTCACAGAGTTTGGGCTACAGTATGCTAGAGCGTGTCTCCTCAGTCGCCAACCCTACACAGTTCACAGGTTGAACACACACTAAGCTACACAGTTGGGAAATATCATAACTTAATCCCTAATTTGCCTTGGTGTGTTCTACATCTATACCCTCATTAAGATGCCTTAAACTAGGCCTAAGAATGCCTAGAATGGGATGAGGATGCAAAAATACACTTAGAAAACATTTTGCAAAGTTTGCTGAAAATAGGAGCCTCGCTCGAGCGAGCCTTCCTTCGCTCGAGCGAGCTTTCAAAATCAAAGGATTCGCTCGAGCGAGAAATCCTTCACTCGAGCGGTCTGTCGAAACAGTAAAAATACTGGATGCTGTGATTTTACGCGCGATGGCCGCTCGATGCTTGCTCGAGCGGAGCCCTGGACAAAGGTGCTCGCTCGAGCGAGGAATCCTTCGCTTGAACGAGGAAGCCAAATCTGGAATTTCCAGATTTGCCTCCCAAGCTCAAACCAAGCATTCTACCACTCCAAACTCGACCTCTTGGGCCCAAATTCTGGAAAACATATCTAAATTCAATGTATAACAATTTTCAAAGCTCAATTTATGAATTCAAGCCCCAAAGGTGAGTCAATTAAAACCATATTTCAAACTCATTTTTCATAAACATGGAGAAATGCAAACATGCATGAAATCCAACCATTTTAAAGCTCCAATACTTGTTCAAATGAACTCATTTCTTCAAGAACATGGTGAAAAACATGGACTCAAGCCTAATTATGAACATGCATGTGCAATTTACCATGAACTCAACTCAAATTTCAACATTTCAACCATGCATGCATGAATTAAGCTATGATCTTACATGTATGAACTAAAACAAGACTTAACTCTACAATTTGGCAAGGATCATGCAAGAATTAGCTTAAACTCATAATTAGAGGGTTGTATTCACTTACCTAAGTCTTGTATTCAAGGTTTAGGAGTCCAATTTGACAATTTACACTTCAATTCTACCAAAATCCAAGCCAAAATCACAAGATCAACTCCTTCTCTCTCTCATTCTCTTGTTTGGTCGGTTGGGCACTCAAAATAGGCTGATGAATATGTTTTGATTAAGTATAAACAAGTCTCTAAGTGTGTGAGGTAGTGGCCCACTTAGTGGCAAGTTTGGTAAATAAGTCAAAGTTTGCAATATAACAATATTTAATCTAATTTAGTCATACCTAATCACATTTCTGATAAATATACCATTAAATCACATAATTTCCAATGATCCCAAAACATCAATCTATCTTCGATTCAGCCGCCGATAAGGCCTTCAATTTGCAGTTTAAACATAAAAACACGAACAGATAATCAATTAATCGAAAAGATAAAAATGCAATACAATAGATATGCTCAGTCAATTCAGTTCCAGTTTTCAATCAGTCCATTCAGTACTTCAATTGGTTCAATTATTAGTCATAAGCAGTCCAGTTTAGCAGTAATCAGTATGTAATTCAGTAATTTATTGGTAAACAGTATGGGGGTTGTTACATTAGTAATCAAGTGCATGATCCTAGTTCATGTTAAGATGGCTAATGCAACACATGCATAATGCAACTAGAATAGGCTCGGCTATCCTAAAGATGGCGTGTGAAATGCTACAGCTAACATGTATTCAATCTTGGAATTGAAATACAAATGCAGTTAGTATGATGCGCCGAGCCCGGTGCATGCAAGACAGATGAATGAATGCAAACATGCTATCATACTGTATGCTAATTGAAACATGCCCTAATCTAACCATCGTAAGCTGGTAAATAAAAGGGAGAAAGACGTGGGGTTGGAAGACATACATCACACACACGCACACTTATTACAAAATTGCCCTCCTCGGAGGGTCTGAATAAATAATACAGTCCCGAATAAATTATTACAGTCCAAATAAATACAAAACCCTAATTAATTAACAAATTAATTCTAGGAAAGCAATAAACTAGCATGCAAGCTAGGGACTGCCTCGACTTTGCTCCGGATGATGGATGATGCATGTTTTGAGTTGCCTTGCGCGGAAATCCACTACGATGCCCCAATTAGCCTCTGTTTGCAATTGTTCTTGGAATGTGTGCCAAGCTCCGGAAGGCTGCTGATTCTTGATTTGCTGCAACAGAGAGCAAGAAAGGGGCATGGCAATGTATTTTCACATATGTATGCATGCCTCGATCCTCGTGCCACCAATCACGCATATCGATGCATGATGGCCAAGGAGTCGAATTGCACAGCTCAATATGGAATGAATGCACATATAAACACAACAAGACCGAGACTCCATCATGGATAATCCGGAGTGTCGGTGACTGGGAATTGAGACACGTTCCGTCACTCAGAGTACGAAACGTCCCTTGTTTCCCGTGCTCGGGCTAACTCCTATCCCAAACACAATGCAATATGCATGACATGCATGAATGCAATCCTAATATGCAAACCTAGCACACGCAATGCTACAGACTAAAATGGCATGCTCGATGCTCGATGTGACATGGCATATACAATGCTCTAATATGCAACCTAGCATACGCAATGCTATGGACTAAGATGGCATACACAATGCAATACGGGCTTACACCAACACAAGTGGACCTTAGCCACACTCACATAGGAGGCCATTAGATGAAAATGAGAAACTCGAAATGCGTGCACACATGCACGCAAACCGAGGACCGAACCTAAGGCATAAAATGTCACTCTAACAAGGCATGGCAAAGCATGGAATATGGCATATGAACATGCAAATTTCAGCACTAAAATATGATGCTAAACAGCCCCGAAACATGGAAACATGGCACCCGATGCATGAAATGGTCCCGAAACACAAAACTATGCACATGGAATGACCTATAGCTATACAAAGCATGCATTATTTGATCATGAAGCATGAAGACAGAAGCAAGGCAGTCCCAAAACATGCATATTTCCAGTTTTAAGCAAAGCCAAAAGGTGAACAAAAATAGGGCTAAGCTAGCATGCAAGAATGGCCCTAAAAGAGAGATAAAGAAAACAAGTGGCAGCAGATGGCCCCAAATGGCAGAGAGCCCTTCAACAAAGTTGAAGAAGGGCTCAAAATAATGCACTTTACAGTTTACAACAAGTCACGAAAATAAACACAAGTAAGGCTAAACTATCATGCAAGAAATGGGCCTAAAAGAGGGACAAAGAAGCAAGTGGCAGCTGCTGGCCCCAAACAGTGAAGAGCCCTTCAACAAAGTTTAAGAGGGGCTCAAAAAAAGGTGTTTACAGTTTGGCTTGGGGCCCAGAAATACTTAAAAACAGGGCTAACATATCATGCAAGAAATAGCCATAACAGAGGGATAAAGAAACAAGTGGCAGCAGGTGGCCTCAAACAGATGAGAGCCCTTCAACAAAGTTGAAGAAGGACTCAAAAAAAGAAACTTTACAGTTTATAATCAAGCCCAAAACAGTTCAAAAATAAGCCTAAAATACCATGCAAAAATAGGCCTAAAAGGGAGTTTAAACACAAAGGGAAAGAAGGAGGCCTCAAACAGAGAAAGGCCCTTAATCAAACACAAAAAAGAGCTCAAAATAAGACTATTTCTAGTTTGGGTCGGAGCCCAAAAGTGTAAGCACAAGGAGCTAAGATATAGGCCAAAAAAATGCACAAAAGAGGGAAAATGGGACTCACCCTTGTAGCCTTTGTCTTCAACAATCTTTGGTCCAAGAAATGGAGCTCCTAGCCTCTGGAAATGGCCCCCAAGCTGCTGGAATTGAGTGAAGAGGTGTGGTGCTATAGGTTGGTGTAGAAAGGGTGTAGGACTTGAGAGGTTTTGAAAGTTGAAGTAGAGAGAGAGAGAGAGAGAGAGATTGGATGCAAGAGGCTTAAGACAAATTTTTGTAACCCTCAAAACATGGCTGGGGGTGCTGGTTATATAGGCCAAGGAGTGGAGGAAAAGGGGGGAAAATTGAATTCAAATTTCCCCCCCAAAAGACTCCCCCCTGGATACAGGATTTGGGGGGGAAAAGGAGGGCATATCTGCAATGTACCTGATGTGAGGATCATGGCCGGCCAGTTTTTGAGGTCTCAGGTGGCCAGCCGGCCCTCCCCATGGCCGGCCGGCCAAGGGTCAAAAGGTTCAAGCATGATTAGTGGCTGGCCACCCCATATTGGTGGCCTCCCATGTGTGCACAACACAACTATGTGGTCAAAAACTGGAAGAAGTGAACTAGGAGAGAGAAAAACCACTTTTTTAGAGGGGTTCAAAAGGGTCAGAGACAATTACTGGCCGGCCATATCATATTGGTGGCCTCCCAGGTGTGTGCAACACAAAAATGTGGTTTAGGGCTAGAAAAAGTGGCCTAAGGGTGGTCAACATTGGCTTTCTGGTGAGAAAAACGAGCGACAGAGGGTGATGAAGAAATAAAACTGGTTGTCAGAACAATTGCTGGCCTCCCACCCTTCTACAACCTTCCTAATACTGAAAATAAGGCCTCCACCAAAAATGAGCCCAAACCGATGCAAAACGAAGGTTCAGGGGCCAAAACGCGCAGCCCGAGGCCCCGAAAACTGACTGTTAGGCACCGGAAGTGGTGTTCGACCACGAAGTTGGTCTCTCGGACCACAGTGTCCCTCAAAAGGGAGGAAATAAAGTGTGTACCAAAAACCGGAGCGAACAGAGGTGGTTAAGCGGTCCCGAACCGAGGCACACGGCTGACGGCTCCGAAAACCGGGAACTGGGCTCCGAAATAGAAAAAATGGCCTATGACCACGAAACGTAGCCTACGGCCACTGAGAGATGATCTACGAGACCTCTCCCTCCCTTCGAGAAGAGAAAACAGAGAAAACGGAGCCTGGTTCGCAAACCGAGGCAAAGCACAGAAAACTCGGAAGTTCGGAGGCAAGGCTTGCAGCCGAGACTCCGCGACCTCCGAACGAGCACAATATGCAACATCATTGAGCGCTCAGTTGGTGACGTCTGAGTCTTAAGGTCGGTCAAAAATGGGATGTCTACAATTGCATTTGCATAGGTGCGCCTAAGTCACAGTGTTTGCCATCTGCTATTCCTGAACGGTTTGTCGGAGGCTTGCTTGGAAAAGCGTGTCATAAGGGTGACCGGTTACGGGCTCTGCCACGATGGGAACACAAACCTCGATTTTTACCGAGGCACCCTTTTCGACCATTCGACCTAGTCACATATCGGAAGCTATAGAGACCATTCCAAACAAGGATAGGTCGCTTACCCGAACGTAGGTTGTTTGAAGCCGCTGCGTGCGTAGTGAAACCCTAGCTCCTGAAAAAATAGGATAGGGAAACCCTACCCCACCATAGGGGTGTTTTGGCTCTCACTTGCTTGCTATGTGTTGCTAGGGTGTGTCTTTACAGGAATGCATGTACCAGTTGCCAGTCTGAGTATCGGCCTGAGGGTATCAATATATAGGCAGAATTTTGGAGCAAAATTTTGGGGCTGAATTCAGTAGAGAGCGCAGTTATTCAGCTATGCTCATATCTATTCCAGTGAAATCAGGCTGAGATGCTGTCTGTTTTCTTCTTTTGTAAGGTAGTCTTGGAACCATAGCTTCAGAAAGCTCCGATATCCCCCGAGTACATTGGACTTGTGTTGATAGACTTTGTCAGGTCAGAGATTCAGTTCAGAGACTACCAGCGTTTCCTTTGCCAGTGGTAAGGCAAAGAAAGGCCAGTCAGGGCTCATTGGTTCAACTGATCCGTCAGTCACCAGTCACATCGCCTTAGTCAGAGCGCGAGCATCTACCTCTATCATGGTGCAGCCTCCGGCAAATTTAGAGGATTTGCTAATCCGTTTCTAACAATCAGTGGATTTGCTGCAACAAGATATGGTTAGGCAAGCCGAAACATTGCAGAATATGATATTCAAGTTTAAGGACCTCCATAACATTGGGGTTCAAATCAAGGAGGCCATCCGACAAGGGATCTTTGTGGAAGATAATGAGCCTTCAAAGAAGGATGTTATTCACAGTTCCAATGCTACTACTGATGGTAGCATAGCTGTGAAATGCTCATAAGTAGACACTATCACTACTTTCTTCAATAGCCAAAGACTAACCACTTCAACTCGGCACCAAGCCCAAAATTTCCATCCTCTGTACATGAGTCTTTCTCAAGCTTTGAAAATGCTGCGGGAAAAAGGGTACCTAGAGCTTCCCTAGAACCTCAACCAGTTCCAACTCCTCTTCCACCAAGATATGACCCAGCTAAACATTGTACATACCATCAACAGCATAGTCATGATACGAACTGTTGCATCCGCCTCCATCATAAGATTCAGGATCTTATTAACGAAGAGATCATAGCTCCACCAAAGGGGACCTCAGGCCACCATAGACCTGTCACCCCCACATATCAATTTAATCCATACAATGCCATCCGGCTACAACCCCAGCATATACATCACCCTGGCCCATTTACCCAAGCCTGAGGCGTTCATTCCAGTCAACATGGACTTATGCATGATGGGTGCATCTGAACCCCAATCATCTCAAACCCGTGAGCCCACTACTTTTGAGCCGATGAGAATGATTGAAGATCTTCAGAGAACTGTGGCAGATCTAGCCTTTGGAATATTGGCTCCGTCATCGACCACATCACATGCTAGAAATTTCACGCCAGAAGGCTCCCAAATCTTGGGGTGAATTGCAATTGAAATTGGCCAACCTGAAGCCATCTCAAGTTTGGGCAATGACATGTCGACGACAACTGGGCTCCGCTCTGATATAGCGACCCAATCCCTTGGCAAATTGGAGGCAAGTGGTAAAAACAAGATAGGGGCAGGCATTGATCCCTATGAACAAGATAGGGGCAGCCATCTCGAACCCCTTGAGCCACGGCCATTACCGAATAACCTCCCTCCTTCCCATGATCCGGCCAAATACTGTGCCTTCCATCAACAAGCCGGCCATGACACTAACATGTGTTTTCGTCTTCGCTACGAAATACAAGATTTGATTAACAGCGAGGTCATTGTCGCACCAGGTCTTGCAAAGTCTATCGGCACTGGATCAGTGAACTTGGGGGATAATGTGATTATATGATTGGGGGATGAACCACTTGCGGATGGTGCTCATTTTACTCCAGATATAGTGGATGGCATGCACTATTTTGAGCAATTTGCGAATGCTGTTTATTTTACTTTCTGACTTGGGTATTGGGTCAATCTCGTTGTGTTGTATTGAGTTAGTCTTTTTGTACTGAGTCAGTCGAGTCTGTCTTGTTGTATCGAGTCAGTCTTGTTATGTCGGAGTCGGGTGATTTCGGGGGTGTTACCTCGGACATCACTATCGTTTTGTGTTTGTCTTTTACACATTTTCTTTTGCGTCTGTTTCTGCCATTGAGCCAGTTGTGCCAGACGATTTGAATGAAACAGCAGTGATTTTTACCCTTTTGCGTCTGTTTCTACCATTGCGCCAGTTGTGCCAGAAGATTTGAATGAAACGGTAGTGCTTTTCACCTACTTTTCTGTGCCTTGAAATCATTGCATTGACTTAAGTTTTTCAAAACTTTTTGAACACTGTGGTGAAAACAAAGAGGAAGGAATTCCTCGGGATTTGCAAAAATTTGATCAATTGAGAGAAAGAGAGGCGTGCTAAGCCCTTAATGAATGAAATCATGCTTGTTAATGT
>CM069909.1:102892946-103012440 GCA_036172215.1 Camellia granthamiana
GTCTTTCTCCCTTTTACTTAACTGCTTTCAATAGTTAGATTAGGGCATATTTCAATTAGCATACTTATGTTTGCATGCGTGCATCATTCATTTTGTCTTGCATGCACTGGGCTCGACGCATCATTCAAACTGTATTATATTTCAATTCCTATTTGAATACATGTATCAATTGTTGCATTCATATGCCATCTTAGATAGCCGAGCCTACTTAGTTGCATTTTGCATGTGTTGCATTAGGCATTTCAAACATAGCTAGGATCATGCATTGATTTCTAACATAGCTTCTTTTTTCGCTTGGAGTACACTGTAAGTGTTTTCGCTTTAGCATCCTTGCATGTGTGTAAGTGACTGCCATGATAGCATGCTTGCCATGAGGCTAACTGCTTAAGTGTTTAACTGCATGAATGCCTGCGGATGAAGGCTTCATTGCTTGAATTGGAACAATTCATCAAAATGTACGTTTTAAGCCCACTTGAGAGTGACAAATCATGTTTTCTAAGCCCACTTGAGGGTGGTAAATCCGCGTCTTAGCCTACTTGAGAGTAGCATCTTTCAAACCATTTTCGAAAAATAAATATGAGATGTTTTGTTCCAATTCTTGTGATTGAGCCTATACTTGTGTGCTGTGCGCATCACATAGTAAGTTAGCTAATAAATCAAAATAAGAACACATGTATTTTCAAAAATAACATATCATGTTAGTAGAGGCCGATCTTTGATCGGGCGAGCGGGGGTGCTCATTTCAGGACCTTCCCCTTTCGTACCCAAGTTCCCGTGCCAAGGCAACTTTGGTGATGACCGACACGTGGCCTTAGGCACGAGTCAGGGTTTCCTAAATTTCCCAAAATAAAATATTTAGGTGGCGACTCTGAAATCTGGCAAAGCAGTCCATGTTTGCCGCTTTTTGATTAAAATCGATTTTTCAAAACCAATTGCTAGATTTGGACTCTTTGGTGATTTATCAGTCTTACATTGCACTTTGTGAGATTAGATTCAGAACTGTGACAGGAGTCCGAACTGTAGTAGCTAGAACACAATTCGCGCCCTCTCCAAAAGGGGCGCGCGCGGAGCGAGTTCGGGCAGTCTACAGTTTCTGGCAACTCTGCTGGGGATTTAGAGAATTTGACTCGAACATCATGATATGTTGTTTTGTTTACACTTATGTGTTTCTTTGCATTGCTGTAGACGTCCCCGAACGCCCCGGGAGGATGAACCCCCGTTCTGTTCATTTGGGCTCACTACAGTTCGGACTCAAATTGTCACGGTTCTTAATCTGAACCAAAGAGTCCAAATCCGGCAAATCGTTTTGAGAAAAAAACAGATTTTTAGAAAAGAAGTGCCAAACATGGACTGCTTTTCCAGATACGGAGTCGCCACCTAAATATTTTATTTTGGGAAATTTAGGAAACCCTGACTCGATGCCAAAGGCCACGTGTCCGTCATTACCAAAGTTGCCTCGGCTCAGGAACTTGGGTACGATTGGGAAGGTCAGCTATGAGCACCCCCTCTCGCCCGATCAAAGATCGGCCTCTACTAACCGTGATATCTTGTTTTGAAAACTTTGTGCATTCTTATTCCGGTTATTAGCCTAGATTTACTACGTGATGCGCAGCAAACAAGTATAGATCAAATCGCCTAAATTGGAACAAAACATTGCATGTTTGTTTTGAAAATGGTTTGCTACTCGCAAGTAGGCTAAAAATGCAAGTTTTCCACCCTCAAGTAGGCTTTAGAAAAGATGGTTTTGCCACTACCTAGTGGGCTTAAAACTCACAGTTTAGTGCATTATTCCAATTTAGGTAATTCAACCTCCATCCACAGGCATTCAAGCAGTTATATCACATAAGTAGCTAGCCTCATGGTAATCATGCTATTATGGCAACACTCACACGCATGCGATATGCTAAAGCATAAAAGCTTACCTAGTACTCCAAGCCAAAACAGAAACTAGTTAGTTGTCACGACCCAAACCCGGCCCTATGGGTTTAGCACCGTAACCAGCCAGTAATCCGAGATTACCGAAGGCCTGCTTAACAGTAGTACAGTAAAACAGAGTTCAGGGCCTGGCGGAGGCCAATACAGTAAATAAATAATGTCCATTGAGCTGTGACAGTCTGTATACCAAAAAGATTTTTCATGCATTCACACATGTAGAACAGTACAGTCTATACAAAATTTACAGTCACACAATATAGGGACCTAATCCCTTGATAGCAGTACAGTTAGAAGCTGACAGTCTATACAATAAACCAAAACAGTACGGAGACAGACGGGGGAAAAACAAGCACCCCAAAGCCATAGCATGGCAACTCGGAACCTCGCAGTGAGGCACAAAGGCTGGCTTGACAAAACTGGAGTCTAACCCATACTCCTAGCTCCGATCTGGTGGCTGAGCACCTACATATATATATAAACAGTGAGCTAAAGCCCAGTGAATAACATAATGCGTAAAGAGGTTAAGAATGAAATGTCCTTACAGTAATGAAAACAGTTCATTAAACAATATTTCAGTCTTCCAGTCAGAATAGTTATTCAGTCATATGTGGTACACCCATTAGCATAGCAGTAAACAGTAGGTCTTAAAGACCGAACAGTAATGATGGCCATCGGTCAGTAAACAGTAGTGGTTCCACGAGGGAACCGACAGAGATCTCTGTAACAGTAACAGTAAACAGTAGGTGCTAAGGATGCCACAGTACAGTTCGGAAATAAAGGACATGCATTCATTCAGTAAATAATACCAGTTCAGTAAACAGTTCAGTAAACAGTTCAGTTCAGTATTCGAAAGATAATCATTTTGAACATATCTTTACACAATTGTTACTCACAGAGTTTGGGCTACAGTATGCTAGAGCGTGTCTCCTCAGTCGCCAACCCTACACAGTTCACAGGTTGAACACACACTAAGCTATACAGTTGGGAAATATCATAACTTAATCCTTAATTTGCCTTGGTGTGTTCTACATCTATACCCTCATTAAGATGCCTTAAACTAGGCCTAAGAATGCCTAGAATGGGATGAGGATGCAAAAATACACTTAGAAAACATTTTGCAAAGTTTGCTGAAAATAGGAGCCTCGCTCGAGCGAGCCTTCCTTCGCTCGAGCGAGCTTTCAAAATCAAAGGATTCGCTCGAGCGAGAAATCCTTCGCTCGAGCGGTCTGTCGAAACAGTAAAAATACTGGATGCTGTGATTTTACGCGCGATGGCCGCTCGATGCTTGCTCGAGCGGAGCCCTGGACAAAGGTGCTCGCTCGAGCGAGGAATCCTTTGCTTGAGCGAGGAAGCCAAATCTGGAATTTCCAGATTTGCCTCCCAAGCTCAAACCAAGCATTCTACCACTCCAAACTCGACCTCTTGGGCCCAAATTCTGGAAAACATATCTAAATTCAATGTATAACAATTTTCAAAGCTCAATTTATGAATTCAAGCCCCAAAGGTGAGTCAATTAAAACCATATTTCAAACTCATTTTTCATAAACATGGAGAAATGCAAACATGCATGAAATCCAACCATTTTAAAGCTCCAATACTTGTTCAAATGAACTCATTTCTTCAAGAACATGGTGAAAAACATGGACTCAAGCCTAATTATGAACATGCATGTGCAATTTACCATGAACTCAACTCAAATTTCAACATTTCAACCATGCATGCATGAATTAAGCTATGATCTTACATGTATGAACTAAAACAAGACTTAACTCTACAATTTGGCAAGGATCATGCAAGAATTAGCTTAAACTCATAATTAAAGGGTTGTATTCACTTACCTAAGTCTTGTATTCAAGGTTTAGGAGTCCAATTTGACAATTTACACTTCAATTCTACCAAAATCCAAGCCAAAATCACAAGATCAACTCCTTCTCTCTCTCATTCTCTTGTTTGGTCGGTTGGGCACTCAAAATAGGCTGATGAATATGTTTTGATTAAGTATAAACAAGTCTCTAAGTGTGTGAGGTAGTGGCCCATTTAGTGGCAAGTTTGGTAAATAAGTCAAAGTTTGCAATATAACAATATTTAATCTAATTTAGTCATACCTAATCACATTTCTGATAAATATACCCTTAAAACACATAATTTCCAATGATCCCAAAACATCAATCTATCTTCGATTCGGCCGCCGATAAGGCCTTCAATTTGCAGTTTAAACATAAAAACACGAACAGATAATCAATTAATCGAAAAGATAAAAATGCAATACAATAGATATGCTCAGTCAATTCAGTTCCAGTTTTCAATCAGTCCATTCAGTACTTCAATTGGTTCAATTATTAGTCATAAGCAGTCCAGTTTAGCAGTAATCAGTATGTAATTCAGTAATTTATTGGTAAACAGTATGGGGGTTGTTACATTAGTAATCAAGTGCATGATCCTAGTTCATGTTAAGATGGCTAATGCAACACATGCATAATGCAACTAGAATAGGCTCGGCTATCCTAAAGATGGCGTGTGAAATGCTACAGCTAACATGTATTCAATCTTGGAATTGAAATACAAATGCAGTTAGTATGATGCGCCGAGCCTGGTGCATGCAAGACAGATGAATAAATGCAAACATGCTATCATACTGTATGCTAATTGAAACATGCCCTAATCTAACCATCGTAAGCTGGTAAATAAAAGGGAGAAAGACGTGGGGTTGGAAGACATACATCACACACACGCACACTTATTACAAAATTGCCCTCCTCGGAGGGTCCGAATAAATAATACAGTCCCGAATAAATTATTACAGTCCGAATAAATACAAAACCCTAATTAATTAACAAATTAATTCTAGGAAAGCAATAAACTAGCAAGCAAGCTAGGGACTGCCTCGACTCTGCTCCGGATGATGGATGATGCATGTTTTGAGTTGCCTTGCGCGGAAATCCACTGCGATGCCCCAATTAGCCTCTGTTTGCAATTGTTCTTGGAATGTGTGCCAAGCTCCGGAAGGCTGCTGATTCTTGATTTGCTGCAACAGAGAGCAAGAAAGGGGCATGGCAATGTATTTTCACATATGTATGCATGCCTCGATCCTCGTGCCACCAATCACGCATATCGATGCATGATGGCCAAGGAGTCGAATTGCACAGCTCAATATGGAATGAATGCACATATAAACACAACAAGACCGAGACTCCATCATGGATAATCCGGAGTGTCGGTGACTGGGAATTGAGACACGTTCCATCACTCAGAGTACGAAACGTCCCTCGTTTCCCGTGCTCGGGCTAACTCCTATCCCAAACACAATGCAATATGCATGACATGCATGAATGCAATCCTAATATGCAAACCTAGCACACGCAATGCTACAGACTAAAATGGCATGCTCGATGCTCGATGTGACATGGCATATACAATGCTCTAATATGCAACCTAGCATACGCAATGCTATGGACTAAGATGGCATACACAATGCAATACGGGCTTACACCAACACAAGTGGACCTCAGCCACACTCACATAGGAGGCCATTAGATGAAAATGAGAAACTCGAAATGTGTGCACACATGCACGCAAACCGAGGACCGAACCTAAGGCATAAAATGTCACTCTAACAAGGCATGGCAAGGCATGGAATATGGCATATGAACATGCAAATTTCAGCACTAAAATATGATGCTAAACAGCCCCGAAACATGGAAACATGGCACCCGATGCATGAAATGGTCCCGAAACACAAAACTATACACATGGAATGACCTATAGCTATACAAAGCATGCATTATTTGATCATGAAGCATGAAGACAGAAGCAAGGCAGTCCCAAAACATGCATATTTCCAGTTTTAAGCAAAGCCAAAAGGTGAACAAAAATAGGGCTAAGCTAGCATGCAAGAATGGCCCTAAAAGAGAGATAAAGAAAACAAGTGGCAGCAGATGGCCCCAAATGGTAGAGAGCCCTTCAACAAAGTTGAAGAGGGGCTCAAAATAATGCACTTTAAAGTTTACAACAAGTCACGAAAATAAACACAAGTAAGGCTAAACTATCATGCAAGAAATGGGCCTAAAAGAGGGACAAAGAAGCAAGTGGCAGCTGCTGGCCCCAAACAGTGAAGAGCCCTTCAACAAAGTTTAAGAGGGGCTCAAAAAAAGGTGTTTTACAGTTTGGCTCGGGGCCCAGAAATACTTAAAAACAGGGCAACATATCATGCAAGAAATAGCCATAACAGAGGGATAAAGAAACAAGTGGCAGCAGGTGGCCTCAAACAGATGAGAGCCCTTCAACAAAGTTGAAGAAGGATTCAAAAAAAGTAACTTTACAGTTTATAACCAAGCCCAAAACAGTTCAAAAATAAGCCTAAAATACCATGCAAAAATAGGCCTAAAAGGGAGTTTAAACACAAAGGGCAAGAAGGAGGCCTCAAACAGAGAAAGACCCTTAATCAAACATGAAAAAGAGCTCAAAATAAGACTATTTCTAGTTTGGGTCGGAGCCCAAAAGTGTAAGCACAAGGAGCTAAGATATAGGCCAAAAAATGCACAAAAGAGGGAAAATGGGACTCACTCTTATAGCCTTTGTCTTCAACAATCTTTGGTCCAAGAAATGGAGCTCCTAGCCTCTGGAAATGGCCCCCAAGCTGCTGGAATTGAGTGAAGAGGTGTGGTGCTATGGGTTGGTGTAGAAAGGGTGTAGGACTTGAGAGGTTTTGAAGGTTGAAGTAGAGAGAGAGAGAGAGAGAGAGAGATTGGATGCAAGAGGCTTAAGACAAATTTTTGTAACCCTCAAAACATGGCTGGGGGTGCTGGTTATATAGGCCAAGGAGTGGAGGAAAAGGGGGGAAAATTGAATTCAAATTTCCCCCCCAAAAGACTCCCCCCCGGATACAGGATTTGGGGGGGAAAATGAGGGCATATCTGCAATGTACCTGATGTGAGGATCATAGCCGGCCAGTTTTTGAGGTCTCAGGTGGCCGGCCGGCCAAGGGTCAAAAGGTTCAAGCATGATTAGTGGCCGGCCACCCCATATTGGTGGCCTCCCATGTGTGCACAACACAACTATGTGGTCAAAAACTGGAAGAAGTGAACCAGGAGAGAGAAAAACCACTTTTTTAGAGGGGTTCAAAGGGTCAGAGACAATTACTGGCCGGCCATATCATATTGGTGGCCTCCCAGGTGTGTGCAACACAAAAATGTGGTTTAGGGCTAGAAAAAGTGGCCTAAGGGTGGTCAACATTGGCTTTCTGGTGAGAAAAACGAGCGACAGAGGGTGATGAAGAAATAAAACTGGTTGTCAGAACAATTGCTGGCCTCCCACCCTTCTACAACCTTCCTAATACTGAAAATAAGGCCTCCACCAAAAATGAGCCCAAACCGATGCAAAACGAAGGTTCGGGGGCCAAAACGCGCAGCCCGAGGCCCCAAAAACTGACTGTTAGGCACCGGAAGTGGTGTTCGACCACGAAGTTGGTCTCTCAGACCACAGTGTCCCTCAAAAGGGAGGAAATAAAGTGTGTACCAAAAATCGGAGCGAACGGAGGTGGTTAAGCGGTCCCGAACCGAGGCACACGGCCGACGGCTCCGAAAACCAGGAACTGGGCTCCGAAATGGAAAAAATGGCCTATGACCACGAAACGTAGCCTACGGCCACTGAGAGATGATCTACGAGACCTCTCCCTCCCTTCGAGAAGAGAAAACAGAGAAAACGGAGCCTGGTTCGCAAACCGAGGCAAAGCACAGAAAACTCGGAAGTTCGGAGGCAAGGCTTGCAGCCGAGACTCCGCGACCTCCGAACGAGCACAATATGCAACATCATTGAGCGCTCAGTTGGTGACGTCTGAGTCTTAAGGTCGGTCAAAAATGGGGTGTCTACAATTGCATTTGCATAGGTGCGCCTAAGTCACAGTGTTTGCCATCTGCTATTCCTGAACGGTTTGTCGGAGGCTTGCTTGGAAAAGCGTGCCATAAGGCTGACCGGTTACGGGCTCTGCCACGATGGGAACACAAACCTTGATTTTTACCGAGGCACCCTTTTCGACCATTCGACCTAGTCACATATCGGAAGCTATAGAGACCATTCCAAACTAGGATAGGTCGCTTACCCGAACGTAGGTTGTTTGAAGCCGCTGCGTGCGTAGTGAAACCCTAGCTCCTAACAAAATAGGACAGGGAAACCCTACCCCACCATAGGGGTGTTTTGGCTCTCACTTGCTTGCTATGTGTTGCTAGGGTGTGTCTTTACAGGAATGCATGTACCAGTTGCTAGTCTGAGTATCGGCCTGAGGGTATCAATATATAGGCAGAATTTTGGAGCAAAATTTTGGGGCTGAATTCAGTAGAGAGCGCAGTTATTCAGCTATGCTCATATCTATTCCAGTGAAATCAGGCTGAGATGCTGTCTGTTTTCTTCTTTTGTAAGGTAGTCTTGGAACCATAGCTTCAGAAAGCTCCGATATCCCCCGAGTACATTGGACTTGTGTTGATAGACTTTGTCAGGTCAGAGATTCAGTTCAGAGACTACCAGCGTTTCCTTTGCCAGTGGTAAGGCAAAGAAAGGCCAGTCAGGGCTCATTGGTTCAACTGATCCGTCAGTCACCAGTCACATCGCCTTGGTCAGAGCGCGAGCATTTACCTCTATCATGGCGCAGCCTCCGGCAAATTTAGAGGATTTGCTAATCCGTTTCTAACAATCAGTGGATTCGCTGCAACAAGATATGGTTAGGCAAGCCGAAACATTGCAGAATATGATATTCAAGTTTAAGGACCTCCATAACATTGGGGTTCAAATCAAGGAGGCCATCCGACAAGGGATCTTTGTGGAAGATAATGAGCCTTCAAAGAAGGATGTTATTCACAGTTCCAATGCTACTACTGATGGTAGCACAGCTGTGAAATGCTCATAAGTAGACACTATCACTACTTTCTTCAATGGCCAAAGACTAACCACTTCAACTCGGCACCAAGCCCAAAATTTCCATCCTCTGTACATGAGTCTTTCTCAAGCTTTGAAAATGCTGCGGGAAAAAGGGTACCTAGAGCTCCTAGAACCTCAACCAGTTCCAACTCCTCTTCCACCAAGATATGACCCAGCTAAACATTGTACCTACCATCAACAGCATAGTCATGATACGAACTATTGCATCCGCCTCCATCATAAGATTCAGGATCTTATTAACAAAGAGATCATAGCTCCACCAAAGGGACCTCAGGCCACCATAGACCTGTCACCCCCACATCTCAATTTAATCCATACAATGCCATCCGGCTACAACCCCAGCATATACATCACCCTGGCCCATTTACCCAAGCCTGAGGCGTTCATTCCAGTCAACATGGACTTATGCATGATGGGTGCATCTGAACCCCAATCATCTCAAACCCGTGAGCCCACTACTTTTGAGCCGATGAGAATGATTGAAGATCTTCAGAGAACTGTGGCAGATCTAGCCTTTGGAATATTGGCTCCGTCATCGACCACATCACATGCTAGAAATTTCACGCCAGAAGGCTCCCCAATCTTGGGGTGAATTGCAATTGAAATTGGCCAACCTGAAGCCATCTCAAGTTTGGGCAATGACATGTCGACGACAACTGGGCTCCGCTCTGATATAGCGACCCAATCCCTTGGCAAATTGGAGGCAAGTGGTAAAAACAAGATAGGGGCAGGCATTGATCCCTATGAACACCTTCTGTGGGCTGTTGAGGCTTTGAAAGCCGAAGGACTAAACAAACAGCAAGTGCTCGCAGTTGTTGCAAAAACTGTGGATAACACTTTCGCCACTCAGAATGAGAGCAGTTTGAATCAAGGGGCAAGCCGGGAGAAGGGCCGTCGTACCAGAAACGTTCCTTTCAGCTCTAATCCTACACTTAGAAGAGATCAGCAAACCCAGTCAGCGCCCATCAATCCCTTTGCTGGTGCATCCAGTAAAACTCCACAAACCTCGAAGTATCAACCCCGAGATCAGAGGGTCTTCCATGTCCTGTACATGACTTTGTCCAAAGCTTTCCAAATCCTCGTTGGACAAGGCCATCTCGAACCCCTTGAGCCGCGGCCATTACCGAATAACCTCCCTCCTTCCCATGATCCGGCCAAATACTGTGCCTTCCATCAACAAGCCGGCCATGACACTAACATGTGTTTTCGTCTTCGCTACGAAATACAAGATTTGATTGACAGCGAGGTCATTGTCGCACCAGGTCCTGCAAAGTCTATCGGCACTGGATCAGTGAACTTGGGGGATAATGTGATTATATGATTGGCGGATGAACCACTTGCGGATGGTGCTCATTTTACTCCAGATATAGTGGATGGCATGCACTATTTTGAGCAATTTGCGAATGCTGTTTATTTTACTTTCTGACTTGGGTATTGGGTCAATCTCGTTGTGTTGTATTGAGTTAGTCTTTTTGTACTGAGTCAGTCGAGTCTGTCTTGTTGTATCGAGTCAGTCTTGTTGTGTTGGAGTCGGGTGATTTCGGGGGTGTTACCTCGGACATCACTATCGTTTTGTGTTTGTCTTTTACACCTTTTCTTTTGCGTCTGTTTCTGCCATTGAGCCAGTTGTGCCAGACGATTTGAATGAAACAGCAGTGATTTTTACCCTTTTGCGTCTGTTTCTACCATTGCGCCAGTTGTGCCAGAAGATTTGAATGAAACGGTAGTGCTTTTCACCTACTTTTCTGTGCCTTGAAATCATTGCATTGACTTAAGTTTTTCAAAACTTTTTGAACACTGTGGTGAAAACAAAGAGGAAGGAATTCCTCGGGATTTGCAAAAATTTGATCAATTGTGAGAAAGAGAGGCGTGCTAAGCCCTTAATGAATGAAATCATCCTTATTAATGTGAGTACTGAGAAGAATCCTGGCTTGATCTAGATTGGTTCTACATTGTCTTCCGCGAGAGCGATTAGTCACTTTCTTAAAAGATTTCAAAAAATGTTTTGCGTGGTCTTGCGAAGACCTGTGTGGAATCGCTCTTGAGATTGTGCAGCATAGGATCGCTCTTAGCCTTAAGACTCTACCCCTTTTGCTTTCAAACCTTGAACTTTGACTCAGAATGTTTAATGGTCAACCACAATGTGAGGCTTGTATGGCCAGATTTGAAGCAGCCCATAAACTAGGGGCAATAAGGTCGTTTGACATCAAAGGAGGCCCGCTAGGCCAGATTCGAAACAGCCCTCGAACTAGGGGCAAGAAGGTCAGATATGATCAAAAGAAAGCTTGCAAAGTTGGATGAGAAACAACCCTTGAACTAGGGGCAAAAAATGTCAGATGTGCTCGAAGAGTAAAAAATTAGGACATTGCTCAAGCTAATGAAGATCGGCAAGAATGCCAAATCCCAGAATGGAGAAAAGAAGAAAGTTTTTGTTGAAGGACAATCGAGTTCCTATCCGCAACACTAGGGGCAAATTCAGCCCCCAATTGGATGGACTCCTACATTATCAGGGAATAGCAGCCATTCTCCTGGATTCAGATGACTTTGAGATCTCAAACCGATCAACATGGACCAGTTAAACCTTTTTATCCTTGAGAGGCTCGCAAGGTTGAAAACTCGGAAGGGCGGCCTTGGCAAAAGTTAGAGCAAAGAAAAGAACAAAAATGAAAAAATGAAGAAAATGAAAAAAGAAAAGAAAAACAAAGCTCGCAAGGTTGAAAACCCGGAAGGGCGGCCTTGGCAAAAGTTAAAGTGCAAAAGGAGAGGTTAATACCCGAGTGTACCTTAACCCCGAACTACGTAAGGCTTGATTCCCATCTGTGGGATACGTAGGCAACTTCATTCTGAAGTCCACCCATAAACACTTCCAAATCTACTGTGTCCATGTAATGGTTCTTATCATCTTTGTCTTCTCTATATCCGAGAGTTCGGTTGTGATCGTCACTTTGAGGACTGATTACAGTGCGTTGCGCTGTGATGCTATTCAGACAAGGGGCAACTTTCCGTTGCCGTGCACTGCCATTCAGACAAGGGGCAATTTTTCATTGTTTTAGATCTGAGGTTGTATATCTCAAGAGTAGATTCTGTGTTGGTCGAGCAGTGGCCGTTTGCAAAAATAGTTTTTGAGGATTTTTAATGAAGCTGACTAATTTTCTCGAAAATGATTCCATTTTTTAAAAAAACTGGACCATTTCTTGAACCTAAAAAAGGAAAATTTTCAGTGCTCATAGCCTGACTTGCATGATTTTAAATCAGAAAATCGAACAAGCATGTTGATCAAACTTTCATATTGATCAAAATTGTTTTAGTAGAAAACCAAAACAAAAAAATGGTCAAAATGATGAACTAGGGGAACGGTTGAGTCAGGCTTCCTGTCTTTTTCCCGTTGTCAACATACTTGCCAGAAAGGGCACCATATTCGCCAAAAAGGGCACAACTGAGGCTAGCAGCAAAGGGCCAAAAGCTCTCTCATCTTCTAAGCAGCGAGGTATCAAGCTAAGTGCGAAGCACGAAATGGAATGGAGCAGGATATTCCACTCCCTCATCTCGACAGATTTGATCACAACCAAACTGGCCAAGGGCATCGTCAACCGATGTCAATTGCAGCTCTGCTGCGCATCTAGTTGCACCACAACCCCTTTTTGGGAGAAGCTCGCTGTTGTGAACGGAAGAAGGAGCATCTAGTAGAATATTAGGGGCAAAAGTCCACAACTTCCTGTTTATCCATCAACCATCCAGGGGAGGATAAAAAAATAAGAGAGAATGCAGAATAGAGAGATGTGCGTTGAGAGAAAAAGTGAGAAAAGGGCTTTTTCAGAGAAAAAGAGATTGAGTGCCAGAGTGATATGAGAATCCCAAATAAGAAAGAGTGAGAAACAATACCCGAAGAAACGGGCTCCTCGTGAACTGAGAGGTCTCCCACTGGTGGTACACATCTGAGTGTTGTGTGTGTTTTTGTTTGTCTCGATTCTTGTTTTGAGTCATTTCGAGTGTCAATAGATGTGTTTAGGTTGTTTTACCTTTATTGAGTTGTTTAGGTTGTTTTACTTCTGTTTCCTCTTTGTTGAGTCGTGGTGTGCTGTGTTCAGTCGTAGGCTCAATACCCAGTTAAGAACTCATTTACCAATTTCAATTTCAAAAATAAATCGTTTTGTGCTCAGAGTGCTGTGCCATTCTCCACATTTGTACAAAACAAGATTTGTTCTTTCATAAAACTGCAAGGTTCAACCCAGGTCATGTGAGAACAATAAAACCAGGACCTATCTGAAGCTATATGGGTTCCGGACTGCAAAGCAAAAGAAAAGAAGGAAAATCGGAGCATCTTAGTGTGTTTTGACTTCAGCAAATTCTGAGATTGCATTCCGGATGCACCTTATCAGGCCTTGTTAATGCTCCGAAGTATGAGTGTGCCTTTACCTCAAGCTCAAGCTTGCTTCAAGCCAGAATGGCGATCAGAAGTGCTCTCCCTGAGTATCATTCCCTGCTAGAGGCATCTTGGCTGTGTTTGCAATGAGTTCCCAGAAGACCAACTGCGACAGTGGAAACTAGAGTTCGAATGGCTGATGCCTAGAACGTAAAGGTTCGGGATTTCTGAGACTAAAGTCTGGTTTAAATACCCAGAGGTGTGTCCCCGGCTTGAAATCTGTATGGAAGCCCCATAGGTTGAGGTAGCGGGTATGCGCCTCAATTCTGGATACTGAACTGACCTAATCTGTCACCCCGTTGGAGAATAGGGAAAATTGTGAACATGGCCAGGAAGGAAAGGTAGTAACTGCAGTTTGGAAGCACAATCAAAAAGCAGAAGATCCCCAACGGCGTAAGCCACGATATTGTATGTACGGTTCATTTGAAGCTGGTACAACCAGGCGATATTGGATGTGCGGTTCATTCAGGGAAGTTCCGTTTAAGATTGTTCACTTAGTGTATCTATCACACTTTATTCATTTAGTGTATCTGTCACACTCTCTTCACTTAGTGTATCTATCACACTTTGTTCACTTAGTGTATCTATCACACTTTGTTCACTTTTGTATATCTATCACACATGTTCACTTAGTGTATCTATCACACTTTGTTCACTTTTGTGTATTTATCACACATGTTCACTTAGTGTATCTATCACACTTTGTTCACTTTTGTGTGTATCTATCACACTTTGTTCACTTAGTGTATCTATCACACTTTGTTCACTTTTGTGTATCTATCACACGTGTTCACTTAGTGTATCTATCACACTTTGTTCACTTTTGTGTATTTATCACACATGTTCACTTAGTGTATCTATCACACTTTGTTCACTTTTGTGTATCTATCACACATGTTCACTTAGTGTATCTATCACACGTTCGCTTTGTGTATCTATCATACATGTTCACTTTGTATATCTATCACGCGTTCGCTTTGTGTATCTATCACACTCTCTTCACTTTGTGTATCTATCACATGTTCGTTTTGTGTATCTATCACACATGCTCACTTTATGTATCTATCACACGTTCGCTTTGTGTATCTATCACACGTTCGCTTTGTGTATCTATCACACATGCTCACTTTGTGTATCTATCACACATGTTCACTTAGTGTATCTATCACACTTTGTTCACTTTTGTGTATCTATCACACATGCTCACTTTGTGTATCTATCACACGTTCGCTTTGTGTATCTATCACATGTTCGCTTTGTGTATCTATCACACATGTTCACTACGTGTATCTATCACACGTTCGCTTTGTGTATCTATCACACGTTCGCTAAGATTGTATAATTTTCTTACATCCTTTCCGCATGAAATGTAGTTCGGTCTGTAATTCCCACGTGTGGCGTGTTTGCTTACTTATTTATGTGCGAGTTCGCTGTAGCATTGCTTTGCATAACATTTGCATCTAGATGTTTCATTACAGCCCTCTTTGCATAATCATAAGTTATGCTCTTGCATCATGCATGCCATTTGCATTTTGCCCCTGCCTGCAGGCGCATCTCTTTGTTATCTTGCCTGTTTGTCTAAATCTTCGGCCTTGTCAAAAATGGGTCGTCTCTGGGCTTTGACATTCACTCCCGTCATTTCTTGACTTTCGAGTTCTGTCAAAGAGGGACAACTGTAGACACCCCATTTTTGATCGTCCTCAAGACTTGGATGTGCTTGCAGGTACATCCGATTACAAGTTTGATGGCTCACTGAGCGCTCAACTTTCGCGACGGAATGCCAGGTTTGCTCCTTCCAAACCCTATTTCCATTCTGTCTCATTTTTGGACCATGCCTTGGTCCCTCTATATTGATCTTTGTGATGGCCTGCCGGCCATGGAGAAGGGGCTGCCGACCATGGATTTGGCCTTGTTGGCCATTGATAAGGCCTTTCGGCCATAAATGAGGCACTGCCGGCCACCACTAATGGCCGGTCGGCCACCTTGCTTCAACAGATAGCATGTTAGATCTTTTGAGCCAGTTGTTTTTCACTGAGCCATCCTCCATACACGTGTATGGAGGGATGAAGGCCATTTCAAGCTAGTCAAGCAAGCTTTGCATGGCATTGCTCTATATAAGGGAAAGCTCCTCCCCCTTTCCAGAGGTTGAGCATTTTTTAGAGCAAAAGAGATCCCTCTCTCACTAGAATTCTCCCTATCTCTCTATATTTGTGCTATATTGCCTCAAAAGTGTTGTTTCTTGATACTTTTGCACACAAACACCTAGTAAAACACCACCATCATTGAGCTGAGGTTCTTGGGAGTGTTATTTGAGTTCTGAAAGCTGGTTTTAGGCTGAAGAAGCTGCTGTTCCTATTGTTTTTCAAGGGTGAGTCCTATTCTCCCTTCTAAGCTTTGTTTTGGTTGCATGTTTGGCCACCTTTGCATGTTTTTTTTTTAACCTAAGTTTCAACTGAAAAAATTTCTGTATTTAAGTGCTTAAAATGGTTGTTTAAGGCTTTGTTTGAGTTAGGGGTGGTTTACCCCCTTTGGTGGCTTGTTTGGCCTTGCTTTGTGCCATTTCTTAAGGCCTTTGAGGTCATCTTTGTTTGGCCTTTTAGCCACTGAAATCTAGTGGATTTTCAGTGGTAGAAATGTGGTTTTGAGATCCAAAATGAGAGGGGGTGGTCCCCTCCCTTCTTGTCTTGTTTGCTTGCCTTGTTGGCCTAATTATTGAGCATGTGTTTCTAGCATGTGTTGGCTTGTTCTCAGCCTATTTTTGGCCTTATTTCAGCATGGCATAACTTTGTTTTGGCTTGGTTGAGTCACCTCATGCATGCTTTTTACACTTGTAGTGTAATCTTGCCATTTAGCCTTGTGTGCTCAATGCTTTAATCCATCATGCTAGCCTATTTTGGCTCCATTCCAGCAGGCTTTTACTCATATTTTGACATACCTTAGCTCTGTTTTGGGTGGTCTTGATCATTTGGTACTTGCTTTGTATAGCTATAGTGCAATCTTGCTCACTAGTTTTGAGTTTCAAAGTATCTAGCATGCTTTACTTGAGTTGTGTGCATGCTTTGACCTCATTTCTCACATGATTTCAGTGTGTGTAGTGTAGTCATACTCTCACATGTTTCACACTTTCAATGCTTTTAGAGAGTTGTGCCTTATGTCTTGATCATGGGCTAATTTGTATGCAAGCTTGCCTAAGCTTTTGGGCTACCATCTCAGTGTGTTTTTGGTCTTATTTTGCCATGATACAACTTTGTTTTTGGTTGGTTAGAGCATCTCTCATTTGCTTCTTACACTTGTAGTGTAATCATGCTCATTGGCCTAGCTTACTTGGTGTTTTGGCCTTTTATTCTAGCATATGTTGGTTATATTCAAGCATGTTTTTGGCCTTGTTTTGACATGTTTTAGGACTGTTTTGAGTAATCTTGGTCCTTTGAGGCTTGTTTGATATGGCTATGGTGCAAGTGCCTTAGTTAGTCTTGAGTTTTGAGCCCTCTAGCATGCCTTATTTGTGATGGTTGCATGATTTAGCATCATTTAACACTTGATTTCAGAGCATATAGCATTGCCATATTCTCATGCATATCACTCTTTGATTGTGTTTGGGAGTTGTGTTTAATGCCTAGCTTGCGAGCCAATGCATGAGCATGTTGTTGTAGCTTTTGGTGCTTCATTTCCAGCAGGATTTTGCCACTGTTTTGGCATGCATGGGGTCTGTTTGGTGTTGGTTTAGTCCATCGAGCATTGCTTTGCATGATTCTAGTGTTGTGTCTTTCACTAGCTTTTAATGCTTAAGTATGCTAGCATGTTGTGCATGGGTGTTTGCATGTTAGAGTCTTGCATTTCATGCCAAGATTAGCATGTTGTTTGCATGTCATGTTGCTTTCTTTGCATTGTGTTCAATCAGATGTTGTGTTGAACACAAGGTGGATTAGTTCATTTCATACTTGAAGTAATGAAGTAAGCCAATCTCCCTTGGTCTGCATTGCCTTTGATTTCTCATGATAAGGAGATGGTCTAAATGTCTTGTTTGTCATGCATTTATTGAATTTGTACATGTTGGACCTTTGGCCATCATGCATCGAGATGCTTGATTGATGGTTTCAGATCCAATGATACCTCTCCTTTGATGTTTTGAGATGATATGGAGGGGCATAGTACGTACATGTTCTTAGGAGACCCTCCATTTTCTCTGTTTTGTGCTCTATTGCAACTTGGTGTCACAGCACACCAGTGGCCGGCACCCTCTCATTGTTGGCCGGCACCCTTCATCTGTGGTCGGCAGTGTGCATCCTTGGCCGGCAGGGGGGTCGGCAGCAACTATTCATGGCCAGCAGGCCACTGGTGCTCTCCCTAGCACTGTTTTGGTAAGTTTCAGCAGAAAGCACTAGAAGACACCCTGCATGCAGAGCCTCTTGAGAGCAAACCGGAGAGCTTTTCAGGGCGGAAACCGAGCATGCATCCTTCATTGTTCAAGGCGGAGCTATGGCAGCCTAATTTAGATGCTTTTCATATGTAGTTGGTTTTGTAACTTAATTAATTTGATTAATTAGTTGGTTTGTAATAATTAGTTTAATTAGCGTAGCTAGTTGGCGAAATTCATTCGGACCCTCCGTCGAGAGGGCACAATATTGTAATAAGGGTGCGTGTGTGTGTGAATGTCTTCCAACCCCACGTCTTTCTCCCTTTTACTTAACTGCTTTTGATGGTTAGATTAGGGTATATTTCAATTAGCATACTTATGTTTGCATGCGTGCATCATTCATTTTGTCTTGCATGCACCGGGCTCGGCGCATCATTCAAACTGCATTGTATTTCAATTCCTATTTGAATACATGTATCAATTGTTGCATTCATATGCCATCTTAGATAGCCGAGCCTACTTAGTTGCATTTTGCATGTGTTGCATTAGGCATTTCAAACTTAGTTAGGATCACGCATTGATTTCTAACATAGCTTCTTTTTTGGCTCGGAGTACACTGTAAGTGTTTTCGCTTTAGCATCCTTGCATGTGTGTAAGTGACTGCCATGATAGCATGCTTGCCATAAAGCTAACTGCTTAAGTGTTTAACTTCATGAATGCCTGCGGATGAAGGCTTCATTGCTTGAATTGGAACAATTCATCAAAATGTGCGTTTTAAGCCCACTTGAGAGTGGCAAATCATGTTTTATAAGCCCACTTGAGGGTGGCAAATCCGCGTCTTAGCCTACTTGAGAGTAGCATCTTTCAAACCATTTTCAAAAAACAAACATGAGATGTTTTGTTCCAATTCTTGTGATTGAGTCTATACTTGTGTGCTGTGCGCATCACATAGTAAGTTAGCTAATAAATCAGAATAAGAACACATGTGTTTTCAAAAACAACATATCATGTTAGTAGAGGCCGATCTTTGATCGGGCAAGCGGGGGTGCTCATTTCAGGACCTTCCCCTCTCGTACCCAAGTTTGTGAGCGGAGGCAACTTTGGTGATGACGGACATGTGGCCTTAAGCACGAGTTAGGGTTTCCTAAATTTTCCAAAATAAAATATTTAAGTGGCGACTCTGAAATCTGGCAAAGCAGTCCATGTTTGGCGCTTTTTTATTAAAATCGATTTTTCGAAACTAATTGCCGGATTTGGACTCTTTGGTGATTTATCAGTCTTACATTGCACTTTGTGAAATTAGATTCAGAACCGTGACAGGAGTCCGAACTATAGTAGCTAGAACACAATTCGCGCCCTCTCCGAAAGGGGCACGCGCGGAGCGAGTTCGGGCTGTCTATACCTTGTAGCAGGAGAAAAACTCCTCCACTGTCATTGCCGTCCCTCCGGTCGCCTGCTGCTAGGCACTCGCGCAGGCTACTACTATCTTCCAGGCGTTCGGCATTAGTTGCCCTGGCGCCACTTCTAACTTGTTTAGCACATCCACCACTATTTGGGGGAGAGGTAGCCTTAAACCCCCTTGCAGCGCTTCCTCGTAAAGGCTGAATTCGTCCGGTCGCACATCCGACGCCCTCTCTTTGGATGTGGGCAGCCTCAACCCTATTTCCGAGGGAATTTGGTACTTCCTCCTTATTCCATCCAACTCCTCCGCCGTAAGTGTGGATCTGTCTGGCTTGGTGTGCCAATGGTCCAGCTCCGCTTGAATAATGGGCCTCGCGGCCGCGATCATTATCATAGGGCGAGCCCGCATCGCTTGACTAACTACTTTCTCCTCCCTTCGCTCCACCCGATAGTATTCCGCCAACTCCACCGCATCGTTATCACCTAACGAATCAAGCCTTGCGGCTGACACTTCCTCTTGGGCCATTTCTCCTACGTGTCTGCGTATTGATTCAGACGCGGGCACAAGGAAGTTCACAAAGTGTTGCAGATGTGTACCACTAGAAACAAATGAGTTTACTTCTGGGACGTGTTGGTTTTTTGCAAAAAGATAGGTAAAGCGGACAACCCCAAATGCCCACAGTTTGCCTATATTCCAAGGGTCAAGGTTAAATTTCGCCAGTTTGAAAAATTTCTAAAAACTCCCGCCTCTGCCTTTTCACTACCCTATATCACCCTGTCCCTTCACTTCTTACTAACGTGTCACCTCTCCCATTCAAGGATTCTGCCACGTGTATGACCACGATCCAGTACTCCCTTCCCCCCTGTCTATTCCACTTCACTTCACCACGTGCCCTGCAACTCCTCGAGCCCCGCGCACCGCCACTTCCCCTTCTCACTCGGCCACCCTTCGTGGTCGGCTATCCTCACGGTCGATCCCTCTCCTTGGCCACCCTTCGCGGTCGGCCCTCCGCACGGTCGGTCCCTCCACTCGGCCACCCTTCGCGGTCGGCCCTCCTCACGATCAGTCCCCCTGTTTGGCCACCCTTTGTGGTCGGCCCTCCACACAGTCGGCCCCTCCGGTCGGCCATCCCTCGCGGTCGGGCCACCTCCTGGTCGGTCCTCTCTCCGTCGATATCTCACTACCCCTGTTTACTTTCTTATTCCCTTCGTTGGACTAAAGCAGCACTTGGGAATGGGGGACTACTGACATGGGTAAGCCCATAAATGATATGGCCCACCACTTAAGGCAATCCATGATTCAAATACTAAAACCCAACATTCCTAAAACCTAATGTTACACCAAGCATCAATGACATCTAAACACTTGGCAAGTAAAGAGCCAGCCACATCAGCAGATAAAGATCCTGCAGAGTTATTGCACTACACATCAGCCATTAATGAGCTTCCCTGCAGCATTTATTACGATAACCCTTCATGTCGGAACAGAACAGCCTCACCATGAACAATGTAAGCTAGAACATAGACTTTCGGCCAACGTGTCAGCCCGGAGTGGACAAGGAAATGATGAGCAAAGGATATAAGCAGGCTCCTAAGACAAAGAAAAGGTTAAGTTCTCTATCACCATTTCTATCCCGACATTCGATCACTCTCCTCTAACTTGCTCGTCGGAGGGTTCGCTGGGGGACTCCCCGTTCCTCGCTGAACTCTTGTACAGGTTTTGCTGTGAGCTCAACCCCTGGGTAACGGTTTGGGAAGTGTGGATCAATCCGACCCGTTCCATCTGGAGTCCGCAGTATCATCAATATCCATCTACATAATTTTTATGATTGATTCTTTGTTTGATTTCTGTATTCTTAATATTATCGTTCGCTTTAAAGTGATGTACAAATTAAATAAGTAGTGCATTGGGAGGATTTTTTTAAATAAATACAAGGGCTATCTATCTCACTGAATTGATTAATTTGAAAACTAATCCCACAGTTCACTAATAAGTCTATGGAATCAATTAATCTGAAAATTAATCCCACTGTTCACTAACGAAACCCATGAACCGACCAAATTTAAATTGGTTTATAAAGGGGGTGTTTGGGAAGATGAGTTTGAGGCTAAAATAGCCTCAAACTTAAAAAAAGCCAAAAAATCCCTTAAACCAACCCTTTATATTAAAAATATATATATATAGCTGAACCGTGCCTACACTGTCACATTGACAAGTTGTGCCATCAATTGGTAAATGACGATTTTGCCCATTTACATCAATTTTGAAAAAATGTGATCTTAGGGACAAACTTGTCATTTTAATTTCAAATATCATTTTAATATATTTTTCAATATAACAATTCAAATAAAAATCTATCTCATCTTTCCAAACATAAAAACAAAAATAACCTACTAAAATAGTTAAAAAGCCAAAAAACTTCTAAAATAATCACTTCTCACACACCCACAAAGTCACATTTCAAATTACAATTTTAAATTGAAATTTTGTTTTGAAATGGTGTTTTTAAAATATAATTTTGTATCGCAACTGAAAGTCAACTTTTATATTGAACCAACCAACCTGACACTCAAACCCACATCTACCTGCAACGAAGATGGGTCAATCTGTTTCATTTGTTTTAATAAAAAATATATTTCCTATTATAAATATTTTTCATAAAAAATAATTTTATATGTTTGATTGTGTTCTTAAAAGTAATGTACTTAGGTGTTGTTTGGGAAGTGAGTTAGCTTTTTAACTTTTTTAACTTTTTTAGCCTGGACTAAAAAGTTTGATCTGAGAAGGGTTTTTTTGACTTTTTTGACTTTTTTTGTGCGAAAAGAGTGTAATGACTATGGGTTAGATGTGATGTTTTGTTTGTTGTAGTTAAAATAACCTATTTTGTGTTTTGTGGCTAAAATAGCCACAAACCATCTTCCCAAACCTAGCCTAATAGTTACATTATGATGATAACTGATAAAGTAGAGGTAGTGGTGTGTCCTAAATAAGTACATTTTTTGTCTTTTTAGACTAAAAAATTGAGGAAAAAAATATGAATGTTTGGGCTAACTTTTTGACTTTTTATGGACAAATGTGTATTAAAAAATTATATAAATTAGTGTGTAGAGGAAAATTAGGATTGAGAGTTGTGCAGTCGTAATTTTTGACTTTTGGTGAATAGTGTTAACTTTTTAACTTTTTAAGTAACTTTTTGACTTTTTGACTTTTTATGAACTTGCCAAACTTGGCCATAGTATTTTAAGACTTTAAATGTAAATCAATAAAATTCTTTTTTTTGCTTATAAAAATATCTTAAATATTTTTTACTTTTTAAAAGTAATATTTTCCGTCCAAATATAATTATTTTTTATTAATCATGAAGAATATTTTCTATTAATTTTATTTTTAATATACCAATCGTAAAAAAAAAATATGAAAATTGTTTTCTATCCAAACAAAAACCAATACAACATACTTTTCATTTTTTTTTGTACTTGACAACGCTTTAATTTGTTGCCCATCCGCTGAAAAAAAAGGTAGAAAAGAAAAGAAACAACGAAAGTAAGGTGAGAAAAAGGAAAGAAAATAATGATTGATACAAATGAAATTGTTGACTCTACACGTGAATTTGAATAGCAGACAAAACTACCCATCCGCTACAATAATGTTGGGAAAATATTAAACATACTGAATTATTTTATTTTTTTTATTTGATAAAAAAAAATAGAAATATATGACAATGATATTTTTATTATTATGAATTATAATGATAAAAAACACATAATTCTATACGAAGTTATATATATATATAAACTTTCTTTATATAGAGTTACTTCATGATTTTTTTTTTCTTCTTAATGCCTCCTAACTAATGTTGGAAAATAGTATTAATAGAGATTTTTTCTTAGGGGAATTCACATGTCCGTGTCTATTTTAAAAAATTATTTACAAATTAATGATAAATTTTAAAAATATTAAAGTATGAAGTTATAAATTTTACCATTAATTAGTAATTAATTTTTAAAGATTTCACCGAGCAGAAGTTTTTCCATTTTTTTATCAATATAACAAGGACGAATTACATTAACAATTCTTATAGTTTGAAACTTGTGTCACTTTGATTCCTGACTTTTCAATTGTGACACATTTAATTTTAAATTTTGAATTTTGTTCCAAATAAGGACAATTGAAAATATTATTACTTAATTTCAAGGGTAAAATTGTCAATTTAATAAAATATAAACTAAGGCCTCGTTTGGCAAGGGATTTTTTAAGCCAAAAAGCCAAAAGTCACTAAAAAAATCAAAAAGTCAACAACTCATACCAAAAAGTCAAAGATTCTCTTTTTTCTCCACTTTTTGCACATCTTTTCGTAAAAAGTCAAAAAGTCATCCCAAACATACTAGTTTTTTTTAGCTCATATTTTAGCCAAATAGCCAAAAAGTTACTAAATTAGCCTGTTCCCAAACGAGGTCTAATTTGACAAAAATAAATGTCAAAAAAATATTTTTGAATTTTTAAAAATTATTTCTACCCACTAAAGATAAAATTATGTAAAATTGACAAATTTTTTAGACATTACTAATTTAATTTTTTTATCAAATTAATTTTTATTATGTGTTTGGATGATGATAATGTAATGGGTGGTTGTTTTTATTTTCATTAAATTAATTTCTATTTTTTCAAAAGTCAAATATGACGACAACTTTGATATCGTTATTAAACCAATTCATTAAATTAAAAACATTTTATATATTAAATATATCGATTACAAATTAAAATCTTAACCACTCATTATATGATCATCATTCAAACATATAATAAAAATTAATTTAGTAAAAATAAATAAATAAATAAATGCCTAAAAAATTTATCAATTTTACACAATTTGGTGTGTAGAAATAATTTTTTTAAATTTAAAAATATTTTTTGGATATTTATTTTTGTCAAATTAGTTTATATTTTATCAAATGGACAATTTTGCCCTTATTTGGAACAAGATTCAAAATGCATGGTCAAGTATGTTATAACTGAAAAGTTAGGGATCAAAGTGACACGAGCTCCAAACTATAGGGACTGTTAAGGTTGTAGATATAAAAATTTATGGACAAAATTACTTTTTAGGGGATGAAATATTTTTATTGGCAAAAGTAATATTATTGTATTTTTAGCGTCAAAAAATTAGAAATTTAGAAATAAATTATTAGTTTTTTGGAACCAAAATTTATGTATCAAAAAATAAAGCAAATTATTTTGTTCTGTATTAATTAGTAATATTTTCAAAATTTTGTTATTAGAAGCTGTTTTTTTTCCCCCTAACTTTTCAAGGACAACTTATTATTGCGATGACAAAAATTAATCCCAAATACTTTTTGCAACAAAATTGTCACTCTTTAGGATTAAAAAAAAAACTTTTGTATGTTGTAAGGTATGTAAAATTTAAGACCATGCTGATGTTTTTTGGGTGAATAGACCATGATGATGTTGCTAAAGTATTTTTGCAATTTTTGACTCATGGTGATATGCATTTTACAATTAAAAATTATGGGAAATTTACATTTAACTTTTTTAATATTTGGCCATTTTTTTTATTTTGGTTTTTAAAGCTTGTTTTTTTCCACTTTAATCCTTCATGTTTCAAATTTTCTCACTTTATTTCTAAAATTAATTTTTATTAAAAATTAAGTAGAAAATGACTCACTAACAGTCACATGGAAAAAAATTATATATATTATATTAAAATTTAAATTTATGTCAAATATGTGAGTTATATGTAATAAATATTTTTATGTCACGTGATTGTTATTGTGTTATTTTCTATCTAATTTTGAACAAAAATTAGTTTTGAGAGTAAAGTAAAAAAAACTTAAAATATGGATGATTAAAATGATAAAAAATAAATTTTAAATACGAAAATAAATAAGTGACCAAATATAAAAGTGTAATTTACTCTAATCATGACGTAAGTATCAACCATTCAATTCAAACGTGTATATAATAAATGGTTGTTTTGGGACTTAAGGTTAAAAGTTAGTTTTTTGGTTTTTTATTTATTGCAAAAACGTGTAAAAAAAAATAATGAGGTAATATGATCCAAAAGAGGCTACAAGTTAAAAAGTTACTTTTAACCTCTTTGTCAAATGAGGCCAAAATATAATAGATAGATAATATAAATGTTTAGTTGATAATTAAATATTTTCTAATTAAAAAAGTCCAAATATTCTCTAATTATTATTCAGATTCAAAAGTTAGATCTACTTTATAGATTTGGGAAGTTTATTAAAAACTAAATTTTTTGATTTTTTTGTCTTTTTGTGAGTAAAAAATATGAGAGGTGATATGAACAAAAATGGGTTAAAAGTCAAAAGTTAGTTTTTAACTAGCTTTCCAAAATGCCCCTAGTAGTGTGTTAAGAAGATAATTAGTAGATCTAATGATGTTTCAAGAAAATGATTGATTGATAACTGAGTCTAAAAAATAGATTTCTATAAGGGATGTTTTGAAAAGATGGTTAAAAACTATTGTAAAACCTTTTTTGGGTTTTTTATGAGAGAAGAAAGTGGGTTAAAAGTTAAAAACTGATAAATGACTTTTAACCCACTTTTTAAAATGAGCTTATATTATTATTTTTAATTATTATTAATCTATTTGTAAAATTACTCAAACAAATAAATATCTCTCCCCCTATCTCTTCGGTCATCTTCTTCCTCATTTTCTGCATTATCTTTTTGGAGGAGAATAGTAGAGAGAGAGAGAGAGAGAGAGAGAGAGAGAGAGAAACCATGGAAGAAGAAGGAACAACAACAAGGTCTCTTCTTCTTGGTGAAGAAATGGCTGACATTAATGGCAGCGGCGACGTTGGTAATTCTTCTTCCTCCACGACCGCGGTTCTCCTCCTCGGAACCTTTGTTGCCGTCAGCGGCTTATTTGCCTTTGGTTGTGCTGTAAGTACAGTTTTATACACACTATATATCATAATATCAACAGGATATATTTTTAATTTTACATCTTTTTTTTTTTTTTTTTTGTTAATTTAGGAGTTGTTTGGAAAGTGTTAAATTAATATATTTTTTATTTTTAACAAAAAGATATGAAATATAAATTGAGATTGAATTGATTTGATAGAAAAGTAATGTGACTTAATTAAAATAACATGTGTTATTTTAGTATACGTTAAACAAAACTAATGTCCTTAAATTTGAAAATTAATACACTTTGAAGTGTGTTAGGTGTAAAAGAAAAATGCATAAAAAATATGTGTGCTTGCCACTTTGAGCTGCCTCTCAAGTCATTGCTCACTTTAGACACATTCTCTTCCTCTCTCTTTATGTATACTAGGTGTTTACACTCTCATTTGTGTGTTTCAAATATATTGTAGTTTTATGTACAATTATAAATGATTTATGAATAATTATAGAATAAGAGAGAGCAACACGAAGAAGGTTAATTTAGATATATAAAAATCATTTAGCATTGAAGAGAAAAAATTGTCTCAAAACACCAACAAAAGTGTTTCATCTAGATATAAGTGTGATCTCCAATCCAACTACATGAATTAAGATTAAAAGATTTTAAGAACTAAATAAATAAAATTAATAAAAAGAAATTACACTTTATCCCAAATAAAATTGACGGAAAAGGTGCATATAATGTGCACATGTTATATTTATGACGAAAGTAATTTTTAAAAATCTGTTATAAAATGACATGTGCATATTATATACACTATTTCTGTCAATTTTGTTAACAAGATAGAGGCATAAAGGTTAGATTGAAAACTTTCAAAAGATGAAAAAAAATACATTGTATAAGGTAAAGTAAAAAATGATGATAGTTGAGGGGAATAAAGTGTAATTTGCTCAAAAAAATAAAAATAAATAAAGTTTGACCTTAGTAACAAAATAAATATTGAAATTTTAATTTTGTTAATTTAAATTATAAATTTTTTATTTGTTTTCAATACCTATTTCTATTAAGTAAAACTAACCAAAAAAAATTGTATTTTAATCATCAAGGATGTGTTTGGAGGCATGAATTTGGATAGAGATTTGCAAAAAAAAAAAGAAAAAAAAAAAAAGAAGAGATAAAAAGGTAGGTAAAATGTGAATTAAATAAAGTTACATTTCACACAAATTTTTTATTTTCCTTTTCAAACTCCTACTCAAATTCATACTCCAAACATAATATAAATTGAATGGAAAAAGACATTTTAGGAATTTTATATTTATTTATTTTAATTTTAACTATTGAGTTTAATAATTAAAATATTTTTACTTTTTTTTTTTGCCTTTTTAATTTGATGGAAGAAATGTACTTGTAGTTTAAATTGAAAATAAATTAAAAATTAAATTTAAATAAAAAATAAAAAATTTAGAATTCATTTTGTTATAATGGTCAATTTTTTTTTTCTAAAAAAAAAATCCTCCAATTAATAATTGGGGAAATATTAAAAAAATGGGGAGTTGAAAAAATAATTATGAGATTATGAAAATACAAGTTATTTATGTATTAGATTGTGTTTTAAAATCATAATTTAAATCAAAATTTATAACTAAACAAATTTTTAAAATACAATTCAAAATTACTTTCAAAATTCATTTTTTCTATTTTTATTTATTTATTATTAATCAATCAATCAATCATGTTTTCTTTCTCATATCCCCTTTCACATTCTTTTACATTCTATATATATATATACATTAATTGGTAAAAAAAAAAAAAAATACAATTCATCCCAAATTTTTTCCCTTTAAATCATAATTTAAAACTCAAAACAAAACTTTACATTTCTAAAACTAAACCAATCATACCATAATTTTTTTTTAATAATTTAGAGTTGAAAAGTCAAATTTCATTTAAAAGAAAAAAATTAATTAAAACCCATGTCATGTGGTTGAGGATGGAGGCTTGCCGATAGGGTGATGCTAATTTATTTCTCAAACTAAAGTCTATTTTCGTGGGATTTTTCAAACTAAGTTGAAGCATGTTTACAAAGGATGCTTTTAGCATTTTTGTGATTCAAACAGACAGAATAAACAAAATCATAAAAACGTGTTTAGAAAATATGCTTTTAATTAAAATTTACAAATCGCTTGCGTTATTTAATAAAACGTACACAGAAAATATGTTTTGAAAATACATTTTCGATAAAAAAAAATAATAATTAACCCACATCACACACACTCACACTCACTCTTTTCTCGCTTTCTCTCTCTCTTTCTCATACTCACTCTCTCACGTCAATTAATGATTGAATTTCATTCACACATTTGATACTCTGTCTCACGTCAACTCTCACATTAAGATTTACAAATCGTTCATTTACTAATTATTGCGTTAATTAATAAAACGTACACAAGAAAATATGTTTTGAAAATACATTTTCAATAAAAAAAAATAATAATTAACCCACATCACACACACTCACACTCACTCTTTTCTTGCTCTCTCTCTCTCTCTCTCTCTCTCACACACACACACACACACTCACTCTCTCACGTCAATTAATGATTGAATTTCATTCACACATTTGATACTCTGTCTCACGTCAACTCTCTCTCTCTCTCTCACACACACACACACACACTCTCTCTTTTTCTCTCTCTCTTCTAATAAAAAATTTAAAAAACTATTTTAATCTTTTTAATTTTCTTTTCATAATATTTTATAAAATTAATATCATATTAAAAATATACCTTTAAAACGACACTAACATTAAACATATTTAATAAAAAAACAATTACTATGTTTAGTTATGTTTTGAAATTATTATTTTTTAAATATAAAAATTAATTTGATGGAATAAACACACAAAAATCATATATTTTTAAAATTCTCAAAAACATATATAATTTTTAATATATATAAATTTTATTTTATAAAATTGAGACCAATATTAAATTTATATAATAATTTATAATAACAAATAATAATCAACTATATAAAATGATCACTTTTTTACTTTAATTCTTAAATTTTTTTATTTTTATTTTAAGGTTTATGATTTAGGGTTTAATTCTTAATTTTTTTTATTTTAGGGTTTAGGGATAAATTTTTTATTTATTTATTTTAGGATTTAGGGTTTAATTCTTAAAATTTATTTATTTTTATTTTGGGGTTTAGGATTTAGGGTTTAGAATTTATAGTTTAATTCTTAAAATTTATTTTTTTATTTTAGAGTTTAGGGTTTAATTCTTAAAATTTATTTATTTTTATTTATTTTAGGGTTTAGGGTTTAATTCTTAAAATTTATTTATTTTTATTTTAGGATTTATGATTTAAGGTTTAGGACAAAGTGTAATTTATGATGCCAAAAGACATAGTTTGTTTTTGAGAATTTCAAAAATATATGATTTTTGTGTGCTTATTTCATCAAATTAATTTTTATATTTAAAAAATAATAATTTCAAAACATAACTAAACATAATAATTACTTTTTATTTATTTTAATTTTTTATTAAATATAAATATATTAGCATCATTTTAAAGGTATATTTTTAATGATATTAATTTTATAAAATATTATGAAAATAAAATTAAAAAGATTAAAATAGTTTTTTTAATTTTTTAATAGAAGAGAGAGAGAGAGAGAGAGAGAGAGAGAGTGTGTGTGTGTGTGTGTGTGTGTGAGAGTTGACGTGAGACAGAGTGTCAAATGTGTGAATGAAATTCAGTCATTAATTGACGTATAAAAAGTCAATTTTTTGACTTTTTAGTTTTTTTTAGTCAAAAAAGTCAGTTTTTTTACTCAAAACAATCCAACTTTTTGCTAAAAAAGTCACCAAAAAGGTAAAAAAGTCAACTTTTTACCAACTTTCCAAAACACCCCTGAGTGTGTGTTAGTTAGAGAGAGAGAGAGAGAGAGAGAGAGAAGAGTGTGAGTGTTTGTGATGTGGGTTAATTATTATTTTTTATTTATTGAAACAGCAATGATTTAGAGCTCTAAATCTACCAATAGTGAGGTGGAAAAAAAACAAAAAACAAAAAACAAGACACAACACATATTGTGGCAGTGGGTGGGACCCACTGCCACATCACTAGTGATGACTCTAATTAAAGCTCCCAAGTATTTTTGTTATTGAAAACCTGTTTTCAAAACACATTTTCATGTTACGCGTTTTTCAATTGCGTTTTATTAAGGTGGTGTTTGATTATCATTTTGGGCTAAACAATCACAAAAAGATAAGTCAAAAAATTCACAAAAAGCCAAAAAGCACAAAAAGACAAAAAAAATCCACTATTGTCAAAAAAGCCAATCAAGAATACCAAACGAATAAAAAAGTCTCAGACTAAAAAAGTCAAAAAAACCAACTAAAAAAGTCATTGTCAAACGAAGGCTAATTGATGCGATAATTAGTAAATACGTGATTTGTAAACCTTAATTAAAATCACATTTTCTAAACACGTTTTCATGATTTTGTTTATTTTGTTTACTTGAACCACAAAAATGATGAAGGCGTGTTTTGTAAACATGTTTCAGCTTAGTTTGAGAAATTCCGAGAAAGTAAGCTTAATAGTTTGGAAAATGAATTAATATAGGGGCTTAGTTTAAAAAAAGCCCCGATTGATGAGGTCGACTCCGATGAAGAATATGGTGGGCTGAGTTCGATCAAGAGAGAGAGATGCTTAGCAATGGTGACTGAGTTGAATCGGTGGAAAGTGGGAATGCAGAGCTAACCCTTCTCTTTTCCTTTCCCCCAAATAATTATGGTGAATTATTGTGGCAAATCCAGGGCTTTTAATAATTCTTCTCAGTTATTTAATGGTGGTGCTTAGCAATATTGTTGTTTAGTTCTCTTCCATGATTGTTTTTTCCTTCTAGTCTTGTTACTTCTCACATACCCTATGTTTGGATTGTGGAATGAGAAAAAGAAAATTAATTAAAGTGAGATAGGGAAATGTGTGGAATTATTATTATTATTATTTTTTTTTTTTTGTATTTTAATGAGCAATCTCGATGTTATAAACAAATACACAATTATTAGCTTGTTTTTCTTTAAATCTTACGATAGAAAATAAAACTTGGAAAATAATTTCCCACCTAATTTCATGGAGTACAATTGAGCAACAACCATATATACCCCAAGGATTGAGCAAACGGTAATAATTTAAGAATAAAATTCAAGGTCTCGAGTTTGAAGGGTGCTGGAGGTTTCCCGGTAGTTAACTTTAGGGTTTTACAATTAGTCGAGATGTATGCACGGTAGCCGGACACTCAATTATCTATATATATATGCAATAAAATTTAATTGGTAATTTATGATTGCTTTGTAGAGTGGATATTCATCTCCTGCCGAGTCTGGAATTATGGAAGATCTTGGCCTTTCTTCTACAGAGGTCAGTAATAGTACCTCTTGGAGTGGTACTTTGGCGTGTAAATTGCGGTTTTCAGATGGCCTGTTAGTAATTTTACATATCCCTAAGTCATTGCAACTTTTTCTTCAACTTTTTATCTTCAAATTTTTGATTGCTTGAAAAGGTTAGAGTGAAAGAAACATTCAAAATAGTTATGTTGTTTTATACTTTTAGCATGGTGTTTAGGGAAAAATTGGTGATTTTTTGGGGAATACCTAATGCCTATTCATGAAATCAGGTTTGACAACAAATATGGGTAAATTATACTTTGCCTTTTTATGTTTGTCTCATTTTTTACTTTGACTTTTAAAGTTAATTTTTTTTCACATTGGCCCTTTATGTTTCAAGTTTTTCTCAGTTTTCTCTTAAAGCTAACTTATGTTAAAAATTAGACAGAAAATGAGTCATTGACAGTCACATGGTATAAAAATATTTTATTATATATAATTCACACTTCTAACACAAACTCAAATCTCAATATAATAATATATTTTTGGATAAATTACACTTTGCCCCTTGTCACTTTCTCACTTTGGCCCTCGAAGTTTATTTTTTCTCACTTTGGCCTTTTATGTTTCAAGTTTTTTTCAGTTTACTCCTAAAATTAAATTCTATTCAAAATTATATAGAAAATGGCACGATAACTGTCACATAATATAAAAAATATATTATTATATTGAAATTTGAGTTTGTGTTACAGGTATGAGTTATATATAATAATTTTTTTTTTATGCCATGTGACTATCAATGTGTTATTTTTTGTTTAATTTTTAACAGAAGTAAACTTTAGTACACTGGGAAAAACTTGAAATATGAAGGGTCAAAGTGGGAAAAAAATAAACTTTGAGGACCAAAGTAAGAATGTGACCAAACATGAAGGAGGCAAAGTGTAATTTATCTGGAAAAAATTTGAAACATGAAGGGTCAAAATGAGAAAAAATAAACTTTAAGGGCCAAAGTAAAAAACTAACCAAACATAAAGGGGGCAAAGTGTAATTTTTGTTTTTTTTGGTGGAAGGGCAAAGTGTAACTTACCCCAACAAATATAGTGTAAATCCACAAAACAGATAAACTTATACCAAGTATCGTGAAATTCATCCCACCTCCACCTTAAATGAATACTGTAGTGTTAAATCATATAAATCAACTATATATATGTTTTTTAAGCTCTTTATTCTATATTTTTCCTTTCGTGAACCAACGCTTGGTCTATAATTTACTTATTTATTTTCCTCATTTTCTTTCAGTTAAATGTCAATATTTTGATATTCTTCATACTATATTTTTTTAAATTGTAGAATACTAGAATAGATAGAAACACTTGGTCTTTGTAGTGTATAGTGTTGAAAATTCAGCCTCAAAAAACTTTGCCACTCTGCGAACTGAACCTACCTAAGGTGTAGTCTGTTTTGATTCAAATTTTTTTTACATTTATACCAATCGAAATATTATGTGAAAGTACTTCTTTTTTTTTTTTAATTGTGGTTTTTTTGTTTTTAGAATTATTAATAGAAGATAAATGACCAATGTGGCATGTTCCTTAAAGCTTCTTGTGAATCCCCCATTTACACCAAACCAAAAATTGATACAATTCAACCGTAACATGTGGTCGGTTCTGGCTCCTCAACCAACAAGACTGAAGAGTTTTGTTATGCTGTGTTTGGTTGGGGGATTTAAAGAGAGATTTGGAAAAAAAATGGAAAAAGGTGTATGAAACTAGATGAAATATAGACCTATTTTATTCACATTTCACCTACCTTTTTCGTTTCCCTTTCGAAATCCCTCCCCAAATACTCCAACCAAACGCATCATTAAATTTTTTCTCAACCCCAACCGGGCCAAAGTGTATTACGCCCCTACAACAGAGTGTGAAGTGCTTTTCATTTCTATGTTGGCCCGATCTTGTTCAATTTATCTCCTTATCATTGTGCAGTATTCGGTTTTTGCTTCCATAATGACAGTTGGAGGAATGTTAGGTGCAGTTGTAAGTGGCAAAATAGCAGATCTCATTGGCCGGAGAGGGGTAAGTTTTTTTGCTTATGCTCTGGATATCTTTAGGTCTAGTTTGACATTTTCATTTTAATCTTAATCATATCTCTTTGATTTTTCTCAGTTTGTGTTGATTTGGTAATGCAGGCAATGTGGTTCAGTGACATATTTGTCACCGTGGGGTGGCTTGCAATACTATTGGCCGAGGTTTTTTCACTCTCTTTATCCCAAAATTTAACTATTTTATGCTGCAAATGTACATCCCATTTTCAGACATCCTCTTACACATCAAAAGGACCATTAATATTTCTTTGAAGAAAAAGGAATGAATCTTTGTTTGAGTACATCTTGTCCTTCCTTTGTTATTGCTTTTCTCCTTATTAATAAAATTTATTTTGTTGCTTCTCAAAAAAAAAAAAAAAAAGAAGAAGAAGAAGAAGAATAAGAAGAAGAAGAAGAAAAAAGAATGAAATCTAAGGCTTTGTTTGTTTGGCAGAAAATATTTTTCATAAAACATCTTCCAATATTTGGTTGAGACCTTAAAATTAATATACTAGAAGTTGTGATAATGGTGGTGGTGGTGTGTGGTGCCATTGGTAAGAGTTTAATTAGGAAAAAGTTTATTTTCTGTAGTCAATGAAAAATATTTTCCGTTGACTTTCATTTTTGGTCATTACCAAATGTTAAAAAATGTTTAAAATGTTGAGTAATCCCTATGCGAGACATTTGGTAAAAATGTTGGTAAAACATTTGGGGTTCCTAGCATTTTCCAAAAGTTTTTCACCACAACAAATGGAGTGCAATTGATTTTTTTTTTTAAAATTGAATTAACTTATAATTTGTTGCACATACATAGAGACCTGATATTGACCTTGCCAAAATTTGAAGATCATTGAAGTGGGACATTGGGGGTTCATTACAATGTAATTGATTTTATTCTTGTCTGATACTATATATATTGGATGTTCCTTACTGGGTCAAAACATTGTACGAAATAAATTAAGCGAATTTCACAATCCAAATCAAGTCAAAGCATTTTTACTTTTATTTCTACTTTTTATTTGCAATTAGGTTGATCTATATATATGTATATATCATATTTTTCGCTTCCATCTACATTTAGTTTTATTTTCCCGGATGACGGTTACAATCGTCTTTCATTTTTGCACACACATCGTGTGTGCGCATAGCCTTCTTGTATATAGAAAACCACACACAACTCATAAAGACTTTTTGAAGTTTTGTAACTCAATTTTGATTTCCAAAAATGAACCATAAAATTGCTAATTGAATGAATCAACATCTCACATCCAGTAAATAATTGCAAATCAGTTTTCAAAACCAACCATTATCTCATTCAGCAAACCACCAAAAATTTAGATATAAATTGCACGCACGAAACATGTGCAACCGCTACTAGTATATATATATATATAAAATGTTTGATGGTTTTTGCAAGGGTGCTTGGTCACTCGACCTTGGAAGATTATCAATGGGATTTGGATTGGGGATTCTTCAATATGCGGTAAGCATGGTGACTACTGTCATATTTGATTTACTGAGAATAACCCATGTAAAGCATGATGCGACTTGCATTTCCAAACAGGCAGTTGTGTACATTGCAGAAATTACTCCCAAGAATAGTCGGGGGGGATTTATGGCAGCTAACTCGGTAAACAAAAATACTAACCTGTTTGGTAACATTTATGTTTACAGTTTTTTTGTTTATGTTTATAAAAGTTTTGAAAACTATAAACAAAAACTTGTTTGTTGTTTATTTTTGTTTTAAAAAATTGTAATTGGTTACACTCGGTTTAGAAATCAAATACACTCCTTGCTTCTCCTGCTCCCTTCGGTCACCACTTAGTGCTCATCACCACCACCGGTCGTCATATCTAGCCACCATCATTGATGACTTCCTCCGGCCACTGTCACCTGTGACCTCTTCAAGCCTTCACTTCCTGTGGCGGGCAACCACCTCCCACTGGAAACCATCTCGGGCTGTCAACAACCCCTTTTGGCCACCACCTCCGACCACCCCCTCATTTATTTTCAAAATAATGTGTGCACCAAACATGTTTTTTGTTTTTGTTTTTACCTAAATCAAACATAATCCTTTTAAATGCATTCCATAAACAAAAAGCAATTAAATGTGAACATTACCAAATGGTTAATTGTTCTGGTTGGCAATTTTGTTAGTTTTCAGTTTTATGTATACATGTTTTTGTTTTTTTCCCCAAAAAAAATATGTTTGGATCACAATGCTTTGAGGGGAAGAAAAAAATAGGAAAAGAAAAAAGTCAAATGTTTAAATTATTGATACACCAAACAGTTGAGGTAGGGATGAGGGGAAGATGGAGAGGGAAGCTAGTGTATAAAACAAGTTAACACAACTTTCTTTGTTGTCAAAATTTCAAAATTTTGGTAACTGGTCTCACTTTTTTTGCAACAAAAACTGTTTATTAAACATGTTTTTGTTTCTTGTTCCTAGAATATTTGAAAACAAAAACAAAAATGATACCAAATGGACCAAAACATTTGTAGGTCTATATATATGTTGTTGATTCTACAGATGATGATATGTGGCGGTGTATCATTCATGTTCTTCATTGGAAATATCTTTGCCTGGCGCACCTTGGCTATTTTTGGTAACTTTGTGTTGCTTTTGTACTGTTCAATTCCGTTTGAAAGCAGTTCAATCTTAGTGATTTATATTTTGTTACATCTGCAGGAATGATTCCATGTTTGGTACAATTCTTAGGCCTATTCTTCATACCAGAGTCTCCAAGATGGTTGGTCAGTTCGATTTAACTTCCTTTTCTTTTCTTTTTATTTTTTACTTTATTATAGATAGTTATATTAGGAAAATGCTACATATTTCTTACTGCGACCGGATCCAATGTGCATTTACTTATGTGATTCCCATTGCTTTGTGTCTAGAGTGAGAAAATGTGGTAAAGAAATGAGATTACATATAGTATTACTCTTATATTTAAGATCATCTTCCCACAAAGTTTTTCTTTCCACCACACCACACCACCCCACCCTTATCCTCCCAACCAAAACAAACACCACTAGCACATTAGTTTCAAGGTCACAACCAATCACAGGAAAACATTTTCCATGGAAAACATTTTTTGGAAAATGTTTTTTTATAGCAAATGTTTTTAACCAAAACAAACAGAGGCAGTGCACTTGAGCTATTGCGCACACACACCTATGCATATAGGGGGAAGAGAGAGAGAGAGAGATCTAAGAATTCTCATTGGTATATGCAATTGTCTACAGGCAAAAATTGGTCGAGAAAAAGAGTTAGAAGACACTATACGTCATCTCAGAGGAAAGAATGTTGATATTTATGCAGAAGTAGCTATGATCAAAGTAATGTCCTACTTCCAATGTCAATGAAATATTGGATATATTGCAACTAATAATGAAGAGCTTTTACATGTTTCACAGGAATATACAACAACCTTTCAACAACTCTCCACAGCCAACATTTTGACCTTGTTTGATCGGAGATATGCTCATCCACTTATTGTAAGGCATATATAGAAACTAGGGCAAATAACACTTGTAGTCCCTATAGTTTTACATCTTGTGTTAGTTTGGTTGTCATAGTTCTTATTGCATGAATTTTACCCTGGAAATTTTCAGATTGTGACAGTTTAGTCCAATTGATTATGCTTCTTAATAAATTGGATTGAAATCAATGGGCAATAGTCTATTCACTCTCCTCAAAGTGAATGAGGAGTGGGGAGCTCTATTTCCACACTTCACTTTTTCTCAATGCACACCATATTTTCTATTCAAATATTAACTGCCTAACAAAACCAAAGGTTTGGATATAGTTACCAAACAAAACCCCATGGTTCAACTATACCTTCGGTTCGATAGTTGATATCCGATCAAAAAAATAACAAAAGAATAGTGGTGTCCATTGAGAAAAAGTGGTCTGTGGAAATAAAATCACCCATGAGGGGTTGACGTCCAATTCCCCTTTTAAATGAACTACTATTCCCTTCATTTCTGTCCAATGTCCTCATGAATGTTATCAATTGGTCTAAATGGTCTAAATTGACACTATATAAAAGTTTCAAAGACAAAATTGACACAATTGGATCTACACGGACCAAATAAAACATAAGAAACAAATTACTGGGACCACATATATAATTTGCCCTAGAAACTAACCTGAAGTTCAACATTATGCTACCTTTCCAAGCCTTTTCTGATGTGCAATGAACATGTAAAATTGCTTTAGATTGGTGTTGGGTTAATGTTATTGCAACAATTTGGAGGGACCAACGGGATTTTGTATTATGCCAGTTCAATTTTTGAAGCAGCTGGTAGGTAAAGGTTAATGTTCCTTGGTAGTGTAATTGTTTGAAAATCTAGAGTTCGAGGAAGTTACTGAATTATTGTAATTGCTCATTACAGGTTGTTCAGCTAGTGTTGGGACAACAGCAATGGCAATCATTCAGGTTCTCAAATCCTATGTGTGTAGTTTTGATATGAACTCAGAAACCAATTATAGAATTAGACAGAATATACATATGAATGAATAAGATTTTACGAAGTTTATTAGTGGGACCACTTTTAAAAAATCTTATTCGTTCCTATGCATTTTGTGTCCAATTTTTGTATTTATAGACTTATTTGTGATATAGGATTTCATTCAATGCACTTTTAAGTAATGAAGAGTATGTTTTTGCAGATTCCCTTTACTGCTCTATGTGTATTCTTGATGGATAAATCTGGGAGACGTCCACTTTTGATGGTCAGTCTGGGAAATTTTATTATAACACTTTTGTCTGTTTTGGTAGAAAATGTTTTTGTTAAAAATATTTTTGTAGAATTTTTTTTATGTTTAATTGCAACCTTTGAAACTAATGTACTAGTGGTGGTGTTGGTGTGATGGTGGTGATAGTGTGGTGGTGGCATTGGTAAGACATTAGTCAGGAAATATTTTCTAAAATGTTCTCCACCTTTCAAAGTAGGAGACATTTTCTATCCAAATGAGTTGGTTTTCTGTCATACTTAGTGCCAAAAAAAGCAAAAAATGTTTTTCAAAAACGTTTTCTGCCAAAGAAAACAGAGCATTAACTTTTGGTTTTATGGATTGATGATCCTATATTGTGAGCGTTTGCAGGTTTGTGCAGCAGGAACATGCTTGGGAAACATTCTTGTTGGCTTGGCATTCCTCTTGAAGGTTTCCTGAAAAATAAATTCTCAACCCATGTGATTCATATTATTCCATTCATTTTAAAAATTACCATCTAATTCTTGAAATGCTACTTTTCATGAATAGGATCTTCATCACTCAATGGAGCTCAGTGCTGCACTTGTGCTAAGTGGCATTCTGGTAATGTGATGTAATTAACTTTTCTGATGCTTCTGCTTTCCATTTTCTGTTTTTGTTTTCAATTTTTTTTAGAAACTGAAAACGAAAACTTGTTTGGTATTTTGTGTTCATTTTCATAAAAGTGGAATTGATTCCAAAGTGGTCAAATTTTTTGTAAACAAAAAAAGGTGTTTTCATTTGATTTCGAAACTAATTTTCACTCTCTTCTCCCTCCCCCACTAGCTCCGGCCACTGACTGGCCGACCTTTGACGTGCTCCATCGACTTGCCAAAAAACTTGTTTCTTATTTTTTTTGTAAATAGAAAACTGAAAACTAACAACGTTATGAAATGATGTCTGTTCATTCGTGGCTGTGTGCTACTGCCCTGAAGACCATTGGCGATTGTCACTAGGACAGCAATTCACATAAATTCTTTTGTTTAAATTGAACAAAATCAAAATATTAATTAGAATGACCAAGGTCTTCATATATATATATATTATATTGTGTTTAACCTAATATTTTGAAGGAAAAAAAGGCTTGTATATTTGTTGATTATTTGATTCTATGATCAGGTATATTCTGTCTCGTTTTCACTTGGCGTGAATGGTACACCATGGGTTCTAATGGCAGAGGTAACTAAGCTATGCAATTTTTTTTATTTGAATCTTCTCCATTATTTTATGAGAATTGTAGCCAACTTCTAGAAGTGGAAAACTCAACCCTAAACTGTGAACCCGCTGAATTTCACCTGCTTGCAACCCATAAACTTGTTCAAATCCATAAATGGATTGCATCTTGCGTACCCATTTAAAATTAGGTTTAAATAGGTTGACATGGGTATCCATTGAGTTTGGATGAAAAATAAGCAACAAAGCAAGGAACCCACCACCACCGCTCCACCATCCCACCCCAAGCCCCGCCACCACCAAATCCGCCTCCTCCACCACCACCACCACACCAACCCCACAACCACCACCACCACCACCACCTCACCTCCACCAGCTCACAAAGTTAAATGTGTTGGTAAGATTGATTTGTTCAATCCGTGCCTAATTCAACCCAACTTGCTTAAACCCGTTTATTAAATGAGCGGGTTTATGTTGTTTAATTGCATAACTCATTTTAACCCACTCAAACCTAGATTTCTAACATAAGTAGAAAATTTTTAGCATAGATTGAATGATTTGGCTCTTATCTCAGATATTTCCGATAAATGTAAGGGGCTCAGCTGGAAGCCTTGTGACTTTTGCGAATTGGTTCAGCTCTTGGATTCTTACCTACAGTTTTAACTTCTTATTTGAATGGAGCTCAACAGGTGACATGCCTCTCTCTTTTGTGTGTTTTTGTGTGGTTTCTTGACTTGAATCTTTAATAGCTAATTAGGCGTTCACTACTTCAGGTATATTTTTCATATTTGCGACTATCTGTGGCTTACTTGTTCTATTCGTGGCAAAGTTAGTACCTGAGACGAAGGGTCGATCTCTAGAAGAAATCCAAGCATCGATGACCCATCTTTTGCAATGACCTTTCAATGATTTTTTATGATAATAGTGAAAGAGCAAATGAATAACTCTGTATTAATCTGTGTTATGTGTAATTTACAAAGAGAAATGCACTCTCTTTATAGAGAGGAGAGGACGCATCGGATGCCAAAGTGAGGCACCGAAAGTAGAAAGGAAAAGCAAAAGAAGAGCGTACTTTATATTACTTTACATAAACTAATGCTTACTTTATATTACTTTACATAAACTAATGCTAACATGCTAACAGCTTATACAATACACTAACATCCCCCCGCAAACTCAAGGAGGGAAAGCATCAATCAAGTTGAGTTTGGAAACAAGATCACTGAAGCGCCCAGGAGGATGAGCCTTGGTGAAAATATCAGCAAGCTGATCGGCAGAAGCAATAGGAAGAAGATCAACAGTACCACAGGTAACATGCTGGCGAATGAAATGATAATCAATCTCAATATGTTTGGTACGGTCATGAAAAACATCATTGTGAGCAATCTGAATGGCACTCTGATTGTCACAATAGAGAGAGGTAGGACCAGAAGAAGAAACACCCATATCAACAAGGAGCCAGCGAAGCCAGAGAAGTTCCTGAGTAGTGTCAGCAAGAGCCCGGTATTCAGCTTCGGTACTAGAGCGGGCAGTGAGGGATTGTTTTTTGCTACGCCAAGTAAGAAGAGAATCCCCTAAGAAGAAACAGAATCCCGTTGTAGAGCGTCGATCCGTAGGATCCCCAGCCCAATCAGCATCAGAAAAGGCACGCAGTTCAAGAGAGGCGGAAGCAGAGTAATGAAGACCATGGAACAGAGTGCCTTTGAGGTAGCGAAGGATACAAAGTAGAGCAGTATAGTGAGGAGTGCGAGGAGCCGACATGTATTGACTGACAATGTGAACTGCATAGGCAATGTCAGGATGAGTTACTGTGAGATAGACAAGGCTTTCGACGAGCTGGCGATAAAGAGTAGCATTAGAGAGGAGATCCCCATCGAGAGGAGTGAGACGAATCTGAGGATCAACTGGAGTAGAGGTAGTTTTGCAATCAGTAAGACCAGCACGAGCCAGAAGATGGGATGCATATTTGGCCTGGGACAAATAGGAGCCAGTAGAATCATGAGAGACTTCAAGGCCTAAGAAGTAGTTAAGAGTACCAAGGTCCTTCATCTCAAACTGTCGGTGGAGAAAACGTTTGAGGTGGAGAATACCAGCTGCATCATTACCAGTGATAATCATATCATCCACATACAGAAGGAGAAGAGTGGTACCATGAGTAGTAGTCCGTATAAAAAGAGCAGAGTCATAGGAGCTAGAGGTGAACCCGAAGTCATGAATGATAGAACTGAACTTAGCAAACCAGGCACGGGGTGCTTACTTGAGACCATAGAGGGCACGCTGTAGTTTGCAAACCTTATGAGGGGGAAAAATGGACCTCCTCAAGAAGATTACCATTGAGGAAAGCATTTTTGACATCCATCTGAAAGAGTTCCCAGTGGCGAGCAGCAGCAACAGCAAGTAAACTGCGAACAGAGGTAAGCCGAGCAACAGGGGAGAATGTTTTTTCATAATCAATACCATATTCCTGGTTGAAACCCTTGGCAACAAGACGAGCTTTGTAGCGTTCAATAGAGCCATCAGAATGAGTCTTGATTTTGTAAACCCATTTGCAGCCAATCGCAGTCTTGCCAGGAGGAAGATCAACAAGATCCCAAGTATGAGTTTTGTCCAATGCCTGGAGTTCATCAGTCATAGCTTGCTGCCAAAGAGGATTAGTACAAGCCTCACGATAGGAGGTAGGTTCATAAGTAGAAAAGGCAGCAGATCCAACAATATAATCACGAAGATGGATAGGAGGTTGAGTTACCCGGCGTGGTCGACCCGTAGGAGGATCGGTGGGAGGAAGAACCGGTAGAGAAGGAGGTGGTGCAATGAGAGGTGGACCTTCAGGAAGAGCAGGCTGAACGGGATCACTAGTGAACAAGGGCGTCTCAATGAAGGAGGAACCTGTATCAAAATCATCAGAGAAGAGATCTATAGAAGGATTAGTAAACAGTACATTAGTGGCAAGTGCGGGTAAGTGAAAGGAGGATAGGGAGGAAAACATTTGGTGCTCCCAGAAAACGACATATCGGGAGATACGAAGACGTTTAGAGAGAGGATCCCAACAGCGAAAGCCTTTATGTTCAATGCCATACCCAAGAAAGCAACAAAGACGAGAACAAGGTTCAAGCTTGGCGTGTTCATGGGATTGAAGCAGAACAAAGCAGGCAGAGCCAAAAACCCGAAGATTGGTGTATGGAGGGGGAGTGCCATGTAGACGTTCAAAGGGAGTTTGATTATGAATGACAGGGGTAGAAGCACAATTGATAGTGTAGACAGCAGTGAGGGCAGCTTCCTCCCAAAAGTTTCCAGGACAGGAAGAAGAGAGAAGGAGAGCGCGAGTAGTGTCAAGAATATGCCTATGTTTCCGTTCAGCACGGCCATTTTGTTGAGACGTGCCAGCACAGGAACGATGAGGCAGTGTACCATGACTCTAAAGAAAAGAAAGAAAATCTGAATCCCGATATTCCATAGCATTGTCAGAGCGAAAAAATTTGATGGTTTTGGAAAATTGGGTGTGGACCATTTGGGCAAATCTATAATAAAGGTGTTTAAGTTCAGACCGAGTTTTCATGAGAAAAAGCCAAGTAAACTTGGAAAAATCATCAATAAAAACAACAAAATAACGAGATCCCCCCATAGTAGTAGTAGGGGAGGGTCCCCAAATATCCGAATGTATAAGATCAAAAGGTGCATGGGAAACAGAAGTACTTTTATTGAATGATAAAGCAGGTTGTTTGGCAAGCTGACAGGGTATACAATCGAAATTATCTGGAATTACATGACCCAATTGTCCACTAGAAACCAAAGACTTTAAGCGATTAACAGAAATATGTCCTAAGCGACAATGCCAAAGATGAAAAGGAGATAATGAGGAAGCAGATACAGGAGCAGCGATCTGAGGAGAGTCAGGAACATGAAGGTGGATGAGTTTATAGAGACGTCCGTGCTTACGGCCGATCCCAATAGTCTGCCCTGTCTGAGGGTCCTGCACCAAACAATCAGTAGCAGAAAATGTGACAGTTAGACCAAGTTCACATAATTGACCAATAGAAATAAGGTTTAAGGTGAAAGTAGGGATATGATAAACTTGAGATAAAGATAAAGAAGATGTGGAAACAGTACCAACATGACGGACAGACATGAGAGAACCATCAGCAGTATGAATGGAGGGAATATGAGGAGATGAAGAGATGGAAGAAAATATAGTAGAACTGGAAGTCATATGATTACAACAGGCAGAGTCAAAATACCAAGAAGAGTTACCTGGGATCACAGACAAAGCAGTAAGAGGAGGTGTACCAGAAGGGGAGAGAAGGTGTTTGAACATGGCCTCTACATCCGTTTGAGAAAATAGAGGGGTAAACAGAGCAGGTGACTCAGAGAAACCTTCAGAGGCAGCAACAACAGTGTGATAAGACTAATTCCCGAAAGCAATAGTAGTGTGATGAGACTGATTCCCGGAACGATGAAAGCTCCCCCGGAAAGAACCACCGCGAGAGGAGTGGCTATTGGAGGATGAGCGGGAGGGATTGCGAAAACAATCTTGTTGCAGATGACCAGGACCAAGTTTGTTACAGTATCGACAGGATCTGACGGGGCAATTGACCAGGAGATGGGTGGAAGGAAGGCCCCGATTCTGACAATAGAGGCAGGCAGTGGTCCGCTGGGTAAATGATGGCCGGTACGGAGGAGTGGCAAGAACAGAGTCCACATGATGAGTTTTGAGAGGACCAAGACGAGTCTCCTCTGATAGTAGCTTAGAAATAGCTTGTTCAAGAGTGGGCAATGGATGGCGGTAAAGCAGAGAGGCACATACGGGCTCAAAGGAGGAAGTAAGGGCCATGAGAAAGTGCACCAACCGTTGCTGATTACGATAGGTAGTAAATAAAACAGCATCTTCTTGGTGAGGCCAAGTCGGTTCTGAAAGAGCAAGCTGCTCCCAAACAGAGTACATTTGAGAAATGAAGTCATTAATGGACTGAATGGATTCTTGGCGCATGCGGTGAAGTTGGCTCTGAAGTTAATATTGATGGGCAAGACCAGTAGTCTGGTATCGGTCTTTCAAAAAATCCCAGATGTCTTTTGCAGGAGTAGTTACAGAGTCAAGCTGAAAGCGACCAAACTAAAGATTGATAGAGGTAACAGAGGTATTGCGAAACCAGGTAATGATTTGGTAATTCTTACTGTCCCATTCCTCAAGTCGGTCTTCATACGTAGCAGTAGTAGTAGCAGTAATAGCAGCAGTGTCAGTGTCTTTCACCAGTTGGGTCACATCCCCGGTGATAATGCGCCAGAGCTTCTTTCCTTTGAGGAAGGAAGACATGGCTTGGGCCTACAGAACATAGTTGGAGCCATTCAAAATAACGAAAATAGGATGGGAGGCATCAGGACGATCCATAATAATAGTTGAGTAGAATCGACCTGTAGGAGCAAAAGTAGGTAAAACAGAGTGTACCAGTGAGTCCGGAAGGTCGAAAATAGCTAGGAAAGGTGTGCTATGCAGAGATGACGTCAGCAAATTGAAAAATGATGTCAACGGCGCACGTTAGCAGACTGGCGCATGCGCGGCTCACGGTAGCAGGATGGCGCACGGGGGTGCACGATAGCGGAACGGCGCAGGCGCGGCTCACGGTAGAGGGATGGTGCACGCGGGTGTACGATAGTGGAACGGCGCAGGCGCGGCTCACGGTAGAGGGATGGCGCATGCGGGTGCACGGTAGCAAATGCGGCGCACGAAAGAGCAGACCTGAAGGCGCGTGTGAGAGTGGCAACGGAAGCAGAGACATGCCGAGCACAAAGGCGGCGCGTGGGAGCGCGTGAAGGCGTTTTTGATGACGAGCGTGGTGTCGTTGGGAATTGTAAGGAGATTCCGAGCTGTTTGGTGCCGCGTGGGAGTGTGTGAAGGCGTTTCTGATGACGGGCGTGGTACCGTTGGAATCGTAAGGAGATTCCGAGCTGTTTGGTGTAGTGTCACTGTGTACGGGACTAAGCACCAAAATTGAAAAATGCCAGAATTGTATGACTGGGCTCTGATACCATGAAAGAGCAAATGAATAACTCTGTATTAATCTGTGTTATGTGTAATTTACAAAGAGAAATGCACTCTCTTTATAGAGAGGAGAGGACGCATTGGATGCCAAAGTGAGGCACCGAAAGTAGAAAGGAAAAGCAAAAGAAGAGCGTACTTTATATTTCTTTACATAAACTAATGCTTACTTTATATTACTTTACATAAACTAATGCTAACATGCTAACAGCTTATACAATACACTAACAAATAGTTTGGTATTCAAGATCACAATATAGTCCAGAAATCCTTTACAATGGAGGTGTATTTTCATCAAATAAGAGAATTGTTGAGTCAATTGTCCCTGGTTATGAAAATAATATTTTTAGCTATTTTTAACCAAGTTTTTGATTTTTCCCCATCTAAAATTTCCTTCTGAAATTTTTATTTTGCAGAAAAATCTCATTATGTAATCTCTGTCCATTTCAACTACTCTCTTATTTTAAAACGTATTAAGAAACAACAATTTGTTATACTTTTACAATAATTTGTTATGAATTTAAAGGGTGAGGTTGTGTATTGAATTTCTAGGGAGAAAACACAAGTCATTAATTTTCACCAGTTTATCACTTTTAATTGATTTGAGAGATTTTTGTTTTTAATTTTCAAATACACTTGTTAGCGTTTGCTTATTTTTATTTAATATTCATCAGTATATTTGTGTTTTTTTTAATATACTTTTTAAAACTATTTTACTTATTTTTAGATCTCTTTAAAAATTAAAAAATGTTGATCAAAATATGATTTTTTTTTTTAATATTAAAAGTGACAAAATATGAAAAATAAAAAATTTAAAAATTTTATTTGAAAATTCAAAATCAAACACGATGAGAGTGTGAACCAACAACTGGGAAGTGTCTAACTGAACAACTTTTATATTTGAACCAGCGAACCAGCCACTCAAACGTACATCATCATAAACGTACAACGAAATTGGGCCAGCCAAACGCGCATTATGACAACCTTCCACCACAAACAACAGCCTCCGATCACCACCACCAGGTGCACAACCAACTCCAACCATCATCTGCAATTGTTGAGAACACTTTGTGTGTACCAACAAAAATTTAGTATGCAACTTTCATAAAACAAAATGATATAGATTTTGTGCTTATGCCATTTCATATTAAAACAATCGTATCATGATTTATAATTTTTAAAATGTCACTATTATATTATTTTCTATACATATCTATCATTCAAGATTTTTTATATAATTAAAATAAAGTCATTCCCAAATTAATTTTTTTACAAAAAAAAAGTTATAAAGTTTAAAATTTGTTAAAAAAATCAATTTTCAAAAGAACACTTAGGTAACGTTTGATTTACTTTTTAAAACTCAACTCTTGTTTTAAATTATGATTTGGATGAAACATGTTAACTAAATATATTTTTAAAATACAATTCAAAATTACTTTCAAAACTCTTCTCTTCTCTCTCCTTTTTTTTTTTATAATTATTATTATTCAATCAATCAATTACTTTTTCTCTCTCCTCTCTCCTCTCACATTATATATATCAATCAATAAAAAAAAATTACAAATCGTCCTAGAATTATTTTCAAAATTTATAACCAAACAAATTTTCTCTTTTCAAAATCATGATTCAAAAACTCAAAACTCAAAACACAACTCTACACTCAAATCATGATTCTAAAACTAAACCAAACAGACTCCATTATTCAATGATTTGTAATGATTTTTACTAAATCTAAAATAGTGATAAATTTTCATAATTATTTCACAACCTTATATGATGTGATGAAAATCTTTTATTACAATCATGTAATAAAGAGTATCTCAATACCAAATTTTAAATTTATACACTTCACTTTCAAAATAAACTTCAAAGAGTAGTATTATGCAAACAAAAAAAATATATTAATATACAGAATGACTTAACATTTCAAAATAAAAATTAGTTATCAATTAAACGGTACCACAACATCATTTTCAGTGACAAATTCTATATAAATTTGTTGTAAGAATATATATATTTTCCCACTTGAGAATAACAATTCATGATACAATAATCATATTCAACTTGTTTTGTTTGGATTTTTAGAATTTATTTTTCAAAAAATCAAAAAAATTTATTTTTTATATTTTTTAATATTCTAAGTAATTCTTTAAATTTTTAAATACACTTAACACAAATATACTTAAAAAGTACAATATTTATGAAAAAAAATATTTAAAAATTGACTAAAAATCAAAAATATAAAAAAATACAAGAATTTAGTATATTTTTCATATTCATGTATATTTATTGATTTTTAAAAATATTTTTTTAAAATATTTTATTTTTTAAATACATTAGATGTATTAAAAAAATAAAAAAATTATTTAAAATTTTAAAAATATTTACTAAAAATAAAAAAAAATACAAAAAAATAAAAATTTAATTTTTAAAAAAATTAATTCAAAAAATTAAAACCAAACACACTGCCTCAGTTTGGGAAGTGGGTTGACTTTTTGACTTTTTGTTTTTTTAGCTATTTTAGTCTGGGCTAAAAAGCTTGGTTTGAGAAGGACTTTTTGACTTTTTTGACTTTTTTTTTTTAGAGAATAGTATAATGATTATGAGTTAAATGTGATGTTTTATTTGTTGTGACTCAAATAACTTATTTTATCTTTTATGATTAAAATAACTCCAAACCAACTTACCAACTTGCCAAACGGATAGTTACTGATTAGTTCTGAAGTCATGAAAGTTTGGAAATCCCAATCATTATTTTGTGTATGATCACTGTTCCTCTCTCTCTCTCTCTCTCTCTCTCTCTCTCTCATTAGATCCTCTTTTTCCATAGTTGAGAAGTATAGCAAAGAGAAAGAGAGAGAGAAAGTAAGCATGGAAGAAGAAGTAGCAACAACAAGGTCTCTTCTTGTTGCTGAAGAAATGGCTGACATTAATGACGGCGGCGATGCTGGTGGTTCTTCTTCCTCCACCACGGTGGTGCTCCTCTTTGGAACCTTTGTTGCCATCTGTGGTTTATTTGCTTATGGCTGTGCTGTAAGTATATCAGTTGGGTTTCACATTTGTTTTTTTTAAAATTTTATTTTAATAATTTTTTTCTTTTAAATTCCACTATATTAGATTAATCTGAAACATAGAATTAAACAATTATAAAAAAAAAAAAAAATCCCAAAAAGCTTGTTTTTTTTCAGATTTTTTTTTATTTTTTTTATTTTTTAGATTACAGATTAGATAACCTAAAAAGTTAAAAAATATATATATTTAGTGTGTTTGATTTTAATTTTCTAGAAATTGAATTTTTTGTTTTTGTTTTTGTTTTTTTTGTTTTTAGTGAATATTTTTAAAATTTTAAGTAATTTTTTTGTCTTTTTTAGATGTACTTTATTTAGATGTATTTAAATAGTAAATATTTGTGAAAAAATTTATAAATACACAAAAATATGAAAAATGTACTGAATTTTTATTTTTTTATTTTTAGTATTTAGTGATTTTTTTAAAGATTTTTTTTCACAAATATTATAATTTTTAAGTGTATTTACGTTAGGTGTATCTAAAAATTAAAAAATTACTTAAAATATTAAAAAATTCATTGAAAACAAAAAAAAAATACCGAAAATAAAAAATTAGAATTTTCTAAAAAGTGTTTTCTGAAAACCAAAACCAAATACTTTTTTCTATACTTAAAACAAAATGTGAGTTGTTGTCAAATTACCGAGTGTAGGGAATAATGCTCTTAAATCTTATATTTTATCTTCTTTATCTTTTCTTTTATTTATAGTCCATTTTTTTTTATAACATTTAGAAAACAAAAGAAAAATGAGGAGAATTATAATAGAAAAAGGAAGAAGAAATCATTATGTTTTATTTATTTATTATTATATGTTGGGTAAATTACATTTACTTTCCTGAGATTTCTCACAATTACGAAGACATCTTTATAATTTTAATAATTACACTAACATTCCTTACTTCTAAAATTTTTATCAAAATTACTCCTATTGTTACTCACTATTAGGCTATTTAATAGAATTTGTTGATTTCATGATGTCCTAGGTTAAAATATCAAAATGACGAAATTGCCCATTAATTATCTTATCTATTCAAATAAAAAATTTCACTGCCTTCTCTGCGATTTTGCATATATATTATCAAAAAGCTATATATATATTAACATTATTTAATAAAATTCTTAAATTTCATACAATATTAAATAAAAATCTTAAATTGTTGGGACATAATTAAATAATTTAATAGAAAAAAAACTTAATTTCATTGATAAAATACTTAAAAATAAACAATCTCTCTAAAATTAATATTAGATAACATCCTAATAATTTAGGGCGAATTACACTAACAGTTTCCATAGTTTGGGGCTTGTGTCACTTTGGTCCTTGACTTTTCAATTATGACACATTTGACCTTGAATTTTGAATCTTGTTCCAAATAAGGACAATTGAAGATACTATTACTCAATTTCAAGGGCAAAGTCGTCAATTTGATAAAATATAAACTAATTTGACAAAATTAAATGCCAAAAAAATATTTTTGAATTTTTAAAAATTATTTTTATCCACCAAAGATAAAATGATTTAAAATTGATAAATCTTCTAGTCATTTTTTTTACCAAATTAATTTTTATTATGTGCTTGGATGATGATAATGTAATGGGTGATTGTTAGGCTTTTAATGTGTAATTGATATATTTAATATATGAAATATTTTTAGTTTTGGATTTTTTTGATTTAATGGATTGATTTAATAATGATATCAAAATGGTCGCCATATTTGACTTTTGAAAAAATATAAACGAATTTAATGAAAATAAAAACAACCATCCATTACATAATCATCATCCAAACACATAATAAAAATTAATTTGGTAAAATAAATAAATAAATGTCTAAAAGATTTATTAATTTTACATAATTTTATCTTTAGTGGGTAGAAATAATTGTTAAAAATTCAAAAATATTTTTCGACATTTATTTTTGTCAAATTAGCTTATATTTTATCAAATTGACGAATTTGCCCTTGAAATTGAGCAATGATTTCTTCAATTGTCCTTATTTGGAACAATATTCAAAATTCAGGATTAAATGTATCACAATTGAAAAGTCAGGTACTAAAATGACACAAGATCCAAACTATAGGGACTGTTAGTATAATTTATCCAATAATTTAATATAAGACTTATTTTACACTGCATAAACAACGCAAAATTTATCATTTTAAGTAATGCATTTATTATTTGGATTTTTTTTGTAAAGTTCAAATAAATGGATTAATTTTTTTTCTAGCAATTTGCATTACTTATTTATTTATATGTAAAAAAAATATTATTTTATCTTTTCTCAATCATATATTATTCTAAAATTTTTTTTTTTTTTTTGAGTCGTTAAGACTTCGTTTGTTTTGACATAAAAAATTTTCTTTTAACTTGATTTTACATAGAAAAAATAATTTTGTTTTTGTTTTTGTTTTTCAGTGTTTGGCTGGTACTTGAAACAAAAACATTTTATTGCCTAAAAGAGAAATTTTGATTCAATAAAGTGTCATTTATTACTTTTTAGTGAGTTACGATATTTATTTGAAAATGTTAAATGTGTTAAAAAGATAGTGAGTGAGAGTCAATTTTGTAAAAATTGACTTATGAAATTTTTAAAAGTAAGTCATTTTTGAAAAAACGATGCAAAAATATTTTCTTTAAAAAATATTTTACTTGAGTTTTGTTCAACCAAACAACGGAAAATAAGTAAAATATTTTTGAGAAAAACATTTTACATCAAAACAAACGGAACCTGAACTTCTAGTCGATGCATATTTAAAAAAACACATGTGAATATTTATTACATAATTAAAAAAATTAAAAAATAAATATAGAAGTAAAAAAATTTAATCGCCTCGCATTAAATCAAAATTAGTTGATAGGGAATGAATGATCAAGAAATCATTTGAGAATAATAAACAATTCAAGCAATTTGTCATTTTTTACACCTAAAATTAAAATTAATATTTACTTGAATGGATAAATTATTTGTACTCAAATAATTTATATATATGTTGCTGATTCTGCAGATCATGGTATGTGGTGGTTTAGCATTCATGTTCTTCGTTGGAAATATCTTTACCTGGCACACATTCAGGGAGGGGGATGCAATTACCAAAACCACGGGGTACTAATGTATTAAGACAAACCTTAGTGGGTGTCAATATAATTTATCCATGAATAAACAATGAGCAATTGTTGTCCTTCAACCATACATAATCTACCTAGTTAGAAGTTAGATAATCAAGTTTTTCCACTTGGTCCAAGTTTGGTCATAGTAAGCCTACCCATCACATGTCAAGTATTCTCCCGTCTCTGAGGGATACAAATTTATTAAGATAATTTGATTATATTATGGACCATCTAATAAATTGGATCAATTATCTAATTCGTGGAGTAGAGTTGAGCACTGGCCATATATAAGCTCATTTAGTCTTCGTTTAGGAAGAGTTAAAATAGTCGGACTTTTTTATTATTTTAGCCTCATTTGGTTTTTATTTTTATTTTTTTTGACTTTTGTGAAAAAAAAAGTATAATGATTATTTTCGATATGACATTTTATTTTATTGACTTATGTAGCCAATTTTGTCTTTTGTACTTTTTTTTAACCAAAAATCCATTGCCGAACATAGCTTATTGGTATGATTGCTTTGTAGAGCGGATATTCATCTCCTGCCGAGTCTGGAATTATGGAAGATCTTGGCCTCTCTACTGTGGAGGTTGGTAGTAGTACTTTTCCCATTTTACCAAACAAACACAAAACATTGATTTGGAGTGTTACTTTGGTGTGAAAATTGCGGGTGTAAGTAGTTTTACATTTGGTAAGGCATTACAACTTTTTATCGATGAACTCATGTCCTTTGTGAAGGAAAAGCTTTAGTTTTGATGTTTTGAAGAGGTAAGAGTGAAAGAACATTGTAAAACATTTTTGTTACTTTATACTTTCAGCATGATGTTTTGGGAAAATTTGGTGAATTTTTGGGGATTATAAGACCAAATAATGCGTATTCATGAAATCAGTTTGACAACGGATACAGCATAAATTCACAAAACAGATAAACTTACGCCAAGTATTTTGAAATTCATCCCACCTCCACGTTAAATGATACTACAGTGCTAAATCATACAAATCCAATATATTTCTTCTTTTAAGCTCTTTATTCTATATTTTTTCTTTCTTGAACTAACCTTTGGTCAATAATTTATTTTTCTTTTTTCTTCATTTTCTTTTTGAGTAAACTGTCAATATTTTAATGTTCTTTATAGTTCTACTTTATTTATTGCCTTTATATTTTATGGTGTTGAAAAATACAATGAAGCATTAGAGACCAAGAAGCACTAGCACTAGCAATTCCACGCTTCGTCAACAAAGCCCTTTTACTCCATCGAAGTAGGAACATATGAAAAATAGTGTTCAAGTTTTATTTTTATTTTTCCAGAGTTTCAACAAAACAAGCCTGAAGATGTTTGGGATATGCTTTCTTTTGAAAAGAATATAAAAGAATGTTTGGCTATCCTTGACTAAATCAAATCAAATTGTACCAGTCCAAATAGTTCTGTCATCATGGTCTAGCCTCAAAAAACTTTTCCACTATGAATTTGTTATTCATGGCTTGAGCCATGTTCAGACAGCAGAGTGAAGTGCTTTGCATTTCTATGTTGGCTCGATCTTGTTCAATTTCTCTCGTCATCATTGTGCAGTATTCAGTTTTTGCTTCAGTGATGACGATTGGAGGAATGTTAGGCGCAGTCGTAAGTGGCAAATTAACAGATCTGACTGGCCGGAGAGGTGTAAGTTTTTTGCTTGTCCTCTAGATATGTTTATGCCTAATGTGACATTTTCATTTTAATCTTAATACTATCTCTTTGATTATTATCAATTTGTGTTGATTTGGCAATGCAGGCAATATGGTTCAGTGACATATTTATCACCGTGGGGTGGCTTGCAATACTGTTGGCCAAGGTTTTTTACTATCCTTCCTTTCTCCTCCTGAGCGTATACCAAAATTTAATTGATTTATGTTGCAATTGTAGATCCTTTTTCAGACATCCTTTTACAAATCAAAAGGAGCATTAATATTTCTTTGAAAACGAATGACATCTAGTTGAACCCTTTTTTTCCCCTATGTAATTAACTTTTAGTTTGTTGCACGTATGCGGTGTGGCATGATATTGACCTTGATTAAATTTAAAATATCATTGAAACAGGACATTGAGAGTTCATGTAATTGAATTTATTCTTGCTGAAGTTTCTCTAGAAAGTGACTAGTGTACTGTATATATTTGATGTTCATTGTAAATTACTTGAATTTCATAATCCAAATCAAGTCAAAGCATTTTTTTTTTAAACTTTTGTTTCTACTTTCTGTTTGCAAAGGGTTCTTGGTCGCTCGACCTTGGAAGATTGTCAATGGGATTTGGATATGGGATTCTTCCATATGCGGTAAGCATACGACCATTGCATTTCATATTTGATTTACTGATAATAACTCTCGTAAAGAATAATGTGGCTTGCATTTTTATCTACAAGGCGCACGTGTATATCGCAGAAATCACACCCAAGAATATTCGGGGAGGATTTGCAGCAGCTGGCTCGGTAAGCAAAACACTAGAGGTTGCGTTTGGTAATGCCATCAATTTTATGTTTTCTGTACAGTAAACATGTTTTTGTTTTTTTCCCTAAAAAATGATACACAAGAATCATGTTTGGTACGCAATGTTTTCAAATAAATAAATAAATAAAATGAAATGTTTTAAAATTGATACAATAAACAATTGAGGTAGTGAGTTGTAAAAGGGTATTTTCATTGAGGGGTCAGGATGAGGTATGTGGGTTGTAGTTCTGCGGGTAAGGAAGAGGGGGATGTAGTTTATTGGGAATGATGGAGTGGGAGTGGTCTTAAATAATAGTATCAGTATACGTATCAATGCCAGCGATATGGTCATAAATAGGCCAATATTGGCCAATACCGGCCGATATTGGACAATACTGGCTGATATATCAGTATCGGAAGTCTAAAATTCCAATACATATCGGTTGGTATTTAAAACCCAGGCTACATGTTGCAGGGGCTGAGTGAGAGGCGTTTTCAGGTCTTGGGGTTGAGGAGGAAAAGGTTGCAATTCTTGGGGAGTGAAGGTGATAGGGGGTTGGAGTAGTGGCGGCTAGTATCAGGTAAGAGAGTTGTAGGTGGGGGTGGGGACTTGGGGTAAGGGTTGTGTGAGAGGGTGGTTTTCTGGTGGCTGGCGGTGCCATCGTTGTCTTCGTTGCTATTGTCAGGGGGGAGTGAGGGAATTGAATGGAGGGGAAGAGGGAGAGGGAAGCTAGGGAGTCTATTGGAATTTCAATTTTCTCAGGAATTTAAGCGATAGGGATCTCTTGAGTTGGCATCCTTGTTGTCATTGATTGATGGGATTTCATTATCTTCATCTAGCAATACAAGGGTTTGGAGTATCGTTCCTTCGGGGGTTTTTCATGTAAATCTTTGTTTGATAAAGCTTCTGCTCAATTGTTTCCCCTTCACAAGAAAATCTAGAAAGCAGTTGTTTCCCATAAAGTGAAGTTTTTTATGTGGTCCTTAGCTCAAGGAGGTGTCATGACCAATGATCTCTTCTAAAGGACAAGGCCTAATCATTATCTTTGTTCTTAATGGTGCATGATATGCAAGAGGAGTTTGGAATCGGCGGATCATTTATTTCTCCATAGTCCGGTTCAATCTGTGTGATGATCAGTGGGTTGCTCCGAGGGAATGCACACACATGCTTCTTCTTAGGTTTGCAGGGTTTGGAGGCAATAAGAGAGCCAAATCTTTGTGGTCCTCTATTGTTGTTGCTATCTTTTGGTCTATATGGTTGGAGAGAACTACAAGGATCTTTGATGGAAAGGAGTCAGATGCTGAATCATTATGGGACAAGGAAGGATATTTGGCTTCACTTTGGGACCTTTTAAAGGAGTTCCATTTTTCTTGATTTCTAGGGATTGGGCTGCTGCTTGCCATTCTTAGTGTTTGGTTTTCTTGTTTATTTTCTGTTTTTGTTTTGGCACTTTTCATTATTTAAGGACTCCTTGTCCTCTTTCCCTTTTCTTGCTTATGCTTAATAATATTCTTTGTCGCTTTTCAAAAAAAAAAGGAAAGAAAGGGAAGCTAGTTTACAAAACAAGTGAATGCGACTTTCCTTGTCAAAATTTCAAAATTTTGAAAACTGTTTCCACATTTTCACAACAAAAATGGTTAATCAAACATGGTTTCATAAATTGTTTTTAGAATATTTGAAAACAAAAACAGAAAATGGAAAATCAAAATATTACCAAATGGGCCCAAATAGATTTGGTTTTGGATTCAATAATTAACCTTCATTTATAGGTTTATATATATGTTGCTGATTCTGCAGATCATGGTATGTGGTGGTTTAGCATTCATGTTCTTTGTTGGAAATATCTTTACCTGGCGCACCTTGGCTATTTTTGGTAACTTTGTGTTGTCTTTGTATCGTTCAATACTGTCTGAAAGCAGGTCAATCTTAGTGATTTGAATTTTGTTATGTCTACAGGAATGATGCCGTGTTTGGTACAATTTTTAGGCCTATTTTTCATACCAGAGTCTCCAAGATGGTTGGTGAGTTTGATTCAACTTCCTTTCTATTTTTTTAAATAGTTATATTTGGGAAAATGCTACATATAGTCACATTTTACCTTTAGACACAAGTGGGGTATGAAATGACATTACATATAGCATTACTTGTATCTCACAAAATGTTTCTTACCACCATCACCACCATCATCCTCTCCTCCCAAACTACCACCACTACCATCCCCCCAGCACCTAAACATCACCACTACCACCACCACCACCACCACCACTAATACAACCACCAACATATTGGTTTCAAGGTCACAACCAATCATAGGAAACGTTTACTAGAAAATATTTTTGTAGAAAATGTTTACCCTCAATAAATGTTTTATGCTAAAACAAACGGAGGCAGATTATTCTTGGTGCGCTTGAGATATTATGCACACACAGACATAATCACAGAGAGAGAGAGAGAGAGAGCATTGGTAAGAATTCTCATTGGTATATGCAATTGTCTACAGGCGAAAATTGGTCGAGAAAGTGAGTTAGCAGCTACTATACGTCGTCTCAGGGGAAAGAATGTTGATATTTATGCAGAAGTAACTGAGATTAGAGTAATCTCCGACTTCCAATGTCAATGAAATATTGAATATATAGGCATTGCAACTAATAATGAAGAGTTTTTACGTACATCACAGGAATATACAAAAACCTTTCAACAACTCTCCAAAGCCAACATTTTGACTTTGTTTGAACGAAGATATGCTCATCCACTCATTGTAAGTCATATGTGAAAGCTTAAGCAAATTACATCAGTAGCCCTTGTTGTTTACTTCTTGTGTCAGTTTAGTCATCGTAGTTTTAATTGCGTCAATTTTACTCTTGAATTTTTCACATTATGACAATTTAGTCCAATTGATAATGCCCTTTAGAAATTGGGCTGAAATCAAGAGGCAAAACAATCTATCCACTCTCCTCAAAGTAAATGAGGGGTGGGGAGCTCTATTTCCACACCACTTTTTCTCAATGCACACTAGTTTTTTTCATTTGGATATTAATTACCAAACAATACCAATGGTTTAGATACCAATTACTAACCGAAACCCCATGGTTGTTATAGTTGATATCGGATAGAAAAAAAGTGGTGTGCACTGAGAAAAAGTAGTGTGTGGAAATAGAATCACTAATGAGGGGTTGATGCCCAATTTGAAATAGTCGATTCTTTTTTGAATGGACCATTTTGCCCTTGATTTATGTGCAATGTCTTCATGTATGTTATTTATTTGTTTGAATTGGCCCAGTATAAAAGATTAAAGGACAAAATTGATACAATTAGAGCTACAAGGACCAAATAGACATAAGAAACAAATTACAAGGATCGCATTTATAATAGAAACTAATCTGGAGTTTGGTATTATGCTACCTTTCCAAATTCCAAGCCTTTTGTGATATGTAAAATTGCTTTAGATTGGTGTTGGGTTAATGACACTGCAACAATTTGGAGGGACCAACGGGCTTTTGTATTATGCTAGTTCTATTTTTGAAGCAGCTGGTACGTAAAAGTTAAGGGCCTTCGGTTGTGTAATTGTTTGAAAATCTGGAGTTTGAGGAAATTGATGAATTATTGACTAATAACTCATTACAGGTTGTTCAGCTACTGTTGGGACAACAGCCATGGCAGTCATTCAGGTTGTCAAATCCTATGTGTGTAGTTTTGATACATACGTAGAAGCTGATTATAGTTACTGACACAAGATACACGTGAATGAATAAGATTTTATGGAGTTTATTAGGGGGTCCACTTTTGAAAAATCTTTTTTCGTTCATATACATTTTGTGTCCAGTTTCTGTATTCGTAGACTTATTCTAGGATTGATATAGGATTTTGTTCAATGCAGTTTTAAGTAATGACAAGTATGTCCTTTTTGCAGATTCCCTTTACTGCTTTGTGTATATTCTTGATGGATAAATCAGGGAGACGTCCACTTCTGATGGTCAGTTTGGATGTAATAAAACTTTGTTTTGGCAAAAAATATTTTGTGCGAAAAGTAGTTTTGTTAGAAAATGTTTTTTTTTAATGTTTAATTGCGACCTTGAAACTAATGAGCTAGTAGTAATATTAGTTGTGGTGTTGGTGTGGTGGTAGCAGAGGGGTGGGGGTGGTGATAGTGGTGGTGGCAACGACGGTGGTAATGGTTGGAGGATAGTGGTTGTGGTAATGGTGGGGCGACAGCAGTGGTGGCAACGGTGGGATGGGGTGGAAGTGGTGGTGCTAGTGTGGTGGCATTGGTAAGACTTTAGTCTGGAAAATGGTTTCCATCTTTCATAAGTACTGAATGTTTTCTGTTCAAATATGTTGACTTTCTATTGACTTTAGTTTTCCGTCATACCAAATGATGAGCATTCCACACCATGTGTAGGTGGTTTTTTGGAAGTCAAGAATGGAGGCTACAGAAGTTCTTTTTCAACTTAGGGTGGTTGTGTATTAAGCTTGCCATTTATGTTTATGGTTGATTGTTGGCAAGCAAATGTTGAACTTTGGCACTCCCGTTTGTGTATAAAATGGGAAGAGGTGAGCTTAGTTAGATCATCAGAAAAGAGAAAGATAAAGCAAAGAGTGTAATCTGTGAGTGAGAGTGCTATAGAGAGAGAGTGAGGTGTGAGTGTTGTAAACTCCTTCTGGGAAAAATTCTATAGTGGATATCTCTCCTGTGGACGTAGGCTATTGCCAAACCATGTAAATTTCTTGTCTTTTTTCTGTGTGTGATTGATTTCTGGGTATGTCTAATCCTAACAAGTGATATCAGAGCCTCGTTGGTTGATTTTTCAAAAAAACAGGGTGTGTTTTTTCAAAATTGTCAGAAATCAAGTTGCTCGAAATTCACTTTTGAGCATATTGGGAGGAAGCTCTCGACGAGAGGAGTCTAGACGCCACGTCAGCGCCAAATCAACGCAACGTGTCTGCCAAGTCAGCACCATGTCATCGCCACGCTAGAGCCACGTCAGCACCACGTGTCTGCCACGTTAGCACATTATTGACTAGCCAACCTATTGAGCTGATTCGACCCGACCCAGAAGCAGAGGGATTATACGGTGCTACGCAGCTAAGGTACATCTGCAGGTCTGAACCATCGAACTTATTTTGGCTAAATCTGAGCCATTTGAAGTCCGATTTTGATGATCCAATAGTGGTTTCCAACTATTTGGAGTATTCCGGAGAGATCCGTACGGTCAGATTTTTGAATCAGAGTTTCTGTAAAAAGTAAGAAGATGATGGAGGAATCCACATCAAGTTCAGGATCGATGATAAAGTTAAATCCTTCCAATTATGCAATTTGAAAGCCGCAAATGGAAGACATCCTATATTATAAAAACCTGTTTGACCCTATTGCTCTAAAAGGGGTTAAATCGGAAGAAGTGAAGTATGAAGACTGGATAAAGATAAACCGGAAGATTGTTGATTGTATCAGATAATGGATAGACCACTGTGTGTTCCACCATGTCGCCCAAGAGACAAATGCATATGTTCTCTGGACAATGTTAGAAGGAATGTACCAATCAAAGACCGCCCAAAACAAAGCCTTCGTGATGAGAAGGCTTATAAATTTGAAGTTGAAGAATGGTGTGTCTATCGCCGAGCGCACCAATGAATTCAAGAATCTGGTGAATCAACTTGCAACCGTCAAGATGCCCTTGGACGATGAAATGCAAGCCGTACTACTGCTCAGTTCTTTACCGGATAATTGGGAGACATTGGTGGTTTCTCTCAGCAACTCTGCACCAGAGAGGAAGCTGACCATGAGCATGGTCACGGATGCCATGTACAATGAAAAGACAAGGAAGAAATACATAGGAGGTAATCAGTCCCATGCTCTTGTCACAGAAGATAGAGAAAGAGGAAGAGGAAGAGGAAGAGGCAGAGGCAGAGGCAGAGGCAAAGGAAGAAGCAAGAGTAAAGGCAAATGGAACAACAGGAGTAAATCCAGAGACAATAAAAGTCAAGGTAACTCCAGCTTCACTTGCTTTCACTGTGGCTAGGAGGGTCACATAAAGAGGAACTGTCCAAGCAGGAAAGATAAAGATCAAAGCAGTAAGTCAAAAGGAGATGAGAACACGACAACCACAATAACTAATGAAATACTTCTTGCAGTTGGTGAAGAGAAGGATTGCCTTTACGTGGCTGACCATAGCTATACAGAGTGGGTGATAGACACAGTTGCATCCTATCACTCCACTTCCCACAGAGAACTCTTCAGCTTGTACAACGTTGGAGATTTTGGCACTGTTCGAATGAAAAATTCTAGGTATTCGAAGATTGTGGGCATTGGAGACATTAGTGTTCAGACTAATGTCGGACACAAGCTGGTTCTTAAAGATGTGAGGCATGTTCCAAATTTGTGCCTCAATCTTATCTCCGGAAACGCCCTGGACCGACAAGGCTATACAAGTACACTCGGAAATGGCCGTTCGAAGCTGACAAGAATAGCTTTGACAATTGCCAGAGGAGAGATGTCTTCAACACTGTACAAGACTCAAACGAAGATCTGTTTGGGAAGTCTTAACGCAGCAGAAGACAAGGAGTCACCAGACTTATGGCACAGAAGATTGGCTCACACGAGTGAGAAGGGATTGCATATGTTGGCAAAGCAATTCAAGATACTCTTATCCAAAGGGAATGCCCTGAAGTCGTGTGATCATTGCCTTTATGGCAAGCAGCATCGAGTATCATTTAGTTCAACGAGCAAGAGGAAAACAGAATTGCTTGGTATGGTATACTTAGATGTTTGTGGCTCAATCGAAGTGGAGTCACTTGGCGGCCGTAAGTATTTTGTGACCTTCATTGATGATGCATCAAGGAAGTTTTTTTATGGGTGTATTTCTTGAAGACGAAGGATGAGGTATTCTAGTACTTTCAGGAGTTCCATGCAATGGTGGAAAGAGAGACTGGGAAGAAGTTGAAGTATCTTCACACAGACAATGGTGGCGAGTACACTTCTAATGCTTTTGAAGCATATTGTGCTAGCAGAGGTATCCGACACGAGACAACAGTTCTCGGTACCCCATAACACAATGGTGTGGCAGAAAGGATGAACCGCACTATTGTTGAAAGAGTCAGATGCATGCTCAAAATGGCAAAGTTGCCAAAGTCATTCTGGGCTGAAGTCGCCCGTACAACCTGTTACCTCATCAACAGGTCGCTTACAGTCCCGTTGAATTTTGCGATACCTAAGGAAGTCTAGTCCAGAAGAAAGGTATCATATTCTCACTTGAGAGTCTTCAGATGTAAGGCATTCGCACACATCTCCAAGGAAAACAGATAGAAGCTTGATGACAAGTCCATTCCATGTATATTTGTGGGTTATTTAGATACAGCATTTGGGTACAATTTATGGGTCCTAGTGAACAAGAAGATGTTTAGGAGTAGAGATGTTGTGTTCCAGGAAGACCAGACAATAGCAAATTTTGAGAGGTCTGCAAAGTCTAGAGATGTCATCACTCCAAACTTGTTCTCATCTCCCGAGCCATCACAAAATGCTAGATGTGATGATGTACAATAAGAAGTGCTAGAGTTGCAGGATCCTATGCCAGAAATTAAGAATCAGGAGAAAAGAGATGAAGACCCGTATGAAGAGGGTGTTGAGCAAGGGGGAGCAACCCCCTAAACCAAAGGCAACTGAACCTTAGTTGCGGAGATCTAGAAGAGTTGTCGTGCCATCAACCAAATATCCCGCTTCTCAGTATGTTCTGATTACTGATGAGGGGGAGCCTGAGAGTTTTTCGGAAGCAAAGAGTCATACAAAGAAAGATTGCTCAATACAAGCCATGAAGGAGGAGATGAGTTCTTTGCAGAAGAACCACACTTATGAGCTTGTTCCACTTCCAAGAGGCAGGAGAGCCTTGAAGAACAAATGGGTATATAAGTTGAAGAAAGATGGCAATGGTAAACTACTACAGCATAAAGCTCGCTTTGTGGTCAAAGGTTTTGGGCAAAAGAAGGGAATTGATTTTGATGAGATCTTTTCTCCAGTCGTGAAGATGGCTTCCATTTGAGTAGCTCTAGAATTAGCAGCTCGCTTGAATCTAGAGGTAGAACAGATAGATGTCAAAACTGCCTTTCTCCATGTGATTTGGAAGAAGAGATATATATGGAGCAACCAGAAGGATTTGAAGTTTAAGGGAAACAGAACCTAGTCTGCAAACTGAAGAAGAGTCTCTATGGCTTGAAGCAGGCGCCAAGACAGTGATACAAGAAGTTTGATTCATTCATGGGGGATCACGAGTACATAAGAACAGTAACAGACCAGTATGTATATTTTCGAAGGTTTTCGGATGGAAACTTCATCATCCTACTGTTGTATGTCGATAATATGCTGATCATCAGACAGGATACTGCTATGATCAACAAGTTGAAAAATGACTTGTCGCAGTATTTTAACATGAAGAATTTAGGCCTAGCACAGCAAATTTTGGGCATGAAGATTGTTCGTGGCAGGAAAGTCAAGAAGATATGGCTGTCACAGGAGAAATATGTTGAACGGGTGATTGAGAAGTTTAACATGAAACATACCAAGCCAGTCAGCACACCACTGGCCAACCATTTCAAGGTAACAAAACGTTCGTGTCCCACGACCAGCTCTGAAAGGAAAGAAATTGAGGCAATCTCTTGTTCTTCCGCAGTAGGAAGTTTGATGTATACAATGGTGTGTACCCAGCCAGATACAGCTCACGCAGTTGGCGTTGTGAGCAGATTCCTCGCCAATCCAGGAAAGGAGCATTGGGAGGTAGTCAAATGGATTCTTCGGTAGTTGAAGGGAACTTCAAAGATGTGTTTATGTTTTGGGGGAGCTAAACCAATTTTGGAGAGTTTTACAGATACCGATATAGCGGGTGATCTTGATGGTAGAAAATCTACATCAGGATTTCTGTTCACCTTTATTGGGGGAGCTATTTCATGGCAGTCCAAACTACAAAAGTGTGTTGCTTTATCTACAATAGAGGCAGAGTACATTGTTGCCGCAGATGCTGGAAAGGAAATGTTGTGGTTAAAGCGGTTTCTCCAAGAATTGGGTCTACAGCAGGAAGAGTACAAGGTACATTGTGATAGTCAGAGTGAAATTGATCTGAGCAAGAATTCCATGTACCATTCACGTACAAAGCACATTGATGTTCCGTATCATTGGATACGTGAAGTGATGGAGAAGCAGCTATTGGAACTGGTCAAGATCCACACAGAAAAGAATCCAGCCGACATGCTTACAAAGGAGGTCTCGAGAGGCAAACTCGAAGTATGCAGGGACATTGTTGGGATGGACTTCCAATAAGAATTCTACTTCTCATAGGTGTGGAAGGGAGAATTGATGAGCATTCCACACCATGTGAAGGTGGTTTTTTGAAAGTCAAGAATGGAGGTACAGAAGTTCTTTTTCAACTTAGGGTGGTTGTGTATTAAGCTTGCCATTTATGTTTATCGTTGATTGTTGGCAAGCAAATGTTAAACTTTAGCATGCAAATGTTGAATTTTGGCACTCCCGTTTGAGTATAAAATGGGAAGAGGTGAGCTGAGTTAGATCATCAGAAAAGAGAAAGATAGAGCAGAGAGTGTAATCTGTGAGTGAGAGTGTTATATAGAGAGAGTGAGGTGTGAGTGTTGTAAACTCCTTCCGGAAAAAATTCTATAGTGGATATCTCTCCCGTGAACGTAGGCTATTGTCGAACCACGTAAATTTCTTGTCTCTTTTCTGTGTGTGATTTATTTCTGGGTGTGTCTAATCCTAACACCAAATACTAAAAAATGTGAGAAATGTTTTTAAAAAAAAATTTCTGCCGAAACAAGCAAGCTTAAATTTTATTTTTATAAATTGATGATCCTATGTTTTGAGTGTTCGCAGGTTTGTGCAGCAGGAACATGCTTGGGAAACATTCTTGTTGGTTTGGCATTCCTCTTTCAGGTTTCCTCAAAAATAAATTCTTTGCCCATGTGCTTCGTTGTCTTATTCCACTCAATCTAAAAATGACCATCCAATTCTTAAAATAATACTTTTCATGAACAGGATCTTCATCTCCCAATGGAGCTTAGCACTACACTTGTGCTCAGTGGCGTTATGGTAATGTGATGTAATCATGTAATTAACTTGTCTAATGCTTTGTTCTTTTTTTTCTTCTTCTTCTTCCTACTTTTTTTTTTTTGGGGGGGGGAAAAGTGGAATCGATTCGAAGGTCTTCAAAATTTTGAAAAAAAAAGGTGTTTTCATTTGTTTTTAAAACAAACTTTCACTCTCTCCCCTCCCCAACCACCTTCGGCCACTGCAGGCCGATCTATGGCATGCTCCGGAGACATGTCAAAAAACTTGTTTATTATTTTTTGTAAACAGAAAACAAAACACCATTGGTGATTGTCACTAGCATAGTAATTCAGATGAATCTCAATTGAACAAAATCAAAATATTATTTAGAATGACAAAGGGCTTTCTTTGTCATATATATATATATATTGCGCTTAACCTAACATTTTGAAAAAAAATGTGTTGTATATTTGTTGATTATTTGATTCTATGATCAGGTATATTCTGCCTGTATGTCACTTGGCATGAATGGTATACCATGGGTTATACTGGCAGAGGTAACTAAACTAACAAACTTATTTATTTGAATCTTTTCCATTATTTAATGAGAATCGTAGGCGACTTCTAGAAGTGGCAAGATCAACCCAAAACTGTAAACTTGCCCAATTTCACCTGCTTGAAACCCATTTAAACTCGTTCAAATCCATAGATGGGTTGCACTTTGCGAACCCATTTAAAATTGGGCTTAAATAAGTTGGACATGGGCATTCATTGAGTTTGGATGAAATATAAGCAACAATGCAAGGAACCCCGCCACCACCACCTCCACCTACACCTACACCTACACCTTCACCTTCACCATCCCACCACCTCTACACCAACCTCCACCTCCATCCCACCATCACCACCCCCCACGACCTACACGATGCACCTGCTCTACCACCTCCACCACCACATCCACCCCAAGTCCACCAGCACCTATACTTTTACCTAAACCACCACCACCACCACCACCCCAATCCCAACCCCAAAACCAACACTTCTACTACCACCTTCACCACTCCATCTCTCCCACCACCATCCCACCACTTCACCATGCCAATCCCATAACCACCACTACCTCCGCCACCACATGCTCATGAAGTAAACAGGTTGCTCAGGTTAATTTGTCCAATTACCCAACTAGCCTAAACATGTTTATTAAATGGGCGGATTTGGGTTATTTTATTGCATAACTTGTTTGACCCACTCAAACCAGCACACACATTGGCAACCTCTACCAATTTCCAATTTCTAACACAAGTAGAATTTTTTTAGCATATATTGAATGATTTGGTTCTATCTCAGATATTTCCCATAAACATAAGGGGTTCAGCTGGAAGCTTTGTGACTTTTGTCTATTGGTTCAGCTCTTGGATTGTTTCCTACAGTTTTAACTTCTTATTTGAATGGAATTCAGCAGGTGATATACCTCTTCTTCTTTTTTGTGTGTGTGTGTGGTTTCTTGACTTGAATCTTTATAGCTAATTAGGCTTTCACTGCTTCAGGAATATTCTTCGTATTTGCGACTATCTGTGGCTCAACTGTTCTATTCGTGGCAAAGTTAGTACCTGAGACAAAGGGTCGATCTCTAGAAGAAATACAAGCATCGATGATCCATCTTTAGCAATGACCTTTCGATGAATTTAATTTTAAATTTTTTTTGAAGGATTTTTTAGTATGGTAAGTTAGAATTTGGGTTGAAATGAAAACCCGATCGAGTTCAGGATAATGTTACAAAATTATCCTTGATGTTCTATATATTTTCAATAATGCCCATCATATAAATTGATCTTTAGGATTCTTTTTATTATTTTATGCTCTCTATCTCTCTCTGCAATTCAAGTTCATATTAATGCTGAATAGCACTGACCAAGCTTCAAGTTTGTGTCCAAATCATTTGTCAAGCAAGTCGAGTACAAAGGAAGGACGATCCTAACTAAGAGGGTGTAGGGATAGGAAATGATTTATCTACAAAATATTTATTCAAAAGATCATGGATATAATATATAGAGTTCATATTCTAGAATTACAAGTCCGTATTTTAGTTTGAAATTAAAAAACAAAAAATACATGATTTTATATATGAAATGGGTAAATTACGCTCACCTCTCTTGAGATTTAGGGAAAAAAATACAATAAATTCTATAATTTTAGCATAATTTATACTGATCTCTCTTTTAGTGGTTAAATGAATCGAAACTATTACAAATGGTGTGAAAAAATAAAAATAGACAATGTAAAATATACATTTTTATGTAAAAAAATATAATATTATTTTTTTATTCATATAATTAAAAAATTATTAATGAAAATCTGGCCAAGTGTTATGTAAATTAAAATCTCAAAAGAATTGAATGTAATTATGTTAAAATTGTAGGATTTACTATATTTTTTCAAACCTAAAAAAAGTCTGCTGTAATTTACTCAAAAAAAAAAATCTTAAAAAAATGGTAAAATTTAGCTCACACTAAAGGACCAATAGTGTGATTTAGCAAAATAAAAGATTCAGTCATACCCTCAAGTACAACTTCCACAGTAAGCAAGGACCGACCTAGGTCTAGGCATAAGTAGTTGCAGCCTAGTCCAAAATTTAAAAAATTTCTAGAAATTTTTTTCCCAACCTAGCCCAACCTTCCAACCTCTCCTAGCCTGGTCCCACCCCAAATAAGGGCTAATAGTTTTTTTTTGTTTACTTTTAGATAGACAGTCCAATAGCAGCCCAATACTTACCAAAATAAATAAATAGGCAGCCCAATAAGCTTGTATTTGTTTAAAAAATAAATCTTCCAAAACAATCTTCACATCGTCCAACAGATAGGCAGTGGCTCTCTCCGTCGTCTCCAACAGCCTGCAGTAGCTCCACTTTCCTAACATTTTTGGTAAGTATAATTAACCAATTATTTTATTTTGTTGGTTGAGAATGGATTTGATTAACAATGGTTTTGAAATTTTGTTTTTATGCAACAAATATTATATTACTCTTTGTGACACCCCAAATTTTTAGAACATTAAGGGAAATTAAATAGACAAAATGACTTAATAAATCAAAAAGTTAACATCTTAATTGGGCATCCCAACTCTCGTACATAGCCAAAGGTTCAATCAACAATAAATAAAAACTTAAAATTATCTAAATACAACGTCAAATGAAATTATAAAGTCCTTAATAGCTATTATATAAAATAATAAAATTTATTTGGCTCTAATCAGGGTTTCAAGTTAGCCAAGGCTTTACGTTAGCGTCAACTCTATTTCAGCTTCAATTATTTCCTCGCCAAAATCTGGCATAAAACGCCAAGGCAATAAAAATTATATGCCATGAGTTTTGCAACACAATAAGAAAACATAGCCAACCTACTATTCTTTTTAATAGAAAAATAATGAGATTATAAACATGAGATAACAATATAATTGTAAACATAAATTACAACCATTAAAATAATTTCAATAATTCTAATAAATTAAGTGGCACTCGAAATCTCACCAAAGAGATTTAACTTACCAACCACTAAGCATGGCAACGGTTAATTTGAAACCCCTCCTTGGTCAAATATTCAAGTGTTACCAACCGTAATTACTAGGGATGCCCACATCCAGAGTTATATACCCAAGTAGTGGCATCTGTGGTCTGCCCCAAGGAAACAGTCTACCAGGGGTACGTAACCTTCCTATATGCCACCTGCACATCCACTCTTATTCCAAAACCGAATACCGAAAAGGGTTCAAATAAGTCTCGTGCCATCTTAGGGTTTCGTGACACAATTTATGTAAGAATTCTCAAAACCAGGGCTGACCCTGAATAACCGGTATTAACCATCAACCCTTAATTTCATACACTCTTTAAAATCATGACTCACCCTGAACAACTGATATTAACCATCAATTGTTAACTTTGTACATGCCGTTAATCATTTCAGTTAGTTTTGATATTAATCACAAATAATTCCAATTTTTAATCATAAATAATTCCAATTTTTGATCACAAATAATGTTATACCAACTTATTAAAATTTCCAACATAAAATATTACACATGTCACACAATAATAAATAATTGTACAAAATTTAAATAAACAATTTATTTATACCATGGTATGAAATAATAATTTAGATACAAAGAAAATAAACCATAATCACATACATGCATAGATTTTTAATTTATAAGATTATACTACCACAATATTAAATAAACCATATTACACCCATACATGGATTACTAATTTACAATATTTAATGAATTAGACCAACACAATAATTAATTTTTTTATCCAATTAATTAATTGAAGTAATGATCTTAAACCTGCTTAGAAATTTTCAGGATGTACCTTAGGTAATAAAAGTTATAAATAAATTATTTATACAATTCTGAAATTCGTGGAAATATACATAATATTCAATAAACATGTTTAGGTCATTTTTCAGAAAGAATTTCCCAAAAATAAGTTATAAATAATTCTATAAAATTCCCAGAAATTTTATGACACAGATTTATCACATTTTCTTAAATTAATTCCATAGTTAAATTCATAGATCACCTCCATAATCTAAAAATTTATTATGAAACTAAACTTCTAAAATTTCATCTTTTAGTTAGAAATTACCAGATTTGGCTTAATATAGAATTTTTAATAAATTTTCAAACATATAGTAAAATATGTCTTATAGTTTCAGATTTAATTAAAAATTTGTATAAATTCGTACAAAGCTCAATAATTGTTTCCAAAATTCCTAGATGAACTAGACCTTATTCCCAACAACTTTGTAGAAGAAATTATCTTCAAATTTTGAGTATAAAATTATCTAAAAATTCGTACATATTTTCTGACAGATTTAAAGGCCAAATAAAATCTTCAATAATCTTTTTAATGGCATAAACTACACATGCAAGTCCATGTTTCACAATATTATCATGATTTTAAGACTACCAATATCTTCAAATATTTGATATACAAATCATAAATTTACATACAACTATAAATAAAATTCTATCTACAAGTTTAGTCATTTTATCCTATGAATATAATCTGAAAATTTCAGCAATTAAAAAAAATGAGAGGATTGAGAAAGTTTTCTTACTTAAAAATAGAATGATGAGATGATATAAAATTTTAACTTCCTTAACCTCCCACTCTTCTTCTAACCGTGCTCATAGAATGCCTTTGTTCCTTCTCTCCTCACTTAACTTCGTTGGTCACAGATTTTCTTTTACCTCTCTAATCAAAGGAGTAGCATGCATATATATATATGCATAGATTACATGCTGATCTCTCTCTCTCTCTCTCTCTCTCTCTCTCTCATCATTCTCTCACGTCCAATCCAATCTTCCAAATCCAAGAAGCATAATGACGCTACAAGAAAGAACAGATTCGGCGACTAATTTTGCTGACTAAACTAAATTTAGTCGCCAAAGGTGTACACGTTAGCTACTAAAATTTTTTTGGTCGCCAATGGTAGAAACATTAGCTACCAAACAATATTTGATCGCCAAATGTTCACATATTAGCTACTAAACTGTTTTGGTCGGTAAATGTCCACTATTTCGCTACAAAAAATATATGTAGTCGGAATTGTCTTTACTTTTGGCGACTAATTACATGTTAGTCGTTAAAAATATAATTTTGGCTGACTAAATATGATGTTGGTCACTAATTGTAGAGTCTTTATAAATTATTATTATTTTTATTGATATTTATTTAATTTTTGGCTACTAATTGTGTGTTAGTCGTGGAAATAATTGGGTTTCGGCGACTATTTTAATTTTGGTCGCTAAATCAGAAAGGTTCACCGACTATTTTTTTGTAGCCAAACGTGCCACAAAATTGTGGAGGGAATATTAATTTTTCATAAAAATATTAACGACGAAAATCATTTTTGGTCGGGAATAAATATTTTTTTGTTTTATTTTCATTGCAAAAGAAGTCCATTTCCCTCCCTCTCGCACTCCCGCCGCTGTCACTACTCTGTCTCCATCGCCATCACCGCAAGGCTTGCTGTATCTCCTCGAACTACCTCCCAGGTATGTCCTCCATTTCGCCTCTCTCTCTCTGTATCTCCCTCTCGATTTCTATCTCCTTCTCACAGAGGCCTCTCGGTTTCTCACTTTCTCTTTCTCTCTCTGTTTACACACACACACACATACATGCATATATATATATACACACACAAATCATATATACACAACCTTGATTCCATATATACGCGATTATACACTGGTACACTCACACCTCTGTCACTGGGTCTCACTCACGCCTCTATCCTCTTCTCTATAGCTTTGTCTTCATCGCCACGCAAGGCTTGTTGGATCATCCCTCGAACTCCTTCCCAGGTATGTCCTCTATTTCGCATCTGTTTCTCCCTCTCTCTGTATCTCCCTCTTGATTTCCCTCTGTTTCTCTGTGTCTCTGTTTACACACACATACATACATACATACATACATATATACATACATACATATATATATATATATATGTGTGTGTGTGTGTGTGTGTGAAAACACACAAAAATCATATAGGAAATGCTAAAAATTAGGGCATTGTTATTGAAATGTGATTGAAATTAAAAATTAAGGCAATGCTTGGGGTGAATCAAGCAATTTCCTACAAAAACTAGGGCAATGTCTTGTACTAGTAGTATATATATATGTCAAAACACATAGAAATCATATACGAAATGCTGAAAATTAGGGCATTGTTATTGAAATGTGATTGAAATTAAAAATTAGGGCAATGCTTGGGGTGAATCAAGCAATTTGCTACAAAAACTAGGGCAATGCTTGGGGTGAATCAAGACTTTAATTCATGTTTATCATGTGTTTCTTTGCATGTTAGTATGTAGATTTGGGGAAATTTTCAGTGAAGTTACAAGAACAAAAAATTAGGTTGTTGATAGTTGAATTTTAGGGATTTAAGCTTCGTACTTGTGATATGCAATTAATTGTTTTCGTAAGACAATTATTTTCATAAGCATGAGCTTTTGAAAAGGAATTTTTATGGTTTTGAGCTACATATACAATTAAGTCATACATATGCTGGATGCATAAGAAGATTTGAGCTAATTTTGGCTCCTGTAATATATGATGTATTTGGAAGTATTCCTTGAAGAAAGTATTTGAGGTGAGAAAATTGTGTTGTTTGAATTCGAACCGAGTGGTTCAGATATGCAATTCCTTAAATTTCTCATTGTAGGTTTATTTGTCAAGACTTCACAAGAGTTTTTCTACTATTTCAGGAAGGAGGAATTTAAAATTTATGGTTTGTCGGCATTGTCGACACCTTGCAAGGCATCTGTGGTTTGAAATTTGCTAAATTTTCAGGTTCAGATGTGTATTGATGAGGTTTGTCGGCATTGTCAACACCTTGTAAGCCATCTGTGGTTTGAAATTTGCTAAAAATCCACGCAAGTTTTCTGAGGTTCTGTGGGGAAAGTTTGCATACAAAAAAAAAAAGGAAAAAAGGAAAAAAGGAATTTAAAATTTGACATCAATGACCTTAAAATATATATTTTTTCAAGTTTTAGTAATTCATTCATTGTAAATTTAGCCGGTCAAGATGTAGCCAAAATTTTCATAAATTTAATTAGTTTTGACATTTTCTAAATTCAACCGAAAACTGGAATTCATACATAACCATTCAAATAGAGTTCTGATTTGACTGGAATTCCCAACTTTGTACACATACTCTGTATTATAAGCTAAATTGACCTTTTTGCGTAAATATAATATCTGCATGTACTTTCAAATAACTGAATGAGAAGAGTAGTTATTACATTAACTAGCGTAAATATGAGAAATTTGAATATTATCACATGGTAATGTTATTACTGTGTTAGAAATGTTTACTTTTTGGGAAAGGACAGTTCGTGCTCAAAGGAGCAGTTGCATTCGTAGTTGCTATATGTTACATGGACTCTTCTAAATACATCAAATACTAATGTCGGACATCTGACACTCAGACAAGGGCATGAGATATGTGTCTGATACTTTCCATTGGACACTTCTCATATATTTGTATTTAACACTATCTTATATGTATCATTTGTTATGTAATTGCTATAAAATACTTTTTTGACTATGTTACGTTTAGTACCATTTTATGTCACATAATGGATTAAAATATTACTCTTTTTTGCCGAGTTCGCGTACCCTCAAATTTGAGATTTGATGAGATCAACCTGTAGATACACACCCGCCGCCCGTATCCGAGTCGATATGCTAAGATAGCAAAAATTCTAAAAAATTGCATAATGAGTTTGAAGCCTACTAAATTGGTATGAAAGCCTTGAAATTCATCTAAATAACTATGTTACATGGTTAGTTTGCCACATCTAAATAAGCATGGTAGTTTGTGGATGGATAGCATTGCCTTGTCATGAATGGATATCATTGACTTGTTAAATTCTTGGAAACTACTTGGCAAACATGATAATTACATTATAGTAATATTTAAACATCATTGCATAAAAAAGTACAAGGAGGCTGCTCTTGGTATGGGAACTGAGGAGAATATAACCTGGATGCTTCCATTTTAGTTCAGGTTGGAAATTTATGATGATTGCGTCCTGGCGGCATATTGCTGATGTTGAGTCCTTATTAATTTAAGACCATATTTTCAAACTAGGAGAAAGCTCGTTTATGCCCAAAGCTGGAGTTGGAAATATGTGAATATGCATGTTGCGGACATGCACATCTGACATGTATGACTTTTTGTTTTGTGATTTTGAGAATAGGATGAATGTTCCTTTTTCTTTTCTTGGTCTTTTTGTCTTTACTTTTTTCTTTTATGTTCTTTTCTTGACTTTCTTTTTTTTGGGAAGTACTATCAGAATGGATGCTTTTAAGTTTTGTTTTTTGATTATAGATTTAGACCTTGCAATAAATTGCATCAAACATGTTTGGGAAATAGCTTTTGCTCGACACCAGAGCACTCTTCACCCTCAAAGAGAAGCTAAAAATAAAATCCATTTTAACACTATGATGTCTACGAAAAAAAGACTAATAAATCCAATAACTACTAAATCCAATAAAAGACTAATGTGTTTGCAGCCAATGTTGTACATTTTGCTTTTACTGCCTCAACCTCATGAGTACCCATGAGGCATTTTTTGTGAATAAATAACATGTTATGCACACACACTGTTGAGAGCATGAAAATGGTTTTGATTCTTTTGATATATCATTCTATTATTGACCATATGGTTTCACTAGTACTAGTGCTCTACTAGTTATGCTATCTAGTGGTCCAAAACTACGGGTCATTTCTTAAATTAACTTCCATAATTATGCATTGCATGGTACAAATCGTGTCATTTGGTCCCACCTTAAAAGAGATTTATGTGACAAGCCAAACAGTGAATGAAAAACAACATAATCAATCTCAACTTGAAATACGTGTTCTCATTTGTTCCTCGGTTAATCTTTGTGTGAGTTGTAGGTGACAAAATGGACAAGAGTTGGATAACGACAAATAATAAGTTGACAAGTCAAGAGTATCAACAAGGGGTGAAATCATTCCTTGATTTTGCTACGGCAAATTTAGGCGTAGAGGATGAAATTAGGTGTCCGTGTGTCGATTGCATTAATGGCACAAAATATAGCAGACAAGTTGTGTGGATGCACTTGATCCGTAAAGGAATGGCATCTTCGTATATAACTTGGGTGCACTACGGGGAACATGTTCCCGTGTCTCATCCTAGTGTATCAAATGACCAATGTGGAGGTAGTGGCGAATGTATGCCAAATATTGAAGATTCGTCCATGGATGATTTGCCTATTATGTTGGAAGAAATTTACGTGAGTGGTCTTATGGATGATCATACCGACGAGGAACCTAATGGTTTGGAGATGGAGGATTTGCACAAGTTCATTAGGTTATTCGAAGATGCACAACGCAAAGTTTACCCGACATGTGAAAAGTTCTCTGTGTTATCATTCGTCATTAAGATGCTTCATGTGAAGGTGTACAACAAATGGAGCAACAAGTCATTCGATATAGTTATGCAGGTATTCAAGGACATTCTATCAGAATGTGATCAAACTGTTCCATGGACACTCTATGATGCTAAGAAGTTCTTACATGACTTGGGTTTGGGATATGAAACAATTCATTCGTGCAAGAATGATTATGCACTATTTTGGAAGGAGAGTGCTAATTTGGAGAAATGCCCTACATGTGACGCGTGTAGATACAAGTTGAACGATGATGGTGGTAAAAAGATTCCACACAAGGTATTGCGGTACTTTCCTTTGACACCGAGGTTGAAAAGACTATATATGTCCAAAAAAACAGCCACAGATATGAGATGGCACAATGAGAAACGTGTGGATGATGACATATTAAGGCATCCGGCCGATGGTGAAGCATGGAAGGACTTTGATAAGCAACATCCGACATTTTCTGATGACTCTCGAAATGTAAGGCTAGAGCTGGCAACAGATGGTTTCAATCCATTTGGAAATATGAGCACATCATATAGCATGTGGTCCGTAATCTTAATGCCTTACAATCTCCCACTACGGAAGTGTATGAAAGAGCCATATTGCATGATGTCATTGCTTATTCCCGGACGTTTGGCACCTGGAAGAGACATTGATGTTTACTTGCAACCATTAGAAGAATTGAAGAATTTGTGGAAGCATGGTGTGCAAACATATGATGCATCGAACGGGCAAATTTTTAGAATGCATGCGGCGGTAATGTGGACCATAAATGACTTCCCTGCGTACGGTAACATGTCAGGGTGGAGTACAAAGGGTTACTTGGCTTGCCCTAATTGTAACAATAATGCATCGTCCCAAGGATTACGAAGTAAAATAGGGTATATGGGTGCTCGTCGCCACTTGCTTGAGAACCACACTTGTGTAGACGCACCCGAACGTCCAGGGAAAATCCCGTTTTGTTCAATGGGCTCACTACAGTTCGGACTCAATGTCACGGTTCTGAATCTAATCTCACAAAGTGCAATGCAAGATCAATAAATCACCAAAGAGTCCAAATCCGGCAAATCGTTTTGAAAAATTGATTTTTAGAAAGAAGTGTCAAACATGGACTGCTTTGCCAGATACAGAGTCGCCACCTAAATATTTTATTTTGGGGGAATTTAGGAAACCCTGACTCGTGCCTAAGGCCACGTGTCCGTCATCACCAAAGTTGCCTCGGCTCGGGAACTTGGGTACGAGAAGGGAAGGTCATGTAATGAGCACCCCCGCTCGCCCGATCAAAGATCGGCCTTTACTAACATGATATCTTGTTTTTGAAAACACATGTGCTCTTATTCCGGTTATTAACCTAGAATTACTATGTGATGCGCACAGCATACAAGTATAGACTGGATTACCTAAGTTGGAACAAAGCATTGCATATTCGTTTTGAAAATGGTTTGCTACTCGCAAGTAGACTAAAATACTGATTTTGCCACCCTCAAGTGGGCTTAGAAAACATGGTGATTTGCCACTCTCAAGTGGGCTTAAAAATCGCAATCAATGAATTGTCCCAATTCAAGTAACCCAACCTTCACCCACAGGCATTCAGGCAGTTATATCACATTAGCAAATAGCCTCATGGCAAGCATGCTATCATGGCAACACTCACACTCATGCAAGATGCTAAAGCATAAACACTTACAGTGTACTCCGAGCCAAAAAAAAGCTAGTTAGTAATCAATGCATGACCCTAGCTATGTCAAGAATGCCTAATGCAACACATACAAAATGCAACTAAGATAGGCTCGGCTATTCTAAAATATCATGTGAGATACAACTTGATACATGTATTCAACTTGGAATTGAAGTACAATGCAGTTAGTATGATGCGTCGAGCCCGGTGCATGCAGGACAGATGAATGAAAGCAAACATGCGAACATAAGGATGCTAATTGAAACATGCCTTAAAACTAACCATCGTAAGCTAGTAAATAAAAAAAGAGAAAGAAGTGGGGGTTGGAAGACATGCATCACACACACACACACACTTATTACAAAATTTGCCCCCTCAACGGAGGGTCCGAATAAATAATACAAAACCAGCTAGCTAATCTAAACTAATCTAATTAAACTAGTTATTACACGACGAAATGAATAACAAGCTACAGCTAATTATTACACAACACTAACTAATTAACAAATCAACTAAATTAGCAATTAAATAAGCATGCAAACTATGTAAAGTGGGCTGCCTCAGCTCTGCCTCGGATGATGAAGGATGCATGCATGCTCGAGTCGCCTTGTTCGGAAATCCCTCGCAACGCCCCGACTTGTCTCTGTTTGCAATTGACCTCAGAACACTGCACAAAGCTCCAGAAGGCTGAAACTCCACCCTGGGAATCTGTAGGAAGGCTGCCGACCAGTTATTGGCCTTGGAGACGACCTGCCGACCACTTTTGTGATGAAAAACCAGAAAAAGTGGTCGGCCAGCCACTAAATCTGGTCGGCCGACCAGTTTCTGCCTCTGGTTTCTGGTTTTCTGCAACAGAAGGCAAGAGAGAGAGATGGCAAAGTATTCGCAACACATGTGTGCACGACCACTCTCCCCATCATTGCATAAGCTCAAGGGAGTGTAGTCCTTGACCCTCAGGCCACTAATCACGCATCTCGATGCATGATGGCCGAGGAGTCGAATTGCACGACTCAATGTGAAATGAATGCACATACAAGCGCCTAAAGCCAACAACTCCGTCATGGGTAGTCAAGAGTGTCGGCGACCGGGAATCGAGGCACGTTGTATCATTTCAAGCATGAAACGTCCCTCGTTCCCGTGTTTGGACTAACCCCTATTCCAAACACAATGCAACAAACAAGGCATGCACCAATGCAACTCTAGCATGCAATCTTAATGCAATGCAACTAAGTCATACAAACATGCAAGGGATAACATGCAACTAGCATACACAATGCTATGAACTAACAATGGCATACTCAATGCACATGGCACTTAGCATACACAATGCACATAGAAACTAACATACACAATGAGATGAACAAGGCATGCACAATGCAATGATCAATCATGCGACAACATGGCATACTCAATGCTATGAACTACAATGGCATACTCAATGCAAAATGGACTTAAACCAAAATGGATGGGCCTCAGCCACACCCAAATTAGTGGCCAATAGATGATGGAAATAAGGCATCAAAACACATACGATCATGCACAATGCAACGGCCCCGAGTCTAAGGCACAAAACACAACTTTCCAAACGCATTGAAAGGATGAAATATGGAGTGCAATGACACATGTTTCAGCTCTGAAATGGCATACAAAATGACTTCGAATTATGCAAACAACTCATGTAATGCATGTTGAATGGCTCGAGCATCGAAACTAGTGAAGTGTATTACACTATAGGCATGCAAGGCAATGCTCAAATGGTCAAACCAACTCCAAACAGACCCTATGCAGGCCCAAAACAGTAGCAAAATGAGTTGGGATGATGGCTTGAAAGGCACAAAAATGAAGCTCATGCAATGGCTCACAAAATAAGTATAAAAGCACAACTCTCAATGGCACTTAAAGAGTAGAAAACATGGAAGAATGACAGCCTTATATGCTTTGAAATATCATGCTCAATGATGCCAAAACATGAAAATACCTCAAGTTAAGCATGCAAGGGACTTCAAAACTCGAAGCTAGTCAAGGCTATTACACTACAAGCATGCATGGAAAGCATCTTTCGACCAAGAGGCCTCAAAACAGAGCTAAGACAGCCCAAAATATAAACAAAACTAGGTTGGAGCATGGCCAAAATATGCTAGAATAGAGGGCCAAAACATCATGCATTCTAAGCTAGTAAACATGATTTACACTACAAGCATATGAAGCAAGTGAGAAGCTACCAAATCAGCTAAAAATAGAGTCATGGAATGCCAAATGATGACCAAAAACCCACTGAAATATGACCAGTACATGCAAGAATGACATGCTACTTTGATAAGCCACAAAAGGGATTACTCTACACATGCAAGAGGCAAACCCAAGGTGACCAAACCAGCCATAGACAGAGTCTAGGCAGGCCCTAAAGGTCACCAAAAAGTGCCTGAACCGAGCCTTGAAAGTATGAAAACATATGCTCCTTTGGTAGGCCAAAAATGCAAGCAAACAAGACCAAAAGGGAGAGGGTCACCCCTCTCTGATTTAGGGCCTCAAAACCACATGCCAGCCACTGAAAATCCACTGGATTTCAGTGGCTAAAAGGCCATGCAAGGGTTAACTCAAAGGCCTTATGGCATGGCACAAAACAAGGCCAAATAGGGCATGCAAGAGGGAAGATGACCCTCAGCACCAAAAATGCCTTAAACAAACATGAAAAACACTTAAATATGGAGCTTTTTTCAGTTGGAAGCTAAGCCCAAATAAGCATGCAAATGGGACCAAGAGAGCAACCAAAACAAAGCTTAAAAGGGAGAAAAGAGGTTACCCTTGAAGCACTACAACAACAGCTTCTTTCTCAGCCAAAAACCAGCCTTTTAACCTCCAAATATGTCCTCCAATAACCTCATCTCAATGATGGGGTTGTGTGGATAAGAGTTGTGGTGCAAAAGTGAGGAACAACACACTTTTTAGGCCCCAAATATAGAGATATAGAGGGAGATATATGCTTGTGCCTTAGGAAATTTTCTGAACCTCTGGAATGGAGAGGGAGACCCTGTCTTATAGAGGAACAAAGTTAAAGCTTTCTCAAGAAGCTAAAACTTGGATGCAATCCCTCCATACACGTGTATGGAGGATACAGTCTGTGCCCTCCAGCTGGCACAGCTGGCATCCATTCAGTCTGACAAAACAGAAGGAAAGCTGCCGACCAGAAAAGGTTGTCGGCCTGCTACTTTTAGTGGTCAGCCGACCACCCAAAGTGGTCTCCCAGGTAAAAAAGTGGTCGGAAGGGGGAATTGGTGGTCTCCACACTGAAAGCAAGCCAATGGTGGGGTGAGAAACCAGAAAATGTGGCCCAAAGACCAAGAAAACCAGTTTCCCGACCAGAAAATCGGCTGGCGGGGAGAAAAATGGTCTCCAAGGATAAAAGCTGGTCTCCCACCCTTGTATCACTTCCCAAACATGGAAAGTAAGGTTTGTACCCAAGACAAACCAAAACAGATACAAGACGCGGGTTCGGGAGGCAAGACGCACGGCCGGGAGCCCCGAAAACCAGCTGCCAAGCATCAAAAGTGGCATACGAGCACAAAAGTGGTCTACTAGACCACAGTGTCCCTCTAGATAGAGGAAACAAGGTGTGTTCCGAAAACCGTGCCAAACGGAGAATGTCAAGCGGTCCTGAGCCGAGGCGCACGGCCGACGGCTCCGAAAACTGAAAACTAGTCTCCAAATGGGAACAGTGGCCTACGACCACGAAAAGTAGCCTATGACCACTGAGAGATGGTCTACAAGACCTCTCCCTCCCTTCGGGAAGAGAAAACAAGACTTGGTCCGCGGACTGAGTCAAAGTACAGAGGGTCCCGAGGTCCGGAGGCGAGGCTCTCAGCCAAGAACTTCGAAACCTCGAAATGAGCACAACATGCGCAATCACCGAGCGCTCAATCGATAATGTCTGAGTCTTAAGGTCGGTCAAAAATGGGGTTTCTACAACTTGGCAAACAAGTAAGCTCTTTAATGGTCAAACGAAGCATAGGTCCAAACCTTTGGACTTATCGGGGGACCAAATACTAGAGCAAATTGATTCTGGGACTTACAAGCCATATGGAAAGCACCCACAAAATCGAAAATGACAAAGATATGAACATCAAAATTTGAATTGGAGCAAGAGAAGCATTATGTTTGACTTGCCCTATTGGAAAACGTTGAAGTTTCGACACAACCTTGATGTCATGCATATTGAAAAGAATATATGCATCGTCCCAGGGATTACGAAGTAACAAAGTTGTTTTCCATCTTTCAATCATGTATGTATATATGTTTGTATGTATATAACAACATTATGTAGATATAAATAATCCCTTATTAGTAGCTTGCTTGATAGTATTTTGCTGAAGATCATGACCCTTGATCTCATCTCAATCCAAACTTGTTGCTACGGTCTGGTAATTCGACAAACAATTGGTGAATGGCCCAGCACAAGACTAGGTCCTTTTTTGAAGAGCGAAATAGAATTTCACCCAATTAACCTTTTTTATTACAATATGCTTCATTTTCACTATGAAACTTGGGACTTTAAACAGAATCATATCAATTTTCTGCATATTATGTACATTATAGACTTGTCTTTAAGAATACCCGCAATATGCTCAATGCTCAATTCTTAATTCGATGTGTGGGAATGGGAAAAGGCTCATGCTTGTGGTAAGGTATCCATTTTTTTTTTTGTACTACACACGACTTTCGTTGTTCAATGACTTGGATGAATTTATATAATTATCTTCAACTTCGCTTAAAATGATGGTGGTTGATTCCAAATTTTTTTTATAAAAACCAATTTTGTTATTCAAAAAAATGATACTCTTGAGTAGAACTATTTCTGAAATATTTCAAAAAAGATGTGGTTATTTGTTTTTATCCCTTCTATTATTTTTTCCACATTTAATGATGATGAAAGGAGAATTATCTGCAATGTAAGAGAAAATGTAAAACAACAAGTACTTTTTGTGTGTGTGTGTGTATGTGTGTGTGATTAGCATCCAGTTCTTAACTTGATAGCTTGCAAGATATAGTGATAGCAACTCAGAGCCATAGTATAAGCTCATTTAAGCTTGTGCATGAAAAACATTTTTGAGAACAGTAATTGGGTTATTGAAAAGTTTTCTTTTGCTGTGTGACTCATCTTATATTTCGTGTGTGTTTACCTCAATTCAGATACAACTTGGTTCTACTTGTCCCACTAGATAAGATCCCAATCAATATTAGCATGATTTAAATGAATGTTAGCTGAATGCATCAATAGCAACTTTGATCCTCAAGCTTCACTAAAACTTTGTCTTGGCTTTGATGAGCCACTTCTCAATGGTCCTTTGTATTATCTGCTTGTTGATAATATTATAATTCAAACTCTTGGCAACATAGATATATATATATATATGTATCGTACATTTTGCAGATATGGTTGCAAGTCTGCATCCATCATGTTACAACCTTACGAACATTTGTTATCTGGCATGCTAAATTATGCAGTTCCTTTTATCTTCTTTGCCTGAGTTATGTGTGCTTGATTGCAATGACCATGTTAGTTGTTACCCATTGAAATTCTACAACTGCTGCTTTGTTTTCCTGAATAACTTCTGCATTTCTTGGGAACCTAATGGAGCAAGACTTTGTATTAATTTTAAGCGAATGCTGTAGTTTTCTGTTTTTCTTACAGAGTGGGAATGTAATAATTTTCATTCTGCACCTTCAAACGATACATTTCTGTAATAAAGTAGTTCCAAGTATCACTTTCTTTCACCACAGAACCACAATTGTTATTATCTTACCCAGCTTAAATATCACTTTGATGCATCGCTAACTTTGGAAATCCAATTTTGCAGTTCAACAAATAAACCTAAAGTCATATTGTTGCTACATTTCTCATATATATAAAGTAACCAAGTGTATGGCTGAGATAACTCCTTATATGTTTTAATTATTCTAGAGTATGTATTAAGGGGGCATGTAATCTATTTTTGTCTAGTACAATTTCAAATGATTTGCTTTCATGTAGCATGTCATCTTTGCATATTTTCCCAAATACCCAATCATATTCCTTCATTTGGTAATATGAAATTCAACCCCATATGAGGTGGTTACTTTTCACAGAATCAGTGACATGTACATCATGTCAGTATGTGCATACTATTTTCTGATGTGCTTCTATGGCAGACGAAGTAGTATGCAATATGCGATGAGAAGGCTTGAAGCATAGCAACGCTGACTTTGTGGGGTCTCTATTTTAATAAACTTTCACAATGCTGTCATATGTATGAACTTAGGATGATATGCCATTCAATAAAATGATTGTGTGGTTCAAATTTATTTTTAAAACTAAGTCCCACTGAAAGTTTTCTGTGACAAATTTTCATTTATGTATTATTGTTTTTGTCTAATTTAGTTCATGTATGTCATGCTTTATAATGTAATTAAGCATGTATTAGTTGAGTTATAGACTTTTTTCTATTTTATTTTTGTCTAATTTATTTCATGCTTTATAATGTATTTTATTTCATGTATATCATACTTTATAGAGTTACTTGTGTTATTGCAGTTTGAAAAATGGTTCCTGGCTTAAAGACTGGTTGGCTTCGGAAAAAGATAGTCATAGGCACAATAATAGACTCACCGGCTGCTATTCATTTAGGATCACCAGTCGTTCCATCTCCTGTTGTCCCCGTACATTCAAATGTGGGACTAGGTCATCATGCCACTTGCCCACCATTGGTTGATTCTGATGAGACACAAGCCCTATCGAAAATGCAGCCGAGTGGCGTAGGTAAGATCAAAGCGTATCAAATTTGTTAATTGTCACTTGCCATTATTTACAATTGTCGTATTGTTATTTTGTTAACAGGGACTTCGAAGACCACACGTGTACGCGGACCGAAACTTGGCAAAGGAATACAAAAAATAATTAGAGCCAAGAAAGGGGAAAAATGTTATGTTCACATTGATCGTGCATTGAATGCAATGACTGGCAAGTATGCCACTCCAGCAACTAACGAGTTAGGAATTCAAATTAGGAGCTTGTGCCCTGTGAAAGATGTCAAGTCGTGGCTGGATCTTGATGAGACTACAAAATCTGCCGTCATCCAAGCTATTCTTGTAATTGATATTACTTATCCACAAGATGTAATTGTATTATGTATACTTATAAGAAAGACTTTTATTTAATGATTGTAATTTCCATTTGGTATGCTTGTAGGACAAGTTTGAAATTGAAGATGATTTCCATAATGACTTACAAGCACAACAGATTGTGAATAAGAAGGCATATGGGTTGTACAAAAATTGGAGGTACACTTTGAAACAAGAATTCGAACTGTTAGAGGGACTTCCAATTGATAAGATCTATGCTCATCCGCTCTTAGGGGTGAGTTTAGATGATTGGAAGCATTTGATCGATGTGGCTTGCCAAGATGCATCTCACCAGGTAAAATAATAGACTAGAAAGAGTACATACATCTATGCCAAAATGTGATATGCCTTAATATTTATCAAAAATTTGTTTATCTGCTTGTCTTATTTTTAGAAAGGGTCAAAAGCTGGCAAGAGTAATAGGAGTCAATTGCCGTACAATCATACCAATGGGTCTTGCTCATTTCCTATCGCAATGGCTGCTATGGTGAGATTGATTTTATTTAAAATTAAATCCATTATATGTTGTTTGAATATGAAAATGATATGTTGTAATTTTTAGGGGCAATTTGGAGTTTATTAGTACTGTTATTAAACTATAAAGCAAAAGAAGAAGAGCTATGTTTCCATTTCTCGTTTTTTTTTTCTCTTTCTAGGTAAGTAGTTGTATTGAAATTGTAAATGAAACACATAATAGAGCTCATATACCAAAAAATTTAAAAAATTAAAAAAGGCCAAAATAAGTATGTTTTCAACACCACAGGTTGTTGCTGTCTGCAAAAACTCCGTCTACAAATCTGTCTGAAAAAAATAAGTATACATAATAAGTATACAAATCTGTCTTCAAAAAATAAGTATACAAACTCTGTCTACAAATTTGTCTACAAACTTTGTCTGTAAACTCTATTTTCAACATCTACTGTCTGGAAAAAAATTGTCTGCAAAAAATCTATTAATGATACCAAATTCCAATCTCCACTTGTGTTTAACTGTTACTAAATAGTACTAGTAGGGAAAGTGAGCATGAGTTAACTTTTTGTCACCTTCACCGCTTAGTTGGCAACTGATAAAATGCGAATGATTTCCATAGCTAATTGATGAGCATTATTGTTTTGGAGCCTTGCAAGTTCACTAAAGCCTTATTAGTCTCTTTAAAGAGCTTCAAGTTTATCCACTGGACCTTCCCATTTGTCAACCAATTCCTGGAGTTTCTCAAATCCGTGATACATCAAAACTTGAAATACCTTATAACAATTAGGACCATCACCACCTAATCCAAGTTCAGCCATGTAGGGTGTAACACAACCATTAGGACAACCAGTTATCCTTATCACTATATATTCATTATATTCAAGACCAACCTGAAATCAAAAAAGTCTATCTGGTTAACAAGCATCATTACCCAATCTAACAATATGACCTTAATCGAAAACCTTTTCTAGCTACTTTGTTGGATTTCTTAATACTTTTAGCTTCATTAATATACCTTCTCAAATACAGCATGAACCCGCTTTAGGATGTCAGGTATTCAACGCTCAGCTTCAGTTATTGCCAGAGGGCAAAGTGGAAAAGCAGGGCATGCCATTGCAGTTACGTTAAGGGGATCTACGTCCATTGCCACTTGTGAAATTTGTGTAAACTAGAATACTTGTGCTCATATTTCCAAATCTGCCTGCAAATCTATCTGAAAATCTGGCTGCAAATCTGTCTAAAAATCTGTCCAAAATTTTGTATAAAAATTTATTAATGAAAATTTGTCTATACAAATCTGTCTGCAAAGAATCTATCTAAACTACAAATCTGTCTGCAACAAATCTGTCTGCAAAAATCTACTTAAAGTGTCGTTGATTTATACGTTGATGTGTTAACAGGTAGCAAAAACTGGAGAGTTGGATTTTCCTAAGTTCTATGAGGACAACCACACTTCGAAGAAAATGAATGACTGGATCCATCCAAAATACCGTGAGCTGCATGTAAGTATGTAACAAGGAAATATATGTATTCAATATGACTGTACTTAGTACCCAATAATACATATATGTTAGTTAGCTTTTTTTGTCTTGTTTATTTGCAATGACAGCAAGAGATGGTCAATGTACAAGCGGCTGCCATCGAGTCAGGGACGCCATTGACACAGGAGGAGCTTTCAAGGCAAGTGCTTGGACAGAAGAAAAGGTACTTGCTTGGATTTGGGAGTGGCCCACAACCCTCTACCATAGCTGCATCACGAGCACACGATAAGGACATGGAGGCAATGCGAGCTGAGGTGCAGGCACTTCATGAGGAGCGACAAAAAGATCAGAACGAGTTAATGAAAGAACGAGAGGAGCACGAGAGATGTTACAATGAGTTATTGAAAGAGCGAGAGGAGCGCATTCAATTAGCCAATGCGATGTTGAGAGAGTGGGATGAGGGACAAAAAGCAAGGGAGGAGACAAATACAAAGGTCGAGCATCTTAATAACGTAGTTGCCAATTTGTCACAACTCTTGGGAATCTAAGTTGGGCATCCGACGTTTGCTTTTTGGTAAGAACAATTTCATTAATGTCACACTTACTTTGTTTAAATATATTCGCTTAAAGAGTTGAAAATGACTTCAATTTGGGAGTTAGCTTGTTAGAGGCCACTGTAAATGAAAACAAATCGTACACTATGAGAACTGTTTTTAGTTAAGGTAGATTATGAGGGATAAAATAAGACTTATCATTAGGGCTGACTCAAATTTGCAATAAAATGTGAATGCCACACAGTATATGAAGTTAGCACATATATATAACATATGATTTACATTGTATCATTACCACCCAAGACCCTCATTCATTGAACTGTTACCTAGCAAAAAGAATTCTTCAAATGAGAAGTGATAAAAGAAGAGCACTGTTAATTGACAATTAGGAGACATTTAAGATGCCTTGACAATTCATTAAACACTCTACTAACCAAGTTTAAATTTTCATTAAACTCTCTACTAGCTAGAAGTTTAAAGCTTATTTATGAGTTTTTTTTATAAAATCTCAAATCTCCTAAACTACCAACTGTTATTTCTGCAATTGATTTCTTGTGTAGTTACTAAAGTTTGGTATTGAGTTTTCTTAACAGTGAAATTCTATTTAACATATTTACTTGATTAAGATTAACCATAGTAGCAAAATGTTAAAAAAACATAGTGAATTTCATGTTTCGTTTAAAGTAGCATGTTGTTTTCAACAGTGGTATTTTGAATATTAACTCAATCATTACATAATGTCGAAATGTGCTAATATCACATAATTCTTTGAAATATATAAATGTCGTGCCTTCAATTATACATAATGTAGAAATGTAATAATATTACACGGTAATTTGAAATATATAGATTTTGTGCCTTCGATCATACATAATGTAGAAATGTGATGTATTTTATACAGTAATTTGAAATATATAGATTTTGTGCGTTCATGTAACATCCAGTGGTGCACTGATCTGATTGCTCACTTATATATGTCATTGTTAGAGAAAAACCTGAATAACATTTGCTAGTCTAGGGGATTTAAGTTTTTATTAATTTATACATTTATGAATTGATATCTAATCATGTTCAAAATTTTTACTCAAATGCTCAAGGCTATCTGAAAATAATACATGATGCTATGAAAATCGTGACTGCTTTGCCCTGTTGCTCTTGGGTTATGTCATCTTCTTCTTGTTGTCTTTTGGAGTCCAATACATACTCTGTCATCTTCAGCTTGATATGGTGATCAATGTGGCTCCTTCCTCTCTTTATTCACACATCAATCTCTTTACTTGTGAAGCTTGTTTTCCTACCTAAGACATGTTTGTTTGTAAGTCACTTCTGGCCAATTGTAGTTGTGTTAAATTTTTTCATCAGTATGTGATCATGGGGATTCATGATCACTCATTTGTTGCTTATGTAAAACTAATAGCTATAAGTTTATACTGGTGAGTTTTTATATTACTAGGGGACTCACATAACAACTTTGCTTCAGTCTGTAAAGAATTTAATGATTCCTCCTATTTATATAAGAATTGGTGGGTAGTTGGACTGGTGGATAGTTGGATTGGTGGATGATGAGCAGAGGCAAAGCCAGGATTTTATTTTAAGGGGGCCAAGAACAATTTAATAGAAAAGTTTCACACATAAGCATAACTAGTGAATATAAACATTAGGTTATATATATATATATAGGTGTGCATGTGTGTGTATTAAATTATGAATATGATAGGAAAAAATTATAGTAAAAGTTATTTGATGAATTTATGTTGAGTGTACATTCATGGTAAATATGTCTTTAGGTTAAAGTTTTACTTAACAACTATATACATCAAAGTATGAATAATGAAATTTTGATAGTTATAATGTAGAAGAGTCATTATATTAAGTTAGTTGTAAAGTCCCAGTGACAAATGTGACATGTAGGGACGGACGGTACGTAAGTAGGACACCTACGTTGGGAGTTAAAGTTGAAAATGCCATAAATTTAATCGAGAAAAGGGGTTCGGAGGGCGAAAATAGAAAACAGCACCCGACCCATTGTTTTAACATAACGGGAAGCTTCCCGGTGACAAATGTGACATGTAAGGAGAGACGGTACGTAAATAGGACACCTACGTTGGGAGTTAGAGTTAAAAATGTCATTTATTTTAGTCGAAAACAGGGGTTCGGGGGGCGAAAATGCAAAACATCCCCCGAACCACTGTTTTTACGTAACAGAAAGCTTCCTGGTGACAAATGTGACATGTAGGGATAGACGGTACGTAAATAGGACACCTACGTTGGGAGTTAGAGTTGAAAATGGCATAAATTTAGCCAAAAAAAGGGGTTCGGGGGGCGAAAATGCAAAATAGCCTCCAAACCATGGTTTGAACACAACGGAAAGCTTCCCGATGACAAATGTGACATGTAGGGAGAGACGGTACGTAAATAGGACACCTACGTTGGGAGTTAGAGTTGAAAAAGTCATTTATTTTAGTCGAAAAAAGGGGTTCAGGGGGCGAAAATGCAAAACAACCCCCGAACCACGGTTTGAACATAACGGGAAGCTTCCCGATGACAAATGTGACATGTAGGGAGAGACGGTACATAAATAGGACACTTACGTTGGGAGTTAGAGTTGAAAAAGTCATTTATTTTAGTCGAAAAAAGGGGTTCGGGGGGCGAAAATGCAAAACAGCCCCCGAACCTCTGTTTTAACATAACGGGAAGCTTCCCGGTGACAAATGTGACATGTAAGGAGAGACAGTATGTAAATAGGACACCTACGTTGGGAGTTAGAGTTGAAAATGTCATTTATTTTAGTCGAAAAAAGGGGTTCGGGGGGCGAAAATGCAAAACAGCCCCCGAACCTCTGTTGTAACATAACGAGAAGCTTCCCGATGACAAATGTGACAAGTAGGGATGGACAGTACGTAAATAGGACACCTACGTTGGGAGTTAGAGTTGGAAATGTCATAAATTTAGTCGAAAAAAGGGGTTCGAGTGGCGAAAATGGAAAACAGTCCCCGAACCATTGTTTGAACATAATGGAAAGCTTCCCGGTGACAAATGTGACATGTCGGGAGAGACGGTACGTAAATAGGACACCTGCATTGCAAGTTAGAGTTGAAAATGTCATTTATTTTAGTCGAAAAAGGGGGTTCGGGGGGTGAAAATGCAAAACAACCCCCGAATCTCTGTTTTAACGTAACGGGAAGCTTCCCGACGACAAATGTGACATGTAGGGAGAGACGGTACGTAAATAGGACACCTACGGTGTGCTGTGATCAAGATTTTAAGTCAATAGGCAATGTGATGATGTCAATGTCATTGACAAGAACTCAGCATAATGGCACCATTTTCCTGACCACGTATCCCAGTCCTCCGACCAAATTTCCCCGTTTATTCACTCATTTAAATATTTTTTTAACTTTTTGCTCTTTGGGGAATTGAAATATCTTCGGAATGTAAGAGCATATTCCTTTTGCATAAACAAGTTGAACCCCCACTCCCAAAGTCATATTTCTTTTTTTGGTGCGCAATATTACAATCCTTTTTGTAAGGACACATTGACTTGTACCCCAATTTCTTGTAACTTTTTTTGTTTATTTTCAATAGTACAAGCTCTTTTTTTCAGCTTTGTAAGTTGTGATAATTTTCCGTCATACTTTTAGGTACCTTACTGACTAGGCAACTAGATGAGAAGGAAAAAGATGCTTTAATTTGGCTGATGAGGTATCCGTTCATATGAAATCTTTATATTTTTTGTCATCGTTTTTGAAATCAAATAACTGTATGCAGAATTTTTAGGATCATGGCATGTCTTTGATAGTTTTGTTGCAAGTAACATGTCACTTTAAGCCTAGTCACATTGTGTAATCAAATTACCTTTTTTTTGTCACATTGTGTAATCGTAATTACGCCGTAAACATTCGCATTTTGGTAAATTGTTTAGTGCTTTTGTTGACTGTGGCCCTTGTAATTGCCATAAACATAACTTTTGGCATTAATTCATAGAATCGATGCTCGTCTACCAGTCCATGTTTGCTTGAGTTTCATTAGTTAATAGGTATTACTGTCATTGTCTTTTAATGTTTGAAATTAATACAGTTGCTATATGTCGTCCATAAGTGCCTCTATAAGCACCAAACTAATGACATTTTTTTTTTTGTGCAGATGGTTTTGGACATACAAATGTGGATATGATTTTTTTTGACAAGTACGGGAGGACATTGTTTTTATACCTCTATCCGTATGAATAGTGGTTCATACAAATTACTTTTTTGGTGTTGTAAATATTAGCTAATTTGGCATGGTATAAATTAGCATAGCATGTGGTACGAAATAGTTTTGGGGTAGTACAGATTAAATTTTTGTTGTGGTACATATGTCCTTTTTGTCAATTTTAGCTAATTTGGTTATTCCTGTATTATGTATGGAATTCAATTATTGACGTTGGATTAGACTTGGTTCGTATGGAATTTGTATTATATATAGAATTGGACGTTCAATATTAATTTTTTGGATGGTTGGAACTGAAATGTGTGCACGTTGTTGAATGCTTGAATGGTTGATAATATATTTAGCGTTGATGGATTATATTGTTTATACAGGGTACATGTTGTACTAATAATGGATATCTCCATTATATACAGGTTGTTTAGAAATTAAAAAAAAAAAAAAGTATTTGGCCATCAAATATTTTGGTAGCCAAATATGTAATCAAATGTTTTGGCGACGAATAATTTAGTAGCAAAAACATAACCAAAAAACTTTTTGCGACCAAATAGTTAGTAGCTAAAACCATGGAGGATGAGAGAAAGAAACAATTGGCCAACAAATTTTTTAGTCACGGAAAACAAAATGGTATCCTTTGGCGACTAAAACGTTTGGTGGCAAAAAGTAATGAAGTGAAACTTAAGAAATTTTTGGCTACGATCAATTTTAGTTGGCAAAAGTCACAACAACAAAATTATATGGTCGCGAAAAATATGTATTCTATTGGTGACCAAAATATTTAGTCCGTAATAGTTGTTCAAAATTTTACAGTAGCACTTTTAGTGATCAACATTTTAGTCGCCGAAATGTCATGTGTTGCCGACTGACTATAATTCGTAGCCAAATGTGACTTTCGGTCACCAAGTTTTTAGTAGCAAAAACTAACACCTTCCCCGACCACACAAACTTTAGTCGCCAAAAGTCACATTTGGCGACTAACAGTTTTTGTGGGGAAAAGATAAGATTTGCCGACCAAAACATATTTAGTAGGCAAATGTTTCTAGTTTGGCGACCAAATAAAGTATAGTCGCCAATACTATCGCCGACAGGGTATGGGCGATGAAATTGGCGACAAAACTTTTTAGTCGCTAAATCATTTCAGCGACCAATTATTGGACTTTTGGCGACCAATATTTTAGTAGCCAAAAGTGACATTTCTTGTAGTGGCTTCTTGTAATTTTAATTTCACAAATTTAAATCGTGCATTTTCAATTACATTTCAATGTAATTGACAAGTGTCGCTGACTTTTTTTTATTTACAGAGATTACATGTATATATATATATATATTTTTTTCTTACGCAAGTATTGTTAAAATTTTCTACGTGAGACACTTGTGAATTTTTTTTCGATTAAAAATGCTAATGGCAATTAAGGGAGAGATCATATTAAAACACAATTACACGTGTGAAATTTAAATTGATGAAATTAAAAATTTAATAGTAAGTTTGCCTCTAATAATTTTTTTGATGTAATACTCTTGTAATGATGGTTTAAAATTCTTAAAATAATTAACAAATGCTGAAATAGGCACGTTGGCAACCTCTACCAATTTCTGACACTAGTAGAAATTTTTTAGCACAGATTGAATTTGATTTGGTTCTATCTCATATATATATTCATGACTTGGGATCAACATTTTTCATTTTCTTACGGCTCAAAATACTACCAATGAATTTTTGTTGTCGGTAATTGATAGTGATTGAGTGCCTTGGTGAGCCTAGTTTTTGTAATCGCATTGTTAATTTGGATGGTGTTACACACAAATGAAGGATTAATGGCTCTTTCCTCCTTATAGATTTGTCAAGGGTTACATAGTTATTCATGCACCTTTTTCAAAAAATTTTGTTAGGTTATGATCAGATTTTATGTTAGGTTATAATAATACTGTTCTGTCTATCTAGCATTAGTGAAAATGTCAAAAATTGCCACGTGAGTTGAACATAATATTTTTTTATTAGCTTTTGTCTAATTACAAGATTAAAAATAAATTAAATATAGTTTGACGTAAATTTCAATTCAATTCATATGATTTTAATTGAAATAATCTTTTTTTATTGTAATTTGAATAATTTAGTCTCTACACTATCAATCTAGTTTTAATTTGGTCATTTGCCTAAATGTTTTAGTTTTTTTTACATGCATTATTTAAGAGATTGACAAGTATTTTAAAACTATTAATTTTAATTTACAACTTGAATAAAATGACGAAACTTAAGTCAAATTACCAGAGTTAAAATGAGTAATTAACCCTGTGGGGATGTATTTTCTAAGTACCAACACGTGGCCGAGGTGGCACCGAAGTGTCAGCCGAGGTGCCACGTGTCGTGGTAGTTACGCCGAGGTTATCTCAGAGTTGCCGAGGTTATCTGCGAGAATACAGGAGTCCGGGGTTACCGCCGAAGATATCGGAATCCGAGATGATCAGATAAAGGGCAAGAGTCCTAGAATGAAGAAAGACTTCAAGATGGATAAGGATAGTATTCTTAGGGAGTCTATCCTTATCTCTTGTAGAGTCCAGAGTAAGTACTGAATGAGAGTCCATAGAAGTGAGACTTCTAGTGGGACTAGGATAGAGAAAGACTATAAAAGAAGAGCACCCCCGGCGGGTCTAAGGTACGCAATTTTGAGTCTTGAGCAGTAATTTAAATATTGGTATTATCTTTGAGAGAGACTGACTTGATCGTCGGAGTGCCCCCGGGTGGAAGAACCACCGCCGGAGCCTTTTCTTTCTGTGCAGATTGTAGGGTGCCATCTATTCTGCCTGTGTTCTACAGCTGATTCACTAAGGAGGGCAGTGTGATCGGAAATTCACTCACACAATTTGGCGCCGTCTGTGGGAACGAAAGAAGAATAGATGGCCAGTAACACGCAGAAGGAAAAGATTGGGGACGACACTCCTGCTGGGAGTGGAAGACCCGTCGACCTTAACGTTGAAGGAGGAGACCACAACGAAGAAGCTCGTGATCAGAATCATGCAGAGAAAGGCGTCGGCCAAGATGGCGACGCATCAAAGAAAGCGGACCAGGGCAAGTACTATAACGAGGACAACCTCCAGATCTGGAAAGACAGGTGTCTGAGGAGGGATGAAGAAGTAAAGGAGATGGCAAACAAGTTGGCAGACCTTCAATCGGTCGTCAACTTCATGATGCAAAATAATGTCATGCAGCCGCCGTACTCGCTACAGGACACACCAATGCCGGCAGCAAACGCCCAGAAGAAGGGGTGGAAAGAAATCCCCGAAGCCCCTCAGCACACGAGGAGTGGAAGGCACTCTCACCGACCCTCCATGGAGGTCGGCCGAGAAGAGCCGAGGAGAGAAGAGTCCCGAAGGACATATCGCGAGAAGAAAGCAGACCCCAAAGAACGTCAGCATGTTCCGGGGCGGGTATTGTGTTTCGATGCGTCCTGCGGGGAAGGATCGAAGAGGGGCCACCATGAGGCCGAGAGTAGTGCGCCGAAAAGGCTGAAGTCCAAAGACAGCCGGGCTGTAGGAAGAAATAAAGAAGACTTGAGAGATTACCTCAAGAGGAAGCAAGAGAATGCCGGAGTCGAAGTAACCTCCAAAATTAAGCCGAGGACACCGTTCTCGGTGGAATTGGACAAATTCGTCGCGCCGAAAAGATTCAGTATGCCGAGGTTCCAAATATATGATGGTAAGTCGGACCCTAATTTCCATGTTGGACTATTTTTGAATTCAATGGCATTATATAGCGGGAACGAGCCGTTGCTCTGCAAAGTGTTCCCTTCATCCTTCGGGGAGATTGCATCAAATTGGTTCCACAAATTACCAAGGGGGAGCTTGAAGACTTGGGAAGGACTGGCCGAGATGTTTGTGGCCAGGTTCATAACAAACAAACTGCAGCCATTAAGGGTAGATGCATTGATGGCTCTGAAGATCGGCAAAGATGAAAGCCTCAGAGCCTATGCAAAGAGGTACTACGAGGTGTTCAATCGAATACCTGAATGCAACCAGGAGGTGGCGGTCGTGTCTTTCAAGAACGGCCTGAAGGATGACTGTCCACTGCGGAAGTCTTTGGCAAAAACCCTGCCAAAGAGCATGGAAGAGCTCATGGCGAGAATCGAGAAGTATGCCAGAGCTGAGGAAGATACATCAGGGAATAAGGAGACAAAGCCAGAAAAAGTCAACGGCTCACCGAAGCGAGGCCGAGGTAACAATGGACCCAACAAACAGGAGACAGAGTTGAGGGCCAAGCAGGCAGTGACAACGGTGTTCCGAATTCCGCTCCACAAAGTCCTTGATCAAATTCGGAATCAGCCCTACTTCAGGACGCCGGCAAGGGCACCAGGAGAATTTATGGGAAGAAACCTTGGTAGGCGTTGTGCCTACCACAATGAGGAGGGGCACCCAACTCAGGGTTGCAGAGCCCTTAAGGCACACTTAGAAGATTTGGTGAGGCAAGGCCATCTGAGAGACCTTGTGGATGAGGCCAAAACGAGGGAAGAACAGGCACGATTGCCTCAAGCACCAGCAGCCCCGCCACCGCCAGCGCAGCAACCACAGGCAGGCGGACCTCGGGTGGTTAATGTGATCCACTCAAAGGTGAATGAAAACGACATACGGGGGGAGACACAGAGGGTAAGACACCTGCAGCACGTCAACCAGGTCGGACTAAAAAGACCTCGGCCTGAGGAGTGCCAAGGACAGATGATAGCTTTCACAGAAGCCGACCTAGATATGGTTCAGCACCCGCACAATGATGCCTTGGTAGTATCCCTCCAGGTTGGAGAGTGCCAGGTGAAACGCATCCTGATTGATCAAGGCAGCTCCTGCGACATCATGTATGTCAGATGTTACAAGGAGCTAGGCCTTCACCCTGATGACATGGAGCAGTCAAACGGCCCGATGGTCGGCTTCAATGGAATGCCGACATGGCCATTAGGCGCAACAAGCTTGGAAGTACAGGCTGGCACGAAGAAGATCAAGACAGAATTCATTGTGATTGACACGCCCTCGCCTTACAACATCATCTTAGGGAGGCCGTGGTTGCATGCAATGGGGGCAGTTCCCTCAACATTGCATCAACTGCTACGGTTCCCAACAGAACATGGGATTGAGGAAGTTAGAGGAGATCAGTTGCAGGTGAAAAATTGCTCCATGGCAGCAATGAAGTTAACCTGCAGCATTCGGGAACCAGAGAAGGCAGAAGTTGAAAAAGAGGACATGAAGGTCCTAGATGATGTCGGCAAGGAGCCGACCGAGAAAAGTGAAGAAGCACTGAAGAAGATCTTCGTCCAGGAGGGCGATGAAGAACGTTTCTTTCTTCTCGGCACAGGATTAGCCGAAGAAGAGGAAAGGGAGCTGGAAGCCTTTCTGAGGAAGAATATTGAGGTGTTCGCCTGGACACCTTATGAAATGCCTGGCATTGACCCCGAGGTCACATGTCACAGACTCAACGTTGACAGGTCGGCCAAACCTGTAATACAACGAGCCAGAAGACCGACGTTGATGCACGTCGAAGCAGTGGAGGAGGAGGTGGACAGACTTCTGGAGGCCAAGGCCATCAGAGAAGCCAATTATCCGACATGGTTGTCAAACACCGTGGTAGTAAAGAAGAAGAATGGCAAGTGGAGGGTCTGCGTAGATTTTACAAACTTGAACAAAGCTTGTCCCAAAGACAGCTTCCCTCTGCCAAAGATCGACCAGTTGGTGGACGCCACATCTGGACATGGAAGGATGAGCTTCTTGGATGCTTATAGGGGATATCACCAGATAGCCATGTACCCCCCGGACGAGGAGAAGACAGCGTTTATCACTCCAAAAGGTCTGTATTGTTACAAAGTCATGCCTTTTGGGTTGAAAAACGCAGGAGCAACCTATCAAAGGCTGGTGACCAAGATGTTCAAACACTTGATTGGCCGAACAGTAGAAGTCTACATTGATGACATGGTCGTGAAGACCAAGGAACCAAAGGATCATCTTGCTGACCTAAAAGAGGTCTTTGACATACTAAAAACATATCGGCTCCGACTCAACGCATCGAAGTGCGCGTTTGGAGTCGGATCCGGTAAGTTCTTGGGATACCTAGTGACTAGAAGGGGCATTGAAGCCAGCCCAGATCAGATCAAGGCCATTCTGGAATTACAGAGTCCGACATCGGCAAAACAAGTTCAAATGCTTACTGGAAGGGCCGCAGCCCTAAACAGGTTCATAAGCCGAAGTTCGGACAAATGTAAACCTTTTTTCAATCTGGTGAAAAAGGCCACGGATTTTCTATGGACAGAGGAATGTGAGGCCGCCTTGGCCGACCTGAAGAAATATCTTACCACGGCTCCAGTCCTCTCAACACCTCAACCTGGGGAGGAACTGTTTTTATACTTAGCAGTTTCGGAGCACACAGTAAGTGCTGTGATAATCCGAGAAGAGAAGGGAGAGCAGAAGGCTGTTTACTATGTGAGTAAAACCTTGGCCGATGCAGAAACAAGGTATCTACCACTGGAGAAATTAATGCTGGCCTTGGTAATGGCCTCAAAGAAGCTAAACCATTACTTTCAGGCTCACAAGATAGTGGTTCTGACAGAGCACCCACTGAAGTCCTTGTTGCAACAAGGAGACTTAACTGGAAGAATAGCAAGATGGGCCGTAGTTTTGGGCCAATATGACCTGGAGTTCAGGCCGAGAACAGCAATTAAGGGCCAAGTCTTGGCCGACTTCGTGGCCGAGTTCTCGCCAGAATATATCGAACATCGGGCTCCGCTGAACCGAGATGAACGATGTCCAAACAAGGAAGGAGAAGCCCAGCCAAAGGCTAAAGAACCAAGGAAGGAAAAACTCAGACCCTGCAGCATTTACATCGGCGACTCCTTTCAACTTTTTGTTGATGGGAGCTCAAATCGGCAGGGAGCTCAAATCGGCAGGAATAGTGTTAAGTTCCCCCGATGGAGAGATATTGGAGCAGTCCATTCGACTGGGGTTCAAAGCCTCGAACAATGAGGCGGAATATGAAGCACTGATTGCTGGACTGAAGCTGGCAGTAGCAGCAGAGGCAGATGAGGTAATCGTTTTTTGTGACTCACAACTTATAGTGAATCAAACTACAGGAGAGTTTGCTGCCCGAGATGAAAGGATGTCGGCATACGCAAAAGAAGTCATCAGGCTGGCAGACATGTTTCAAAACTGCCGACTTCTTCAGGTTAGCCGAGACGATAACAACCACGCCGACGCGTTGGCCAATTTAGCAAGCTCAATGAAAACTGGAAAGACGAGGACAATAATGATCAATTACCTATCAGGCCCGAGCATAGAGCCACCAAACACAATGCAAGAGGCATTATGTGTGGACATGGGACCAAGCTGGATGGATGCAATTATTACATTCCTAAAAGAGGGAAAGCTGCCAGAAGATCGAAAGGAAGCACACAAAGTCAGATTGAAGTCGACAAGATTCAGTCTGACAGCAGAAGGACATCTCTACAGAAGATCCTTCACTGGACCTCTTTTAAGGTGTGTACACCCTCTTCAGGTCGAAGACTTTTTATATGAAATTCATGAAAGAGTTTGTGGAAGCCACGCAGGGGGCAGATCGTTAGCTCACAGGGCCATTACCCAGGGGTATTGGTGGCCCTATATGCAAAAAGATGCAGAAGCCTATGTGAAGAAGTGTGAACAATGCCAGAGGTTTGCACCTTTGATACATCAGCCAGCTGCCGACCTGAACCCGGTTTCCAGCCCTTGGCCATTTGCCCAATGGGGCATGGATCTCGTTGGACAACTGCCCCAAGCGACTGGGCAGCGGAAGTACCTACTGGTAGCAACAGACTACTTCACAAAGTGGATAGAAGCAGAGCCTCTTGCCAAAATCCGAGATGTGGATGTGAAGAACTTCATCTGGAGAAACATCATCACCAGATTTGGGATTCCAAGAGCAATCGTTGCCGACAACGGAACACAGTTTGACAGCAAACTCATCAAGAATTTTTGCGCAAAGTTCAAGATAAAGAATTACTTTTCAACACCAAGCTTTCCCCAAAGTAATGGGCAAGCAGAAGCATCCAACAAAGTAATTCTGGACGGAATAAAGAAGAGGCTGCAGGCAGCAAAAGGAAAGTGGGTAGACGAATTGCCCAGTGTGCTCTGGGCATATCGCACAACGCCGAGAAGATCAACAGGAGAATCCCCCTTCGCCATGGCTTATGGCACAGAAGCAGTCATTCCATTGGAGATCGGCATCCCAAGGATCAGAACCCAGGGAGTTGAGAACGGGACTAACGATGTGCTCTTAGCCCGAGATCTGGATCTACTAGAAGAAAGAAGAGAGAAAGCTGCAATCCAGCTTGCAGCATACCAGCAACAGCTTACCAAAGCTTACAACAAGAAGGTCAATCCAAGGGATTTTCAGGTCAACGACCTAGTCTTGAGGAAAGTCGTCGGCAATAAGAAGGATCCCAGAGAGGGCAAGCTTGGCCCAAACTGGGAAGGGCCCTACAGAATTACCTCGGTGTTAGGAAATGGGGCATATCGGCTCGAAGATAGTGAAGGCAAAGCATTGCCTAGACCATGGAACACTTGTAATTTAAAGTTTTTTTATCATTAGATGTTGTTTGACTTTTTGCCGATATGATCAATGAAATCTTACCAGAATTTTCCAGAACTTATTAAACTATGCATAATGTTGTTTTTTGAATAATGAGAACCCAAGTGGAACTTAGGTTCACATTGGGGGCAGATAGAAGACAATAATGCCTAGCCGAGATGTTTAACCGTGGTTAAATCTAAGATAAAGTTTAACCGGAGTTGAACAGAAATTATGCTTAACCGAAGTTAAGCTGAGATAATTCCTTATCTTTACTTGTTGAAATTTGTAGCAATTTACAAGTTAAAGCTAAGCTGAGATAATTCCTTATCTTTACTTGTTGAAATTTGTAGCAATTTACAAGTTAAAGCTAAGCTGAGATAAATTCCTTATCTTTACTTGTTGAAATTTGTAGCAATTTACAAGTTAAAGTTAAGCCGAGATAATTCCTTATGTTTACTTGTTGAAATTTGTAGCAATTTACAAGTTAAAGCTAAGCCGAGATAAATTCCTTATCTTTACTTGTTGAAATTTGTAGCAATTTACAAGTTAAAGCTAAGCTGAGATAATTCCTTATCTTTACTTGTTGAAATTTGTAGCAATTTACAAGTTAAAGTTAAGCCGAGATAATTCCTTATCTTTACTTGTTGAAATTTGTAGCAATTTACAAGTTAAAGCTAAGCTGAGATAAATTCCTTATCTTTACTTGTTGAAATTTGTAGCAATTTACAAGTTAAAGTTAAGCCGAGATAATTCCTTATCTTTACTTGTTGAAATTTGTAGCAATTTACAAGTTAAAGCTAAGCTGAGATAAATTCCTTATCTTTACTTGTTGAAATTTGTAGCAATTTACAAGTTAAAGTTAAGCCGAGATAATTCCTTATCTTTACTTGTTGAAATTTATAGCAATTTACAAGTTAAAGTTAAGCCGAGATAATTCCTTATCTTTACTTGTTGAAATTTATAGCAATTTACAAGTTAAAGCTAAGCTGAGATAAATTCCTTATCTTTACTTGTTGAAATTTGTAGCAATTTACAAGTTAAAGCTAAGCTGAGATAAATTCCTTATCTTTATTTGTTGAAATTTGTAGCAATTTACAAGTTAAAGTTAAGCCGAGATAATTGTTTATCTTCACTTGTTGAAATTTGTAGCAATTTACAAAATGAAGTGAAATTAAGTTTATTGATTCAGTCCCTTGTTAAAACTTGAGAAAAGTTTGTTAGTTAAAATTGTATATGCTTTATACTTGTTGAAGTATATAAAAAATTTACAGGTGAAGTCCTAGTCGAGATAAACCTGCAGATAATCATACCCGAGGTATGTAACCCCGAGGAGATTATGCGAAGGAATGAGTCATGCAAAATATCCTAAGTATACAGAAGCAATGAAGAATTAAAGACTGAAGCATTCAGATGAAAACAGTTGCAGTAAATAAAGGCACCATGGCCTAGCAAAAGTAAATCGTTCACAGGAAACAAAGAAAGGCACACCGGCCGTAAAGAAGAAGCTTACATTGTCCAGAGAACATCAACAATAAAAAAGAACAAAAAAACATTTCAAACGTCTTCAGCATTAGCAGATGGTTGAACTAAGACCTCGGAGGACTCTGAGAGAACCACCTCGGCATCTTTTTCTTCAGACTGATGGGCTGGTACCTCGGAGGACTCTGAAGGAGTCACCTCGGCATCTTTTTCTGCCGCAATCTCGGCATCAATCTCTGCTACCGTTTGACCAAGACTTTTTTCAACCAAGGGGACATCAGACGATACTTGTTCAGGAGTGGCCTCTTTAATAACCTCCTCATCTTCCTCATTAGTCAAGTCCAGGATTTGATCATCCTGAGGAAGAGACTTGGTCTCATTAGTATCTTTGGGCTTCCTTACTAGAGCATTGTCATCATCGTCGGCTTCAGACTCGGATTCCTCCTCGTGTTCAGGTTGACTTGGAGGTGGAGGCGGAGGGAATGGCAAAGGGATAGCTTCAGCCTTGCGCCATGGCGAATCAGCAGGAAGATCAAGTTTTTTGGCCAAGGACATCCAACCAAGGGAAAAACCCCTGTTGCATGCCTGCTTAACCTGTAATTTGTAGTCTTCTGCAACATCGGCCATGCCTTGGGCATATGCCTTGTCATCGGCTGCCTTGATTTCGGCGTCCTTGGTGGCCAGCGCCTCGTGCAATTCTTTCTCGGCCTGGGCAGCCTTCGCCTGAGCCTCTTTCTTTTCTGCCTCGGCAACTGTTTTAATGCCTTCAGCGGCCTCGGCCTTCTCATCAGCCTCTTGCTGAGCCTGCGTCGCAGCCTCGGCTTGATCTTCCAAGGTCTTCATTTTATTTTTGAGACTCTTATTTTGTTTCTAAAGGGCAGCGCACTCCTTCTCCATCTCGGCCAATCTTTCCTTGTTCTCAAAGGCCTGCATGGAGAGAGAGTGGGCGTGTTGAATGGCCTGAAAGAAAACAAGGCGGGAATTATTACAACATATTGCAAAATTTTATAAGTATAAAGAAAGTGGCAGGAAGACAAGTTATCAAACTCGAAGACTTACTTGGACAGAACGCTGCAGCATAAAGGCATAATTCTCGTACTCGCTCATCTTGGCATTGCGCTCAAGATCGCCTTCGAGAAGAACTGCAGTACTAAGCGCCACGCCGATATTAACGTTGTCGGCGCTCTCATGGGCGTAAACGGGCCTGTTTTCAAGGGTAATTTTAGGCTCCCAGGGAACCTTAGGAACTCTAGACCCCGAAGTCGTCGCAGACGATGACCTCGGCCTTTTCAACTGAGTGGATCCTGATAGCTGGGCTTCGGCAGGTCTTTTGGCAGGAGCAGAGGAAGTCTTTTTATTCTCGGCTAGCTGGGAAATAGGTAAGGCATCCTCAACCTCGGCGTCAGTAGCCTTGGACTTTGGTTGGGCCTTCTTGATCTTTTTTGGTTTCGGTGGGGGCACCGTTTGGGTTGGTGTAGCGTCCACGTCGGTTGGGAGGTCGGCCAGAAGGTCCTGCACAACTGGCTTCGGGCGAACCATTTCGGCAGTTTTTACAAGTCGTCGCCGACGCTTTCTTTCAGAAATTGGTACCAAGTATGGTGCCGAGGTTGAAGGTTGATCGGCTGGATCAGAAGTTGAACCTTGATCAGCCCGAGATGTGGATGCGGTTTGAGTTACTACAGTAAGAGAAGAGGAGCTCTTTTTCTTCTTCCTCTTGGGAACGTCGGGAAGAGTTGATCTGTGTGTTGGAATGAAATTCAGTACCCGTGGAGCTTTTCGTTTGTCAATTGGCAGATCTAGTAACTTCTTCAAATCCTTGCCCAGAAAATAGGATTAGCGAAAGCTCTTTGGTGGTTTGCGGACGTCTGCAAAACAGAACATAGCATCAGAAACAGATAAAATTTTTGGAAAACTTGAAGAAAACAACAGCTAAGCAGTTGACACTGGGCTCTTACCCTTGCCCTCCTTGACCGTTCGAGGAAGAGGGAAGAGATGGACTTCTTCGTCTGGGCCGAATTCCCAATTTCCAGAAGCAATAAGATAATCGTCTCCAGCCCCTTTGTTGGAGTCTGGGAGGTCGGCTACGATTTTAAATTCGGTAGACCTCGGCTTGAGGTAATAGACAAAGCCTTTTTCTTTTAAGTCCAGGGCGCACATAGTATAGCAGTATTGGATATCGGCAAGAGTGATTCTAACATTCTCCTGCCGAGCTAAGGCTATGATACCATTAAGTGTTCTGTAGGAATTGATGGTGAGTTGCATAGGGTTCAGTGTGTAGTAGTGAAGAACTTCACGAAAGAGGGGATTGAGTGGGAGCCGAAGTCCGCATTCAACAAAGGCTACAACAGGGAAGGGCATTGTATTGTCTGTAGGCATGATGGAATCATCATCCCCAGCTAGCCTAAGGTGGACGTCCTCGGGAATAGAGAACTCTTGCCTAAAGTATTCGAGTTTGGTTGGGGTGTTTACCCTATGACGCCACATTCCCATGGTTTTGGTATAAAGGTATTTGACTTCAGAAGCAGAGTATTCTTAAAGAAATATTAGCACCTCGGCTTAAACCTAGGAATATATTGGTAAGGATTGTTCAGGTTTTTCCTAAGAATTGAAGGTTCTATAAGCAAACCCCAAACCTAAATCTACGAAAACAAAGATCGAAGGCACAGATCTGGAAAAGATACAACAAAGCAGAAAACAAAAAGGAGTCTCAGATTCAAGAACACCAAGGGCGGAAGACCAAGAATAGAGGAGAAACAGTGCAAATGTTCATATGTAAAATCAAGAAATAAAGACGCATTCAAGTGAACGATTCGCAAATTAAATACTGGAGCAGAACAATAATGGCAAGAAATTTCAGGGAAAATCAAGAACTGGGGAAGAAAAACCAGTTGCTTACCAGAAAATGTGAGGCCGGAATGAGCTTCGCCGAGATCAGACGACGGGGGCAACAGTGGCGAAAGCTTCGCAGAAATGGTAGATGGAGATGGTTGCAGAGCTCAGAGCTTGGGGCAATGGCAGATTCGAAGAAGAGAAAGCTTTAGAGAGAGAAAATGTAAAGTATTCAAACGCAAAAGTGAAGAGAAAGAGAGAGGCAAACGTTTTTGTCCAAAACATGAAACGGCGGCAAAACAAAAAGCAATTATTGAGCCTGGGTTAACGCATGCGTCAGACGGCGCAAGCAGAGAAAAGACGGCCAACAGGCGCGTCGCCAGCATGGACCAATAAGGGAAAAACGCGTCAGTGGAACGGTTGAAAAATGGTGCATGACAGCTCATGCACATTGGGAGAGTTCGTGTGAATTCTTGTTCCTGAAAAGAAGACATATCGGCCTGAAGTGAATGACATCGGCTGGAAAGTTTCTAAGCCGACGTACGAAACAGAAGTTCAAATGTAGGTTCCATCATCTCAGAATACCGAGGTAATAGAACCTAGGGGGCAGTTGTGGGGATGTATTTTCTAAGTACCAACATGTGGCCGAGGTGGCACCGAAGTGTCAGCCGAGGTGCCACGTGTCGTGGTAGTTACGCCGAGGTTATCTCAGAGTTGCCGAGGTTATCTGCGAGAATACAGGAGTCTGGGGTTACCGCCGAAGATATCGGAATCCGAGATGATCAGATAAGGGGCAAGAGTCCTAGAATGAAGAAAGACTTCAAGATGGATAAGGATAGTATTCTTAGGGAGTCTATCCTTATCTCTTGTAGAGTCTAGAGTAAGTACTGAATGAGAGTCCATAGAAGTGAGACTTCTAGTGGGACTAGGATAGAAAAAGACTATAAAAGAAGAGCACCCCCGGTGGGTCTAAGGTACGCAATTTTGAGTCTTGAGCAATAATTTAAATACTGGTATTATCTTTGAGAGAGACTAACTTGATTGTCGAAGTGCCCCCGGGTGGAAGAACCACCGCCGGAGCCTTTTCTCTCTGTGCAGATTGCAGGGTGCCATCTATTCTGCCTGTGTTCTACAGCTGATTCACTAAGGAGGGCAGTGTGATCGGAAATTCACTCACACAAACCCTAAAATAAATACTCTGGCATGTTGAGTTTGGAGGTTTTTTTTGGCTAAAATAGTTATAAAAAGACAAAATAAATTAAAAAGTCAATAAGACAAAATATCACATCCAAATTATAATTATTTCACATTTTCTCTCACAAAAGTAAAAAAAACTCAACCCAAATGAGATTTTTACTCTCAAGTTAAAATAGTCGAAAAAAGGTAATCCATTTCCCAAATAAAAGTGACTACTTTTTAGATTTTTTGATTATTTGACTATTTTAATAGAATATTTTAATTTTTATATTTGAAAAGATGGGTTGAATTTTTTGTTTGATTCTTGTATTAAAAAAATATGTTTGAAATAATATGAGAAATAAAATGACAAAATTACCCTCATAAACAAATGATTGGTGTGGTTTTAAAAAATTTTCAAGCACAAAATAGTCTTTCCGCACGCCTGATAAGGCCCCCCCCCCTCTCTCTCTCTTTATATATATATTTTACTTTTTTTTTTCTATTTGAGGTTATTTTAGCCTCTAATTTAAAACTGAGTAAATGATTCGTAAAATTCGTAATTTGATCCAGTTTAGTTTAATTTGATAAGTTTGGATTAGGTTTTTGAATCCGTGGTTCGGTTCCGAATTGAAAAATTAAAAATTCGTAATGCACGGATCGGTTCCGAATTGGAATCGATCCGGACCATATACAAATGGTCTATATTTATATTATACACCCTCTCGTATAGTATCTTCTCTTATTCTATATAAAACTTAAACTTAAACCCGCATAGTATCTTCTTTTATTATTTTTGCTTGTTGGTTTTTAATTTTAATTTGTAATGATCTAAATACGTATGATGGAATCAGTTTTCTTATGGTTGTTTAAATTCTACAACAATATGTCGCTATTATGGAAAGACATGTTGCTATTATGAAACTAATATGATGTTGTTTATGTGTTTATGAAATTAAAATGTTCTATATTTTTTTTTTGTTATTTAACTATGTGAATCTGTGGTTCTAAACCGATCTAATCCGTGTTTAAATGGATTTGTTCGGATTGTTTTTATGATTTAAATAGATTGAATTGATTCTAAATCCCTTTTTATTGATTCTAATTTTTTAAGAATCATAAATAACAGATTAATCTTAATTTTATCCCAATCCAAACCATACTCACCCCTACTCTAAATCCCTTTTTTATTTCAAAAATTGGTTTGTTGCTACTACATTTTTGGACAAATATGTTGAACTCGTTTGCCCTATGAAGTTGATGTTATTGTTTTCAAACTCTCAACCAAATCTTGGAGTCACATGACCGAAAGTTTTTATTTTTTATTTTAAGATTGGGAAGAAAATCATTAACTGAAGCCACTTTTAGTTTTTTCTTAACTAAAAATTTATTTAAAATATGGATTACCTTTTGTGATTTAAAAAATTATAAATATTTTTTTATCAGAATTTTTTTATTTAAGAGATTTAGTCAAAAAATAAAATTCATAATTGCTCTCCTATATAATAATAAAGTTATTTAAATTATTAATTAAAATATATTTTTAATATCATTAAAAACTGTTAATTAATTTGATAATTTATTAATAAAATGGACGATTTGTTATGAAATTATAAGTCTCAGAGGATAGAATATAATTTCTAAAACTACAAAAAAACGATTTACATTTTAATCAAATCTTAAAGATTGTATTTATAATTTATGTTTTCTTCTTTTAATAGTATTTTATGTAGTCTTTTATTAATATAATTTATAAGATAGAAATAATTTAAATAAAAAAAATGATTAGGTAGAACAACCCCATTTCGTAGCTCGACATGGCGGGGGTCGAAAGGCCCGAATTGCTTTGTACACCCACCCCTTTTCTTTGTACACCCACCCTTCCTCTGTTCATCCCCTCCCTCTGGAAAACTCACACACACATAGAGCTCCGTTCATCCCCTCCCTTTGGTGTCATTTTTTTTTTTTTTTTCAGAAGTAGAAAATCAGAGGAGGAGGAGAAGGAAGAAAGGAGGAGGGAGGAGGAGGAGGAGGAGGAGGGAGGAGAAGGACTGGAGGGGGCCCAATTATTAGGGCTGGAGGCAGAGGCGGGGGGGCGGAGGCACGATCGGGCGGAGGCGACGAACGAGCTGCGAGCTGCGACGGCGGGCGGAGGCGACGAACGAGCTGCGACGAGGACGACGAGTGGAGGCGGCGGAGGCAACGAGCTCTTCTCTCCTCTCCTCTCTCTTTCTCCCTCTCTCCTCCTCTTCCCCTCTGTTCTCCTGTGTTCAACGAAGTTCAACGAAGAAGAAGAAGAAGAAGAAAATCGCAAAACGACGTGGTTTTCAAATTTCGGGCCATTCGACCCTCACCCATTTCGAGCTACCACCTATTTTTCTTAGGTAAAATGCGCTTTCAGCTTTTGTTTCCCTATCAACTACCAAAATAAGAAATAATCAAATGTACTTCGCTCTTATCATTGGTGTTGAGAGACGTCTTTCTTTTTTTTTTAAAGGACAAAGTACATTTGATTATTTTTTATTTGATAAATACCGACTCCCTCCCTATCTCTCCAATCAGTCTTTTCTCATATCTTTTGCTTTCACTTTTTGGGTTTTTTTGTCCATTCACTGAGGAAGAAATTAAGCATGGAATTAGAAGGAACAACAACGAGGCCTCTACTGGTTGAAGAAATGCCTGACATTAATGGCGGCGACACTCCCATTCCGAGTGGTCCTTCCTCCACCTCCACCACCACCACAGCGGTGCTCCTCCTTGGAACATTTGTATCCGTTAGTGGTTCCTTTTCTTTTGGTTCAGCTATAAGTATTCCACAAATCTGTATCTATATATATACATACAAAGATGCGGACGGAATCAGGATTTCATCACGGATCAAATTTTGCATAAAAATTTTCACCATACTCTAGCCTACATATCTATGCTAATACTATCTATACTATTATATTAAATCAGGCTTAAATTTCGTCTCTTGAAACTTTTTACCACGTGTAAATTGAATAATAAATAAGTAAAAAAAAATTTCTTACACCTACACACGTTCTTCACGGCAGTTAACTGCCATAGCAGTTTCAAATTTTGAAAATCAAATTTGCACGTTTTTACTTTCAAATTTGAATAATAATATATTACACACGGCGTGTGTGCACGCTTCTAGTATACAATATAATATGTAATATATATATATATATTGACATGGGTGAGCCCATAAAGGACATGGCCCACCACTTAAGCTCCAGTCCATGATTCAAATACTAAAACCCAACATTCTTGAAGCCCAACGTTACACCAAGCACCAATGACATCTAAATACTTGGCAAGTGAAGAACCAGCCACATCAGCAGACAAAGATCCTGCGGAGTTATTGCACCACACATCAGCCATTAATGAGTTTCCCTGCAGCATTTATTACGATAACCCTTCACGTCGGAACAGAACAGTTTCACCATGAACAAGGCAAGCTAGAACATAGACTTTCGACCAACATGACAGCTTGGGATGGACAAGGAAATGATGAGCAAAGGATATAAGCAAGCTTCGACGACAAGGAGAAGGTTAAGTTCTCTATCACCATTCTATCTCTACATTCCTTCATCCTCTCCCTTCTCTAACTTGATCGTCGAAGGGTTCGCTGGGGGACTCCCCGTTCCCCGTTGAACTTTTGTGCAGGTCTCTCCGTGGGTACGACGCTGGGGCAACGGTTTGAGAAGTGTAGATCAACCTGACCCGTTCCATCCGGAGCACTCAGTAGCATCAGTTGGCGCCGTCTATGGGAAACCTTTCTTCTCCGTGTGGCAATTGTGCTCATTGGCACCAAAGACCCATCCCCGATAACCCTTATCTGCCACCCATCAAGGTGGATGGTCACAACTAGATCCATGGCCTCTCAATATAATGTTGTCGACCCCCAAGCCAACCCTCCTAACCCAAACAACCCATCGTAGTATTTCACAGGACTCACCAACAGCATTAACCGCTTAGCCGAACAAAACCAGGCCCTGATCAATGCTCTGCTTCAAAGAGACCTTCCCATCCCTCCTCCTCCACCTCAAGATATCCCACCCAACTGAGAATGAGCCCCGAGCCATCCTATCCAACAGTCCCACCCATCAAACTTGGAAGGTTTGTAACCCCCTCCTCCAGATATGAACCCACCACCTCGGGCTCCACATCCATCGGTCCAGGCACCCACCCCTGAGGAAGAGGCCAGTAGTGTCCAGCCTCCGCTGCATTCCGGTGGTGACAATGTTCCTCTTTGGGATACAGAACTCCGAGCCATGAAACTCCAACTTCAAGGAGTCATGCAGAACATACAGAATAAACCCTCCACCACAGCCAACTCACCATTTGTTGCCTCCATTAGGGACAAACTCCTACCTCCTAAGTTCAAAATGCCCTCGATCGACTCTTTCGATGGCACAACGGACCCAGTCGACCATTTGGAGATTTACAGGACCCTCATGGTCCTCCATGCATTCCCTGACGAGATCATTTGTCGGGCTTTCCCTGTAACACTTAAGGGGTTGGCTCGACTCTGGTTTAGTCAACTGCCAACAGACTCTGTCTCTACTTTCCAGCACCTAAGTGACTCATTTCTCAGCCATTTCATTGGTGCCCAGCGCCAGCGGCGTCCGGCAACCCAACTCCTCAACATCTGTCAGACGTAGGGGGAGTCGCTGCGCAGCTTCGTCACCCGCTTCAACATCGAAGCCCTACAGGTAGCGGAAAATGACGACGAGGTCATTCTCACGGCTTTCATGGCCGGTCTACGATCATCTGATTTCCTTTTTTCTCTCTCCAAAAACCCCTCGACCTCCATGGCAACCCTACTCTCTAAATCCCAAAAATACATGAACGCCGAAGATTCCCTAGCTGCCCGACAAGAACCTACAGCCAAAAACCTGACCTCCAGAGAGAAGAGAAAGGACTTTGAAACCAGAAACACCCAGTACACTCACCAAACACCTTAGTATATCGACCGACCTGCCCGAGCCAATCGGTCGGCGCCTACCCAACCGTCCGGCTGGTTCGAACGATATACACCCCTCAATTCCCCCATGGAACAAGTCCTGAACCATATCCAACGAGATTATCCTTTAAAATGGCCCCAACCGTCGCGATCTCCTTCCAACCGACGAGACCAGTCTAAATACTGCCGCTTTCATCAGGACCACGGCCATAATACCGAGGAGTGTGTTAACCTCAAAGACCAGGTCGAGCACTTGATACGCCAGGGGCGTCTCAGTCGGTTCACGGCAGCCCACCCTCAGCAAAGGCAAAGGACTGAACCTACCAGAAACAACCACCAGCGCACCCTTCATCGACAACCCGCACAACCTAACCAAGGCCATGATTGGCCCCCACAGCAACCCCGGGCACAAGGTAACCCTGCCCCCGGTTGGAGAGATCAGAGTTATTGCTGGCGGGCTTGCTTGTGGAGGACCATCCTGTTCAGCTCAACGGGCAAAACTCAGAAAAATAAGGCAGGGCTCAGATAAAGAAGTTGCAACATTGGACCGCCCTTTCAAACACCCCAAGCAGTGGATGGAGCCCATCACCTTTATAGAGGCCGATTGCACAGGCATCCGTTACCCCCATGACGACCCCATCGTCATCTCTGCCCTCCTCTCCAATTACAAAGTCAAACGGGTGCTCGTCAACAACGGTAGTTCTTCAGACATCATCTACCTAAACGCCTATCGCCTGCTCAAGGTTGGGGAAGAAAGTTTGTCCCCTCTCCAAACCCCACTGGTTGGCTTCACTGGAGACCAGGTGACCTCCATAGGCTCCATCGATCTTCCCATCACCATTGGGGCATACTCACGGCAGACCACTAAGTTGCTCACTTTTCTCGTCGTCAACTGCCTCTCTGCTTATAACATCATCCTCGGTCGCACCGCCTTTAACGCTTTTCAAGCTGTCACATCTACGTACCATCTGGCCATGAAATTTCCTACCGACCTCGGAGTCGGCACCGTGAGGGGAGAGCAGACTGTGGCCAGAGAATGCTACGTCGCTTCACTCAAAGAGGTTAAGCTGAAGGAGACCATGATCATCGAAGGACTCGACATTAGAGATGAAGACGAGTTAGTCAGAGGGGAACCAGTAGAAGAACTTGTTGAAGTCCCCATCGATCCCCACCAACCCAGCAAAAACAGCCAAGATCGGCAGCCAACTATCCCCTCAAGCCAAGACCAATCTTACAGCCCTCCTGACCGAGCACAATGATGTGTTTGCTTGGACCTATTCTGACATGCCGGGTATCGATCCTTCCTTCATCACTCATCGTTTGAGCATCGAACCCCATTTCCGACCCTTCTGCCAGAAGCAGCGCATCTTCCACCCAGAACGCAACGCTCTTATTGCTTCTGAGGTAGATAAACTACTGGAGGCACAGTTTGTCAAGAATGTGGACTACCCTAGATGGCTATCAAATGTGGTCTTGGACCGTAAAAACAATGGTAAATGGCGACTCTGCGTTGACTACTCCGATCTCAATCGAGCTTGCCCCAAAGACAGTTATCCCTATTCCTCGCATAGATCTACTTGCCGACACCACGGCCGGTCATCAAATGCTCAGTTTTATAGACGCCTTCTCTGGCTACAATCAAATTTGGATGCACCCGTCTGACCAGGAACACACCTCCTTCATCACTGACCGGGGAACCTACCACTACTGTGTCATGCCATTTGGGTTGAAAAATGCCGGAGCAACTTACCAACGGTTGGTCAATGCTGTTTTTCATCACCAAATAGGTCGAAACATGGAAGTGTACGTCGATGACATGCTAGTCAAGAGCAAACTCTCCTCTAATCATCTGGCAGACCTGGGGAAGACCTTCAGCACCCTATGCAAGTATCAAATGAAGCTGAATCCGGAGAAATGTGCCTTCGGCATTGATTAACTCAGTCCGGCAGGAAAGAGTGCCGACCGGCACTGTATTCCTGGCCGATAGACTATTTTGCAGCCGGTGGCCACCACGAGCAGCCGGTGGTAGTTTCCTCCAGCCGGTGGCACTCAGCAGAACACAAGGAAGGTTTCCTGGGACTTTGGTATTTTTTGGAGAGAAGGGGCAGTAAAAACAGAGGTGGCAGTGGCACGGTGTAGGCTTTTCCGGGCAAGTCGCAACGAGCATGCATCATTCGCGCATCCCAAGGCCGGGCTGAGGCCCCCTTTCTTTTTATTTACTTGATTTAATTTTAGTAATTAGAATTTTGTAATAATTTATTCATTTATTCTTTGGGACTGTATATTATTCTTTTGGTCCCTCCGTGTGAGGCCATATTTGTAATAAGGGTGTGTGAGTGTGTGTATGTCTTCCAACCCCCATTTCTTTCTCCCTTTTATTTACCTGCTTATGATGGTAGATTAGGGCATATTTAATTTAGCATACCTTATGCAATGCATGCGTGCATCCATGTATTTGTTGACATGCATCGGGCTCGGCACATCATACAAACTGCATCGTACTTTCAATTCCGAATTGAATACGTGTTATTCGTAGCATTCCATATGCCATGTTTAGGATAGCCGAGCCTGCCTAGATTACATCTTTGCATGTGTTGCATTAGACATTTCAGTATGCTTAGGTCCATGCATGGATTTCTAATAAGCTTCTGTTTTGGCTTGGAGTACTAGGTGAGCTTTTATGCTTTAGCATATCGCATGTGTGTGAATGTTGCCATGATAGCATGCTTACCATGAGGCTAAGTGCTTATGTGATATAACTGCTTGAATGCCTGTGGGTGGAGGTCAAATTGCCTAAATTGGGATAATGCATTAAAACTGTGAGTTTTAAAGCCCACTTGAGGGTGGCAAAACCTGCATTTTAGCGTACTTGCGAGTAGCAAATCATTTTCAAAGCAAACTTACAATGTTTTTGTTCCAATTTAGGCGATTTGGTCTATACTTGTTTGCTGTGTGCATAACATAGTAAATCTAGGCTAATAACCGGAATAAGAACACATAACGTTTTCAAAAATAGATATCATGATTAGTAGAGGCCGGTCTTTGACCGGGCGAGCGGGGGTGCTCACGAAGTGACCTTCCCCAATCGTACCTAAGTTCCCGAGCCGAGGCAACTTTGGTGATGACGGACACGTGGCCTTTGGCACCGAGTCAGGGTTTCCTAAATTTCCCATTTTAAAATATTTAGGTGGCGACTCTGTAATCTGGCAAAGCAGTCCATGTTTGGCACTACTTTTCAAAAATCTGTTTTCTTTCTCAAAACGATTTGCCAGAGGTGGACTCTTTGGTTCAGATTTGGAACCGCAATCCAAACAAAAACGGAGGAGTCCGAACTGTAGCGCGAGGTCCCTCGCGGACGTGTTACAACCCCCCACTCCGATGCCTGTGAGCATGGAGAAATCAAAGGGAGTCATCGTCATCTCCCCAGTGGCGGAAAAGTGGAAGGAGTCTGTGGTATCCCACCACCTCTCTGCCAATGCAGCAAGGAGCGGCCTGCTTGCAGTAAGGTGTGAGAGCCCCATATAGAAGGTCCCGAAACCAGCTCGGTCGATGATGCGATGAACCGCGTCAGGTAACTCCATATACCAACCTCGTGCGACGACGTTCCCATACCCCCGAAGGGTGTGGGAATCTCCCTGTGGTCAAAACAAATAGTCGCGAAGCGGTATTATGAATATAGTGTCGAATGTGCTCAGAATCAGTGCAGATATAGCGTGTGTGCACGCGTTCAGATTCAAACAGATATCGGGTGCCAGTGTGCTCACAGTGAACTACAGCATACGATGTGTTAGTGTGTTTGGGTGGTTCAGTGAAAATACAGCATCAATGCACATGTTTAGATTCAAAGCGATATTAGGTGCAAGCATGTTCACAGCCAACTACAGCAGGCGGTATATCGGTGTATCCGAGTTAAACAGTTAAAAGGCAGAATCGACTATTGCAGTTATACATTCTACTTTGCAGAAAAATGAAACGAAGAAGAGTGTACCTCGGAGGCGCCGAAGGACAGATGTGACTCTGGCTCGCGCAGTAGGAGCTCCGGTGCCACACCCCTCGCGAAGCTGCTGAAGTGGCGAATGCCGTTGGGAGGCAGCACATGGATCGCCGGCCTGTAGGTCGCCGGGTCGAAGGGCTGGATGTGAAGCGGCAAGAGCTCGGCCTCTGGGTCCATATCTATCTCCAGGGGAGCCCCACCCTGTGGAAGATCGTCCGCCATCTCGAGAATGGTGCGAAAATGGCCGGAAGAGTGAAAATCGGGCAAGAATATGAAAAGTCAACCGAAAGGTCAACCCCGGGACGGTGAAAAATGGCCGGAATGGTCGGGGTGCAGAAAAGGCACAGAAATCGAGGTAGACTCGAGGAAAACAAACCCCGAGTGGTGAGGATCGAGGAAAAGACGCCGAAACGAAGTTTTGTTCGGTTCAAAATATTCGAAACGCGGAGGTATTCGTGAATCGAACGACGAAACGGGCCCGAAAACTAAGGAAAAATGAGGATCGAAGATGAAAAATGACCTAGAGAGGAGGGGGACTGATTTTCGAGCTAGGGCAAAGTGAGAAATGAGGGCTAGAAGCCCTATATTTAAAGACCCGTGCCGAATTGACAAAACTGCCCCGAACAGTCACTTTTGGCCGGTCGGCCATATTGATGGCCGGTGGCCTTATTTTGTGGCCGGTGGATGGCTGGTGGACTCCCCTCATGGCCGGTGAGCCTCCTACACCCTTGTTTGGGTCAGATATGTGGTTTGGGGCCTTATTTGCTCAAGACAGTGCAAGAAAAGTGCATTTCCGAAGTTTAACCGGTCTCTGAGCCGTGCCTTCTATGCATAGCACTCGAATACATGCAAGGTGTATCCTTTTCATATCCTTTTGTATCTTGCGAAGTTCAAAAATTGCTTTAAATACTTTGCGTTGTTATGCATATCATTGTATGCGTTGCAGCGCGCGTCATACATGCACATATGTTATGCATTGTCATGTACGCCATACTTGCATTTAGTATGCACATTCTTTAGGTTGCATCGTCATGTGTACCTCATGTGCATTGTCATGCATTTCCAAAGACACGCATTGTCGTGCATTCAAGATCATGTGCATTGTCATGCATTCCCAAAGATGCGCGTTGTCGTGCATTCAAGTTCATTTGCATTGTCATGCACCTCAAAAGACATGCGTTGTCGCGCATCCAAGTCCATTCACATTGTCATGCATTTCAAAAAAAAAAAACAAAAACAAAACCAAAAAAAAACAAACATGCATATGTCATGCATTTCACTGTAAATAGTGCATATGTCATGCATTCATTGTACACATGCGTATGTCATGCATCCATTATTACATTTACATACATTACATATTGTATATGTTGCATCGTAGATCGCATGCATTCACTGCATCACCCCCGCCTACGGCTTGCGCCTTTTCGAGTTGAGCTTGGACTGGTATGTGCCCGTACTCTTCACATCGAAGCACAATTATGATATTATGCGTACGCACCTAGTGTTGTGGGTGACGGCACCGTTTTTGTGTTAGACGCGGCTTGTATGTGTCCATGCCTTTCCTAGGCAAGATTTGGTTTGGCCGCGTGCCTCATCCATTGTAAATATGACATTCCATTGCATATTGTATATAGAAAGCATTGCATGCATTTACTGCATCACCTCCATTTATGGCTTGCGCCTTTCCATGTTGAGCTTGGACTGGTATGTGCCCGTACCTTTCACGTCGAAGCACAACTATGATATTATGTGTATGCACCTAGTGTTGTGGGTAACGGCACCGTTTCTGTATTAGACGCGGCTTGTATGTATCCATGCCTTTCCTAGGCAAGATGTGTTTTGGCCGCAGGCCTTACCCACTACATCCATTGCATTCTAGCTTGTGAATATTGCATCGTACATAGCTTGCATTGTCATGCATCTTTCCTTATATGCATTGTATTGCATTCTCCCTTAGCTTGCATTGTCATGCATTTCCTTACTGCATCATTTAGTATATAGGTTGCATTGTACATAGCTTGCATTGTCATGCACTCATTGCATTGTATATAGAAAGCATTGCATGCATTTACTGCATCACATCCATCCATGGCTTGAGCCTTTCCTTGTTGAGCTTGGACTGGTATGTGCCCGTACTTTTCACGTTGAAGCACGGTTATGATATTATGTGTACGCACCTAGTGTTGTGGGTGACAGCACCATTTCCATGTTAAACATGGTTTGTATGTGTCCATGCCTTTCCTAGGCAAGATACGGTTTGGCTGCATGCCTCATCCATTGCATATATTACATTGTAGTGTAATTTGTTGCATCCAGCATTTAGGATCATGATCTTTCCTCAGCGGGTCATTTCCCCACTTATATCATTCCACCCAATTACTTGTATCTTGTGCCCTGTCTACATAACTCATAGTTCTGCATGTGTACGCGCCTATTCCACTGCTGGTATTGTGGTTTGGGGGTGTCGGCACCTTTTCTATGGTAGACGGACTTTGCATCTCCATCTCTTTATGATATTTGTGTGGTTTTGAACTGCTTATGTTTTGATCACGTTTTAAATACATTGCATATCATTTGCATTGTTTATACATAGTTTTGTAAATATTGCATGCGTCAAGCGTAGCGAGAATCGCATAATTCTCTTACATCCTTTCTGCATTGTAATGATTGCTTAAAACTGTCGCATGTTATCCTTCGTTACAGCTGTCTTTGCATGATCATAAGTTATGCTCGGCTTTGTGCATTGTCTTTCATTTTGCCCCTGCCTTCGGGCGCATATCTTATCTGTAGCTTGTATGCTTTATCTAAGTCTTCGGCCTTGTCAAAAATGGGCCGCCTCTGGGCTTTGACATTCACTCCCGTCATTGTTATGACTTTCGAGTTCTGTCAAAGAGGGGCAACTGTAGACACCCCATTTTTGACCGTCCTCAAGACTTGGACGTCGCCGTTCGAACACTTGGTGATCATCCTTGTTTGTGTTCGTCTTGAGTTCCCGGAGATCTCGGCCACACGCCTTGCCTCAAGACCTCTCGACTTGACTATTTTGTGTTTGGTTTTGCACCAAACACTTGTGTTTTGCTTTTGAGGGGTAGGGAATGTCTTGTTGGCCATCCCCACACCTCACCGTCCATGGCTTGAGGCCACCAGCCATTGTTTTGTTGCCATCGGCCAAATGTTTGGCCGGCCGACACTCTTTGTGGTCGGCCGACCATTGTTTTGGCCAATTTGTCATTTTTAGCTGGCCGACCACTGTTCATCTGCTTTTGGCAGATATCTTGTGCCAGCTGTGATAGCTGGCACCCACTTTACCCCCCCTCCATACACGTGTATGGAGGGATTTCACTCTTGCTTAGCTTGTTTTGTGAGCTTTGCAAGAGTGATCCTCTATAAAGGGAGGCCTTCTCCTCCCTCCCCAGGGGTTCAAAAAAAGTTCCAGAGATGGTCTGAGATTAGGGTTTAGGATTTGTATCTCTCTATCTCTATATCTCCCTCTCCTTTTTCCCTTAAGGTGTTTTGTTCATAGTTTTGCACACAAACACCTAGAGTTACACTTTCCTTTGGCTACTGAGGTGCTAAGGAGTGATTTTCAGAGGTTTTGAGCTAGTTTTGAGCTAAGGAAGGCTGCTGGAACTCCATCCTTGAAGGGGTCTACAAGGGTAAGATTCTTGCTCTTTATTCCCCATTTTTGCATAGTCCTTTAACCTGCCTTGCATCTGTTTTTAGACTTTGTGTATAACTAATAAAAGTCTTGTTTTTGAGTGCTTTAAATAGTTGTTTAAGGTTGCTTTGGTGTTTGGGGTTGTTTGACCCCTCTTAGGCCTTGTTTGGCCCCATTTTTGTGCTATTTTGGTGAGCTCCGGGACCACCTTGTTTGGGCCTCCTCACCACTGAAATCTAGAAGGATTTCAGTGGTGGGGATGGTGCTTTAAGGTCCTAAGAAGGAGAGGGCCATCCCCTCTCCTTGTTGCCTTCAATGTTGGCCATTTTAGCCTCATGTGTGAGCATCTTGTTTAAGTGCATGTTGGCCATGTCTTAAGTGTTATTTGTGCTTATTTTGCCATGATATAGCGCTGTTTTAAGTTGGTTTAGACACACCATGCATGCTTAGCATACTTGTCTTGTAATGCCATGAATTGCCTGAACATGTGCCTAGCATTTAGACTACCATGCTCACTTGTTTTGGCCAAGCTTTGTGATGCTTTTATGCATGTTTTGATATGCCTAAGGTCTGTTTATGGTTGTTTTGGCCATCCATGACATGCTTTGTATAGCCACCTTGCATTTTGGCTTGTTAGCCTTGGGTGTGTGAGTGTTGAGCATGCATTACTTGGCTTGTTTCAGTGGTTTGGCACCACTTATAGCATCATTTCAGTCCTTGTGATATGCTTGTGTGCTTGCATTTGATGCCCCTTTAATGCCTTAAAAGGCTTGTATCTTATGCTCCATGTTTGGACCTTTATGTATGCTTCCATGTCTAGACCATTTAGATGCCATCTAGGTGTGTCTTTGGTCTTGTCTAGACCTGCATTGGACCTGTTTTAGGTCCTCATGGCCCTTTGGGGCTTGCTTCATATAGCTTTGGTTTAAGCCCCCCTTGAGCCTAAAATATTGTTGCATGCTTGGCTTGTCTTGTTTACTTGGTTTGGCACCTTTATAGCATGATTTTCATAGCTTAGTATGCATGCCATATGTCCATGTTTGTCCCTTTTAAATGTGCTTAAGGGTTGCTCTTTGATGCTTAAGTTTTGAACCATGTGTGCATGCGTGTTTGTGTGTATTTTGGCCTTCATTTCCTTAGCATTCGGCCATTGTTTTGGGCTTATTTGAGAGCTGCCCAAACTAATCTAAGACCCTCATTCGCGTGTTGTTGCATGCTAGCCTTGCATGTTGTTGCATACTTGGTCTATTGGCATGTTATTGCATGCTCAAGTGGTGTTGCATTTGGCATGCATCTTGCGTTAAGTTGCTTTACATGTTCCTATGCTAAGTCCCCTTCACATGTTGTTTTATGTTGGTCATTAGCATTATTGTTACATGTCTAGTATGCTTGTTTATTTAGGTTGTGTGCCTAGTGCACATTACTTGCTTGCATTGTCATGTTGCATACTTAGCTTGCATGCCTAGGTTGCATTGCATTGAGCATGCATGCCTTGCCTCTTGAAATCACCATGATAGAGGTTGGGCCTCTTATTTGTTTGGTTTTGCATTACATTTGAAATCCAAAGGGCACACTTGGTTTCTTGGGCCATCACGCATCGAAATGCGCGATTGGTGGTCCGAGAATCGAGTACCATCCCCCTTTGAGTCATAAACATGATAAGGGGTATGTTGGTGCACACATTTGCTTGAAATGCATTGCCATGCCATGTTTGCCCTCTGTTGCTGGCAAAACAGGATTCTGCAGGCATAGATGGCCGACCGACTACACTAAGTGCCGGCCGGCCATGAATTGGTGGCCGAGAGCTCAATAGATGGTCGACGACCACTTTCCCATGGCCGGTGACTATTCCTCATGGCCAGTGGCACCCCACAGTGTCCAAAGAGTGCTCCTTGGGACTTGTGCAATTTTCAGAGGCATAAAACAGTGCAAACAGAGGCAGCTTGTGCATGGTGGTGGATTTTCGAGCGGAGTCGAACACGCATGCATTGGACCCTCTTCCCGAGGCTGTTTTATCGCTTTATTAGCTTAGTTAATTTGCTTAACTAGTCAATTGGTTTGTAACTATTTAATTAGCTTGTTAGTTGATTAAATTGTATTATTCTTTTGGTCCCTCCGAGCGAGGGTGAATTTGTAATAAGTGTGCGTGCGTGTGATGCATGTCTTCCAATCCCCACTTTTTTCTCCCTTTTACTTACTTGCTTTTGATGGTTAGTATTAGGGCATATTTAATTTAGCATTCTTATGCTATGCATGCGTGCATCCATTCATTTGTGTTGCATGCACCGGGCTCGGCGCATCATACTAATTGCATAGTATTTCAAATCTAACTTGAATACGTGTTATTTGTTGCATTCCACATGCCATCCTAGGATTGGCCGAGCCTATTCTAGTTGCATTTTGTATGCGATGCATTAGCCACTCAACATGGACTTAGATCATACATTGATTGCTAACAAGTTCTTTGTTTTGGCTCGGAGTACTTGGTAAGCTTTTTATGCTTTTGCATTTTGCATGAGTGTGAATGTTAACATGACAGCATGCTTACCATGAGGCTAACTGCTTAGTTGATTAACTGCCTGAATGCCTATGGGTGGAGGTTGGATTATCTGAATTGGAACAATTCATTGATTGCGAGTTTTAAGCCCACTAGATAGTGGCAAATCACCATGTTTTCTAAGCCCACTTGAGGGTGGCAAAATCCGCATTTTAGTCTACTTGCGAGTAGCAAACCGCTTTAAAAAATAAACATGAAATGTTTTGTTCCAATTCAGGCGATCCAGTCTATACTTGTATGCTGCGCGCATCACATAGTAATTCTAGGCTAATAACCGGGATAAGAGCACATAATGTTTTCAAAACTCGATATCATGGTTAGTAGAGGCCGATCTTTGATCAGGCGAGCGGGGGTGCTTATAGCTGACCTTCCCCAATCGTACCCAAGTTCCCGAGCCGAGGCAACTTTGGCGATGGCGGACACGTGGCCTTAAGCAACGAGTCAGGGTTTCCTAAATTCCCCCATAAAAAATATTTAGGTGGCGACTCTGTATCTGGCAGAGCAGTCCATGTTTGGCACTTCTTTCAAAAAATCTGTTTTCCAAAACGATTTGCCAGATTTGGACTCTTTGATGATTCATCGGTCTTGCATTGCACTCTGCGAGATTAGATACAGGACCGTGACACCAATCGAGTCCGAACTGTAGCGTCAGGCCCACGAGGGCGCGTCTACAGTA
>CM069909.1:103012640-103274266 GCA_036172215.1 Camellia granthamiana
AGGAAAAGACCAGAACTCTACCTGCCAAAGAGGGCATAACTAAGGTTAACAACAAAGGGCTGGAAGCTCTCAATATCCTCCGAGCAATGAGGTATCGAACCAAGTGCGAAGCACGAATCAGAATGGATCAAGATACTCCACTCCCTTATCCGGGGCATCGACTAGATGTCACCGGAAGAAATAGCTGTGAGCTAACAGTGTTGGGCATGAACCCACAATCTCTTGTTTATCCATCAACCACCCAGGGGAGGGATACAAAATGAGAGATTAAAGAATAGAGAGATGTAAGTTGAGAGAAAAGTGAGCAAAAGGGTTTGGAGTGAAAAACCGAGCCTGAGGGCCGAGTGATGTGAGAATCATAAACGAGAAGAGGGTGGGCAATAATACCCAAAGAAACTGGCTCCTCGTGATCTGAGGTCTCTCGTCTTTGTAACACGTCTGTGTGTCGTGTCTTTTGTTTTGTCTCGATTTTTATTTGGAGTCGTTCCAAGCGTGTCTCGTCATGATTAGTTTGTTTACCTTTTGTTTTTCGTTACTGAGTCTTTTTCACTGTGATCAGTTGTAGGCTCAATACCCAGTTGAAAACCCTTTTCTCAAATCGTTTTGTGTTCAGGGTGCTGTGCCATTCTCCATATTTGTGCGAAACATGATTTGGTTCTTTTGTAAAACCGCAAGGGTTCAACCTGGGTCACTCGGAAATAGTGAACATTTGGGTTCCGGATTGCATCTAAGTGTGTTTCAGCTTCAGCAGCCTCCACCTTTGTATTCCGTCTTTTCAGATTGGACTGTTTGTTCAGGATTCGCCGTGTGCAGAATGAACTAAAAATACTGTGTTGTGGGCTATGAGTTCAGAATGAGCAGAGTTCAGAATCAGTTGTGAGCTGTGTGTAGATTGAACCAAGTGTTATGTTATGGGTTATGTGTTCAGAATGAGCAGTGGTTTGTTTGAGTTGTTTTGCTGTTGGCCGGTTCATTATTTGGTTATTACAATCCAAGTGTTTAATTTTTAGACAGGAGATCGATCTCGTTTACATTGAGGTGTAATATGATGCAACGCGATGCAATGAATGAAATGTATCAATATAACACTTTTTCAGATAAAAATTTTGTTTCATTTCATCATCTTTTCAAGTACAAAGTTTTGGAGAAAACAAAAACCTGTCTGCGGCAGTACAAGGTACTCAAGCTACCAATAAAAAGTAAAGCAAAACAAAAATAAGAAAAGCAGCGAAAATCTGGATCAATGTCAATTGGTCTCAGGCCAGAGGGTCTGTCCTCGTCCTCTTCTTGGACGAAGGTCCAGGAGCATCGTCATCGGCACTGTCATCTGAGTCCGAGCCATCTCCGGTCTCCTCCTCGGACGACTCTGCCTCTGCCTCTGCCTCCGCCTCCGTCTTAGACTCATCGTCATCAGGAACTGGTGCTCGTGAGCTACTCCCAACATGAGCGCGCCTCGCTTTGGTGCGGGGATATACTCTGCCATCTCGGACAGGAACAGAAGGCCCAGCCGGAGCACCTCCTGCAGCAGGAATTTGGAATGGAGGCTGAAAAGCACAAATGGTAAACGCATCAGTATGCTAGGCAAAGCAGGGTATGAATGCCAAATACAGTGTGTGAGTACAGTGTATGACTGTTGTGAACAGGGTATGAATGCAGAATGCAGTGTATGAGTACAATGTATGAATGCTGTGAACAGTGTGTTGGTACAGAATGCAGTGACTAAGTGCAGTGTATGAGTGCCATGAGTAATGCTGTGAACAATCTGTGGGCTACAGTGTATCAGATGCCGTGAGGGCCGTGTATCAAGTGTAGTGTTGATAGTGCGATGCATCAGATCATGTGTGGAACAGATTGCGTAAGGCTCCGTTGGAGCATCCCCATCACAGAGGCGGTCAGCTCCAGGGACTGACGAGTGTACTCGGAGGAAGCCTGCAAAAGTGTTAGAAGCATCAATATTCTGTGGAATATCAAATGAAATGGAATGACAATGCAAGATGTAAAATGCAGTAGTACATACTGGGGGCAAGTCGTAGAACCCGACTAACTCGTGATCAGCCGGAGGGGGAGCGATGGGGATCTGATAGGTCTCCCCACCCTACCCTCGGCATGTCATCGTCGTGGGCAGTGTTGGCCAACTAGCCCCCCGCCCTCTCCAGGCCCCACTCCTGCCACGAACCCGAGCCGTCCTCGATGCTCCCGCTCCTGCCCTAGCCGCTAGCGCCATGGGCCTCTCTCTCTCAGCTCGACGGCCACTGCTCAAAGGCCGCATGATGTAGGTCTGGACGTACTCTGCGTAGTCGGCCTCGCCCCTGAAGCCCTCCGCGTCCCAGCTGATCGTGTAATCAGCCATCTGCTCGGGAGTGAACCTCTCTGTGTCCCTCATGTGGGTAGCAGGCGGACCTGGAACTATCTGTTCTGGTAAACCCAGGGTCTGGCGCAGGAAGCGCTCACCCAGGTAGCAAGCCCGACAGACCGGGCCCTCCAGCAAGATCCTGAACCGAGCGGTCTCCTCAGCACCGGCATATCGCTCCCGAACCGCAGCTGGCAATGGAGCCCAGGGCTGCCAGGTGAGCTGAAAATAATATGCAGTCAGTTATTGAAAATACAGTGCAAAGCGAAGCTTGAAATAAACTCTAAAGTTGAACATACCTCTGCGGGGGTAATGGTGTCGAAGTAGCGGTGGAAGAATATGAACGTCTCCCGGGGTCTCCGCACACATCTCACATCGAAGCATCGGGAGAAAGGAACGCCGAGGGGAGTCTCCTCGTCGGGCACTGGCGCAAGCCTCGGGAAGTAGGCGTAGACCCACAACTGCAGAGTAAATACCAGTATGCTTATCAGATAAAGTAGAATGCAGAATGAAGTAGAAATGGCAGAACCGTGTGTTGTGCAGTGTATTGTGCAGAGTGTACAGTGTGTGTAGTGTACAGTCAGTGTAAAACAGATCATATGTGTGCCGTGTGTGCAGTATACAGTCAGCGTGAAGCAGACCACAGTGTGTGCAGTATACAGAGTACAGATAATGTAAAGCAGAAATGTAAAACAGAAAAGAAGATGTACCTCCCAAGCTCGCCAGTAGCCCCCGAGCAACTGTCCGCTGCAACGGGAGGATGAGCTCATGTATCCGTAGAGTGTGGCCAAGGCTGCCCCACCCCAGTCGTAGCGCAGGATCCGTGTGACATCCACTAGAGCGCTCAGCAAACAGAGGGGCACAGTGTTCGCCCGGTCGGCGAAGATGGTCGTCCCCAATAAGAACATGAGGAAGCCATGTGTGTACTGCTCCACCTCCTCCTGAGCCATCGGTGCCTCCTCAGCTAAAGCTGGCTGAATCCGGAAGTGGTCCTCGAACCATGAGTATCTGATGAAGCCCGGACGAGCGAGAGGTGGCAGCTCGCTGAGCAAATATATCTGAGCGGCCTCCCACTCATCCATGTCTGTGTCAAAGGGGATCGGATCACCCCCTACCCCGATACCGGTGAGCATCGAGAAGTCATAGGGAGTCATCGTCATGTCTCCCGTGGCAGAGAAGTGGAACGAGTCGGTGGTGTCCCACCACCTCTCCACCAGAGCGGCGAGAAGAGGCCTGCTTGCGGTAAGGTGCGAGAGTCCCCTGCAGAAGGCGCCGAAGCCGGCCTGGTTGACGATGTGACAGACTGCGTCCGGTAGCTCCATGTACCATCCGCGGGCAGCAACATTCCCATACCACCGGAAGGCATGGGAATCCCCCTGTATTCAAAAGCAAACAGTTGCGAAGTAATATTCAATATACAGTTTTGAAGAGCATTCAGAATTGATAACAATATAGCGTGTGTGCACGTGTTCAGATTCAAATAGACATCGGGTGCCGGTGTGCTAGCAAAGAACTACAGCATATGATGTGTCAGTGTGTTTGAGTGGTTCAGTACAGATATAGCGTGTGTGCACGTGTTCAGATTCAAACAGACATTGGGTGCAGGTGTGCTCACAATGAACTACAGTATTTGAGGTGTCAGGGTGTTTGAGTGGTTCAGGGCAAATACAGTGTGTGTGCGCGTGTTCCAATTCAAATAGATACCGAATGTAGGTGTGTTCACAGTCAACTGTAGCATATAGTATATCAGTGTATCCGGATCAAACAGTTAAAGGCAGAGTTGACTATTGCAGTTAAGTGTTCTATTTGCAGAAAATAAAATGGGGAAGAGTATACCTCGGAAGTGCCGTATGAAAGGTGCGTCTCCGGCTCGTGCAGAAGCAGCTCTGGTGGCACCCTCCTGTCAAAACTCCTAAACTGGCGCAGTCCGTTAAGAGGCAGCTCGTGAATCGCTGGCCTGTAGGTCGCCGAATTGAACGGACGGATGCTGAGAGGCAAGAGCTCGGCCTCGGGGTCCATATCTATCTCTGGGGGAGCCCCACCGCCTGGAATGTCGTCCGCCATCTCGAAGAGAGTGTGAAAATGACCGGAAGACTGAAAACCAGGTGAGAATACGAAGAGTCAACCGAAAAGTCAACCCCGGGAGGGTGAAAAATGGCCGGAAAGGTCGGAATGCAGAAAAGGCATAGAAATCAAGGAAAACTCGAGGGAAACAAACCCCGAGTGGTGACAATTGAGAAAGAAACGCCGAAACAAAGTTTTGTTCGGTTCAAAACGTGCGAAACAATGAGGTATTCGCGAATCGAACATCGAAACGGGCTCTAAAACCGAGAAAAACGGAGGAATGAAGGAAGAAAAATGACCTAGGGAGAGAGGCAAAGAAATTTCGAGCAAGAGGAAGTGAGAAATATAAGGCTAGAAGCCCTATATTTAAAGACCCATGCCAAAATGTCCAAACTGCCCTGATTCAGGCAGATTTGGCCGATCGGCCACACTGTTGGTCGGTCAGCCAAATATTTGGCCGGTGTACTTTTTTGGTGGCCGGTGGATGGCCGGTGACCTCCCCCGATGGCCAGTGAACCTCCTACACCTTTGTTTGCGTCTTTGATAGGGTTTGGGGCCTTCATTGTTCAAGATAGTGCCTCCATTGCTCAACACAGTGGAAGAAAATGCATTTCCGAAGCTTAACCAGTCTCTGTGCCGTGTCTTCTGTGCATAGCACTCGAATACGTGCGAGGTGTATCCTTTTGTATCCTTTTTGCCTCTTGCGAGATTTGAAAGTTGTCCCACATGCATACGTTACAACGTTTTGTCGTGAAACGCACGTTGGTTATACATCATTTCACCCGCATCGTCATGCACACATCTCGCATTGTCATGCGCATGTCATACTTGCATTAGTATGCACATTCTTTAGGTCGCAGCGTCATGCGCACCTCACATGCATTGTCATGCATATCAAGTGACGCACGTTATCACGCATTCGAGTTCACATGCATTGTCATGCCTTCCAAAAGACATGCGTTGTCACACATTCAACCTCACATGCATTGTCATGCATTTCGAAAGACATGCGTTGTCACGCATTCAACCTCATGTGCATTGTCATGCATCTCAAAAGATGTACGTTGCCACGTATTCGTTTCATTCGCACTTTGCATGTATTTCAAAAAAAAAAAAAAAAACATGCATTGTCATGCATTTTTTCTTCCTTTCACTTTGCATGCATTTCAAAAAAAACAAAAACAACATGCATATGTCATGCATTCCATTGTACATATGTTGCATTGTCATGCATACATTGTAAATAGTGCATATGTCATGCGCCACTGTAGATATGGCATTTACATGCATTCATTGTACATAGCATTGTACATACATTCCATTGCATATTATATATATTGCATTGTAGCTTGCATGCATTCACTGCATCACCTCCATCTATGACTTGCGCCTTCCATGTTGAGCTTGGTCTGGTATGTGCCCATACTTCTCATGTTGAAGCACGGTTTTGAGAATTTTGTGTACGCACCCAGTGTTGAGGGTGACGGCACCGTTTCCGTGTTAAACATGGTTGGTATGTGTCCATGCCTTTCCTAGGCAAAATGTATTTTGGTCGCATGCCTTTTTCACTGCATCCATTGCATTTTCCCCAACAGATCGCATTGTACATATCCATTGCATATTGTATATATTGCATCATAACTTGCATGCATTCACTGTATCACCTCCATCAACGGCTTGCGCCTTTCCATGTTGAGCTTGGTCTGGTATGTGCCCATACTTCTCGTGTTGAAGCACAGTTATGATATTATGTGTACGCGCCTATTCCACTGCTGGTATTGTGGTTTGAGGGTGACGGCACCGTTTCTGTGTTAGACGCGGTTTGTATGTGTCCATGCCTTTCCTAGGCAAGATACGGTTTGGCCGTAGGCCTTATCCACTGTATATACTGCATTGTAGTGTAGTTCGATTGCATCCAGCATTTAGGATCATGAGTTTTTCTGAGCAGAGCATGCCTCACTTATGTCATTCCACCCAATTACTTGTTCTTGTGTTCCGTCTACATCACTCATAGTTCTGCATGTGTACGCGCCTATTCCACTGCTGGTATTGTGGTTTGAGGGTTGCGACACCTTTTCTATGGTAGACGGACTTTGCATCTCCATCATCTTTATGACATTTGTGTGGTTTTTTGAACCGCTCATGATTTGATCATGATTCAATTGCATTGCATATCATTTGCATTGTTTATATGCAGATTTGTAAAGGTTGCATATCATTTTGCATTCATTCCGCATAGTTCTGCGTTGTCAATACATAGGTTGCATTGTCATGCACTCTTACACTTGCGTTGTCACGCAGCTTTCGATTGCATCGTTATGCATGTTGCTAACAATATTGTACTTGTTGAGTTTTCTTTCTCTTTCAGGGATGATATTGTATGTACGGTTCATTTGAAGCTGGTGCAACCAGACGAGCCGCACAGGTATTGTATTCTCCAAGTGAGACGTATCGAGAATTGAATAATTCTCTTGCACCCTCTCTGCATTGTAGTGTAGTTTGGTTTGTGCTAACTTAAAACTGTCGCATGTTATGCTTCGTTACAGCTTTCTTTGCATGATCATAAGTTATGTCCGGCTTCTTGCATTGTCAGTTGCATTTTGCCCCCGCCTTCGGGCGCATATCATTATTGTCCTACATGTTTGTCTAAGTCTTCGGCCTTGTCAAAAATGGGTCGTCTCTGGGCTTTGACATTCACTCCCGTCATTGTTATGACTTTCGAGTTCTGTCAAAGAGGGGCAACTGTAGACACCCCATTTTTGACCGTCCTCAAGACTTGGATGTCATCACTTGAACACTCAGTGATTATCCATGTTTGTGTTTGTCTTGAGTTCCCGGAGGTCTCGGCCACGCGCCTTGCCTCAAGACCTCTCGACTCGACTGTTTTGTGTTTGGTTTTGCACCAAACACTTGCGTTTTGCTTTTGAGGAGCAGGGAATGGCTTATTGGCCATCCCCACACCTCACCGGCCATGGCTTGAGGTCACCGGTCACTGTTTTGTTGCCATCGGCCAAATATTTGGCCGGCCGGCACTCTTTGTGATCGGCCGACCATTGTTTTGGCCAATTTGGCATTTTTGGCTGGCCGACCACTGTGCATCTGCTTTTGCAGATATTTTTATGCCAGCTGTGCTAGCTGGCATACACTTTGCACCCCCTCCATACACTCCATACACGTGTATGGAGGGATTTCACTCTTGCTTAGCTTGTTTTGTAAGCTTTGCAAGAGTGATCCTCTATAAAGGGAGGGCCTCTCCTCCCTCCTGAAGGGTTCCAGAAGTTCAAGAGAGAGGTCTGAGATTAGGGTTTGAGTCTTATATCTATCTATCTCTATATCTTCCTCTCTTTGTGTCTAAGTGTGTGTTTGTTCATAGTTTTGCACACAAACACCTAGTGTTACACTATACCTTTAGTTGCTGAGGCATTAGAGGGTTGTTCTTGGAGTTCTTGGGTGGATTCAAGCTTGAGGAAGCTGCTGGAGCATTGTTCTTGAAGAAAGTCTTCAAGGGTAAGAACCTTGCCCTTTATTCCCCATTCTTGCATAGGCTTTTAGCCATCTTTCCTTGCTATTTTAAGCTTAGTATATAACATATAAAAGTTCTTTTTTTACTTGCTTAAAATAGTTGTTTAAGGTTGTTTTGGTGTTTGGGGTTGTTTGACCCCTCATAGGCCTTGTTTGGCCCCCATTTTGTGCTATTTTGGTGAGCTCCGGGACCACCTTGTTTGGGCCTCCTCACCACTGAAATCTTGAGGGATTTCAGTGGTGAGGATGCTGGTTTGAGGTCCTAAGAAGGAAAGGGCCATCCCCTCTCCTTATTGTCTTAAAAATGTGCCATTTTAGCCTCATGTGTGAGCACTATTTTTAAGTGCATGTTGGCCATGTCTTAAGTGTTATTTGTGCTTATTTTGCCATGATATAGCACTGTTTTTACTTGGTTTAGACACACCATGCATGCCTTGCATACTTGTCTTGTAATGCCATATTTTGCCTTAACATGCTTTAGGCTTTGACCCTTGTTCTAGCATGACTTTTGGCCAAGCTTTGTGAAGCTTTTGCGTATGTTTTAGTGTGCTTTAGCTCTGTTTTTAGTTGCTTTGGCCATGCTTGACATGCTTTGTATAGCCACCTTGCATTTTGGCTTGTTAGCCTTAGGTGTGTGGACTTTGCTTGCATACTTTGCTTGCTTTAATTAGTTGGTTTGGCACCACAATTTCATGCAATTTCAGAGTTTGGTATGCTTGCCATGTGTCCATGATTATCTCCCTTTAAGTGTGCTTAAAAGTTGCCTTTCGATACTTAGGAATTGGATCATGTATGCATGCATGCTTGTATGTGCATTTGGTCCCATTTCCATAACCTTTGGCCACTGTTTGGGCTTAGTAGAGAGCTGTCCATCTTGGTACGAGTCCATTGTTCGCGTGTTGTTGCATGCTCGCCTTGTGTGTTGTTGAATACTTGGCCTATCACATGTGTTGCATGCTTGAATCATAGTGCATTTGGCATGCATTCTCATCTTTGTTTTGATTGCTTAACATGCCATATGTTTTGCATATTTGCATGTTGGCATTGCATCTTGCATGCTCAATTAGCTTGCATACTTGTTATATGCTTTGCATGCTTGCCACATGTTCATGTTGCCTACTTAGTTTCCATGCCTAGGGTGCATTGCATTAAACATGCATGCCTTGCCTCTTGAAATCAAGTGATAGAGGTTGGGCCTTTATGTGCTTATTTGGTTTGCATTTCATTTGACATGAAAATGCACAACTTGGTTTCTTGGGCCATCACGCATTGAAATGCGCGATTGGCGGTCCAAGAATCAAGGACCATCCTCCTTTGAGTCATGAACATGATAAGGAGTGTGGTTGGTGCAAACATTGCTTGAAATGCATTGCCATGCCATGTTTTGCCCTCTGTTGCTGTCAAAACAGGTTTCTGCAGGCATGCTTGGCCGGCCGACCATCTTTACTGCCGACCGACCAAACATTTTTGGCTGAGAGCTATACAAATGGTCGATGACCACTCCCCAATAGCCGGTGACCACTCTGCTATGGCCGGTGATGATCCCCCTTGGTCGGTGGTGTTCCACAATGTTCATAGAGTGTTCCTTGGGACTTGTGTCATTCCCAGAGGAGCAAAGCAGGGAAAACAGAGGCAGCTTGTGCATGGCATTGGATTTCCGGGCGGAGCCAATCCGAGCACGCGTGCATCCCTCTTCCCAAGGCCTTTTAATGCTTTCCTTAGCTTAATTGATTTGTTAATTAATTAGGTGGTCTGTAAATTATTTAATTAGCTTGTAGGTTAATTGAAGTGTATTATTCTTTTGGTCCCTCTGAGTGAGGGCGAATTTGTAATAAGTGTGGGTGCGTGTGTGCATGTCTTCCAACCCCCACTTCTTTCTCCCTTTTACTTACCTACTTTGATGGTTAGTATTAGGGCATGTTTAATTTAGCATACCTTATGCTATGCATGCGTGCATCATTCATCAGTCTTGCATGCACCGGGCTCGGCGCATAGTATTTCAATTCCAAGCTTGAATACGTGCATCGAATTGTCGCATTTCACATGTCATCCTTAGATTAGCCGAGACTGTTCTAATGACATTCTGTATGCGATGCATTAGCCATTTGTTAACTTGAACTAGGATCATGCATGATTACTAACTAGTTCATTACTTTGGCACGAAGTACGATGTAAGTGTTTATGCTTTAGCATCTCGCATGAGTGTGAATGTTAACATGACAACATGCTTACCATGTGGCTATATGCTTATGTGATGTAAACTGCCTGAATGCCTATGGGTGAAGGTTGGATTGTTTGAGTTGGAACAACTCATTGAAATCCGTGTTTTAGCCTACTCGCGGGTAGCAAATTCCAAACCATTTTTCAAACGAGCGGATATGCAATGTTTTGTTCCAAATTAGGCGATCTAGTCTATACTTGTGTTGTGCGCATCACATAGTAAATTCTAGCTAATTAACTGGAATAAGAATGCATATGTTTTCAAAACAAGATATCATGGTTAGTAGAGGCTGATCTTTGATCGGGCGAGCGGGGGTGCTCATAGCTGACCTTCCCCAATCATACCCAAGTTCCCGAGCCGAGGCAACTTTGGTGATGACGGACACGTGGCCTTAGGCAAACGAGTCAGGGTTTCCTAAATTGCCCCATAAAAAAATATTTAGGTGGCGACTCTGTATCTAGCAAAGCAGTCCATATTTGGCACTTCTTTTAAAAAATCTGTTTTCCAAAACGATTTGCCGGATTTGGACTCTTTGGTGATTTATCAATCTCGTATTGTACTTTGCGAGATCAGATTAAGAACCGACACAAATCGAGTCCGAACTATAGCGTGGGGGCCCACGAGGGCGCGCCTACAGCCATGAAATAGGGGATTATTACTGATGATAAGGAGACGACTAAGAGGCCGTTTGTTCATAGTTCCAATGCAGCCAGGGATAGCACAACTGCGAGGTCGTCTGACGTAAGTGTTGTCACCACAACGAAAACTGCCGACCCTTTCGCGAACATAGGCCCACAAACATCATCCAACCCTACCCGACCCTCGAGTAGAATATTCCATCTACTATACATGACCTTATCCAAAGCCATGCAGGTGCTGATCAAGAAAGGGCATCTGAAACCCTTAGAACCTCGCCCATTTCCCGACCCTCTTCCATCCAAGCATGACCCTACAAAATACTGTGCGTTCCACTAGCAGCACAGTCACGAAACCGACCAATGCTACCTCTTGCGTCATGAGATTCAAGATCTCATTGACAACAAGGTCATCGCTCCACCCCAGAAGCCAAATGTAACCACAAATTCGCTCCCAGCCCATAATCAAGTCCCCTCACCTCGAAACCTAAACCTTATCCATACACTGGCCACCTTTTATGATCCCAGCGTATATATTACCCCTTCCCACCTACCAAAACCGATGTTGTTCATTCCTGAGGGCACAGATTTGTGCATGATGGACATGTTTAACCTACAACATGAGCTTTTTAGATCAGTGGTGACAACACCTGCAGTAGAGGAGATGTTGACCTCGGAGGGAGGTATTGGCTTGCTATCAGAATGTCCTGGGGACTCATCCAAAAATGAGTACGACCCGAGTCATTATATTGTTTATACCACTCAACTTAGGCCTGAGGTGGTGCTACCAGCCTCGACAAACATTAATGTCGTCTGGAAGGATGGCCTGAACCAGGGATTGGACAATCTGGCTGACCTAGAAGAAGATCAGGACAACCTGTAGTTCTTTGATGAGCATGATCAGGGAGATGTATAGATCGGGTGGTTTAACCTGAACGGATCAACTGATGCTACCGGATGGCTGAGTGATGAGCCAAACAAGGAAGAATAAACTGGGGGTAAAACAGAGGGAGAGAAAGCTAAGATAGCCGTGGTAGCTGGGGAGGCTTACGAGAAAGGAAAACTGCCAGAGGGCACATGTGCGGGGAAACCCACTCAAGCCGTGGGTATTATGGAAACGATAGATACTAGACATGAAGCTACGTCGAGGCAGGTTGAAAGAGAAAGAATTGAAAACAACCAAAAAATCGCAACTGCATGTCGCCTTGAGAGGGACACTTGCATTGTAAATATGATTCAAATAGAGCTAGACAACTGTATGTTGGTGGCTGATGGTGAGTGGTGGGATGGCAATGATTTACATCTAGCCCATACTGACGAAGACTGGGGAGATTGCGTTCCAGATAATACATGGTATGTCGAAGAGATAGACCATCTTACCTGAAGTGGACTGTACTTTAAACCGCCATACCTGGATCAAGCAGAGCCATCAGGAAAGGACTAGGAGGTCGAGAAATAGAAGGAAAAATAACTAGAAGATGAGCTAGTTCTGAAGCAGCTCAAGAAAATTCAAGCTGATATCTTCATCTGGGGACTTTTCATGGCTTCACGGGTGCACCGACAGGTAGTATTGTCGGCAATGGACAAGGCTAAATTATCCATCGTTACTATGCCCCGAGCAACTTGTGGGTCTGGTCTTTCCAAGTGGAGCCAAGCCAATGCTTACTTTCTCTGACAAAGAGCTGCTGCCAGATAACAATCCATTATACATCTTTGTAGAGTGCAGAGAGAAGTGGGTGCTAGTGTTATTGGTAGATACTAGTTTTGTCATTAATGTCTGTCCTTCCCGAATTTCCTATACGGTTGGCCTCAAACTAGCAGACATTATCCCCACAACCCAGGTGATACGGGCGTATGACTATACAAGCAGAGAGGTCATGGGTACAGTGAAAGTGCGAGTCTAGGTGGGCCCTCTGAGCAAGAGATCGAGTTCCACATACTGGATGTGCCAACAACCTTTAACCTGTTGTTAGGAAGGCCTTGGCTACATCACATAAAGGCTGTCTCCTTCTCCCTCTATCAGATGTTGAAGTATCCTTATGAGGCAGGAGTAGCAACAGTTTTGGGAACTCATCCATCTACCCGCCTTCAAAGGTGACTACGCCAGTGCTCGAGATCAGTCATGGCGATGAAGATGTATTCCTCTCGGGATTTACTCTGGCAGAAGCCCGAGTAGTGCAGACACTTACACTTTTGGCTATAGACGAAGGTATGTATGTCAGTGCCCAGTCCGTCTGCTTTATGAACAAGCTACAGCATGTTCCAGGAATAAGGCTCGGAAAGAGTGGACGAAAGTGTGTTGTAGCATTGGCAGAGGTGCCACACAACCCGCATGCCTTTGGGTTGGGATATATACCAACCAGAGAGGACTAGAACAGAAAGGAAGAGGAAATGAAAGGTAGAGCCAAAGCTAGGAGAGCTGGAAAGCATTATGAGCTCATCCACAGGCCAATCCGCGGGACGTTGAATGGCCGTTTTGTTCGAGAAGGAGAGGATTTCCCTTTTTGCAGCTTTCCCGAGCCTTGGGTAAATTCCTCAAAGAAGCATGTCCCCAGATTTGAGATTTTCTTTGATCTACAACTGTAGGACAGTGATGAAGAAAGGGCTGAACCAAGCATCAACACTAGCTAGAGCAAAGAGGATGATTTAGGCAATAGTAAGGTTGACATAGGGGCAACACTAGCTGATCTCTTGACATATCCCTCAACTAACTCGGAGAACTTGAGGGGTAACTTTACTGTCTCCATGACCGGAGAGGAACCAGGTGTGGAGCCAACCAGTGGTATTCTGGATGCATTGAGGGCACCATTTCTTACTTGGCAGCTGGAGAAAGGGCTTTCTTTCCAGCTCATAATCGGATGATGATGAGCCAGAATTTGATTCCACTAAGTCTGTGGGGTCGGGATCAGATTCAAGTCAGTCCAGGGGATCTAAGTCTAGCATTCCTGGGGGTGCTAACCTGGATACCAAGGTCCTGTTAAGGTCTTCTTTTTCTTTTGCTTTTGAGTCTGTTGTAACAGAAGAGCTGGAACTTATGAATGAGAACACTGCAGATTCTATGTACTACTTTATGCCATTGGTTTATGAAGAAATTCCTCTGGCTTTGAAAAACTTGATTAATCGAGAGGAGGAGAGGCATGCTAAGACCTGTATTGATGAAATCATTGCCATTAATGTGGGTACTGAGAAGGATCCGCGCTTGGTCTAGATCGGGTCCACGTTGTCTTCGGAGGAACGCGAGCGTTTAATCGCTTTATTAAAAAATTTCAAAGATGTTTTCGCGTTGTCCTATGAAGACATGCCTGGAATCAACCCTGAGATTGTACAGCACTGGATCCCTCTTGACCCTGAGGCCTGACCAGTCAAACAAAAGCTACGCCGAATTCGTCCAGATTGGGCATTAAAAATCAAGAAGGAGGTTACCAAGCAGATTGATGCAGGATTCTTGTTAGTATCCGAGTATTCGACTTGGTTGGCAAATATCGTCCCAGTGCCGAAGAAAGACAGCATAATTCGGCTTTGTGTGGACTTTCGGGACTTGAACAAAGCGAGTTCGAAGGACGACTCTTATTGTCGCACATAGATGAGTTGGTGGACTTTACTGCTGGCCATGCATTGCTTTCGTTTATGGATGGGTTTCCTGGGTACAATCAGATTCTGATGGCACCAGAAAACAAAGAGAAGACCGCTTTCATCACACCATGGGGTACGTACTGCTACCGAGTCATGCCTTTTGGGTTGAAGAATGCTAGGGCTACCTATCAGAAGGCTGTGACCACCATTTTGCATGACCTGATCTATAAAGAGGTTGAGGTGTATGTGGACAACATGATTGTCAAGTCCAAAGAGTAAGAAGGCCACTACACCGCACTAGAAAAATTCTTTCAACGGATCAGGGGATTCAGATTGAGGTTATAATTGCAAAAATGCACCTTTCGGCGTAACGGCAGGGAAAATACTGGGATTTTTGATCACGCACAGGGGAATTGAAGTAGATCTTTTCAAAATCAAGGCCATCTTAGAAATGCCACCACCAAGGACTGAAAAGAAGGTGCGCGGCTTTCTGGGTAAGGTGCAATTCATAAGGAAGTTTATTTCCAAATTAACCTTGACTTGTGAACCACTATTTGGTCTCTTAAAGAAAGGAAAGAAGTTCCGATGGGACGATTAATGTCAGTTTGCCTTCGAGCAGGTCAAACAAAACCTCCAGAATCTGCCCGTATTGTCACCACTAGAGTCGAGGAAGCCTTTGATTCTGTATTTGTCATTGACAGACGCAACCATGGGGTGCATGTTAGCTCAAGATTCTGAAGATAAAGTGGAGAAGGCTATCTATTACTTGAGTAAGAAGATGTTGGACTATGAGACCCGCTACACTTCCCTAGAAAAAGCTTGTTTAGCCTTGGTATGGGCTACTAGGAAGTTAAGGCACTACTTGTTAGCTCACTCCGTAATTCTAGTTTCGAGATTAGATCCCATCAAATATCTCTTTAAGAAACCTGCACTTACGGGTAGGCTAGTTCGTTGGCTGCTTCTTCTCTCTGAATTTGATCGCAGATATGTCACGCGCAAATTTGTTAAAAGGAGAGCTGTAGCGGAATTCTTGGCAGATCACCCAGTAGAAGTAGATGAGGCAATAGAATACCTATTCCCAGATGAAGACATTCTGCTAGTGGAAGAGGAAACATGGACGATGTACTTTGACGGAGCGTCTAACCACTATGGTTATGGGATAAGTGTGTTGCTGATAGCACCCGATGATTTCCATATACCCTTAGCCTTCAAACTCCAGTTCAAAGTCTCCAATGACGGAGCAGAATATGAGGCGTGTATTGCTGGTTTAAAGGCTACCCTAGAACTAGCGGCAATAAGATTGGATGTTATCAGAGATTCGAATTTGGTTGTTTCTCAAGCAAACGGAGATTGGAAAGTCAAAGAGGAGAAAATGAAGGTTTACCATCAAGTCCTCAATATTATAATTCCGAGGTTTGAAAAGCTAACATTTACGCATCTACTGAGAGAGAACAATAGGTTCGCTGATGCTTTGGCAACTCTATTTTCTATGGTAGTGTCATGACCCAAACCAGCCCCTATGGGTTTAGCATCGTAACCGGCCAATAATTCGTGATTACCAAAGGCCTGCTTAACAGTAATGACAATAATACAAAGTAAGGGGTTGGCGGAAGCCAAACAGTAAATAAAAGATGTCCAATCAGTTGTGAAAATCTAAATGGAAAAAGACTTTTATGGACTAGCCCACATTTATAACCATAAACATATATACATATCGAATACACATAACATACGGGTTAGGGATCCAATCCCTTTACCATAACTGTACAGTCAAAAGTCTTAAACATTCATTACATAACAGAGACAAAAAGGTGAATCCGAAACACCCCTAAAACAGCCTTGGCTTGAACGGACTCAAAACCTCGAAGTGAGGCACAATGGTTGGCTTGACAAAACGTGAGCTTAACTTGATGCTTCTAGCTTCGGTCCGGTGCCTGGCCACCTACATACATATATAAACTATGAGTTAAAGCCCAGCGAATAACAACTGTGTAAAGGGGTTAAGAATGAATGTCCTTTCAGTGATTAAAATAGTCATTTGCATCAGTAGATCGGTTATTCAATCAGTGGTTCATATTTCATGGCATATCAGTCAATTAGAAATCATAGCAATCGTACGTGGTACATCCAATAGCAACACAATACAATAGGTCTTAATAGACCGAACGGTCAGTTGACGGCCATCAAACAGTAAACAGTAGTAGTTCCAAACATTGGAACTGACAGAGATCTCTGTAACAGTAGCAGTAACAGTAACAGTATAGTAGCAGTAACAGTAACAGTAACAGTAACAGTAAGTTGCTATGGATGCCACGAGTACAGTTCATAAATTAGGACAAACATTCATTCAGTAAACAATGTCACTTCAGAAAGCAGTACAGTCGATCATTCAGAAAATAATGATAATTGAACATATCTTTACAACATTGTTACTCACAAATTACTAGGCCATAGACAAGCTAATCAGCGTCCTCGGGTGCCAACCCTACACAGTTGCAGAACGAACACACACTAAGTTACACACTTGGGATTAATAACTTAGCCCCTTAACTTGACTTGGTGTGGTTCTATAACATTATCCTCATTAAGATGCCTTAAACATGGCCTAGGAATGCCTAGGATGGAGTGAGGATGCAAAAATGTACTTTAAAACACTTTTCAAAATTTGCTGAAAACAAGGGTCTCGCTCGAGCGTGGCTTTCTCCGCTCGAGCGAGCTTACCAAAACAGAGAGGTCACTCAAGAGTAGACTCCCTCGCTCGAGCGGTCTGTAAAAATGCAAAAAGTACTGGTTGCTGAGATTCTCCGCTCGATGCTCGCTCAAGCGTGAGACACAGTTCTTCGCTCGAGCGTAGGTTTCATCGCTCGAGCGTGCGTCTGCACATGCAAAAACCTGAGAGCTTGCAATCTACGCTCGAGCCAGCATTCCGTCGCTCGAGTGGAGCTCTGAAAATAAAGGTGGTCGCTCGAGCGTGGAAACCAAAATCTGGGTTTTCTAGATTTGCATCCAAAGCTCAAACCCAGAATCAAACATGCCAAAACTCATCCCTTTTGGGCCAATTTTCTGGAAAACACTTAGAAACTCATAACACAACATGTTTTGAAGATCATTTTATAAAATCAAAGCCCAAAAGTATGTCAATTGAACACAAATTCAACCCAAAATTCAAGAACATGATGTAAATATGTCATGCATGTGTTTATTTGAATTCAAAGCTTCTAACACATGATCAAATGAGCCATTCTTCCCAAAAACATGGTGAATTCTTAAATTACAACTATAATCTAGACATGCATGGAAGAATTTCATGCAAAACAACTTCAAAACTCTATGATATGATCATGCATGTATGAATGAACTCTCAAATCCACACTTTAAGCTAACTCTTGACTCAAATCTCCAATTTTCCATGAACCATGCATGTAACAACTTAAATTCATAATTAAGAGAATGAGTTTCCTACCTTAAGTCTTGAATTCCAAGTATGGTAGCCCAAATATGCAATTCTCCTTCAATTCCTCTAAATTTTCAAGCCAACCTCTAGATGAATTCAATTCCTCTTCCAATTCTCTCTCTCTCTCTCTCTCTCTCTCTCTCTCTCTCTCACGTTTTGGTAAAAAGATGGATGAAGAATAGTGCCAAACATGTAAGTATTGGGAATTAAAACAATAGTTTTTGAGGGAGCCCACTCAAGGGCAATTATGTAGATAACCTAAACTCAATTAATTTAGCATTATTTATTCTAATTTAATCATTCTAAATTGAATTTTAATTAAACCTACCATAAAATCCTATAAATCCTAATTAGCATAAAACACTAGTCAATTTCTGAATCGGTCGCCGATAAGGCTTTCAATTCTCAGTTCGAAATCAAAACATGAACAGATCATTCAGTAACAAACAAATAGAAATGCATTCTAATCAACACACTCACACAACAATTTAGGATTTCATCTTAATTAATTACTTATCATGCTTAATCACAATTTAATGCTAATAAGAGGTGAGGGTTGTCACAGTCTTCCCCCCTTAAAAAGAGTTTGGTCCTCCAAACTCGAATTACCTTCATTTTGGAAGAACACTGGATCCAGAAGGAACAATTCAGGATATCTCTTCATCATATCGTTTTCCCTTTCCCAAGTGGCATAAACGCCACCATGGTTTTGCCAATCCACTTTCACTAACCGGATTTCCTTATTTCTCAACTTCTTGATTCGTCAATTTACAATCTAAATAGGCCGTTCTTCATTAGTGTAATCATCACTTAGCACCACACGGGTAAGCTCAATAACATGGAAGGGATCCCGAAGATAACCCCTCAACATTGAAATATGGAAGACATTATGCATATGCTCCATTTCAGGAGGAAGCACTACTTGGTACGCCACTGGATTAATCTTTTCAATGATTTCATACGGCCCAACATATTTCGGTGCTAGCTTACCCTTAGCCCGAAAACGAGTCTGTCCTTTCATTGGTGTCACTTTAACAAAAACATGATCACCCACTTCATATTCCCTGTCTCGCCTTCGGACATCCGCATAACTTTTCTATCGGCTTTGTGCGGTTTTCAACCTTTGTTGAATTAGTTTCACCTTTTCTGTGGTCTCGTATACAATCTCGGGCCCAAGTAAAGGCCCGTCTCCAACTTCTGCCCAGCAAATAGGAGACCGACATTTTCTGCCATATAAAGCCTCGAAAGGCGCCATACCAATGCTTGAGTGAAAACTGTTGTTGTAGGCAAATTCAGTTAAAGGTAAATGACTTTTCCAATTTCCTTGGAAATCAAGAACACACATACGCAATAAGTCTTCCAGAGTCTGGATGGTTCTTTCTGATTAGCCATCTGTCTGAGGATGGTATGCACTACTCAGTCTCAATTCGGTACCCAATGCCGTTTGTAGACTTTGCCAAAGTCTTGATGTAAATTTCGAGTCCCTATCAGAAACAACAGACACAGGCACTCCATGCAATCTGACAATCTCATCAATATAAATTGTAGCCAATTTTTCCGCATTATAAATTGTTTTGATAGGTAAAAAGTGAGCAGATTTAGTCAATCGATCAACAGTAACCCAAATTGAATCCATACCTTTACTGGAGCGAGGCAATCCAACAATGAAATCAATAGTGATATGTTCCCATTTCCACTCCGGTATTGGTAAGGGTTGAAATAAACCTGCAGGTCGTTGATGTTCAGCTTTGACTTGTTGGCAATGTAGGCATTTTGACACAAACTCAGCAATTTCTTTCTTCATTCCTGGCCACCATAAATTTAGTTTCAAGTCTTGGTACATTTTTGTATTCCTTGGATGGATGGAAAGTTTTGAATTGTGGCCTTCCTGCAAAACTTGCTTTTTCAATTCAGAATCATTTGGTACACCCAACCTTCCCTGAAATTTCAATACATTGTTTTCAAATTTAAAGTCCGACCTTGGTTTGGATTCCCGTTCATCAATGATCTTCTTCAAAAGGTCATCTTGGTGTTGTTTCTCTTTAATCTCCTCAATAAGTGCCGGTTGAGTGGAAATAGCAGCCAATGTCCCACCTTGTTCTCGTAAAACAATCTCAACTTCAAATTTCTCAAGATCACACAGCAATTTTTTCTGTCCGGTGAGTAAACAGGCCAAATTTCCAATTGATTTCTGACTCAGTGCATCAGCAACGGTGTTAGCTTTCCCTGGATGGTACAAAATTTGCAAGTCATAGTCTTTTATCAGTTCTAACCATCTCCGCTGCCTCATGTTCAACTCTTTCTATGTAAAGAAATATTTCAGACTCTTGTGATCTGCGTACACCTTACATGTTGCCCCATATAGGTAATGGCGCCAAATTTTCAATGCAAACACTACTGCAGCAAGTTCTAAGTCATGAGTTGGGTAATTCTTTTCGTGTGGCCTCAGTTGTCGGGAAGCATATGCAATAACTTTACCATTCTGCATTAATACACATCCCAAACCCTTATAAGAAGCATCGCTAAAAATAGTAAATCCATCCGTACCGGAGGGTAGGGTGAGAATCGGTGCAGTCACAAGTCGAGTTTTCAATTCTTGGAAAGCTGATTCCCTCTGATCGGTCTAGTCAAATGATATTCCCTTTTGGGTCAACTGAGTCAATGGTAGAGCAATTTTGGAAAAATCTTTCACAAACCTCCTGTAGTACCCTACTAAACCCAAGAAACTCTAAACTTCAGTAACATTAGTCGGTCGAGGCCAATTCACCACTGCTTCAATCTTCTGTGGGTCAACTGAAATGCCATCCTTACTAATCACATGCCCCAAAAACATAACATTATCAAGCCAAAATTCACATTTTGTTAGTTTTGCATACAGTTTCTATTCCCTTAAGGTCTGTAAAGCAATTCTCAAAAGACGTTCATGTTCTTCCTTACTCTTGGAATAAATCAAAATGTCATCTATAAAAACAACCACAAATTCATCGAGGAATGGTTTGAAAATTCTGTTCATAAGATCCATAAATGTAGCAAGCGCATTAGTAACTCCGAAAGGCATAACAAGAAATTCATAATGTCCGTACCTCGTTCTGAAGGCAGCCTTTTCAATGTCCTCTGTTTTGACTTTCAACTGGTGATATCTGGATCTAAGGTCAATTTTGGAGAAAACTTGAGCACCTTGCAATTGGTCAAATAAATCATCAATACGAGGCAATAGGTATTTGTTTTTCACTGTCACCTTGTTCAATTCACAGTAGTCAATACAAAGCCTTAATGAGCTGTCCTTCTTTTTCACAAATAAAACTGGCGCGCCCCACAGTGAAGTACTGGGCTTGATAAACTTCTTATCCAACAATTCTTGTAGCTGTATTTTCAATTCTTTCAATTAAGTAGGTGTCATTTTGTATGGAGCTTTGGAAATTGGCTGTGTACCCAGTAACACTTCAATGGGGAACTCAATCTCCCTATCAATCAAATCCCCTGGCAAGTCATCTGGAAAAACATCTGGGAATTCTTTGACTATAGGAATACTGTTCACATTAGCTTTAGTATCAGCAGGCACAGTCAATATGCAACATAAACACCCTTTACACCCCTTTTTAATTAATTTGAATGTTTTCATGGACGAAATCAGATATGGGGGAGGTACTACACTAACTCCGTTAAATACAAATTCAGGCAATCCAGGTGGACGAAGATCAACTTGCTTCGTTACACAGTCTATGAAAGCATGATATTTTGTTAACCAGTCCATTCCAAAATTACATCAAAATGATCAATATTCAAAGGCAGTAAATCAACACACAAAAGTACATCCCCAAAAACAATCTCACATGTAGGATACACATAAGCACAAGTCATGGATCCCCCAGCAGGTGAAGATACAGCTAACAAATAGTTCATGGGTTCCAGTGGTCTTGTCACACCCCAAACTCGCCCCTAAAAGTTTGGGCATGACCTATTCAGAAATGGACACTTAACTTGTTATACATAACATATGGGGCCTGAACGGAAGCATTAAATATTATAAACTAACATGAAATAAAAAGAAGCTACATCCACTGAGCGACCACTATCATGCCAGGATCGCAAACAGTACATCAGATAGTAAATATTTACATACACATATACAAACCCCGCCCCTTATTTGAGCGTATAACAAAATCATGGGAAACTTCAACATAATATAGACAATCAGAGTACAAGCCAAAAACTTAGCAAAACTCCACAAAAATGGGCAGGCTTCATCCAAATGCCCAGACACACAGAGGTTGACAGAAGAGAGACAAGCATCGGGGTTAAGGCTGACCTCCAGATTTATTACCTACAGAATCAGACAAAATACAGAGTGAGACAATCTCAGTGAATAATCGTACTTTAATAAGTCAATGGTCAACTTTAATTATAATGCACATCAATGCGTATATAAATGCAAAAGACATGCAATTAATCTGAGGCTGTAATTATTTCCAGAACGGCCTTGGGCCCAATCTTTAAATAGAGTGGCTTCAAGCCTAGATTAAACAGAGTGGCGTTAAGCCCAGATTGAACAGAGTGGCATTAAGCCCAGAGATATACAGAACGGCCTTAGGCCGGACGATTTCACAGATTGGCCAAAGGCCTAACAGAATCCACAGATTGGCTAGAGGCCTAACAGAATCCACAGATTGGCCAAAGGCCTAACAGAGTCCACAGATTGGCCAGAGGCCCAGATATCATTAGAGCATACTAATTTCAGTGTCATATAGAGTTCCAGAGTTATATGGAAGTTCACACAACCTTTCAGTCGTTCACAAGTTAACATAGTTGATATGCAAATAACAGAATGCCAATAGTAACTATTAGCGATAAGTAATGCGTACTATTACAGTACTACTACTCACAGTGTTGTGGCGGAGCACTGGTTCCTCCCAGAGTGTATCCTATACACATATAAAGTCACAAATTAGTTATTATCTCTTGTTAAATAGTTTCCTGACTCACTTTACTTCGAATGAATTTACAATATCAAAAAGGCCTTAAATATATATTTTAAAAATATTCGAGGGTCGAGCACGCGAAACGGAGCAAACCATTTTTTCCAGCATCGGCTGCACGTGCGGCTGTTGGTCCCGCACGTGCGGCAGTGAAGCCCGCACGTGCCTTTTTAGCAATAGCCAGAATCCAAAAATGTCCCATTTCCCACACGTGCGACCATGACTTCCGCACGTGCGGCAGTGCTCCCGCACGTGCGGCCATGACCCCCGCACGTGCAGCGATTCCCCTATTTTGGCAGTCCGAAACCAAGCAAAACCCAACTTTAGTAGGTATTCATAAGGCTCCAAAATAAGTCCATAAATTGCTAGACTATGGACCAAGAAATCATGTGAATAGGAACTACAAGCACATACATCAATCTAATATAAATTAGATCATTGATCTTAAGCCCATAAACATACTCAATTCATGAGATTCCTACTTCACACACACACAAACATATATACACACATGGCCATGTCCATATAATTGAGTTCAAGCATGCCAATTGAAGAAATAAATGTAACTTCCTTTAGACAATTCCAATTGAGGCAAAACAATCAAGGGTAAAGTTATTTTGCCAAATAATTACTTGCACACACACAAGACCTCAATTATAAACCTTAAGGTACATGATTATGAGAAAAACTCACTCAATTTCCAAAGAAGAGTTGTAGGAGATGAAGAAGTTTACCTTAAGCTCAGGCCTCTCAAATTCACTTCAAGTTTTCCAACCTTCTTCCTTGGTAAACACCTCCTTCTCGTCTCTAACTCTCTTCTCCTCTAACCCTCTCTCTCAGGATATTTTGCATAGAGTTCTAAGTCAAATATCTAATAGGACATAGATACATATAAAAGGGGTAAATAGGACAAAAACCAATCATTTTAATCATTCCAAATCAAATTTATACAAAAATGCTTATTATTACTTAAAAATTATGTTGATCTCAGATTTAAAATCAATTTCAGATTATCAAGCCTCTAAGGCTCTCAATTTTTTATCCAAACATTTTAATTGTAACAGGTCTTTCCCCCACTATATAGATATGAATCGCTATTCATAAATTTTACTTAATTAAACGTCATTTCACATAAAATTTCGCAGTAAGCATTTAAATGCACAGAATAAAGGGCCGAAAGTATACCAGAAACAGATATGAGGGTCGGGTTATTAGACTCTCTCCCCCTTAAATAAGTTTGGTCCTTCAAACTTGTTTTACCTCAAGATAGGAACATATGTAGATATTGGTGTTGCATGTCCTCTTCTTTTTCCCAAGTTGCTTCGGTTCCGTAATGTTCTTGCCATTCAACTTCCACCATTGGAATTTCTCAATTTCATAATTGTTTCACTTGCCGGTCTAGAATTCGAATTGGTTTTTCTTCATAAGTCAACTTGTCATCTAACACAATTTGGTGGTAATCAATGATATGAGACGGATCCGAAAGATATCCTCGAAGCATAGAGACATGGAACACGTTATGTACTTGGCTCATACTTGGCAGAAGGGTAACTCGGTAAGCTACCGGACCCACTCTTTCCAAAATTTGAAAGGGACCAACATATCGGGGTGTTAACTTACCCCTTTTCCTGAATCTCGGATGTCCTTTCATTGGGGTGACTTTAATGAACACATGACTATCCATTTCAAATTCCAAATTTCTTCGTCGGTTATCCGCATAACTCTTCTGTCTACTTTGAGCAGTTTTCAATCTTTTCCAAATAATTTTAACTTTTTCAGTTGTCAACTGAACAATTTCGGGCCCTAGCAATGATCTATCTCTGATCTCGGCCCAACATACATGGGAACGACACGGTCTTCCATACAGAGCTTCATAGGGTGCCATTCCAATACTCGAGTGGTAGCTATTATTGTATGCGAACTTTACCAACGGTAGATGGGTTTCCCAACTTTCTTGAAAATCTAGCACAGACATTCGAAGCATATCCTCTAGAGTCTGTATCGTTCTCTCGGATTGACTGTTAGTCTGAAAGTGGAAAGTAGTGCTGAACTTTAATTCTGTACCCATTGCTTCCTGCAGGCTTTGCCAGAATCTCAAAACAAATTTTGGATCCCTGTCCGACACAATTGAGACCGGGACACCATGAAGTCTCACGATTTCATTCATATGAATCACAGCGAGTTTATCCGCGTTATACTGAGTCTTCACAGGTAGGAAGTGAGCGAACTTAGTCAATCCGTCTACAATGATCCAAATGGAATTCATACCCCGAGGAGTCCGTGGTAACCTTACAATAAAATCCATGGTAAGATGTTCCCACTTCCATTCCGGGATTGGCAGGGGTTGCAACAGTCCTGCTGGTCTTTGATGTTCTACCTTTACCTGCTGACATTGTAAACATTTAGAAACGAACTCCGCGATTTCCTTTTTCATACCCGACCACCAAAAGTTTTGTTTCAAATCCTGGTACATTTTAGTACTTCCCGGATGCATTGAAAATTTCGAGGCATGTACTTCTTCCATCAATTTCTGCTTAAGTTCCAATACATTGGGGATACATATTTGGTTTTGAAATTTGAGTACTGAATTCACCAAACTGAACCCCGCCTTTGGTTTTGTCTCTAATTCATTACATATCTTCTTCAGAGTTTCATCTTCCTTTTGATGTAGCTTGATCTCCTCAAGTAAGGTCGGTTGTGTCATTACTGCTGCTATTACGGCCTCCTGTCTACGCATCACAAGCTCTACGTTCATTCTATCCAATTCCATCACCAACTCCTTTTGCTCCGTAAATAGATTTGCCAAATCTCCCATATTTTTCCGACTAAGTGCATCTGCAACCGTATTGGCTTTATCAGGATGGTAATGGATCTGTAAATCATAGTCTTTAATCAGCTCTAACCACCATCGCTGACGCATATTCAACTCTTTCTGAGTAAAAAGGTACTTGAGACTTTTCTGATCTGTATAAACTTCGCAAGTAGTGCCATACAGATAATGCCGCCATATCTTCAAAGCAAAAACTACTGCTGCTAGCTCAAGATCGTGTGTGGGATAATTCTTTTCATGGGGTTTAAGCTGGCGTGAAGCATAAGCGATAACTCTTCCACTTTGCATAAGCACACACGCTAATCCTTTATGGGAAGCATCACTGTAAATCACAAATCCCTCCGTACCAGATGGTAACGCAAGAACCGGAGCTGTAGTTAACTTCGTTTTCAATTCCTTGAAAGTAGATTCTCGCCGTTCTGACCATTCAAGCGCAACTACCTTTTTAGTCAATTGTGTAAGTGGCACAGCGATTTTGGAAAAATCTTGAACAAACCTCCTGTCATATCCGGCCAATCCCATAAAACTACGCACCTCAGTCACGTTAGTAGGAGTCGGCCAATTCACGATCGCCTCAATTTTGTGTGGATCAATAGAGACTCCTTCATTTGTTATAACATGCCCCAGAAATGCTACCTCGTGTAGCCAGAATTCACATTTCTTCAGTTTTGCATACAGTTTCTTATCTCAAAGTGTTTGAAGGATTGAACGAAGATGGTTCTCATGAGCCTCTGCACTCTTTGAGTATATAAGGATATCATCAATAAATATCACCACAAACTCATCCAAATAGGGCTTGAAAACACGATTCGTCAAATCCATAAATGCTGCTGGTGCGTTGGTAACTCCAAAGGGCATGACCAGAAATTCATAATGACCGTATCGAGTTCGAAAAGCTGTCTTCTCAACATCATCAGCTTTAACCTTTAGTTGGTGGTATCCAGACCGTAAGTCAATTTTCGAAAAGACCTGTGCCCCTTGCAGCTGGTCAAACAAATCATCAATCTATGGCAATGGGTACTTATTCTTGATCGTTATCTTATTGAGTTCCCTGTAGTCGATACACAATCGGAGTGTTCCATCCTTCTTTTTCACAAACAGAACTGACGCACCCCACAGAGATACACTTGGGCGAATAAATCCCTTATCAAGTAAATCCTATAACTGAATCTTTAATTCCATCATTTCAGCTGGTGACATTCTATACGGAGTCTTAGAAATAGGTTGGGTTCCCGGTATCACTTCAATTGTAAACCCAATTTCACGGTCTATTAACTCTCACGGTAATTCTTCCGGAATAACATCCGGAAATTCACAGACAACTGGTATCATATCAGTATTTCCATTCATCACTTGCTCTTCCAAAACACTACATAAATACCCTTGGCACCCTTTCTGAATTAGTTTACAAGCCTTTGCTGCAGAAACCAAGTATGGTGGAGAAGTTACTCCACGTCCCTGAAAAGTAGATTTCGATTGTCCCGAAGGGTGGAAGCTGATTTGCTTAGTCAGACAGTCTATAGTTGCACCATATTCACTCAACCTGTAACGCCCTCAAAATAAACCCATAAATCATACATTCTTGACATGCTTAGATATAAAAGAATAAAACATAATTACATATCATCAGAGTATTCATTACAAAATGTATTACATGTTGACAACAAAAGTAAATGCCCTATAGGCTTACAACTTTCCAAGTCAACACTTGGTTACAAAAGAGAGTACTAACTCTACACAAAACAAGCCCTTGGCTTGATATACATGTAATACAACCCAAAAATAACAAAAAAGTTCAACAGCCTCCAGCCTCCCAAGCTACGTCCTTGGAGGTGGCATATCACCTGTACCTGAAAATGATGTCCCATATAGGGTGAGCCAACACCCAGTAGAGATATGCTAAACATAATATGAGCAATAACTAAAACATTAGCATTTGACATATGTTTAACTCACATGAATAAATTCATAACCCATTTCAATTACATGACAAATGTATCCATGTTTCATTTCATTTTCAATACTTATCCAACTTCTCAATTCATAATCCTGGCTCAGAACCTGGCCATATACTTTAAATGAGATTATATCACATTTCAATAACTTTTCCATTTCAACAATTCAAATGAGATAACAACTCATATCAAAACACTTCCATAAGCCACGATAGATACACAGATTCGCTGTATCAATAACACATAAAACACTTCCATACTTCACAAATGATACACAGATTTGCTGTATCAATAATTTAATACATACACGTATTTGCTGTATCAATGGAGTCCATCCCCTATCTCCTCCCACATAACATCCGGTTTAGGAGTCCATCCCCTATCTTCCCCTAAACCGTGGAGTATATCCCCTATCTCCTCCCACACAATACAATGTATATAAACACGTATCATATACATAATCAATCAATACATAAATTCAATGTATTATTCCAACCATCAAATTCGATGACATATTCAATTGATTAGTTTTAGTTTGCCTAATCATCATGCATTGTCTACAACAATCAAGACTATCCTCCACCGATAGCCCAAAGTAGTTATTTCTAAACAGATAATAAATGCCTCAACAAATATAAAATCTTAACATTTTCAAAGTGAGTGATTAATAAATCCAACTCCACCATTTTAACTCATAATGAGCCAATTCCATTATTTCTAACTCAATTTCACATTTCCACAACATTTGTCATTAATTACACTAATGACCCAAATATACCCAAACATGGCATTTTTCCCTTTTTCTCAATATTGACCCAAAGGCTCAAATATTAACAACAACATCAACAATCTCCTTTTAAGACCCAAAATATACATATATGAGTCAAAAACAACAAAACCCCTCTTTTGAAAATAACACATTTCAAACCCTAACTTTCCAAATCAACCCATCTATACAAATAACTCAATGTCTATGTTAAAACACATAAAAATGAGTAGGAATCCCTACCTCGAAGTTAGAGCTCAAACGGAGAAGAAGACCAAACTCAAAGTGCTCCAAACTTCAAACTTTTCTGATCAAAATGTAGCCCTCAACGATCAACACACTTTTTGTAAAGGCTCAAGGGTAGGAGATAACTCTAACTAGATCAAATCTAAGAGAGAATGTGAGGTTTTAGAGAGAGGTGGTCTCCAATGGTGTTTTTCGAAAAGTAAGAGAGAGAAAGGAAACCAAAAAGTGATCCAAAAAGTCGAATCCCGAAGTGATATACCAGTCGCCCCGCTCGAGCGTGGAAACCCCTGCTCGAGCGTCAGATACAGACTCACGCTCGAGCGTCAAAAGCACCGATCGAGCGTAGATTACACATTTCCAGAAGTTTTGCAGACATGGTCCACGCTTGAGCGTCAAACTCCCCGCTCGAGCGGAGGAACAAAATCAAAGGGTCACGCTCGAGCATCAAAACTCCCGCTCGAGCATCTGAAGACCTGCAGACAAAAGTACTGGGAGATGGAAATTTACGCTCGAGCGTCAAAACGCCCGCTCGAGCGGAGAAGCAACAACGCAGGGCCCGCTCGAGCGTGAAGGCCAAAATCTGGGCATCAACTCTAGGTTTCAAAACACAACCAACCTGTTTCAAACCTACCCAACACAACCCAAGACTCAAATACAAAGAGTAAGGAAAGGAAATGAGAGTGAGACAACAACACAACCACGGAACCAAGTCCGGAATACAATATGCAAAGGAAAGGAAAACTGGGATCGCTATACAACCAGTCCATACCCAGAATAATATCAAAATAGGTCATGTCAAGAGGTAATAGATTCGCATATACCCAAACATCCCCAATTAGAAGTTCACAAGCGTAATATACAGAGGTACAGATCATAAAATCCCCTAAGGGTGAGGACACACATAGCATATAAGATAATACTTCTTCAGATTTGTCTAAATTGGGAGCAAATAGTTTCAACACAAAGGAGTAGGTAGAGCCAAAATCAAACAATACATGAGTAGAATGACTGTGAACAATAAATGTACCTGCCACCACTGTTGCCGCGTTTTGCACATCTCCCGGGACCAATGCAAACACCCTGCCTTGTCTTGCAGTGTCTTTGTTGTTAGTAGATTTGGCAGCTGGCTTGGTACTGGGAGTTGGTGTAGACCTCGTTGAACTGGTAGCAGCCCTATTGCCATCTTGTTGATTCCGCTGAGGGCAATCCCTTACCAAATGACTCGTTTTGCCACATCTGAAACAGGCTCCAGACTTCCAATATCACGTTCCACGATGCTTCTTTCCACATTCTGAACAAATAGGAATTGAATCCTATATAGGGGTAGAAATATTTGAAGTCCCTGAATTTTGTTTCTTGGTTGGTGGTGTAGTTGACCTCTCTAACCATTGATTGTTCTGCCTCTTCCCTTTCCATTCAGAAATTCGATTCTGCACAGCGATATTCCCTTCCACTATAACAGCCCTCTCCAACACATCAACATAAGTGGGTAACTTCAACATATTGACTCGGTCCAGGATAGCACCCCAGAATCCCCCTTTAAATTTCCGTGCCTTCTTATAATCCGTATCCACCATATGAGGTGCAAACCGGGCTAGTTCCGCAAATTGGGCCTCGTACTCTGCTACGGTCTTGTTCCCTTGCTTGAGAGTTTCAAATTCTGTCACCTTCTTATCTCGCATACTTTGAGGAAAATACTTGTCATAAAACAGTTCTAGGAATCTGTCCCATGTTAGTCTCGGGTGTATAGTTCTCGTAAGTATCGACCACCTCCATGCTTCATCTTCGAGAGTGAAGGCAGCAAGTTGCACCTTTTGGGCTTCGGTACAAGGGAAAACTTCAAACAACTTTTCTATTCCCAACACCCAAGCCTCAGCTTTCATCGGTTCTATTCCTCCTTTGAATGATGGTGGTTTCATCTTTTTAAACTCCTTTGTAAGTGTAATGGTTCGGTCCTCAGCTTGAAAATCTTGTATCACAGGTGGAGGTACCGGTGGCGGTGGCGGTGGCGGTGGCGGTTGTGGCTGTTGTTGTTGCTGTTGTTTCCGTAAGGTCTCTGCCATTTCCATGATCATTCTTTCCATCCTATCCAACCGTGCAGAAGTAGCATCTTCCGAGTCTTCCGTTGTTGCTCTCACCATATTCTACATGATAAACAATTACAACACACACAAGAGATATACAGTAGGCATGATTCAAAACCGCTAGCGTTAACAGAATACATTTAACGTTGCCATCAACCTTTCATACACGTTTAGAATATAATGCATGATGCCTAAGTCTTTTCTAGACATCCTAAGGCTCAATGGATTCGTGTGTGAGATAGCAACTTGTGCTCTGATACCGCTTGTCACACCCCAAACTCGCCCCTAAAAGTTTGGGCATGACCTATTCAGAAATAGACACTTAACCTGTTATACATAACATATGGGGCCTGAACGGAAGTATTAAATATTATAAAATATCATGAAATAAAAAGAAGCTCCATCCATTGAGCGACCACTATCATGCCAGGATCGCAAACAGTACATCAAATAGTATATATTTACATACACATATATAAACCCCGCCCCTTATTTGGGCGTATAACAAAAACATGGGAAACTTCAACATATTATAGACAATCAGAGTACAAGCCGAAAACTTAGCGAAACTCCACAAAAAATGGGCAGGCTTCATCCAAATGCCCGGACACACAGAGGTTGACAGAAGATAGACGAGCATCGGGGTTAAGGCTGACCTCCAGATTTATTACCTACAGAATCAGACAAAATACAGAGTGAGACAATCTCAGTGAATAATCGTACTTTAATAAGTCAATGATCAACTTTAATTATAATGCACATCAATGCGTATATAAATGCAAAAGACATGTAATTAATCTGAGGCTGTAATTATTTCCAGAACGGCCTTAGGCCCAGTCTTTAAACAGAGTGGCTTCAAGCCCAGATTAAACAGAGTGGTGTTAAGCCCAGATTGAACAGAGTGGCATTAAGCCCAGAGATATACAGAACGGCCTTAGGCCGGACAGATTGCACAGATTGGCCAAAGGCCTAACAGAATCCACAGATTGGCCAGAGGCCTAACAGAATCCACAGATTGGCCAAAGGCCTAACAGAGTCCACAGATTGGCCAGAGGCCCAGATATCATTAGAGCATACTAATTTCAGTGTCATATAGAGTTCCAGAGTTATATGGAAGTTCACACAACCTTTCAGTCATTCACAAGTTAACATAGTTGATATGCAAATAACAGAATGCCAATAGTAACTATTAGCGATAAGTAGCGAGTACTATTACAGTACTACTACTCACAGTGTTGTAGCGGAGCACTGGTTCCTCCCGAAGTGTGTCCTATACACATATAAAGTCACAAATTAGTTATTATCTCTTGTTAAATAGTTTCCTGGCTCACTTTACTTCGAATGAATTTACAATATCAAAAAGGCCTTAAATATAGATTTTAAAAATATTCGAGGGTCGAGCACGCGAAACGGAGCAAACCATTTTTTCCAGCATCGGCCGCACGTGCGGCTGTGAGCCCCGCACGTGCGGCGGTTGGTCCCGCACGTGCGGCAGTGAAGCCCGCACGTGCCCTTTTAGCAGTAGCCAGAATCCAAAAATGTCCCATTTCCCACACGTGCGACCATGACTTCCGCACGTGCGGCAGTGCTCCCGCACGTGCGGCCATGACCCCCGCACGTGCGGCGATTCCCCTATTTTGGCAGTCCGAAACCAAGCAAAACCCAACTTTAGTAGGTATTCATAAGGCTCCAAAATAAGTCCATAAATTGCTAGACTATGGACCAAGAAATCATGTGAATAGGAACTACAAGCACATACATCAATCTAATATAAATTAGATCATTGATCTTAAGCCCATAAACATACTCAATTCATGAGATTCCTACTTCACACACACACAAACATATATACACACATGGCCATGTCCATATAATTGAGTTCAAGCATGCCAATTGAAGAAATAAATGTAACTTCCTTTAGACAATTCCAATTGAGGCAAAACAATCAAGGGTAAAGTTATTTTGCCAAATAATTACTTGCACACACACAAGACCTCAATTATAAACCTTAAGGTACATGATTATGAGGAAAACTCACTCAATTTCCAAAGAAGAGTTGTAGGAGATGAAGAAGTTTACCTTAAGCTTAGGCCTCTCAAATTCACTTCAAGTTTTCTAACCTTCTTCCTTGGTAAACACCTCCTTCTCCTCTCTAACTCTCTTCTCCTCTAACCCTCTCTCTCAGGATATTTTGCATAGAGTTCTAAGTCAAATATCTAATAGGACATAGATACATATAAAAGGGGTAAATAGGACAAAAACCAATCACTTTAATCATTCCAAATCAAATTTCTACAAAAATGCTTATTATTACTTAAAAATTATATTGATCTCAGATGTAAAATCAATTTCAGATTATTAAGCCTCTAAGGCTCTCAATTTTTGATCCAAACATTTTAATTGTAACAGGTCTTTCCCCCACTAGACAGATATGAATCGCTATTCATAAATTTTACGTAATTAAACATCATTTCACATAAAATTTCGCAGTAAGCATTTAAATGCACAGAATAAAGGGCCGAAAGTATACCAGAAACATATATGAGGGTCGGGTTATTGCAGGTCTATTTAATTTTCGTGAGAAAGCATGCAATACAAACGAATGTGTAGACCCCGAATCAATCAGAATATAAGCATTTTGAGCACAAATTGAGAGTACACTTGACACAACTGTCTTGGTGTTTTGCACCTCTCCCGGTACAAGTGCAAGCACCCGGCCTTGCCTTAAAGGCTCCTTTCCAGTAGCTTTGGGATTGGGTTTCGGTGTAACAGTTGATGCTGTGGCACTAGCTGCAGCCTTACTATTGCCTTAAGACGTGGAAGGGCAATCTTTGACCATGTGGCCCACCTTGCCACACCTGTAACATGCCCCAAAAATTTTGTAGCAAACCCCCTTATGTCTTTTGCCACATTCAAAGCAGGGTGGTACGAAACTATTTCCCCAACTAGAGCTGCTTGTTGACCTTGTGTTTTGCTTTTTATTCAAAGAGTTATTTCGGCCCTTTTTGAAATTGAAGCCTCGCCTCTTACCCCGCCATTCGGTCACCGGTGTCTTAGTCTGTTGCAATGCAGTGACATTTGCTTCGGCCATAATTGCTCGGTCAAGGACATCCACATATTTGAGTAGTTTCTAAACATTGATTTGATCAAGTATCTCTACATTAAGCCCGCCTTCAAACTTTCTGGCCTTTTTATAATCAGTATCAACCATGTGTGGTGCATAACAGGTGAGTTCAGTGAACTTAGATTCATACTTTGCTACTGACATGGTGCCCTGCTTCAGTTGTTCAAATTCAGTCACCTTGGGTCTCGGACACACTGGGGAAAATATTTCTCATAAAAGGCTTCCTTAAACTGAGCCCAAGTCATAGCATCGTTAATATCACATATAAGCATCCACCACCGTCTAGCTTCTTCTTGTAAAGTAAACGTAGCCAATAGCACTTTGTGTGCCTCCGAACAAGGAAACACTTCAAACAACTTTTTAGTTTCTAAAAACCATGCTTCAGCCTTTAATGGCTCAAGACCTCCTTGGAACGTTGGTGGCTTCATTTTGTTAAACTTCTGTGTCAAAGCAATTACATCATCATGAACATTCGGTTCTGGTTGTACTGGAGGAGGTGGGGGCTATTGGTTCTGTTGTTGTCTTAGGGCTTCAGTCAACAGTTCAACCATTCTTTCTAACCTCGTCATTCTTACCTCAGATGATTCGGATTCATCGGCATTTCTTGCATTCTCCATTGCACTATACACAATATAGTAATAATAAACATAGGAAAAGCTGTTTACTTATGCACATTAGCACATATATTCATATCATGGCCACACACACTTTCTTATGCTCATTCAATGCCCTAATTACCTTTCTAGGACATCCTATAGCTTATTTGGACATGTGTGTGCGGTATAACTCGTGCTCTGATACCACTCTGTCACGACCCAAACCCGCCCCTATGGGTTTAGCATCGTAACCGGCCAGTAATCCGTGATTACCAAAGGCCTGCTTAACAGTAATGACAATAATACAGAGTAAGGGGCTGGCGGAAGCCAAACAGTAAATAAAAGATGTCCAATGAACTGTGAAAATCTAAATGGAAAAAGACTTTTGTGGACTAGCCCACATTCATAACCATAAACATATATACATATCGGATACACATAACATACGGGTTAGGGATCCAATCTCTTTACCATAACTATACAGTTAAAAGTCTTAAACATTCATTACATAACAGAGACAAAACGGTGAATCTGAAACACCCCTAAAACAGCCTTGGCTTGAACGGACTCGGAACCTCGAAGTGAGGCACAATGGTTGGCTTGACAAAACGTGAGCTTAACTTGACGCTTCTAGCTTCGGTCCGGTGCTTGGCCACCTACATACATATATAAACTGTGAGCTAAAGCCCAGTGAATAACAACTGTGTAAAGGGGTTAAGAATGAATGTTCTTTCAGTGATTAAAATAGTCATTTGCATCAGTAGATCGGTTATTCAATTAGTGGTTCATATTTCATGGCATATCAGTCAATTAGAAATCATAGCAATCGTACATGGTACATCCAATAGCAAAACAGTACAATAGGTCTCAATAGACCGAACGGTCAGTTGATGGCCATCAAACAGTAAACAGTAGTAGTTCCAAACATTGGAATTGACAGAGATCTCTATAACAGTAGCAGTAACAGTAACAGTACAGTAGCAGTAACAGTAACTGTTAACAGAGATCTCAGTAACAGTAGCAGTAACAGTAACAGTAGCAGTAAGTTGCTATGGATGCCACGAGTACACTTCATAAATTAGGACAAACATCCATTCAGCAAACGATGTCACTTCAGAAAGCAGTACAGTCGATCATTCAGAAAATAATTATAATTGAACATATCTTTACAACATTGTTACTCACAGATTACTGGGCTATAGACAGGCTAATCAGCGTCCTCGGGTGCCAACCCTACACAATTACAGAACGAACACACACTAAGTTACACACTTGGGATTAATAACTTAGCCCCTTAACTTGACTTGGTGTGGTTCTATAACATTATCCTCATTAAGATGCCTTAAACATGGCCTAGGAATGCCTAGGATGGAGTGAGGATGCAAAAATGTACTTTAAAACACTTTTCAAAATTTGCTGAAAACAGGGGTCTCGCTCGAGCGTGGCTTTCTCCGCTTGAGCGAGCTTACCAAAACAGAGAGGTCGCTCGAGTGTAGACTCCCTCGCTCGAGTAGTCTGTAAAAATGCAAAAAGTACTAGTTGCTGAGATTCTCCGCTCGATGCTCGCTCGAGCGTGAGACACAGTTCTTTGCTCAAGCGTAGGTTTCGTCACTCGAGCGTGCGTCTGCACACGCAAAGACCTGAGAGCTTGCAATTTACGTTCGAGCCAGCATTCCATCGCTCGAGCGGAGCTCTGAACACAAAGGTGGTCGCTCGAGCGTGGAATCCTTCGATCGAGCGTGGAAGCCAAAATCTGGGTTTTCCAGATTTGTTTCCAAAGCTCAAACCAAGAATCAAACATGCCAAAACTCATCCCTTTTGGGCCAATTTTCTGGAAAACACTTAGGAACTCATAACACAACATGTTTTGAAGATCATTTTATAAAATCAAAGCCCAAAAGTATGTCAATTGAACACAAATTCAACCCAAAATTCAAGAACATGATGTAACTATGCCATGCATGTGTTTATTTGAATTCAAAGCTTCTAACACATGATCAAATGAGCCATTCTTCCCAAAAACATGATGAATTCTTAAATTACAACTATAATCTAGACATGCATGGAAGAATTTCATGCAAAACAACTTCAAAACTCTATGATATGATGGAACAACTTAAACTCATGAACCATGCATGTAACAACTTAAATTCATAATTAAGAGAATGAGTTTCCTACCTTAAGTCTTGAATTCCAAGTATGGTAGCCCAAATATGCAATTCTCCTTCAATTCCTCTAAATTTTCAAGCCAACCTCTAGATGAATTCAATTCCTCTTCCAATTCTCTCTCTCTCTCTCTCTCTCTCTCACGTTTTCGCAAAAAGATGGATGAAGAATGGTGCCAAACATGTAAGTATTGGGAATTAAAACAATAGTTTTTTAGGGAGCCCACTCAAGGGCAATTATGTAGATAACCTAAACTCAATTAATTTAGCATTATTTATTCTAATTTAATCGTTCCAAATTGAATTTTAATTAAACCTACCATAAAATCCTATAAATCCTAATTAGCATAAAAAACTAGTTAATTTTCTGAATCGGTCGCTGTAGACGTCCCATTTTTTACCGTCCTTAAGACTTGGACGTCATCGTTTGAACACTCGATGATCATCAATACTCGTGTTCATTTTGAGTTCCTGAAGGTCTCGGCTGCGTGCCTTGCCTTAGGATCTCTCAACTTGTTTGCTTTGTGCTTGGTTGTGGACCAAGGACTTGTGGTTTTTGCTTCTGAGGGAAGAGGGTGGCTTGTTGGCCATCCCTACAACCCATCAGCTAAGGCCTTGTGCCATCGGCCTTGTTTTCTTGCTATCGGCCATAAGTGTTGGCCAATCGGCACTCTTTTTGGTCGATCGGCACCCTTTTTGGTCTATCAGCCATATTTCTTGGTCGAGACCTTTCCACCTACTTTTACAGATATTTTTGTGCCAGCTGTGACAGCTAGTGAGCACAATTCTCATCTATGGAGGGATTGAATCAAGACTCAAGCTTGTTCAACAAGCTTGAGAATTGATTTTCTAGAAGAAGGGAGGCCTCTCTCCCTTTCCAGAGGTTCTGAAAAGTTGATATACAAAACATATATCACTCTCTCTATATTTTACCTCTCTCTCCACATTTGCTTTTGTTTGTGCTCAAAAGTGTAAATTCTTCACACTTTTACACTAAAGCACCTACTAGAACACCATCCTTTTGTTGCTGAGGCTTCTTGAAGTTGGTTTTAGTGCTTTTGGACTGGTTTTGGTCAGAAAAGAGTGTTGGAGTTGTGTTCTTGAAGGTGTTCTTCAAGGGTGAGTCAACTAACTTTTAAACCTTTATTTTGGCTTAAGCTTTTGGACCTATTTGCATGCTGATTTAAGCTTAACTTTCTACTATAAAAAGTTCTGATTTTTCAAGCTTGTAATGTTTGTTTAAGGTCACTTTCGTGTTGGGGGTAGTATACCCCCTCTTAGGCCTTGTTTGGCCTTGTTTTGTACCTTCCTTTTTGAGCTATTGGGACCACCTTGTTTTGGCCTTCTCACCACTGAAACTCAGATGATTTTTAGTGGTGGAAAGGTGGTTTTGAGGTCCCAAATAGGAGAGGGTCATCCCCTCTCCTTGTGTCTTGTATGCTTGCATTGATGGCTCATAAAAGTAATATGTTTGTTAAACTTGTTTTGGCTCCATCTTAGCATGTATTAGGCCTTATTTCAGCATGTTATACCTCTATGTAAGGTTGGTTTGATAGCCTCTTGCATGCACCATGCACTTCTAGTGCAATCCTCTTCATTGCCTTAACATGCATCTTGTGTTTCGACCATCATTCTTGCATATTTTGGCTCAACTCCAAGAAGCTTTTAGCCTTTTTTTTTACCATGCTTAAGCTCTGATTTGTGTTGTTTTGGTCATGCATGCCATGCTTTGTATAGCCATAGTGCATTCTAGCTTGTTAGCTTTGAGTGTCCAAGTCACTAGCATGCATTGCTTAGACCATTTTCATGATTTGGCATCATTTCATATGCGATTTCAGTCCATATAGTGTGGTCATGCACTCACATTTGTCACCTTTTCCATGCATTGGGAGGTTTGTGTTTTAAGCCTTGAACATGAGCCATTATGCATGTCTTATTGCTTAAGCTTTTGGGATGCCATCTCAGTGGGTTTTTGGGCTTATTTTGACATGTCATAACTCTGATTTTCATTAGTTTAGTCATCTCATGTTTGGTTTTGATAGGTGTAGTGTAATACCCCTTATTAGCCTTGCATGCTTCATGCTTTTGGTCTTTTGTTCTAGCTTGTGTTGGCTAGGTCCAAGCATGTTTTTGGTCTTGTCTTGACCTGCCTTGGGACTGTTTTGGTTGCCCTCGGCCCTTTGGGGCTTGCTTTGCGTGGCCATGGTGTAAGTCCCTTTTCTAGTTTCAAGCTTTGAGCTTTCTTGCATGCTATGCTTGACTTGTTTAAGCGGTTTGGCACCATTCCATACATGATTTCGGGGCCTACAGTGTTGTCACACATCCATGCTTTTCATTCATTCCTCTTGCTTGAGAGTTGTTATCTCCATGCCTTGTTTGTGAACCAAAGTGTATGCATGTTTGTATGTGCTTTCGTACTTCATTTCCATAGCATTTTGGCCACTGATTTGGGCATGATTGAGGTCTGTCCATTTTAGTTTAAGTCCATCCTGCATATTGTTGCATGATTGTCGCATTGCATGTTGTCGCATGCTTGTCGCATTGCATGATTCTTGTATGTTGTTTACATGTTTAGGTTGTATTACATGGTGCTTGCATGCTCATGTTGCATTACATTGTTTGTATGTCATTAGCTTTGTTAAGTTATGCTTGCATTGCATTGCATTTGGCATGCTCATGTTGCATTGCATTGCATTTCCACGTTGTGTGCATTGCATTGTGTTTGGTTTGGGTGTTAAGCCAAACACGAGGAACGAGGGACGTTTCATACTTGAAGTGATGAAACGTGCCTCAATTCTCAGTCGCCGACCCTCTTGATCATGCATGATAGAGGTTAAGGCATTTATGTGTTTTTGTGCATTTCATCCATATTAATTTGTGCAACTCGGCCTCTTTGGCCATCATGCATCGTAATGCATGATTGATGACTTGAGAGCCGAGCACTACACACCTTTGAGCCTTAGACATGATAAGGGGTGTAGTTGCACAATATTTTCTTGCAAATACATTGCCATGCCTCTGTTTGTGCTCTGTTGCAGCAAAAGGAGCAGTTTGCAAGAAGAGATGGCCGATCGGCTATATAGTATGCCGATCGGCTAACAATATTTGGCCGATAGTCTCCAAATTGGCCGATGACCATTATCCACCGGCCGATGGCCACCCCTCTTGGCCGATGACCTCTCAGAATCTCCATGAGGTAGGTCAGAAGCATCACAGAAGTTGGCATAATTTTCAGAGGTGCAGAACAGTGCAAACAGAGGCAACATGAGGCATGGTAATGGATTTCCGAGCGAAGTCGATCGAGCATGCATATGCCCCTCTTCTCGAGGCCATTTTAACTGCTTTGTATAGTTAGTTAATTTGTGATTAATTAGTTAATGTGTTAGCTAATTTAATTCATTGTTGTAAATTCTTAATTATCTTAGCTTAGCTAATATTCAATTTGATTATGTAATAATTAGTCTAATTAGATTATTAGATTAGTTAGAATAGCTTAGCGTAGCTAGCTTGTATTATTCATTCGGACCCTCCGTCGAGAGGGCTAACTTTTGTAATAAGTGTGTGTGAGTGTGTAAATGTCTTCCAACCCCACGTCTTTCTCCCTTTTACTTAACCGCTTACGATGGTTAGATCTAGGTCATATTTTGATTAGCATCCTTATGTTATGCATGTTTGTATCATTCATCTGTATTACATGCACCGGGCTCGGCGTATCATACTAACTGCATCGTGTTTCAATTCCGATTTGAATACATGTTATCAAGTTGCATTTCACATGACATCTTAGAATAGCCGAGCCTATTTCTAGTTGCATTTTGCATGTGTTGCATTATGTTATGCATGTTTGCATCATTCATCTGTATTGCATGCACCGGGCTCGGCGTATCATACTAACTGCATCGTGTTTCAATTCTGATTTGAATACATGTTATCAAGTTGCATTTCACATGACATCTTAGAATAGCCGAGCCTATTTCTAGTTGCATTTTGCATGTGTTGCATTAGGCATTATTAACATAACTAGGATCATGCATGATTTCTAATTTGTTGTTGTTTTGGCTCGGAGTACTAGGTAAGCTTTTACGCTTTAGCATTTTGCATGTGTGTTAGAGTTGACATGACAGCATGCTTGCCATGAGGCTATTTGCTTAAGTGTTTAACTGCATGAATGCCTGTGGATGAAGGTTGGATTGCTTGAATTGGAACAATTCATCGAAATGTGAGTTTTAAGCCCACTTTGAGGGTGGCAAAATCATATTTTCTAAGCCCACTTGACGGTGGTAAAATCCACGTCTTAGCCTACTTGCGAGTAGCACCTTCAAACCATTTTCAAATAAACAAACATGAGATATTTTGTTCCAACTTAGGCGATCTAGTCTATACTTGTATGATGTGCGCATCACATAGTAAAGCTAGCTAATAAACTGGAATAAGAACACATGTGTTTTCAAAAACAACATATCATGCTTAGTAAAGGCCGATTTTTTGATCGGGCGAGCGGGGGTGCTCATTGCATGACCTTCCCCTCTCGTACCCAAGTTCCTGAGCCGAGGCAACTTTGGTGATGACGGACACGTGGCCTTAGGCACGAGTCAGGGTTTCCTAAATTTTCCCCAAAATAAAATATTTAGGTGGCGACTCTGTATCTGGCAAAGCAGTCCATGTTTGGCACTTCTTTATTAAAATCAGTTTTCCAAAAAGATTTGCCGGATTTGGACTCTTTAGTGATTTATTGGTCCTGCATTGCACTTTGTGAGATTAGATTCAGAACCGTGACATTGAGTCCGAACTGTAGTAGCTAATGAACAAAAATGATTTCATGCCCCTCCGCGCGTGGAGCCGTGATGTTCGGGTGGTCTACAGTTTCTGGCGACTCTGCTGGGGAAGTAGATTTGGGCAACATCCCACTCGCCCATATCGGTGTCGAAGGGAATCGGATCACCCCCTACTCCGATGCCGGTGAGCATGGAGAAGTCAAAGGGAGTCATCATCATCTCCCCTACAGCAGAAAGGTAGAAGGAATCGGTGGTGTCCCACCACCTCTCCACTAGCGCGCCCAAAAGGGGCCTACTCACAGTGAGGCGCGAGAGTCCCATGCAAAAAATGCCAAAGCCAGCCTGATCGACAATATGGCGAACCGCGTCGGGCAACTCCATGTACCAACCTTGGGCAATGGTATTCCCATACCCCCGATAAGGTTTTTAATTCGCAGTTCAAAATCAAAACATGAACAGATCATTCAGTAACAAATAGATAGAAATGCATTCTAATCAACACACCCACACAACAATTTAGGATTTCATCTTAATCAATTACTTATCTTGCTTAATCACAATTTAACGCTAATCAGAGGTGAGGGTTGTCACAGGTAGACATCCCGCTGGGAGTGAAGACACGTCCAATTATTATCGAACAGAAATACATGCTAGCCTATGAGACCATTACCGCAATAGATGAAGCGCAAGACAAAAACCCTTGGTATTACGATATTTGGAATTTTCTGGAAAAGGAGATGTATCCACTAGGGGAAAATGCCAAGGATAAACGGGGAATACAGCGTCTAGCCGTCCAATTTATCATCTGTGAGGGTAAGTTGTATAAGAGAGGTCATCTGGGAATGCACACGCTGTGTGTAGAGGAAAAGGAATCGAAGCATCTTATGGAGGCTATCCACAGAGGAGAATGTGAGGCACACATGAATGGTGTGATGCTAGCCTGGAAGATCCTCAGACAAGGTTATTACTGGTCAACCATGGAGGAGGATTGCATTGGTTTTGTACGGTGATGCCACAAATGCCAGATCCATGCCAATCGCATGAACATACCACTGTCAAAGCTTTACAATATGACTTCGCCATGGCCTTTCTTAGTTTAGGGAATCGACGTTATCGGTGCAGTCTCACCAAAGGGGTTAAATGGGCATGAGTTTATTTTGGTGGCGATTGACTACTTCACAAAGTGGGTGGAAGCTCAGTCCTATGTAGTGTCGAAAGCGTCGCATGTATCTAAGTTCATCAGAAATAATATCATCTGCCGATATGGAGTCCCAAACAAGATCATATCAGATAATGGCTCACACTTCAAGATAGAGGTGGTGGATCTGCTTGAGAAATATAACGTCGTTTTTCACAAGTCATCAACCTATAGACCATAGACCAATGGAGCGGTTAAGGCCGCTAACAAGAACGTTAAGAATATCCTGCGGAAGATGGTTGAGACCTACAAAAACTGGCCGGATAAATTGCCATTTGCTCTCTGGGGCTACAAAACATCAATTTAGACATCCACAGGGGCAACCCCCTATTCTCTGGTGTACGGGATGGAAGCCGTTCTGCCAATCGAAATTGAAGTATCGCCCTTGCGAATTATGACTAAGTGTCAGGCAGCAAAGGTGGATTGGCAACATAGCAGGTTTGAGGAGTTGATGCTGTTCAATGAAAGGAGGTTGAGGGCATTATATCACATCAAGGGCTACCAGTGCTGAATCGCCAGGGCTTTTAACAAGAAAATTAAGTCCAGGAATCTCAAGGAATGAGAGATGGTACTGAAAGACAACCAAGCTCCTATCCATGAACCTAGGGGCAAGTTCTGACCCAATTGGACTGGTCCTTATATCATCAAGTCAATCTGGTCAGGAGGGACGATTATTCTCATGGACCTAGATGGCTTAGAGTTTTCACAGCCGATCAATACAGACAAGTTGAAGAAATACTATCCATGAGAGGCTCGTTAGGCTGAAAACTTGGAAAGGCGACCTAGGCAAAAGTTAGAACATAAAAAATTAGAAACATAGAAAAACTGAGCTCGCAAGGTTAAAAATCCGAAAGGGTGACTTTGGCAAAAGTTAGAGCACAAAAGGAGAGAGTTAATACTCGAGTGAACCAGAACCGAACTACGTAAGGCCTGATTCCCATCTTTGGGATACGTAGGAAACTTCATCCTGAAGTTCGGCCGTAACCATCTCCAGCTCAACTGTCCTACTCGTTCATTTTGATCTGGCCGTCTTTGTCCACTATCTTCTAGCTCGGTTGTGTTACCTTCTTGCCGCAGAAAGACCAGTTGGAACACAGAGCAACGCAGTTATAGGTAGTTGTGATCTTCTGATTTGGGGCCGTACATCTTGAGGATTAATTCCGTGCTTGTTAGGCAGTGATCGTTTCTGAAAATGGTTTTGAAATTTTTTAATAAAAGTTGATTTTCCTCAAAATTTACCTTTTACAACTTAACCATTTTGGGACCAAAAGAAAAAATTTTAGTGCTCACAACTTTAATTCCATTGATTTCAACACAAGTACATTCTCTAACTCTTTGATATAAATCAAAGTCTGTTTTACATCATAAAACTTGAAAAGAAAGGTCAAAGCAATAAACTAGGGGCATAGATAAGTCAGGTGGTTCTGCGTCCTCTGCTCGTGCTTGTGGAAGTCTCTATAGCCAAAGTTGGCCCAATCTGTGCCTCGTCTTCAAGCCAAGCCAAGCACTCGCCAGAAAGAGCGTAACTGAAGCTAGGGGCAGGGGGGACAGAAGTTCTCTCATCCTCCAAGCAATGAGGTACCGAGGCAAGTGTGAGCCATGAATGGAAAATGAAGCTGTGTATTCCACCCATTCTTTTGGACAAGTCTGATCATGTTTGTAGACCGCCCCGAACTCTCTCCGCGGGCCTTCTTTTCGGAGAGGGCGCGAAATGGGTTCATAGCTACTACAGTTCAGACTCCTGTCACGGTTCTGTATCTAGTCTCACAAAGTGCAATGTAAGACTGATAAATCACCAAAGAGTCCAAATCCGGCAAATCGTTTTGGAAAATCAATTTTAATCAAGAAGTGCCAAACATGGATTGCTTTGCCAGATTTCAGAGTCACCACCTAAATATTTTGTTTTGGAAAATTTAGGAAACCCTGACTCATGCCTAAGGCCACGTGTCCGTCATCACCAAAGTTGCCTCGGCTTGGGAACTTGGGTACGAGAGGGAAAGATCCTGAAATGAGCACCCCCGCTCACCCGATCAAAGGATCGGCCTCTACTAAACATGATACATTATTTTGAAAACACGTGTTCTTATTCCGGTTTATTTAGCTAACCTTACTAGGCGATGCGCACAGCATACACGTATAGACTAAATCACTCGATTTGGAACAAAACATCTCATGTTCGTTTTTCAAAAATGGTTTGAAAGTGCTACTCGCAAGTAGGCTAAAGTGCGGATTTGCTACCCTCAAGTGGGCTTAGAAAAACATGATTTTGCCACTTTAAGTGGGCTTAAAACTCACAGTCATCGAGTTGTTCGAATTTAGGAAATCAAGCCTTCATCCACAGGCATTTAGACAGTTTATCAAATAAGCACATAGCCTCATGGCAAGCATGCTATCATGGCAACACTCACACTCATGCAAGGATGCTAAAACATAAACACTTACAGTGTACTCCGAGCCAAAACAGAAAACTAGTTAGAAATATGCATGAATCCTAACTATGTTAAATGCCTAATGTAACACATGCAAAATGCAACTAAATAGGCTCGGCTATCTAATCATGGCATATGAATGCAACACTTGATACATGTATTCAAATAGGAATTGAAATACAATGCAGCTTGAATGATACGCCGAGCCGAGCCGAGCCCAGTGCATGCAAGACAAATGAATGAATGCAAACATGCAAAGCATAAGGTATGCTAATCAAAACGTGCCCTAAAACTAACCATTGAAAACGGTAAGTAAAAGGGAGAAAGAAATGGGGTTGGAAGACATGCACACACACACGCACCCTTATTACAACATTTGCCTTCTCGACGGAGGGTTTGAAAGAATAAGCTAAGCTACATCTAAGCTAAGCTAGCAACTAATCTAATAATCTAATTAGACTAATTATTACATAACCAAATCGAATAATAAGCAATCCATTTACTAATTATTACATCACTTAACTAATTAACAAATTAATTAATTAATTACAAATTCAATGCTAACTAACAAGTAAGCATAAAACTAAGCTGCTCCAGCTCTGTTCGAAGAAGAAGAGGATGCATGCTCGGTTTCCACCCCGAAAAGCTCTCCGGTTACTCTCTTGAGGCTCTGTTTGCAGGGTGTCCTTGAGAACTTGCTGCTGGATCTTACCAAATCAAGGCTGGGGAGTGCACCAGTGGCCTGCCGGCCAACCATGAAAGGGTGCCGGCCATCTATGTGGCACTGCCGGCCACTGGTGTGTTGTGACACCATTCTGCAACAAAGCACAAAAATAGAGGAAATGGAGAGTCTCCCTAGGGCATGTGTGTACTATGTCACCCCATATCACTTCAAAACATCAATGGAGAGGCATCATTGGATCCAAGACCATCAATCGAGCATCTCAATGCTTGATGGCCAAAGATCCAACTTGCACAAATTCGATGAATGCACAACAAAGAAGACACTAAGATCACGGCCTTATCATGAGAGGCCAAAGGCAATGGAGGCAAAGGGGATTGGCTCACTTTCATCACTTTGAGTATGAAGTGGGCCAATCCACCTTGTGTTCAACATAATGTCTGGTTGAACACGATGCAACACAAAATGCAGCATGCTTATTTATCAATGCTAAGGTGGCATGCACAAGACTCTATCATGGAAGCAATGCATGCAAGACATGTTATGGAGCCAAGAGCATTAAAGAAAATAAAGAACATCACACATGAGACATGCACCACTAATCTCAAATGGTCAAACCAGCTATGGATAGACCTAACATACTCCAAAACAGTGGCCAAAACACACTAACACTTAGGCACAAAAAGCAAGGAATGCATACTCAACTCATGGCTCACAAGCAAGGCACAAAGCTTAACTCTCAAACACATTGAAAGAGCGATAAACATGAGAGTATAACAAGACTATATGCTCTAAAATTATGAATTAAATGATACCATATCATTCAAACAACACAAGTATAGCATGCGAGAGGCCCTAAAACTCAAAACTAGTTAAGGCATTCAACAAGAGGCATGCAATACATAGCCTAAACCATCAAACCAGCTCTGGACAAAGCTCAAACATGTCAAAACAAAGGCCAAAACATGCTGAAAAGGGAGCCCAAAAGCTTAGACAAGCATGCATACGTATTGGCTCGCAAACAAAGCATAAGGCACATCTCTCAAAAGCTATGAAAGAGTGGAATATGTGAGAGTGTGACTATGCTATATACACTGAAATTATGTGAGAAATGAGATTAAGGCATGAAATCATCACATTCAAAGCATGCTAGGGACCTCAAACACAAAGCTAGTGAAGCCCAACTACACTATAGCTATACAAAGCTAAGAATATATGATCAAGACCACTTAAAACAGACCTCAAGCATGTTAAATCAGTGGTAAAAATGTGCTGGAATAAGGCTAACACATGTTAGAATGATGAACTAAAACATGAAGCATGTTAGGCCAATAAGCATGATTGCACTATAAGTATAAGATACAAGCAACCAATGACCAAACCAACCAAAAACAGAGTTATGGCAGGTCCAAAAAGTCACAAAATCATCCTTGAGCTAAGTCACAAAAGAGTAGGAAAGCATGCTCAAGTATGAGACCAACAAGGCAAGCAAGCAAGCAAGACAAGAGAAGAGGGGACCACCCCCTCCCATTCGAGACCTCAAAACAAGTTTTTCACCACTGAAATTCCTCTGGAATTCAGTGGTTAAAAGGCCAAAACAAGATAGTTTCAAAGGCCTCAAGAGATAGCACAAAGCATAGCAAACAAGCCACAAAAGAGGGAGGGGGGAACACCTCTAACCCCAACAAGGCCTCAAACCACTATTTTTAACACTTAAAAACATAGGTTTTTACAGTTGAAACTTAAGGCAAAAATAGCATGCAAGGGTGGCCAAATACTTAAGCAAAACAAAGCTTAAAGAGGGTAACTACTCACCTTTGAAGAACCACAGCAAAACAGCCACTTCTGAGCCAAAAACCAAACTTTGAGAGCTCAAATAAAACCTCCAAGAGCCTTAGCAACAAGATAGAGGTGTTTTACTAGGTGTTGTAGTGCAAAAGTGTGAAGAAAATACACCTTAAAGCAATATTGAACACAATATAGAGAGAGAGTGTGAGGATTCTAGAGAGAGAGAGATATTTTGTCTTTAAATTTTCTGAATCCTTAGAGAGGGAGAGGGGCCTCTCCTTATATAAGCAATGCAAGCACAAGCTTGCTCGACAAGCTTAAACTTGCCCTCCATCCCTCCATACACGTGTATGGAGGATGGCTCAGTGAGCCACAGCTGGCTCAAAATATCTAACAAAATATCTGTTGAAACATGGTGATTTGCTGGCATGAAACATGGTGATTTGCTGGCCATCAGTGGTGGCCGGCAATGCCTCATGGATGGCCGGCAGGCCTCATCAATGGCCGACAGACACAAATTGATGGCCGGCAGTCCTCTCTGATGGCCGACAGGCCACTTAGAATACCACAAAGAAAATACCAACACATGGTCTAAAGATAAGACAGAATGGAAATAGGGTTTGGAAGGATCAAACCTGGAGCATTCCGTCGCGAAAGTCGAACACTCGACGAGCAATCAAATTTGTCATCAGATGTACCTGCAAGCATATCCAAGTCTTAAGGACGGTCAAAAATGGGGTGTCTACAATGTCCAAATTGGCGTCTGAACTGAAACGTAAAATAGAACACGCAATGCGCAAGGCCAATTAATTGTATACTTGACTGTCGGGAGATGCTGTAGCTCATCTCAGTCAGATTAAGCTAGGGGCAACGCAAAGTTATGTCAGTTGTAGATCTGCTGCACATCCAGTCGCACCACCATCCCTCTGAAGGGAAGTACACTAGTCTTTGGCAGAAAAAGTAAGCTCTGGCCAAGTACTCGGAGCAATGGTCCACTACTTTTAGCTTATCCATGAGCCATACTTGGGAAGGGATGAAAAAAAGTAAGAAAAGGGTTTAGAGATGAAAATAGAGAGTGAGTGTCGAGTCATGCGAGGAATCATAAATAAAAGAGGATGGGAAACAATACCTGAAGAAGCAACGGACTCCCTGCAAATCAAGTAGTCTCTCGCCGATGAAAGGCATCTAAACCCATTAGGGTCTCGGCTAGAGCCAAACCATTGTAGCTCTTGCCCTCTTTCAGGCATTGAGCCACCTCAATCAACCTAATGCTGGCTCCGCCGCAACTAGAGGCAAGTAGGAAGTGTGAGAGTAAGCATAAACAAAGGGCATGTTACCGATAACCTCGCCAAAGGAGGTCACCTCTTTCTCCAATGATGGAAAACCGACGAATCAAACCTGGGATGTCCAACTCCCCATCATGAGCCAAGGATTGAGCCTCATGCAAAGTGAGCCCACACATACGCCCCAAAGCTTGGGCGTGGCTAAAACGGGGCTGAGGCATGATTTCTTCGTTGCGTCGGGATTCCATCAATGCTTGAAATTCTTCGAGTGTCGGACACATTTCTTGTGATCCCAAGCGGAATACATGTGTGATCGGGTTCCAGCATCAAAATAGTGACACGGAGAAACGAAAAACAAAGCGAAGCACGGCTCAAAGGAAAAAGAGCGTTTAGGCTGAAACCGTGAAAGTTCACCTTTTCCGAGCCGTCCAAAGTGGCTATCCAGTCTCAGAGCCTATTATTGAGCAGCATCTCTATCTTGAGAGCAAAATACCAAAGATTTGCTATTCTACCAGAAAAATAGCATAGGAGCATCATTTATAGAGTTTGAGAAGAGGCAGTGCATGATAGCTGGATCCCACTAACCGATCTCATTTTTGGGCTCGACCGTGCCTATTTGGACCCGGTTGGGTCTAAATGTTGGCCCAAGCTGGGCAGGTGGGAGAAAAATCTTGCTTTTGCTTTGGTGTACTACGGCTATATTTTGAGTCTTGTTTTGTTTGTATCAAGTGTTTTTTTAGTATTTTCGAGTTGTTTTTATTTCGTTTTCCTATTATCGAGTTGTATTTTACACTTTGTCTGGTTGTAGGTTGTGATCCGATTTAAGATTGAATGCAAGAACAAGTATTCACAGTTTTAAAGTCTTGTATGAAGTTACCATGCGAAGGTTGTGCCATTCATTACATATCATGTAGAGAAATCGTCCGAAATATTCTTTTCATTAACTAGTGGGTCCAACCCCGAGCATTGTTTTACAAAGGCCAAAAACAAAAGAAAAGTCTTCAAAAACAAAATACATAGGTTTATCTGAAGCTACATAGTTCCTAACTACAAAGCAAAAGAAAAACAAAGAAAATTAGCAACCCATCCTCGCTCTCTTCATCCTCGGCTGCAGAGGAGGTGCATCACTGGGGCTGGTAGATTGCATGTTGACCTCCTCCCCCCCTCCTCCTCCTCCTCCTCCGAGATCGTGTACTTATCAAAGGACTCTTCGGAGGGTGAGTGCTATCTCACTTCGGCCTCTCCCTCGATCAGCCTCTCCTCTACCTCTCACTAGGCCCTGTCTCCGTCTTCTAGCTGGAGGAGGTCCTGCAGGTGTAACTGGTGCTGGCTCAAACTGAAAAAGAGTACAGATAGAATTATGAGTGAGACTGTAATGACTGTAAACTAGGGGCAAAGTGTACCTCGATCCCATGGGTGGCTAGAGCAGTCTGCCTCCTCTGTACCATTAGAAGCAGTCTCTCAACTGTCAGGAGGAGGTCATCCACATACCCCGCAGGCACCTGGGTAGAAATAAAGAGAAGTGTGTACCTGCTCAATGTCGGAAGTGATCACCAACCTGCGATCCCCCTCTTCAATGTGCTCAAGGGGGATCTGCCCAATCACCCCGTCTGGTCGCATATATACAACCTCAGCAGGAATCACCGGAAGCCTATGGACATGAGTTGCAGCAGGAACCCCTCCAGCGGTAGTGGCAGCAGCAACAACCTCAGGAACAATACAAATCACCCGAGTCTGTAAGAAGGCAGTAAAGTCACCAGCCCCATAGTATCGGTCACAATCCTCTCCCTGTATGAGGTGATCAATCAAGGGCTCGTCCTGGAGGTCATCGGCTATCCTCATGCCTGGAGGAGGAGGATATGGGACATCAAGATTGGCTTGGCCTCGGGTCTGGCGAATGAATTGCTCGCCCAAATAGTACGCCTTGCCAAAAGGGCCCTCAAATAGGATCTGCATAGTGGAGGCCTCCTATGCAGCAGCGTAAGTCACCCTTGAAGTCGGAGGGATGCCCGCCGAAAGGTGCCATTCAACTTGTGAATAGAAGATGCAAGGCAAGAATCAGGTATCCGGGGTTGAATAGCAATATGGAAACAGCAATATGAAAATAATAGTAAAAGAATACGACTAGAGATTTTGTTACCCTATCTACGATGATGGTGTTAAAGAAGGGGTATAAGTAAGGGAAGTCCTGGTCTACGTGGCGGCGTCTCTCGAATAGGGAGTTGTAGTACCGAGAGCAGGGTACTGACAACTCAATCAGCCTCATTGGGATCAGAGCTAGAGAAGTGAAATATGTGTAAACCCATAGCTACAAAAGAGAAGGATAAGTGAAGTAGATGAGCATATATAAACAGAAAATGCAAAGCAGGTATGTCCTGTTGAACTATCCACCAATAAATCAACTATAGGCATGGGGTACTCATCTTTTGGAGTTGCCAAATTCAGGTTTCTAAAATCAATGCATACCCTCAGCTTGCCATTCTTTTTGACCACATGCACAATATTAGACAACCATTCAGCATACCTGGCTGTTCTAATGAAGCCTGCTTTAAGGAGCCTAACAATCTCCTCTTTTACTTTTTGAATCACTTTAGGGCTCATCCGTCTTGGTTTTAGCTTGTGTGGCTTAAAATTAGGCTTCATTGGGAGCCTATATTCCACTAATGACTTGTCCAACCCAGGCAACTCATTATATGACCAAGCAAAACAATCTTCATATTGTTTTAGGACAACCAACAACTGGTCCATGTCAATAGGATCCAACCAAGCACTGATGTAAGTGGGTTGTTGTACTGAACCTTCCCCTAGGTTGACTTCTTCCAAGGGATCTTGCACTTGAGCACTCATTGATGATTCCCATTTGACTTCTTCTACCTTCGAAGCAACCCTTTCATCTTGTTTTGCTCCTACCTTTTCTGGTTCAACATCCTTACTCTCTTCTTCATAGAAAAACTCTGTCCATAAAGCCTTTTCTTCCTGTATTTCCTGGACTTTAGTTTCAATGTCCAATACACAATACTTACCAAGAGCCCAAGGTCTAGCGTCTTGCTACCACTGACTACAGCCAATCACCATAGCTTCTTTCTCTTCTTCCTGCACCTTCTGGACTATTGCCTTTATGTCCAATGTTGAAAATTTGATTAAAGCCAAAGGTTTGGCTACTTGACCTTGATCCTTTTGCTTATAACCAGGCATCATTGGCATCTTTAATGATGAACTCCTCATCAACCCTCTCTTGTACTAGATGCTTCAGGTGTGCCACTTTTTCATCAGCTATCACTTCGGATATTACATCAGACTTCTTCAGTACACTAAGTGGTATCACCCCTTCAATGTATAGCTTGGCTTCTGCAAAATCTGCACAGGCAAAAAAGGGCTATGGGTCTGCATCGATCTCCTCTGTTTCTCCATTGCATCATTATCTTCTGGTGCAAAGAAGAAGGCACACATTTGTTTGTATGGATCTAATTCCTACCAAGCAAAGCATTATATTTGGCATTGCTATCTATGACAAAAAAAATGCTGTCATACAATCTTTGGTTCCCACACTCAGGTGGATAAGCAGAATGCCTTGAGCCATCTGTTTGTCTCCAGCAAAACCAACAATGGTAGTGCTTGTTGGGATCAACACTACAACAAAATGCACCTTCGGCGACTAAAATTCGCGACTAAAAAAATTTAGTCGCTAAAAGTTGTGGAATTGGTGACAAAAAAGCTTTTTTAGTCGGCAAAAGTAAAATATTTAGGTACTAATTTTTTTAGTTGGGGTATATTGGTTATTGGTGACTTAAAACAAAATTAGTCGCTAAAAATGCCAGAATTGGCTACAAAAAAGAATTTTAGTCGCTGTATATTGAGTTTTAGCTACTAAAACCGTTAGTCGCCGAATGAAAAATAAAAAATTATTTTTTTATCTTTGGCGACCAAAAATTTGGTAGCCAGAAGTTTATTTTCAGCGACAAAAAAGAAATTTAATTGTCGTATATTGAGTTTTGGCTACTAAAATTATTTAGTAGCCGAATGAAAAATAAAAAAATATATTTTTTACCTTTGGCGACCAAAATTTTGGTTGCCAAAAGTTTATTTTCAGCGACAAAAAAAGAAATTTAGTCACTGTATATTGAGTTTTGGCTACTAAAATTATTTAGTAGTCGAATGAAAAATAAAAAATTATTTTTTACCTTTGGCGACCAAAATTTTGGTAGCCTAAAGTTTATTTTCAGCGACAAAAAAGAATTTTAGTCGTCGTATATTTAGTTTTGATTACTAAAACCATTTAGTCATCGAATGAAAAATAAAAAATTATTTTTTACATTTGGCGGCTAAACTTTTGGTAGCCAAAAGTTTATTTTCAGCGGCAAAAAAGAATTTTAGTCGCCAAAAAAATAAAATTTTCGGAGGGAGACATTTCAAATATTTTGGAGGGATTTATAAAATCCTTTCGGCGACTAAAAAATTTTAGTCGCCAATAACCATTTTATATATCTCACAAGTCACGCACTCACTCTTCCTTTTAGTCGCCAATAACCATTTTATATATCTCACAAGTCACGCACTCACTCTTCCCTCTCATCCTCTCTTTCTCTACCCAATCCAAACCAAACCCACCTTTTCTCTCCCAAATTTTCTCTGCTAAACACCTCATTTCAAATCACATCTTTGAATCTATCTACTTCTACGATCCTCTGTATTCACATCTACACATACATACATCACATTGAGAAGCTAGTTTCCCATCAAAATTCTCAAGTATGAGAACCAAAGCAAGCAACCAAAACAGATTCATGCGATTCACACAGATCTGTGAGTGAGCCACACAGATTGCAGATCCACACCCCATCCTTGTCTAAAACATTTCACACCGCCGCCTCCTCCTCTGCCGATCTTCGCAGATCCACCGCCACCACCACCGCCACGAGATCCAGAGGCTTCATCTGTCATGCCCCAAACTTGCCCCTAAAAGTTTGGGCATGACCTATTCAAACAGACACTTAACCTGCTAGATAAACTTTCTGGGGCCTGAACGGAAGCATTAACATGATAGAATATATGCAGACACATCCATTGAGCCACTACAAATATGCCAGGACCACGACTCCGAATTAACATATAGTGATCCCGCATCTGGGATTACGTTACATGCACCTTTACAAGTCCTGCCCAGAGATTGGGCATACAACAAAATATAAAACAAAACAACTTGGCCGACAAAATATTAATACAAACGGGTAAAGTTTAGCAAAACTACATTAGCAAGCCAGGGCTTCTCCAGGTGCCTGGTTGTCCTTAAGTAGGCAAAAGCTAGACGAGACCGATGCTAGGACGGACCTCCAAGCTGATTACCTACAGCATCAGACATAATTACAAAGTGAGATAAACTCAATGAGTAATAATCCTTGATAGTTTAACATCCAACATAAATCATAATCCATAATGATATATTCAAACCAGACAGAGTCCATAACTTGGCCTGATGATGCAGCATTAATTTCAGAACGGCCTTAGGCCCAATCATGACAGAACGGCCTCGGGCCCAAATATAACGGAACGGCCTCGGGCCCAAATATAACGGAACGGCCTCGGGCCCAAATATAACGGAACAGCCTCAGGCCCAAATATAACGAAAATATGCAGAAATGTGTATGGACTCAAGAGGTGGCTCGTACGGATTCTAGAGGTGGCTCCCACTAAAGTGTAGCACTTAGTTCCATACAGCACTTTGCTCCATACCAGAAGTCAATAAGTCTCATCATATTATGTCATAAACAAAACGAGTATCATAGCGGAACAATCACAAATGTCATCAAACAGACTAGTTGTACAGTCATACAGAGACATCCGGTTTCTTTTATTATTCAGAGGAGTTAGCATAATTAGGTTACATATTCCAAAGTGCTATCAGCAACCATTAATTCTAATGGTACACAAATACTATAGTGTCATAATGTATCCACATTTCACTTATTTATCATGGATCAATGTCACTGGTTTGCGGATAACAGAATGTGTATATTAACTATCAGAATGGTTGTCTCGTAAATAACAGAAAATGATACCAGTTGCTTACAGAGGACAGAGGGTTAATATGCAATATAGACAGGACAGAATAATTCCATAGTCATACCGCTGTATGCAGCTTATTCAACACTCACACCGATTTCCACTTGATACAATGCTAGTGAACCCACTTACGAGAAACAGAGTGTTAGTACCATAGTCATTAACAGAAGGTAAAATGTACATATAGCGTACTATTACTCACAGCGTTGTTGGCGCTAGTTCCTTCTGAAGTGTGCCCTACACACGGCATACCTGTGCATTAGTGTTCTTTCTTCATAAATCATTGACGAATCATTCCCTGTGTTATTACACTTCATGTGAATTTACAACCATCTTAAAATCATCAGAAAAATATTCTAAAAATACCAGAGGAACAAGCATGCAAAACTGAACAACATTTATTTTTGTCTGAAAATAAGCCTCTCCGCTCGAGCGCCACTTTGGCCGCTCGAGCGGACTGCACAAATTACAAAACTGCTGGAAGGTAATTTTTCCCGCTCGAGCGGGCTTTCCTACGCTCGAGCGGACCAAGCAAAATTCCGAAATTCTGTATTTTCAATTTGAATTCCAATTTGGTAGCTAACACTTCAATATCTCTTTAAATCAAGGCTCAAAACACTAGAATCACAACTTCTAAACAAATATACATGGAACATACATTCTTTCAACATTTCACTTCTTAAATCCAAACTCAAAACAACCATAACCTTTCCAAAACTTCCATTGTTATGGGTGTACATGAACATATGCATCAAGAAGTACCTAAGCTTCTAATTCACACACATAATGGAATATTCTCGTGAAATAACAAGGAATAAGATATAGATGTCCCTCCATAACTCAATTTTGGTGATAATCAACATAAATCATCTCATAAAACCCTCAAATCTACCATAACCTTCCAAAAACAAAAGGAAAACTCCCAACCAAGATCAAGAGAGAGATTAGATCAAGAAATTTTCCATACCTTGAATTCAATCTAAACAATCTCCACCAAAGTCCCCAAATCCTTCACTTGGAGAGCTTCTCCCCCAACTCTCATGTTTTTCCCCTTCTTCTAAGGAGATATTTTTGGTTGCTTCTAAGTCAACAAGAGCTTAGGTGTATATATATATAGATATATCCTTATAAGAGAATAAGACAAAATTGAATCGTTTTATCATTCCAAAATTGAAATTTCGTAAACATGCCTAATATTACCAGAAAATTATGCTGATCACAGATATATAATTAATTTCAGATAATTAAGCGTTAAGGTGTCCAATTTCTAAGTCAAACGTGTTAATGGTGACAGATAGTTTTCTTATGAAACAGATAGGTATCCATAAATACAAATTTCACTCACTTAACCGTAATTTTTCATGGAATTTTACAGTAACATTTTAAAAGCTCAAAACAAGGACTGAAAATATTTCAGAAAACATGCACGAGGGTCGGGTTATTACACTCTCCCCCCCTTAAATAAGTTTGGTCCTCCAAACTTGTTCCAACGTATGACAAAGTAAAAACTTTAGTCTCACTTCAGTGTCTCTTTTTCTTATAAGGGTTCACATAACGCTGCAGTTCAAATAGTTCACAGATTACTCTGGTCCTTATCATAATCATTCAGGAGGTATCACCACAATCAACATCTTACTGTTTTATTTAACCAATCAATTTCATGTGCAGTGGACATGTAAAAACAAAATAACGCAGGATAAGATTACACGAATCCATAACAAGGCATTATAGACATATAATCTCCAATAGGTAGGGTATCGAATCACCGCATTTTCCTATCCATAAGGTTGATACAAGTAATTCTCATAGTTAGAAGCGTACAATTTCCAATTACAGGACATAATAGATATCGTTACCTTCAACACACGAGTCACATAAATCAAATTTCTATAGCACACATTAATTCCAACCACAACATTATTTATTTTTATTTGGTTATTTATCTTGGTTTTATTTATTTATTTATTTATTTATTTATTTTTTTATGCAATTACGTGGTTAGAGTCAAGTCGAATTATGTATAATTCAATCAGACACCAAAGTTCACCCAGCAGGGCCCTACCTAAACATGTAGAATTCATTTTAGCCGTTACAAAGGAGCCGTTTAAGTATATATATTCACTAGTTTCACAGTTTTCAATGTTCATAAATATTCCACAAGTATACCATTATATTGGTTTAGAATTACATGCAATGGTCTTTAACAATTCTTCAAGAACGACACATCTTTAACAAACAAAAGTTAGCACAACAGCAAAAATAAAGACAAGAAATCTCGGTACACATTGCTAGTTCTTAATAGCATTACTGGTAAGTGTAGAATTACAAGGAAAATCATACCCCAGGTCAATGATTAGGATAACGCTTACATAAATTCATGCAGATTTATCATCCTAACACTCGGACATACTTCATGAATACAAATCTAAGTAACAAATAGAACTATGACAAGCGTCGTTTTAAGCAAAAGGAGCCATTTAAAGACAGAATTGGGAATCACGTTTAGAATCGTACTGCATCGCTCAATCATAATGATGTAGTACTACACCCACTCTTCTTAGGTCTTCTATCCGGTTACTACAAACAAGTACGTCGCTTCCCTTTTCTTTCTTTTCCATCATCACTCCAGGGTTTATATTTTTCTTATAGCGCATACAATCAACTATATTGTTCTGTAGCCACAATAGTAGTCACCAACAATTATACATAAATCACAACCCAGTTATGTAGTTTAGCTCTGCAACGTAAGCAAAGTGTCTAGTTATTCTTCGTATGTAGATTCAATTAAATCTTTAACGTGGTTATAGGAACTTAACCCAACAGTATATCCATGAAGTGATGTAACTTAACAAGATCAATTCAACATTACAGTATGACCATGTAAGAGGAGGTATATACCCGGCAGCCCATTCTTCTTCCGGAATATCCCTATAACCATTTGTTCTCATCAAAATTCACAGTGACGCACAGACGTGTTTTCTTATTCTTAGAGATAGGATGCTAATTCTTACAGTAACCTATCAGATTACCAATCAAATTACTTGGTGGTTAGCTATTGCTCTACAAGTATCATATGGACGGATACGGATTATAGGCGGGGTTCCTTATGTTACGACTCTTCCTTATCAGAAGTCCCAATGACAGATTATAGGTTCGACATAACAGAACAGGGATCAGATCACAAATTATACATAAACAAAGCAGATTCGAAACATAACATATCAGATGATAGAATATTTCTTATCATATCATGTCATTAGAGTACGCTTAACAAAATAACAGTTCACATTCTAATGAGGTCAAACTTTTGCATTCATGCTATAGACTATAAACAATTCGGGTCTTTACGTAACACATCAGAAAATCTCAACTTCGTACCGATACCTTAATTTACAAATGAACATCATCCCATTTATTCGTTAAGATACAACTTAGTTTGCTTAAAGATAGTAGAAGGTTTTTATTTATTATTGACACAACCGAATGATTCCAAAATCATAAGTCAATTCGTAACCATGTATTAATTATCGTGCAAATCCATATCAACTTGCAATAAGAGGTAAAGGTCCGGTGCATAATCTCAATCACCCATTAACATAGCATATTGCCATTCCATTTATTTCTATCCGAATTCATAATGTCATGTAGAACGGTTCGCACTTGAAGGCTTTTACAATCTTAAATCGTGAACATACATAAGCAGGACTTCATTCTTACAGTAACTAGTCAAATTATTAATCGGTTAGCTTCAGCCTCAAAGTAGTCAATAACTAACCATATTTCGTCAAGTATCATGGAAGCAGACTCACAATGTGAGGGAGATTCCTTATGTCGATCGATCATTCTTTATAAGAAATTTTTGATCACGGATTACAGATTACACATGACAAAACAAATTACAGATTTCAAATTTCCATGAACAAATCCCTCGGTCCTTATCAGACATTGTCAATAAATTTTTTTTTTCTGCTCACGAACTCATATTAATTATAATTTATTTCAAAATCATAATTCATAGTACTTGACCAAATCAGTTCAAGGTCAATATCCAAATGTCCAAACATAATTCATGCGTACATCGTTCCCTTATTGCGTATGAGCTATTAGTAAAGAACAAGGTTATGATCAATTAATTCCTTGCACAATTACAAAAGTCGCTATATAAATATAACTTCTTATCACGACCAGTCCGTCTCAACACATTACAAAACGTCATGCAAAACTTATTCTTGTCAGAAAGTCGAATTACAATAACCTTGCAGGTTTAAACATTGCTATAATAAGGTGAACGTGACTATACTACAAAAGTACATATTGCATATATTATCTTGTTTAAGCACTAGTCGTGGGAATAATCCATATTTACGGTGTAAGCCATTCAGCTAAACAGATGTTAGAAAGCACAATCATTCGTTATCATTTTCCACAAATATCTATCAATCCATCAATAACATCCAATAACACAAAATTGCACTTCATCATGGACATATAAATTATCTTACCAGTCAACTCAAATTCTTACCCCACTTCTACCGGCAACTTTGTTGATCTAATCCCATCTGCTTGCTTATACAATCTGTCAACAATTTTTTTTTTCTTTTCCAGCGGAGGTAGAATCCTTTATCCTTATTCTCGCCATATTCTGTACAACAATCATTATACAGTAGGCATAATTCAAAATTGTTAGCCTTATCAGAGTACACTTAACGTTGCTATCAATCTTTCATGTACTTTTTGGATGTCATACAAGATGCCTAAAGCTTTTCTAGACATCCTAGAGCTCAATGGATCCGTGTGTGAGATAGCAACTCGTGCTCTGATACCACTTGTCACGCCCCAAACTTGCCCCTAAAAGTTTGGGCATGACCTATTCAAACAGACACTTAACCTGCTAGATAAACTTTCTGGGGCCTGAACGGAAGCATTAACATGATAGAATATATGCAGACACATCCATTGAGCCACTACAAATATGCCAGGACCACGACTCCGAATTAACATATAGTGATCCCGCATCTGGGATTACGTTACATGCACCTTTACAAGTCCTGCCCAGAGATTGGGCATACAACAAAATATAAAACAAAACAACTTGGCCGACAAAATATTAATACAAACGGGTAAAGTTTAGCAAAACTACATTAGCAAGCCAGGGCTTCTCCAGGTGCCTGGTTGTCCTTAAGTAGGCAAAAGCTAGACGAGACCGATGCTAGGACGGACCTCCAAGCTGATTACCTACAGCATCAGACATAATTACAAAGTGAGATAAACTCAATGAGTAATAATCCTTGATAGTTTAACATCCAACATAAATCATAATCCATAATGATATATTCAAACCAGACAGAGTCCATAACCTGGCCTGATGATGTAGCATTAATTTCAGAACGGCCTTAGGCCCAATCATGACAGAACGGCCTCAGGCCCAAATATAACGGAACGGCCTCAGGCCCAAATATAACGGAACGGCCTCGGGCCCAAATATAACGGAACGGCCTCAGGCCCAAATATAACGGAACGGCCTCAGGCGCAAATATAACGAAAATATGCAGAAATGTGTATGGACTCAAGAGGTGGCTCGTACGGATTCTAGAGGTGGCTCCCACTAAAGTGTAGCACTTAGTTCCGTACAGCACTTTGCTCCATACCAGAAGTCAATAAGTCTCATCATATTATGTCATAAACAAAACGAGTATCATAGCGGAACAATCACAAATGTCATCAAACAGACTAGTTGTACAGTCATACAGAGACATCCGGTTTCTTTTATTATTCAGAGGAGTTAGCATAATTAGGTTACATATTCCAAAGTGCTATCAGCAACCATTAATTCTAATGGTACACAAATACTATAGTGTCATAATGTATCCACATTTCACTTATTTATCATGGATCAATGTCACTGGTTTGCGGATAACAGAATATGCATATTAACTATCAGAATGGTTGTCTCGTAAATAACAGAAAATGATACCAGTTGCTTACAGAGGACAGAGGGTTAATATGCAATATAGACAGGACAGAATAATTCCATAGTCATACCGCTGTATGCAGCTTATTCAACACTCACACCGATTTCCACTTGATACAATGCTAGTGAACCCACTTACGAGAAACAGAGTGTTAGTACCATAGTCATTAACAGAAGGTAAAATGTACATATAGCGTACTATTACTCACAGCGTTGTTGGCGCGCTAGTTCCTTCTGAAGTGTGCCCTGCACACGGCATACCTGTGCATTAGTGTTCTTTCTTCATAAATCATTGACGAATCATTCCCTGTGTTATTACACTTCATGTGAATTTACAACCATCTTAAAATCATCAGAAAAATATTCTAAAAATACCAGAGGAACAAGCATACAAAACTGAACAACATTTATTTTTGTCTGAAAATAAGCCTCTCCGCTCGAGCGCCACTTTGGCCGCTCGAGCGGACTGCACAAATTACAAAACTGCTGGAAGGTAATTTTTCCCGCTCGAGCGGGCTTTCCTACGCCCGAGCGGACCAAGCAAAATTCCGAAATTCTGTATTTTCAATTTGAATTCCAACTTGGTAGCTAACACTTCAATATCTCTTTAAATCAAGGCTCAAAACACTAGAATCACAACTTCTAAACAAATATACATGGAACATACATTCTTTCAACATTTCACTTCTTAAATCCAAACTCAAAACAACCATAACCTTTCCAAAACTTCCATTGTTATGGGTGTACATGAACATATGCATCAAGAAGTACCTAAGCTTCTAATTCACACACATAATGGAATATTCTCGTGAAATAACAAGGAATAAGATATAGATGTCCCTCCATAACTCAATTTTGGCGATAATCAACATAAATCATCTCATAAAACCCTCAAATCTACCATAACCTTCCAAAAACAAAAGGAAAACTCCCAACCAAGATCAAGAGAGAGATTAGATCAAGAAATTTTCCATACCTTGAATTCAATCTAAACAATCTCCACCAAAGTCCCCAAATCCTTCACTTGGAGAGCTTCTCCCCCAACTCTCACATTTTTCCCCTTCTTCTAAGGAGATATTTTTGGTTGCTTCTAAGTCAACAAGAGCTTAGGTGTATATATATATAGATATATCCTTATAAGAGAATAAGACAAAATTGAATCGTTTTATCATTCCAAAATTGAAATTTCGTAAACATGCCTAATATTACCAGAAAATTATGCTGATCACAGATATATAATTAATTTCAGATAATTAAGCCGTTAAGGTGTCCAATTTCTAAGTCAAATGTGTTAATGGTGACAGATAGTTTTCTTATGAAACAGATAGGTATCCATAAATACAAATTTCACTCACTTAACCGTAATTTTTCATGGAATTTTACAGTAACATTTTAAAAGCTCAAAACAAGGACTGAAAATATTTCAGAAAACATACACGAGGGTCGGGTTATTACATCATCACTGAGAAGAACTCTGCTCCATTGATGCTCCGTCTTGCGTATACTCTCTCTCTCTCCCTCTCTCTCTCTCCCTCTCTCTCTCTCTCTATATATATATATATAAGTATATCTATGTATCTTTACTACCTGATCATGCTGGCACTTGACTTGAGTACAATATGTATTTTAGCATATTACTGCGTCAGTACATGAGTTCAACTGCCTATGATATGAGTTGTTTGATCTCATGGATCAAAATCTTGCTATAGCAAGGTGTACATTGCATTGCATATTGATTAGTTGCTGCTTTAGTTGACCAGTGAATGATTTGTTCCTCTGTTTCCAGTTCTTTTTAAATTTTGAATAATATTTAATTGTAAATCTGAACACCCATTATTCATAGGTTACATCTGTTTGGATGTTAATCTCCTTGGTGGATTTTAATTGTTTTTTATTCTGCTATCTACCATTTGCAGCCAGCAGGTTGGAAGTTAAAAGAGGAGTACTTGCCTTCTGGTTGGCTCTGCCTGGTATGTTGTATGGCATATGTTTTAGATTTGGGTTCTTATGTGCTTAATTAGTGGGAGATATATGGTGGTTGGTTACTATGAGGGATGTCAGTCAGTATGTGGTGCTTCTGATAATAGATTATTTTACTGTTTTGTGGCATAAGCTAAATTGGCTAAATTAGCTAATGAAAACAAAATTGGTTATTTTGTTAATAGATTAAATATCGCAATCGAAATCATAACATTTTACCTTCTTTATTTTTTTTCACAACCATAAATGAACTATACACAAAAAAGAAAAACCCAATTCAAAATTGATTCTAAATAGGAATTTTTTAAGGTCATGTTAAATATCTTAAAAATCAGACTAAAAAAAATTATCCCAAATGAATGTGTGTATGTGGGATGAGGGGTTCTTATGAGTAATAAAGTATAAGTGGTGAGTGAGTGAACCAAATTCTCTATTTCGTAATTTTTTACAAATCAATATGTAAGTTTTATCAGTGATTAATTTTATTACTGAATGTGTATAATTTTATTTAATTTATCAATAAGCATACACAATTACAACTTATATGTGGAGCAATGAATTAAAATAAAGTGAGAACAATGTGTGTGGACATGAGGGAGAGTCAGTACTAGGAATGTAGGGTTTTTAGCGACTAAAAGGCAGTTTAGTCGCCGAATGTAGGGTTTTTAGCGACTACAGGTTGTTTAGTAGCCAAAAGTGACGTTTTTGGCGACTAAAATAATTTAGTAGCCAAAAGTGATGGTTTTGGCGACCTAAAAAACAGCTTAGTCGCCGATTATAGGTGTTTTGCCGACTAAAATCTGTTTGGTCGCTGAAAGGTGAAGAATTTCCGACTAAATTGCACTTTAGTCGCCCAAAGTAGAGGTTTTGGCGACTAAAATTCAGTTTAGTCGCCAAAAGTGCTATCCTTAGGTGGGATTTAATTCTTTTAGCGACAGAATACAAATTAGTAGCCAAAAAATATAGAATTGGCGACTAAAATTCAGATTTAGTCGCCAAAAGTGCGATCCTAATTTTTTTAGTAAATAATTAATTTTTTACATAAAATATATTAAATAAAAATAATTATTTATATATATATATAACTTTGTATTACTTCCGGTCAATATAGTATATAAATAATATATTTTGCATTACTATTTATAGAATGTATTAGTGGCGTAGTGGGGAGAGAGTGTTGGTAAAGGTTGAGGGTTGGGAGGTTGGTGGTTTGAAACTTGGGAAAAGCAGAGGCAAATTTTTTTTTTTTTTCTGAAAAAATACTTTTGGCGACTAAAGTCTGTGGTCGCCGAAAGATAGGGAATTGGCGACGAAAAGTTTAGTCGGCAAATGTATAAATAATAAAAAAAAAAATTCAGTATTGGCGACTAAAAGTTTAGTCGCTAAATGTATAATTTCCCAAAATGAAATTGACTATTGGCGACTAATTCTCTTGGTCGCCGAAGACACATGTATTGCCGACTAACAAATCTTTAGTCGCCAAAGGTATTGGCGACCATGTATTGGCAACCACAACGGCGACTAAAAATTTAGTCGGGGAAAGTGAAAATTCTACATTTGGCGACTAAAAAAGGACTTTTGGCGACTAAAAATTTAGTCGCCAGAAGTGTTTTTTCTTGTAGTGTGGTGCTAGATTCTGACTAACAACCAAAATGGAAACAAGACAACATATAAATTATTAAGAATAAAAATTTGTGGGAAACATGACTTTCTTAAGTCTATAACAACTTAACTAATCCAAAGTAAAAATAAGAATTAAATGACCCACAACCAAACAAGGAGCCCTAAGAGGAAATTAAATAAAACACCCCATATTCTAAAAACTAATTCATTTTGAACAACTGTATTGAATAGCCTCATTTATTTTAATACTTTTAAAAATCAAATCATTTTTGTTTACCTCTTCATTCATTTGCAGGTGACAATAATGGACAAGAGTTGGATAATTAAATGTCTTATATCTCTTCTTTATAATCAAATATTATATCTGTTCATCATAATTAAATGTCTTATTGTGTATGACATTTTGATTGGCTCTAGTTGCTAAGGATGGGATGCAAGAGAAGGACTGGTTGGCTGTAGTTGTTGTCCACAGTGATGCATGGTTACTTGCCGTGGCCTTTTATTTTGGTGCTAGATTTGGTTTTGATAAAGCGGACATGTGTTCTTTCTTCCCTCTATTATCCTGTGGTGCATTTGGAATTATAAGTTTCTAGTTTGCTAGAATATTGAAATGTGCTATGATCCATCATATCATTATATGAAAAAGTAAGCCTAAATGAAAAGGCATACGAGTGTGTGAAAATTATTAATAAAATTTAGATTAATTTTTATAAAACATTTGAAGTACTTTTAACTCAACTATATGATATCCTTTTGACAGCCACATGTAATGGAAAACTAGGTGCAATTTGGTTCACTTGTTCATCTGAAAAAGAAAAAAAAAATTAGGTGCAATTTAAATCTCCTTTTCTCTACCTGTTTGCTTGTTTGTTTATTTTATGTCTATGAAATCTCTCAAGTGAAGAGGGATTTTGTTTTGCAAGAAAATGCTTAATTATTATTATTATTTTTTTTTTATGTCTTCAATTAATTTTGTTGCTGTTTATTTATTTATTTTTAAATCCATGCTAATCTGTTAAATCAATTAGCTACTTCACTAATTTTCCCTCATTTAGTCTTGCTATATCAGTTATAATAAATATTGTGCAACTAACTCACAAACTATTTAGTCATTTTTGATTACTTACCTCACTGGTTTTTGTTACAGATTGATGATGTTGGCATGGATACAGTAATGTTTTTGGGCTAGATTGATGATGTTTGCATGGGCTCAATTTACATTATATTTTTGTTTTATGGAAAATATGTACACCTGATATGTTTTGTTATTGAGATTTTTTTTTAAATTTGGATTTTAATTGTTGGTTTGGATAATATATGTATTTGTTGGATTATACTATGTTTATGGATTCTTATTTTCTTTGATATGCATGGTTAAAAGTTAAGTTTTGTATATGGTTGAAAATTGATTGTTACAGGTTGTGAAAAAATATTTTTATTGAATGGTTGAGAATTGAATGAATGAATGGATGAATAATTTTGTATATGCACAGGTTACAAGTGGTGCAAAAAATATTACAGAACAAATTATAAAAACTAAATGAGACCTTTTGGCGACTAAACAAATATCACAGGTTGGCTTTTGGTTACTAAAATTTTAGTCGCCAATTGTCAAAAGTGAAACTTTTGGCTACTAAACTTTTAGTCGCCAATTGTCAAAAGTGAAACTTTTGGCTACTAAATTTTTAGTCCCCAATTCTCAAAAAGTGAAATTTTTGGCTACCAAATAGTTAGTTGTCAAACATACATGCTCAATTGGCTACTAAAAAATTTAGTAGCTAAAAGTAAAAAATATATATATTTAATTATTTTTAAAAAATATATGGCGACTAAAGTTTTAGTCGCCAATAGGTCACTTTTGGCTACCAAAAAAATTTTACTCGCCAATTATCTTTCCCGACGAACTATTGGCAACCAAATATATTAGTCGTGAAAAGTAATTGGCGACTAAAATAAGGATTTTGGCGAATAAAATTTTAGTCACCAAAAGTGAAATTTCTTATAGTGCAACCTGGGATTTCTTTTCCCCAATTTCTTCAAGGCGGATCTTGGAAGCAGGTTCACTGCTACCCAATTGTATACCAATACTCTGCCCATTTCTATTCCATCGAAGTAAGCCTTAATGTACAGGGACTTGACATGTTGGGTCATGGATACTGTAGGGTATTCGAAAGAATATGAGAGGTTGATACTTACCCCTTCACTCTCTTCATTAGTTTCCATGGGCCTAGTCACCTCAGATTCATCTTGGACCATGTTGGTTTGTGAATCCCCACTGGAAACTGGAATGGGATCATCCTCTTGGCCTTTTTGGTTTTCCTTTTCAGCTTGAACCTCCTGAGGCAGCATATAAACCATATTAACCGGCATTGGAGGGAATGAGCCAAATTGTATTACTGACTGTGTGTGCTCTACTTCCATATTGGTTCGCTCTGATGCTTGGGAAGCATCCTTTATACTGTATTTTGGTACCTTAGTGCTAGCAGGTTGCTTCGAAGCAGTTTGTTGGTGGTCTAGCTCTGTTAGCTTTTCAACCATGAAGAATTGTTTAGCCATAAAGGCTTCGAACATTTTTTCGTCAACCAATGCCTTTTCTTGGCCCGGTTTTATTTCTTCATCTATCTTGTCGTCACTCTCTATCAAGGCCTTTTCGAGGCCTGCTAGACTGGATTTTTCTTTAGCTCTTAGTTCAATATGAACGTTGGCCACTTGCTCCTGCTGGTACTCTTTTTGGTCTTAGGTCCAGGCTTTGAACCTTCTCCTTCTCCTGACTGGCTTTTTAACTGAGCTAAGGAAGTACTTTCTTCATTCGCCTTCAAATCTCTTTGGTACTGGGTGCACCTTTGTTGAATCTTCCTTTTCTGAGACCAAGAGATTACAGGAACTATATATGGTTCCCTTGTCTTTGGGTTTTTCGGTAGTACCCAGTTATTTAGGGCTACCAAAGGGGGTTTGATCATCATTTCCTTTCCTTCCAAAACTCTGGGCATCTCTTTAGGTTTGTTTTGCATGACAAACCAATCAGGTACCCTTGGCACCCATGTACCTATTATTTCTGTTGTTGGGCCTACTATGTTTGTCTCTGAAGCTATCTTCGAAGCTGTCTTTGAAGGCCAATCATTGGCTCTGGTGCCTTGTCTTAAGCCAAATTCAGGCTTTCTTTTAAGCTGGCTAACTGTCTTGTAGTAGTTATATGGCCTGATCTCATGTGGAGGCCTCTTATCACTTGACAGATTCTAGGTATCTGGAAGCTCAACCAAGGGTGGCTGCTACCTAGAACCAATCGAAAATGGCCTCCTGCCATAAGTGTTGGCTGGCCTACGGTCTCTCTATATGTCTTTGTAGTGCTGCTTCCCATCAATTGGGAGTCCTTTCAGCTATTTGTAACTCAACCTGCATCTGGGACACATTCTCTACATTACAGCTACTTCGAGGGAGTCATCATTCAATGCTTCTTCACTGGAGCCATCCCTTTGACCTACAAAACTTTGTCCACTAGCTGGTGAACCTTTTGTGTTCTTCTTGAAGGTAGCCTGGCTAGCAACATGCATTTGCACACTGACTTCTTCCAATTCCTTCAAAGAGATATTCTGAAAATTTGGTATGTTGACATTAACTACTGCCTCTCCAATTTTTGGAAATGGGTTGCATCAATTCCCATAGCCTTTTCAATCTTGGTTGGAAATTTCAGTCTCCCTTTCCGAATTTGTTCTTGGATCCTGTCTCGAAAAATAATGCAATTTTTAGTTGAGTGGGACTAAGAATTATGCCATTTGGAATACAATTTTCCTTTTAGTTTTTCAGAAGTTAGGATCTTAATCCCCTTAGGTAACTTTAGGAAATGTGCTGCTAGCAAATGATCAAATATGTCATCTGCTTTTGTTATGTGAAAAGAATATTTCCTATAAAGGTATTTCCTTTTAAATTGTTAGTCAATTGTGGTATCCTTTTAAACCAATGCTTTACAGGTCATAGTTTCTTTTCCTATGATCTCTGATGCATCAATCTCAAAGTTAGGGCCCCTATAATAGGTCCTATAGGATGCATTGCCTTGGTTTTGTTCTTCTTCAAGTAAGCTTTCATATCTGGAAACTTTATAAGTAAGTTCCACTAGATCTTAAAACTCTGTTGAATCAAACTTCTTTCGAAGCCTGAATTCTAGCCCATTTTGGGCCAATCTGACAAATTCAGGTTCAGGTAAAACAACCTTACTTTTGTTACGTGCTCTTTTGAATCTGGCAATGAATTGAGCAACCTTTTCATTAGGCCTTTGGCTCAATCTTGCCAAATTTGCCATAGAAACCCCAAGTTCTATTTGAAAAAACTGGGCATGAAACACTTCCTCTATTTGTTGCCAAGTTTGAATAGAACTAGGTGTAAGGTTAGTGTATCAAACAAAAGTTGCCCCAGTTAGCGAATTTGGAAAAAGTCATAGTTTCATATAATCATTATTGGTAAAGTCACCACATTGGCCTGTAAATCTAGCAATGTGTTCAATGGTTGCCTGGTTTCCATTCCCATAAAAAAGGGGGCAATTTTTGGTATTTTATATCCCCTTGGGTACTCATGCAGGCTATCCACCCATTATGGACAAGGCTTTCTGTAGACAGGAGTCTGGACCCCTCCAGCCATGAGTCCACAGATTTCTCTTACTACATCTACAATATGGTGTCTAGGTACCATGTTTAGTGCTAATTGAGCCACTATTGGGAGAGGAAACACTGGGTTTGGAGGAACCACTTGTGCTTGGGGGCCCCTTGGTCCAGGAAAAGGCATATTTGGGACTGGTTGTCCCTGTTGTGCTTGGTAAGCCTGAGGATATGACTGACCCCTTTGGGCAGGTGCCTGGCCTATGAAAGACGCTGCAAAAGGAACCGCTGGAGAGAGAACAGACATTGTTTCTCTTCCAATTGCAGGAATCCCATCCAACCCCCCGAGTATAGCTTCAAACATGGGAGTAGTATATGTTCCGCCATTCCCTTGTGTTGACCCTATTCCACCAATATTTATGGCTTCGCAGGTAGGTCTAGACATGTTTTGGCCTGTTGACATTCTAGGAAGGGGCTCATACCATGACTGAGGCACTAGTACTGGTCTTTGAGGTGTTTGATTACTGGTTTGACCATTATTTCGTCCATTATTTTGTGTAGGCTGTCTATTTCGAGCCAATTGTTGTTGAAGCAAATTTATGTTTTCTTCAGCTTGTCTAATGATGGGTGGTTGATATGTATGCATTCGATCCAAAAAGGATGCTGCCCACCTCTCCATTGTATACATTAACTGTTGTCCCATAATATCCACTAAACCACCCCATTGATTAACTGATGGTGTGGATGAGACAGTCAAAGGGCCAGCTTATTGGCCTTGTCCAATATTCTAGACTTGGGTTATATACCCTGAAGTAATGGTTTCTGCAACCAACTATGAAGGATTGTTTGAAGCAAACACATTTTCAGGATGTGGCTCAACATTTTCCTCTATATTAGTTCCTTCTACCTCTTCTTCGAGGTGGTCATTTTCTCCTCTTGCTCGTCATCTAGCCATTTTTTTATGGTCCCACTGGGTGTGCCAAAAATTGTTGGCTTATTTTTCCTACGAAGGAAAATACCAGAAATGCGAGTGTGCCAGCAAGGATTGAAAAATCCTTACAGATTAAATTCAAGCCAATTATCAAGCAATTGTGCTGACGGTTCTTTTGCCTCAATGAAAAAGACTTCAAAATTGCCAAGTATAGAGAAAATAAAAATTAAAAGAAGAAAGACGGAGATGGAGAAAGATGATTGAGTGAGTAATCAAACTAACCATTAATTTATCTATACTCCTATGCTTCGAAAAGAAAGTGCATAAAATAAAGTGCAGAGAACTTACCTCTACTCCTATGCTTCGAAAATGAAGTGCATAAAATTAAGTGCAGGAAATATAAATGACCAAAAAAATAGAAATCAATTGTCTTTGATTTGAATTTTGGATCTTTTACAATGTAGCCATAAATGGTTATTTATAGGCAAACATTTGTAGGAAAAAAACTACCTAAAACTATCCACTCTTCCTCCTCCTCCATTTCATACTCCATGATCTTTCATAACTTCCTTCAACCTCCACTCCATACTCCATGATCTCCACTTTGTTCTCCATCATCTTTCAACATTTCATAACTTCTCATAACCTCCAAATGAGTAGGAGGGTGCCATATGTCCTGTAATTATATAAATAATAAATAATAAAATTGCAGATTTATGGTGCCACCATTATCCCCCGTGGCCATTAAAAATGATGTTTACTTAAATTTTTGAAGGGCCGAACCAAGCACATGACTAATCTAAGCAACAAAGTACTTTAAATAATATCAACAAAGTGCATTGAATGATATAATAGCATTAATAAAGTGCTTCGAATGAGCATGAAATTATGACTAGATGTCTCAAATTATATATATGCCTTGAAGGGATATTACATATGTGCTTCAAATCGGCATCAATCGTTTGAAGAAAATTAAACAATTTTGTTTTACTCGTACTTCAAACACTTGGAAAACTTGAAACCTTTTGAAGTAGGTTGATATTGCTTGCACTTAGAATCATTCAGAACCTCATATTTCATGATTCATCTTAACAAGCTGTTACACACGCTAGCTATTATGGACTAATAATAAGCTTCGAATGTGGTATAGAGGACCAAAATCATCCTTCGAAGGTCGAAGGTGCCGACAAAGGACGAATTACATCCTTGGAAATACTTGGCAAAGCTTCGAAGGTTCACAACCACCATTATTGTTTCTTCGAAGCTGTTGTTGATGCAAGATGAAGTGGTTCGAAGCTTACAAAATTATGGCAAAAGGGCTTTCAAAGCAATTTTTGGCCAACATTGTGATTATTCAAATTTTGTATCTTTTGGTTCACACATGATTAATGAAAATATTAATTTTGTGTTTCGAACCAATTACTAATTCTCCGAAGACACCAAAACTGTTGTTCTTCGAACCAACTTTTGTAGAATGCTAGTTACATTTTCATGTAACAAATGGCTATAAAAATGTTTATCAGTAAAGCTACTAATTATCCTGCCAAAAATAGGCATTATTTGACAATTAATTAATTGCCATTTTATATATATTTGAAGGGAGGTACACATTTCAAAAGCTTTCTCGTCCAATGTTACATTTCGAAAGTATTTATTGATGAAAAAACCACCCTTCGAAAGTCACATATGTTACTAAAATATCAAAGCCGTCCTTCGAAAGTGCTCACAATATCTCGTCAAACCAAATTCAAAGAGTTGGATTACTATGAAATTAGTTTGACATTTTAATTAGCCATTAATGGCTATAAAATGATATTTCCAATAGAATAACAATGAATACTTATAACAGCACAACCATTTATCCTTTGAAAAGAGGTTTAACAACCATCACATGTTCTTAATAACATGTTTCAAAGTGTCTTGGGACATGCTTCGAACGTAATCACAAAACCAAATGGTGATGGTTTTAGCAACGACACCAAGAATGATGAGGGTCGACACTTGGAACACCTGGAACTTAACTCAGAGAAGAAAAGAAAGTAAAGGGTCGACACCCAAGTTTCAAGGGTCAACACCTGCGAAATCTGGGTTTGAAAAAATCTAGCTATCAAAACATATCTGGACTGTTGCAGATCATTTCTCAGCTTTTTTTTCAGATTTATGTACATAATATGTCATCATTTCTGACCTCTGAGCAGATCTTCTGGTACCACATCTTCTTCTAAGATGTTGACTTAAGAGGATGAGCATTAAATAAAAGCTCATGCATTTATTAAATCCTCTTTTCCCAAGACTTGTCTACTATTTGCATTCTTCATGCTCTAATCAAACATAGCTGGAGCAAATCCTTCATGATCTTCTCCAACGACTAGGAGATTGAAAACTCCTCTCTTTCTAACAACTAGAAGCCATCAATATTATAAATATGGAGGTCTACCTGTTCATTAAATATACTTCAAAAATACAACAAGCCCAGTGCATTCAAGAGAAATCAAGAGCTTTTAATATTTCTACTTCCATTTTTCATATCTAAGTGAGTCTTAAATTACTTGAGAGCTTACACCTTCATATCCATCTTTTGAGAGAAAATATTTGTAAAAGAGGACAGTTGTACCTACCTAGCGAATCCATGCCTAAATTGAACCGACCCTAATATGCCTCTTCCACCACCGTCTTCACCTTGGAATTGTCTTATCCAACATTGAATCCATAGCGCTGATGTTGAATCCACGACGATGAGCCACTCTGGAATCCACCAAAGCCCAAATTCCCCGGAATCCATCGAAGAACAATTCTCTCTTTTGTGAATAAAACAAAATAAACAAACCCTTTGATATAATCCACTCAATTCATGATATATGTAACGCCCCAAAAAAATATACAAGAATCCAACTCCAAACACTTGTGCAAAGTGATATTAATAAAATAAGAAGCTTTCATTAATCTGAGTTAATATACAAATGGTGACACATGCGATATACATTCATAAATCCTTTATCCTAAATCTACAGCGTGTGTTACAAGAAGCAATAAACTATGGAAGCTAAACAGATATTCATAAGCCTTAAAGGCTTACAACTTTCTAAGACCGTGCTTGGTTACAACAAAAATGAGTCATAAGCTTAATGCAAATAAAGCCCTAGGCTTGTACAAAAGATAAATACAAAGTAAACAAAAGTGAGCCTTCTGCTCCACAATCCTCTCAAGCTAAGTCCTTAGCGGAAGCATATCACCAGTACTTAAAAATGTTTTTCCCAAGTAAGGTGAGCTAAAACCCAGTAAAACAATCTAACACAATATATAAATCTTAACAAAAATATAAGTATGACATGCATATACAATGGCCATAATAAAATCATTTGTATTCTTACAAGATTATAATATGCCAAGTTTCATATTTCAATCCATTTTATCTTATTTCATTTCATGACCATTCATTTCACCTCAATCCAAGAGTCAAGTCCATTGTTATCCAGACAACCCAACTGAGGCTACAACTCAGTGGTTCTCTAACCAATACAATCATTACACAAACACTTCAAAGTTGTCATTTTATAAAAATTTCGTCTGTGGGATCGACACCCATGTATACGCACGGTTTTTGGGACTTTCACCCTGGACACATAGGCCAACTTAATTCAATGGAATCCATCCCCTTTTTTCTCCCAAACATTGAGTACATCCTCTTTCTCCTCCCAACATCATACATATACAATGTATTAAAACATAGTCATATTCAATGACAACAAATAAGAGATTAGTTCCAGTTCACCTAATCCTCATGCAATTTCTACAACAATCATAGATATCCTCCACTGATAGCCCAAAATAGATATTTCTAAACAGATATACAATCTCCAAGACAGATAAATTATCCAAATTTCCATAGGTGATAGATAATACACATCCAACTCCACCATTTATATAAACATTCATCTAATTTCACATTCTCCATACCAATATCATTATTTATACAAAATAATTACTTGAAACATTTGAGGGCAAAACTTCATTTTCTTCCAAATCCAACCCATGTGCCAAAATCAACAAATTTAACACAACACATCCTCATATATACACCCATAACCATTTTTAATACTTTCATTTGAAAACCCCTCTTTAGATTTTAAACCAAAACCTTAGGTTTGTCTAAAATCCTCTAATCTCAACATTATTTACACAATCAACAAATAACCAAGTTAAAAGTCATAAGGGAGTATAAAAAGGCTCTACCTCAAAGTTGGAAGACGAGCAAAGCAACGAGAAAACTTCAGAGATGTCGAAACTCACTTTTATTCGGATCAAAATGGAGATCTTGAGATGTTCTACCTCTTTCCTAAAGACACTAGGGTACAGAAAGCAACAGATCTAGGTGAAAATGTAGAGAGAAGGTGAGTCATAGAGAAAGAAGCTCAAGATCTAGGGTTTTAAAATGTTTTAGAGAGAGAAAGAGATGAAAAAGTGATATAAAAAGTGACTATTACGAACTGATATACGCACAGTCCGCTCGAGCGCAGGAAGTGACGCTCGAGCGCAGAATGCACGCTCCCAGTAGTTTTGCAGGCAACAGACCAACACTCAAGCGTAAGAAGGGCCGCTTGAACGCAGAAAGAACCGCTCGAGCATAGAATACACTCTGCCAATAGTTTTGCAAACCTGCAAAAGTACTGAGAATTCACAAAGGCCGCTCGAGCACAAGAAGTGCTGCTCGAGCAGTGGAGCAAAATTTTGGGCAACAAAAGTTTGGAAACTAAGTAACTAACCTGTCCCAAATGCAACCACAACAGTCCAATAGCCAAATTTTAAAGAAATACAAGGAAAGCAAAAATATGAACAATAATACGGAACCATGAAACCCGAGTCCAGAATGCAACAAGGGTCAGGTCAAAACCGGAATCGCTATAATATATACTCTCACAGATATCAAAGGAAACAAACAAAAAAGCTCTAGATGAAAACCCTAATACCCAAAAAGAAGATCTAGAAGTCGTATCCTAAAATCTCACTTGAGCGAACAATAAACCTTCTCAGTATTTTTGCAGTCAGTGAAAACTTCTGGGACCAAACAACTTCAATCCTTGACGTAGTTAGCGAAGTGGCAAATATGAAAGAATTAACATCACAAACTTCTCTACAAGGCACAATTCGGGTTGGATTCATATCTAAATACTCATAGCCTCACTAAAATAAAAGATTGAATAAAATTACAACTGAAAGGAGTTTTGTCAAACGGGATTGTCAATTACAAAAACCTAACACGTGTATACATTAAAAAATCCTAGATCCTAAATGTATAGCATATGACATATGTACAAACATTGAAATGAAAGAAACCCAAGTCAATACTTAGGTACATCAAAATGAGTTCAACTTAATACAATTACAGCCCAAGGCATGTACAAAACTAATTACATCAAATAAACAAAAGGAAGCTCTTGGCTCCAAGTCCTCTCAAGTTATGTCCTTGGTGAAGTATATCATCAGCACCTGAAAATTGCTTTCCACATAGGGTGAGCTAAAGCCCAGTAGAGATACTTTAACACAATATATGAATCTTAACAAAGTCATTAGGTGGATGCATATGCATGCCAATTGTCAAACGTTTTACATTTTCATCTCAAAACAATGCAATACCAGATTATAAATCAATTCATGAAAATAACCTTTTATATCAGAAAACAAGGTAGTGGATGCAAAACACTGGAAATCTCTAGGTACGTGCCTGGCAGTAGGCTATATAAGCACTACCAAAGCTATTTTACCAGTACTAACCGAAAGGATCGGCACTTAACCGTGCGGGTTTCTAGACTTTCACTGAGGACCCACAGACCAACATAATAACCACAACCATACCCCCTAACCAAATTTACTAAGGTATTCACCAATTTTTCTCAAAACAATACATTTTCAATATTTAAGTATGAAACAATGCTCAATGTAAGATGTATGAGTAATTAGTTTCAATTCACCTAATCCTCATGCAATTTCTACGACAATCATAGTTATCCTCCACTAATAGCCCAAAACATATTTTTATTCAACAGATAATTTCCAGTAAAAGATATAATCTCATCATTTTCAAAATTGGAGTGATATTACACATCTAACTCCACCATCATCATCAACATACACATTTGTTTCATTCTTTCAAAACCCAATATCATTTTCCATTTTCTTTCACAAATCAAATATCCATGATTTTAGAACAAAATCCCCTTTACTTTTAAAATCAATTTTAAGTAAGGAAATCCGCCATTTTAACATATCTCAACCATAAACACACCCTCACAAACTTTCTCAAAAATCCATTTGAAAACACCTCTTTTACATTTCAAAATCAAACCCTAGGTTTAACCCAAAATTCCCAAATCACTAGATTCTTTCAATGTACAATAACTAAGGTAAAAATCATACCAAAGGTTGAAGAAATCCCTACCTCAAGGTTAGAAGACAAGAGAGAGCAAGAGTTGAAGTTTGGTGGGGCTGAAAATGAGATTTTCTCCAATTAGAACGAAGCTTTAAACGAGCTCTACTTTTTTCTCCAGAGAGCTATAGTGGGGAAATCAATGGGTGAGGGTGTACTTGAGGTTTTAAGTAAGAACTAGAGAGAGAGAGAAGTACTAGGGTTTTGAAATGTTTTAGAGAGAGAGAGGAAATGAAAAGTGATTCAAAAAGCCCTTCTTCTGAATTGATATACACGCAGACCACTCGAGCGACCAAAAAACGTCTCGAGCATTAGCCACAAAAAGTGACACCGCTCGAGCTATCAAAAACATAACTCGAGCGCACAATGACCCCCTCTTAGAAGTTCAAACCTGTTAAAATTGCTTGAGCACAAGAAATACTGCTCAAGCGAAGATACTCTACTTCCAGAAATTTTGTAGACTATAAAAGACCGCTTGAGCGCAAGAAATACCGCTCGAGCAAACATGAAGAAAACTGGACAGCAACTCTTTAAAGAAACTAACCCCCTAACCTATTCCAAATGCAACAATAACTCCTAAACAACCAAACTCAACTAGCAACAAGATGAAAATGGAATGAACAATAGTTAATGACATGGATTACTGAATTCAAAAGCAAGAAATGGGTTGGATCAAAATCAGAATCGTTATAGAAACTCAACTTCCCTTCCACCAGATGACTCTCGTAGCTATTGATGGATGATGTGTAAACGGTCATGCTTTTGTCGGGCTTCTGGTATGCAACTATGGCTTGAGTACCCATGCAATCTCAAGGAGTTGACAGCAAAGAGAACGGTACATGATGTGAAGACAAATGGGTTGGATCAAAATCAGAATCGTTATAGAAACTCAACTTCCCTTCCACCAGATGACTCCCGTAGCTATTGATGGATGATGTGTAAACGGTCATGCTTCAGTCGGGCTTCTGGTATGCAACTATGGCCTGAGTACCCATGCAATCTCAAGGAATTGAAAGCAAAGAGAACAGTACATGATGTGAAGACCTTATTGTTGTTGTTGGGGAAGATAAAGTCATAACACACTACAAAAAATTAAGGTTTTAGAAACCAAAATTTAGGAGCAAAATTATTTTTTAGGAACCAAATATTTTTGTTGCGAAAAGTATCGTTATTATATTTTTAGCAACGAAAATTGGACATTAGTGATGAATTATTAACTTTTTGGGAGCAAATTTTTTGTCTCAAAAAATAAACCATTTTGAGGCCAAATTATTTTGTCCCTAAAAGTGTATTTATTAGTGATATTTTCAAAATTTTGTCGCTAAGAGCCTTATTTTTTACTTTTCAAGATGACCTTTTAAGAGATTATCCTCACGACGATAAAAATTGGTCCCTAAATGTCTTTTGTAACAAAATTTTCACTTTTACAGATAAAAAAATTGATCTCTAAAACTTTTATAGGTTGTAGTGCCATGCAGCAGAGAATGATGGTGAGAGTAGTGATAGAGATGGAACGAAGAACCAGGTCCAACAGCATATCATCAAAAACACACAAAGCAGCTTCATTGTGTTGTGTAAAATAGAAAGAGACGGAACAAATATTTGCTTTATTATAATGAATGAATCAAAGGGTCTATATTTGTACAGCATAAGTGGAGTCCTAATCCAAACGAGTAGTGGACAAGTTTAGAGCATTGTTCTAATCCTACAAGAATTCTTAGAAGAAGTTATTTGGTTTTGAATTTTCAAAACTAATTTTTTTAATTTTTAATTCATATTTTTATATTTTTAATAATTTTTAAAAATATTTTAATAATTTTTTTAAAAATTTTTAGATTCATTTAATCTTAACATACTTAAAAAATAAAAAAATATATATACAAAAATCTTTAAAAAATTCATTTAAATTCTAATCATCAATTTTCAAATGTATTTGATTCCAAATACAGTGGAGTGGATATTGGGGTACTCGAAGCCTCACAAACTGTATTAGTGAGTATCAAATTGGAAGTGGAAGGCCCAATAGGCTAACAAGCCCATCTTTAAATTGGGCCAAATGGATCTGCAGCAAACCTTAAATTTTAACTTAACATATGAAATTTAACTTAAATTTACACAATATACTTCGTTTTTCAAATAAGTTTTGGAGTAAAAATTTATGATATATAGCATTTTTTATCGTTTAAAATATCAACCCATCTCCTAAAATCATAAAATAAGGGTAAATTACAATTACACTCCCTTATATTTGTTTAAAATACAAATTGCATTCTATTGTTTTAAAAATTACAAATACCCCTTTGTCAAAAAAAATTTATTTAATAGAATTAATAGAAAAAATGAAGGGAAACTTATTTATAAGCCCTATTTCGGACACTTATGCTAGATTAAGTCATGTATAATTTCTTATAGAGTTTCAAGTCCTATTTAGATAGGAATGTATTCCACAAGATCTTACATAAATGTAACATGACGTGACACTTACATAAACGTAACGTGACGAGACACCTACATAAACGTAACGTAACGTAATACCTATATAAACGTAATGTAACGTGACACCTACATAAACGTAACGTGATACCTACTTAAACGTAACGTAACGTAGCGTGTCACGTTACGTTTCGCAAACTTAATGAGTTTTTATTTTTTAAATTGAATGTGAAAATGTTACTGGTTTATGTTGGTGTCACGTTACGTTTATATAGATATGATCTATGGTAACATTCACTTTCCTATATAGGAAATTGAATGTTGCCATAGATCATAGGTGTCATAGATCGTAGGTGTCAGTTACGTTTATGTAGGTGTCACGTAACGTAATACGTTTATGTAGGTGTTACGTTACGTTACGTTTATGTAGATATGATCTATGGTAACATTCAATTTCCTATATAGGAAATTGCATGTTACCATAGATCATAGGTGTCATGTTACGTTTATGTAGGTGTCACGTTACGTATAGGTGTCACGTTACGTTTATGTAGGTGTCACGTTACGTTACGTTTATGTAGGTGTCACGTTACGTTACGTTTATATAGATATGATTTATGGTAACATTCAATTTCCTATATATGGTTTTACTATTATTTATGATATTAACAACTAATATTGAGGGTAAATGTGTCAACAAATTTTCCACAGGACTTATGAGAACATAAGTTTTTTAGTAGGACCATATGTAGTATAAGTCTCTCTAATAGGACTTATAAATAATTTTCCCAAAAATGGAATTTATAAATATTTCTATACAATAATAAAATTACCAAAATTTTTAATTGAAATATATTTATGGCATCATTAAAAACTATTAATTAATTTAGTAATTTATTAATAAAAAGAGTAATTTCTTATATGATTAGAAATTTAAAGGGACATAATATAATTTTCAAAATTTTAAGAAACGATTATATTGTAATTAAACTTCACAAAGGTGTATTTATAATTTAGCCATAAAAGGTAAATGGTGAAAGAAGAAATAACTCATGTGCTTCTTGTGATCATTCTTTCTGTGCTGGATCATTTATCATATGTTTTGCAGACTAACAAAAACAACTTCCTCATGATTTGAAGGCTTTATGTACACTTTGCATTTCAAATTGCAAACAGAAATTTTGAAGAGACATGATAAAAGTTGGTCATTGGATTCAAATCATTGTGCTTCCTCTCAACTAATAAAAGCAATTTCTTCTTCTTCTACTAATTTTCTTTTGTTTTTTTGTTCTAGTAATTTTATTGCGAACTTTTGTTTACGTAAACATCTTGCCATAAAATATTTTTATTCGTAAATTAATTTTGAACAAAAAAAAAATATGAGAAAAAAAATAAAATAATGAGATGTTGGAGGAGATTAAAATATGTTTGAATATTTATTCAAACTGTTTAGTTGAATTTGGATGAATTAATAAGGGGAATAGCAGCGTGGCAGTTTCACTTGAATATATATAGTGAGCAAACTAAAATGGTTTTGACTTGGTGAAAGATCGTGCCAGCGCAAATTGCTTCTAGACATCCGTTGATCCTACCAAAGATATTTAAACTAGTGCTCGTGTTCGTGCTATTATTGGGAAGCTCTATGGTTGTGAAAATAATAATCTCATTTCACTCTTCTAGATGACTCCTGTAGCTATCGATGCATGATGTGTAATCCGTGAGAAACTCAACTTCCTCTCTTCCAGATGACTCCCGTAGCTATCGAAGGATGATATGTACACGGCCATGCTTATCGATGGATGATGTGTACACGGCCATGCTTCCATCGGGCTTCTGGTATGCAACCATGGTCTAACTATCCTTTATTTTGATTGACGTGGGGTTGATGCCCCATGCAGCCCAGAGGAAGTAGTGATGTGGCTGTGACGATACGCGATCTCAACAGTTGATGATGATAGGTTGTGAGACCAGTGGAGGAAGGAGTTAAAAGCGAAGAATGCAATGCACGACGTGAAGATCTTCTTGTTAGGGAAGATGAAGTCAGAACATAATGATGGCAGTAGTAGAGGATGATGACAGTGAGAGCAAAGCTAGGGATGGAAGAAACAAAAAGATTATCAAAAGAGAGAGACAAATGCATTGACTATTTCTTTTACAATTAATGAAGAGTTAAGCGTGATCTATATTTACATATAATACTAGCGGTGAGTCACATGCTGTTGAGATAAGATTTACAGAGTCCAGAATCTTCCGAATTGTAGTTGCCTGCTTAGATTGATCACTTAGTTGCATGCTTATCATTCTCATCTTCTTATACTTATCATCCTAGCATAGTGTATATATATCTCCACAAGTGTGTGTAACAAAGAATAATCATAGAATAAAATAATTGTTCAATTCATATACTCTGTCTCAAGTTGGTATCAGAGCCAATCTTCTCATGGCATCCGAAATTTCTTCCTCTAATAACACTACTGCTACTTCATCTAATTCTATACCACCTTCATCTTCTTCATCCCTTACCCATACCCACCATTTTATCTCTCTCAAACTCACCTCTAAAAATTTTTTATATTGGAAGACCCAACTTCTCCCTTATCTTCGTGGCCAACATCTCTTTCAATACATTGACGGTACTCTTCCTTGCCCGTCGTCCACCACTACCATTGACGGTACAGCCACAACCAACCCTGCCCACTCTGTTTGGGAACGACAAGATCAACTCATTTTGAGTCTTCTTATTGCTTCTCTTTCAGAGGATATTCTTCCCCTCATTGTTGGTTGTGCTTCTTCTCGTACATTGTGGCTCACTCTTGAGCAGTCCCTTGCTTCTCCGTCTCATACTCGGCTGCTCCAACTCCATCTGGGTCTTCAGCAACTCAAGCAAAATGATCGTCCTGCTACCGTTTATCTTCAGGAGGCCAAATCTTTTGCCGATGAACTTGCCGCTGCTGGTGCACCTCTTTCATCAGCAGAGTTTGATTTATATGTGTTCCAAGGCATTCACTCTGATTTTAAAGATCTCGTCACGACCTTCACCGCTCGTTCGGACCCTGTTTCCTTTTCTGACTTGCATAGTCTTCTCTTAAGTCATGAATTCCTTCACCGTCGGGACACTACGCCTCCGGCCTCTATTACTGCTCCACAGGCCAATTTCACTCAAACTACTTCCCAAGGCCGATTCCGTGGTGGTTCCACCCATGGTGGCCGTGGTCGTGGACGCACCCGTGATCGTTCTTTTTCTTCTTATGGTTCTGGCTCTTTCGGGGGTGTTCGTCCCCCGTTTCTTGGCTCAGGCTTGTCCCATGATGGTCTTCTTCCTACACCCTCCAATGACACCAAAGTTCGTTGTCAACTTTGCACCCGCATGGGTCACACTGCCACTCAATGCTATCATCGTTTTGATCGAACTGTGGCTCCAAGTGCACATTTCACTCCTTTCTGCCTGTCTTCTTCCAGCCCTTCTAGTGATCCGAGTTTCTCCTCCTTCTCTCAGTATAACTGGTTTCCAGACACCGGGGCCACTCACCATGTCACCCCGGATCTTGCCTCTCTCTCTCTCACATTGAAGATTATCATGGCCCTTCTCATCTTCGGGTTAGCAACGGTATGGGTATTCCTATCTCTCATATTGGTTCATCCTCTATCACCTCTCCTTCCACCTCTTTTACAGTTTCCCCTGTTCTTCATGTGCCCACATTTTCGAAATCTTTATTATCGGTTCATCAATTTACTAAAGATAATAATGTTTTCTTTGAATTTTACCTCTCACATTTTTTGGTTAAGGATCAACTCTCCAAGAAAGTTCTACTCCACGGCAAGAATGATGGTGGTCTTTACCGCTTCTCTCCTTCCCCAGTTTCTCCTACCGCACTCTCCTCCGAAGTTGTGTCCTCCACCCATTGGCATGGTCGTCTTGGTCATCCACATCACCATGTCCTTCATCAAATTCTCCGGTCTCATAATCTTCCGGTTTCCAACAAGTCCCCTGCTGCAATGTGTCCTGCTTATTAACTTGGCAAATCATCCAGGCTTTCCTTACCATCTTCCTCCAGTTGTAGTTTAGCTCCTTTAGATCTAGTTTTTAGTGATGTTTGGGGTCCATCCCCAGTATTGTCTAGTAATGGTCACAAATTCTTTGTAATATTTCTGGATGATTATTCAAAATTTATTTGGTATTTTTCTATCTCTCATAAATCTGATGTTTTCCAAATATTTCCTAAATTTCAAGCTTTGGTTGAACGCCAATTCTCACGCAAAATTAAAATTATTCAAACCGATTGGGGTGGTGAATATCACAAACTCAATACATATTTTCAACCCATGGGCATTATTCACCGTCACCCCTGTCCACATACCCATGAGCAGAATGGCCCGGTGGAACGCCGTCACCGTCATATTGTTGAAACCGGTCTCACCCTTCTTGCTCATGCATCTGTGCCTTATAAATATTGGGACTTTGCGTTTGAAACTGTTGTTTACCTCATCAATCGCATGCCATCTAGGGTCACTAATAATCTTGCTCCTCTACAATGTCTTTTCGCAAAATCCTCGGACTACAAATTTTAAAATTTTTTTGGGTGTCTTTGTTTTCCATTTCTTCGCCCCTACAACAAACATAAAATGTCTTTTCGGTCCACTCCGTGTGTTTTTCTTGGATATAGTCCCTCTCACCTTGGTTCTTGATGTCTCGATCCCGTCACCACCCGCATTTATATTGCTCGCCATGTCCGGTTTGATGAATCGACCTTTCCATTTTCAACCCCACGGCCCCCATCTTCTATTCCCACTTCCTCTTCTTCGGGTCCTTATCTTGCGTCACCCATACATGTTGAGTCTTCTTCCATTCCTTCTCCTGTGTTCACTCCTCCACTTCAGTTCTCCTCCACAGCTGCTTTCTCGTCCCCTACTGTCTCACGGCCTGTTTCTCCCATGCCGCACACTGCTGGGCTACGGCCCACTGCTGCCGCTGCTCAAATAATCATTGAATAAAATAATTGTTCAATTCATATACTCTGTCTCAAGTCATGCAAATTATAATATGAGAATATTGATTTTTGTTCAATTATTTTTTTAAGTATTGTTTTTTTAGGAACAATCCAAATAATGTTGTAAGAAAGATCATGGAAAAAATTAGGGTAAATTATGTAAATAGTTCATATACTTTACATGTTAATTTAGTCCTTGTAGTTTCAATTTACTCGATTTTGCCTCTTAATGTAACGGATTGTGTCATTTTAATCCAATAAATAATGGTTGTTAAATTAATTTAATGGAAAGTCAAATAATATGCCAATTTGGTCCCTGTACTTTACATGATGTATCAATTTGGTCCCTATAGTTTCAATTTTCTCGAATTTGACAGGGACTACATTGACACATTGTGGAAAATACATGGACCAAATTGACACATTGTTTGAGTTTCCGTTAAATTAACTTAACAACTGTTATTTATTGGACTAAAATGACACAATCTCTTAAATTAAGAGGCAAAATCGAGCAAATTGAAACTGCAGGGACCAAATTGACACATCGTGTAAAGTACAAGGACTATTTGCATAATTTTTCCAAAAAATTAAATATTTATTTTTAATTTTAATGTCTATTGATGTCCTTATTATCTATAACTTTTTATTTTTTATTTGCTTAATCAAATTTAAAATTATATTCGTGTATAATTTTTCAAGATCAAGTAGCAACTATTGTGCAGCGAAATGGCCCAATTTCGGGATCCATTTCGATAATTCGAATCGTTCATATTTTAGAATACATCAAGTAGAACATGCTTGCAAAAAATCAAATTAATCAGATATCGTTTACTCAGATACAAATGTGAGTGGATGAATGGGCAAACGATATCCGATTAACTTGATGTTTTGCAAGAATGTTCTACTTGATGTATTCCAAAATATAAACGGTTCAGATTATCGAAATGGGCCCCGAAATGGACCCATTTCGCTAGACAGCAGTTGCTACTATGCAGCCCGCGCAACAGTATCCCCTCTTCCAGGTAAATATGGGTATGAAAGTTATTCAGTGTGCTTGGTTTCAGTTTTAAAACTAAGTTTTTTGTTTTTTGTTTTTTGTTTTTTGTTTTTTTATTTTTAGTGAATATTTTTTAAATTTTAAGCAATTTTTTTACTTTTGTAGATGCACCTTACTTAGATGTATCTAAATAGTAAAATATTTGTGAAAAAATATTTAAAAAATTAATAAATACACAAAAATACGAAAAATGTACTAAATTTTTATTATTTTCTTTATTTTTGGTATTTAGTGTATTTTTTAAAGATTTTTTCACAAATATTATACTTTTTAAGTGTATTTATGTTAGATGTGTCTAAAAATTTAAATATTAAAAAAAATCCATTGAAAACATTAAAATATGAAAAACAAAAATATAAAATTTTTTGAAAATTATAACCAAACAAGCTGTACTTTTGAGTCTTTTAATAACTGACAGAAATTAATTAATGGGTATGGAAATTAAACAATTTATGAAGCCTATTTTGGAAAAGAAAAAATTTTGAAAAAGTGATCAACACTGCCAAAGGCTTCCCTTTGTATAATAGAATAGATGATATGTGGCTGTTATTGAACCCGAACCCAAATCCAAACAAAACTAGGAACAAGAAGAGTAGTGAGCAAGCAATTAGGTTAAGGCGTATAAGAATGAATGCTATGTATATTAGAATAGTAGAATTACTAGAATTCTACATAAACTAGGAATCAACTAAGAATATTAATTAATTAATTAAAAAGGGGTAACTATTTTTAGCCTGTTTCTCTGCTAGAGATCTTCGGTTCCCTCAAATTGGTCTAAGGACAAATAATTAATTACAATCAATTGGGAGGAAATTAGAGATCAAACTTTTGGTTTTAAAATGCAAGGGAGTTGTGTTTGGATCAGGGGAAAAACAGGGGAGTAGTTGTGCTAATCAATTGGAATTTGATGCTTTAGTGAAGTAGTTACCGATGTTTTATCAAAACTATTTATATAAATCTGTTTTAAGATTGTTAGTATTTTTCCGCCGTAATATGACAAGAAAAATATTTAAAATAAATTAAATAGAAATGACACAATAATTTTTTATTATTAAAGAATGAAATACAGAATAAACTACGCAACTAAAAATACAGAAATGAATTAGATTACATTACTAAGAGAACAAATTATTAACATGGATAACTAAAAATTAGAACTCGTCGAGGTAAACTAAATTCTGAAAGATTAAAGAACAAATTATAAGAAAAACAGCAAACCGAAACCTGTGTGATACCACAGTTCCCTTAAAAAAAGATTCATTGCCTCCCGATGGATGCTAGAGGTACGCCGGCGTCTATCTCCCACGATACGACAGTCAAAACCAATTCATGCAGAAGCATCTTCTGAATAGTTTCGGCAAACTTGACAATAGAAACATTCTCTCTCTAACAAAAACCAAAGAAGGAGCTAGCACAAAGAAGATAGAAAAATTTTCGTTGATATAAAAATCATCTCCAACTTTATTATCTCAAAACACCATCTCATTTTCCATAAAAAAAAATCTCTCCAAAAATTTTAGCTAAGTTGGAGGGGAAAGCCTCTATTTATATTTGTAGGAGAGAACCTTAGCCATGAAGGCTAACATCAATAGGTCTATCAAATGCCATCAACTCTAGCCATTAGGGCTAGAGTTACAAAGGTTCAATACTCATGGTTACTAATATGGTCATCAACTCCATCATCAAAAGATGAGAGACGAAAGTCTAAAAATTCCATGTGCTTAATATATACAAATAAATATGTATATAATGATGTTTGAATAATTCAAACAAATGGGTCACAAAACAGATACGGGTGTTGGGTCACAATCCGATCCATGCCCAATCTCAAACACATAAACAAGCTAAGCCCAACATAGCCCAACCTAGTCCAAGACCAAGATAAAGTCTAAGTCTATGTCCAAGGCCAAACCCAACACATGCACAAGCAAAAGCTTAGTGTCATGACCCGAACCCGCCCCTATGGATTAAGGTCATAACCGGCCAGTAATCAAGAGATTACGGCCTTAATCCTGATTAAACATATATCCAATAGAAATAAAGGGCTAAAACGGAAGCAGACTTAAAATTTTTGTCTAATGACTTGTGCTTACATGGCATAGTAAAATTATTCCAAAAGCATTTCATAATAACCACACATGTAGGTAGAATTAACATCTTGTTCATCCAGGAACTTCAAACAAGTAGTCAACCAAACAAAAGTTTATGTACATGGGTGATCCAATGTATTCACCAAGATAGCAAAAAGAGTAAATAAAAGAACTAAAACAAAGTCTCGTGCGTGATTCGTTCGGGCTGACTCCACAAAACCTGACTTCCTCTCACATTCTTCATTGAGGTTGGGTTTGAAAATCTCTTTGCTCATCTACATACATTTAAATGAGAGTGAGGGAAAGCCCAGTGAATAATATCAAAATAAAGAGTTACATGAATGCAATTCATAACGGACATATCAAACGGCCTTAGGCCCATTCATATTTCTATCTAGTACACCAAACGACCTCAGGCTCAAACATATCAAACGGCCTCGGGCCCAATTCATCCTTATCAGACGGCATCGGGCCCAAAATTCATTCATGTCAAACGGCCTCGAGCCCAACTCATTCATGTCAAACGGCCTTTGGCCCAATTCATTCATGTCAAATGGCCTTTGGCCCAATTCATATGGTATAACGAATATTTATCTACAATTCAAATTAACAAATCCATGAAACTTATACAGAAGTAAGTATTTGGAAAGTAACATACTTCAACAATATCTTTACTAAGATATTACTCACAGTATTCTACCGATGGATTTGCTCTTGTGTTTGACCCTACACATTTCATAACACATTGGGTCACAAGCGATTCAATCCGTTCTTAATTTATTTATTTCTCTTAGGCCTCTTTCTTATCCTTTTAGGTCATTTACAATGCTCAATGCATGCCTAAGAGTGCTTAGAAATGAAAGAGAATAAAAAATGAAACACAAAACAACTTTTCAAAATCTCTGAAACAGGGCTCTCCGCTCAAGCACAGCTTTAGTCGCTCGAGCGGACTGCAAAGCTCTGTAAAAGTACTGGTTGCATGAATTTTACGCTCGAGTGAGACTTTTGACGCTCGAGCGAGGAGTCTTGCAAAACAGGGTCCGCTCGAGCGCAAGGTTTGCCGCTCGAGCTACCATGCAATTCATTGTATAACTTCTGGGAGCTTGATTTTCACACTCAAGTGAGACTTTCCTCGCTCGAGCGGACAGGTCGAATTCTAGGTTTTCCAGAATTCTATTTGAAGCTCAAATCACAATTCCAAAGGCCAATTTCATGCATAAATTACCCAAAACTTCAAAGACATAGATTTGAACATTAATACTCGAAGAATTACATTTCTTATACATAAACTTCATGAATTGGCAAATCATCACTTTAAATTCCCATGCAAGCATGAACTCAACTTAACTCTCATCTATCATCATTAAAATATGGGTTTGAGTTCCATAGCTTCAAAAATCATGCAACCAAGTTCCATAGTCCTATAATTCATGGATGCATGCCTAACTTATCCACTAATTCTACATATTTAGCATGCTACAAGGTCAAATGTACATGATCGTGGTAAATGCTCACATGCATGTATGTACAAACTTCAATTTCATCATATTCAGCTCAATTCTTGTTCTTGGGCACATATCATGCTAGAATTCATGTAATTATGAACTTAAACTCATGAATTTGAGTTCATTTACTCACCTAGGAGCTCTAATCTTCCAATTCCTAGCTAGTTCTTGAGTTATCCTTCTCAATATTCAAGCTCCTTGCCCAACTCTCAAATTTTGCCTTCACTCTCTCTCTAGAGTCGTCTCTCACTCTCTCTCTCTAGAGTGTAACTTCAGCCAAGTATGAAAATGAGCTCAAAAGAATGAGTTTAAGTGTACAGAGGTCCTTATATAGACTTTCCTAATCAAACTTGACTAAGGCTAACTAACTATGCTCATTTCAATTTATTTAATCTAATTAACTTGGTCTGAATCAATTTTTAATTAAATTTACCATAGGTTCTAAAAATCACGCTAATCACGATGGTACAAACAATTTCAGTTTATGTCGCCACTACGGCCCTCAACTTTTAAATTAACTTTTAAATTATAGCAGTAAATTGGACAGATTTTCCTATGGTGAACATATATAGTTTCAAAAACATAAATAATCACACAATTACCACCAAAATCATATTAAGCATATAATCACAATCATAATTAAGGCTGATTAACATAACACAGAACAGGGATATCACACCTAGGCAGAAACCAAGGCATAGTCCAAACTAAGACTAAGCCCAAGCCCAAATCTAAGCTTAACTTTTATTGATGCCCACTTTATGAGATAATTCTTATTCACAACCTAATGGTTTCGGCCCATTATTTTTATATTGTAATCTTCTTACTTAAAATAATACAATCCCACTTAGACCCACCTCAATTGGTGGTTGGGTTCCACTTTAATTTTGAATTAAAGTTGCCAAAAACCATTATTTTCTAACAATTTGGACTCTAGCCAATGGGGGTTATTTATTGGCACAAAAAATAGTTTCTTTTGGGGCTTTGCCTCCGACCTATGTGTGGTTATGGCCTTGTCACGAGCTAAGTGACCATAATCACCAAGACATGAGTTTTGTGAATCAAACCATCTGAATATTGAACCATCGATTTGAACAACGAAATTACTTTAAATTTTCTTATTGTCTTTTCAATTAAAATGTATTGCTACACTATTTATTTTCAGCTATGAAACCATCTTACAAAATAATTCTTCATTTATTGAATCGTAGCAAAAAATATATTTATTGGTTATCGACTATTTTCTTCGTATACTTGATCCAGTTAGCATTGATTGTTGGTTATTTACTGGGCTGCCTATACTACCTTTCTTTTATTTTATTTTTTTAGATTCTGAGGAGTAAAGTTGCGCAGGTGGGAGTGCCGAGAGTAGGATTATGATTTTAAATTTCTTTGGATTACTATTTTGTTAGTGGATTATATTAGTGGACTTGTGGACAATTTCATATGATAAGGATTGTTTATTATTTATAGATTTTGGCATCATGATAATTAAACATTTATTTTGACTATTTTATTTTGGTGGTTTATTTGATTGGACTCTTAGCCTTGCATGCTTAGTTAGATGGGTGTGTGGTGTTGTCATGGGGCTTAGGGCGTGACATTGAAAGAAGGAAAGTTGAAGGATTTGGGGTATGGATATGAGGTGGGAGATATAGTTTGGGGAAAAGTCACATCACATTTGTGGTGGCCAGGGAAAATATTTGATTAAGTTTTTGGTTCTCCATCGGTCTGTAATACGAAGGAAGAGGGGTCATGTGTTGGTTGCATTTTATGGCGATAGCACCTGTGAATGGTTTGAACTAGTAAAACTTGTTCCTTTTGACATTCACTATACAAAGAAATCACTCAAACATTTTTAATTGTTGTTGGAGAGACTGAAGATGAGGTGAATGGGAGAGTTGCACTTGCCTTGATTTCTTGTTACGGAACCCTAACAATTTTTTCCTTACAAGTGTTCATTGAAATGGATGTGAGAAGGTTTGAGTCTGGCCATGTGTATTCAGTGAAGCAGATACGAAGGGCTAGTGATAGTTTCTAAAACCTTATTGTGATACAAGGCAACATAGTGAAGTATTAAATAAAAATTTGACTATACAAAAATTAGTGACCTAGTATATTAGATGCACGTGCCATGCACACTTTATTGCTATTTGCTACAACAAGTATTTCAACTAACATAGCATGAATGCACACAACACATTCACAATTATAATGCATAATTATGTCTCACATTGGATGAAGGCAAAGAATGAGACATCAATTTGGATTTTTATTTTTTACATTCTATACTGGATGAAGGCACCACACTTGAAATGCTTGATGCATTGAAAGAATGAAATTTATTTAGCGTAAGAAATTGTTAAATGTAAAATTTTACATTGTAGTTCAACTACCGAAAATGTCAAATCAAAGAATGTTTGGTGTAAGAAATTTAGGATCTATGAGGATATATTAGTTCCATAAAAGGAAGGTATAGATTCTATAATCAAATCTAAGGAGTTGGCAATTGGGTGCATCAATAGATTTGCTACTAGAAGTACTAAGATGGCACATTTGATGGTTGCGAAGAAAAAGAAAGTTGTGATTTGTTCAAGGGTGATCAAGGGAAATGAAGAAGTAAGAGGTACGCGGCAATTTGTATTTTGATCTTTTAGACTATACATAGGATGAAGGCACCGCACTAAAAATGCTTGATGCATTGACAGATTTGGGATATGGATATGACGTGGGAGATATGTTTTAGGGAAAGGTCAAATCACATCAATGGTTAAAAAATATTTAATAAAGCTTCAGCTTCTCCATCGGGAAAATGTTTGTTGAATTTTTAGCTTCTCTAACAGTTGTAATACGAAGGAAGGGCTAATGTGTTGGTTGCATTTTATGGCGATAGCATCTATGAATGGTTTGAACTAGTTAGACTCATTTTATTTGATTTTCAATATACAAAGAAATCAAAGGAAACTAACACTCCGATATTTCTAACTACTGTTAGGATGACTAAGGATGAGGTGAACTAGTGAGTTGTACTTGGCTTTATTTTTTGTTGGCAGAACCCTAACAACTTTTTGCGTACAATGGTTCTTTAAAGTGGATATAAGTGGCCTTGAACCTGGCGGTGTTCAGTGAAGCATATTGAAAGGGTTGGAGATGGTTTCTAAAAACTTTTTATGATACAAGGCTAGAGGGTGAAATATTACACAGGAATTTGACATATATAGAAATTAGTGGTGTTGCACATTTGATGCACCTGCTATAGGCGCTCTATTTCTATTTGCCACAACTAGTCGTGAAACTAAGATAACATGAATACAAACAACACATTCACAATTTAAAATAAAATAAAATAAAAAAATTAACTTGCTAAAAAGTTTAATTTCGGTAAAATTTGTATGTATTTGTTGACAAAAATGAGTAAAAATGGTTGTTTATTAGTTTTTAATGTGGTGATCAAGTCCCCTAGTTTTTTGAAAATCAGCCAATATTAGCAAAATGAAAATCAGATTTTAAAGATGGCCATAAGCTTGGAAATTTTGAATTTGGACTTATTCAATGAAGTGGGTGAAAACTCACATTTTAGAGAACATGATCCCTATGAAAACTTGTTACTATTTTGCTAGTGTTAACTATTGCTACTTTTAAAACAAGCCAATATTTTTCTAATCGAACTAGATGACAAAAGATTTTTAATAATCGTGTGTCTTGGTAAGGAAAAGAAATGCATGGATTTTATTGTGAGAACCCGAATATACAAATCAAGTAAATAATTAAATAATAATAATTTTACAATCTCAAATATTTTGATGATGAATCTTAAAGTGCAAATTAAATATTTGGAGGGTCTTTTAATTAATTTCAAAACCTAAAGTAAATTTATGAGGAAAATCTTTAATTTAGAGGCAAGATTTATTATTTTAAAAAAAATGAGTGACAAATTAGTAAGCATATTTTGATCTAATAATATTTGTAAGTTATTTAAATTCATTGAGAGAGAAAATAAAATAAAACAAAAGATAATAAATTAGAGCCATTTGGTTAGATATATATATATATAAAGGATAATAAAACCCTAATTCTTATGATATTGTTTCCCACAACTTTCCGAGCAGCAATGAGAGGTAAAGAGAGGGAGAGAGACGTCTAGGTTATTGGGTGAAAAGTGCTGAAAATTGTTGAGTTTTGTGGTGGCCATTGGCAAGGTAAATCCCTTATTTTTTTTATACTCTCACTATCTTTTTCTTCTTCTTGTGAGTTGTTGTGTAGTTGATGGGCCAAATCAGTGAAGTAGGTACATGTGTTGGGCATGGCTATGAAATATTTGGCTAATTGGGATAGTGTTTTGTGTATAATCATGCAAAATTTTAAAGTGAATTAAGGAGCTAAAGGCATTGGATAAGAATTCTGCATAAAATCACAAACTTTAAAAATCAAGTAACCATATCAAACAAATGAATTTTGAACTGAAATGTTTACAATAGATTAATCACATATTGAATTGCATATCTAAATTTTTTCATAATTTTTGGGAGTCAAAATCCATATAAACTGATGCGTTCAAATCTGTCCAAAAAACTGGTTTAAAACAGTAAGTTCGGGAGTGTCGTTCTCTTTGGATGTAAATCCAAAAATTATCAAATCAGCGTCATTAGAACCGGTTATGAGTCTAGTTTCTTACATTTTTGTCCTTGCATTGATTGTTTGTGTATACTAAGAGAACTATTAATTTCTTTAAAGTGCTGCAGAAAACAACATGTTTGGGTATAATTAATTGTGAATAATTATTTTGATAAGCAAATCAAGTAAAACCAATTGGGTTTGAAACTTAGGATATATTAGTTGATATCTGAAGGTTTTTGGAATTTTTCGAACAGCATGGAGTGGGTTTTTAATTTTCAAAATTAGCGAATAGATTGAGAAAACTTGTTTAAAACTCTGTTTTATCTTAAAGTTACTTTTAGTTAAGTTTCGATCGGAACCCATGTCTTGGGTAATTTTAGACCTTGAAGAACATGAAGTTAGGCATTATTTAAGAGTAACGGTGAGTGGGGTTGAGCTGTGTTAGTGCGCTTTAGTTTGGGGTTACTTAGTTCTTATTCTTTAGTATTTTTAAATTAGTAGTGACGTGTAGTTTTCATACTTGGTTCCGGCACTAGTTAGACTTTCATACTCTATTTGAGGATTATATTATTTCATTTTCAGGTGAGTAGTTTCATGCTACATATTTTTATAAATGTTCCCCTACCCTGAACTGTTGGAAAATTAAATTGTTGTTTCAGGGCTAAACTGTTTTGATAAATTATTATATTATCAATGGAATCAAATTATTTCTGAAACATGTGTAAACTTGGCATACTGTAAACTATTTGTTATGGTCTCATGTTTATAATGGTGAACTACCATGTTTTGCGAAACTGATGTGTATTGATTGTTAGGACTATCTGTATATTTTAGTCTAGGAAAATTATTCCACTGTGTGTGGTGACTCTGGCCACTAGGGAACATATCCGGGTTGGGCCGTGATGACTCTAGTGCTTAACGATTGTGAGGAAAAGACCTAGGTTAAGCTAGGTGACCTTCAATCGGATTGTCTTGGAGAAAAGGCCCGGGTTGCCACCCTGAGGATAACTCTTAGCTCGGTATTGGATCCAACGGGCTTATAGCCTTGAGAACTGTGTGGCATGTTACTTGTTATTTCTTGGTACCCAAAGAATTATTGGTGTTCATGTTGTAATTTGTTTTAAGTGGAAAATGTCATTTATCATGTTCTTGAGAGACGTGAGTATTTTAACTGTTGAACTGTGGGACCTTCTTTTTGAAACAGATTGTCTTTACCAAACTGTATGCCAATCTAGTTTCTGTGATATATATCTTATTTTGGAATTGAACCCTATTTTCAAAACTGTATTTACTATCCATGTTGCTACTCACTGAATTATCAGCTGACTTAGTTGTTTATCACTTCCAGGTGTTAGAAGGACTTAGAGTAGACTTATGGCGTAGCGGGGACTCAATTGCATGGACCTCTAGAACATTCATTTATTTTGTTTTAGCTTGTTATGTCGGGTTTTGTGCATACATTGTGGTTAGATTTTTATTTAGAATTATTTTATTTTGTGGGCAATTTGTGTTCCATTTAGTATATATTTTTGGAAGTTGGTTATGGTTGGTTTTACCATTTATACTTGTGACTTGTCATTAGATTGGGTTTTGATTTATTTATTTATGGGCTATCATCACATTTATTCTTTGTGATTTGGATTCATGTTTAGGCTTACGTGTGCCTTGGGTTGAGTCCCTGTGGGCCACGGCCGGTCAAGCCCGAATTTGGGGTGTGACATTTATAATCTAACCTAAGGAGTTGGCAATTTAGGGCGACAACACATTTACTATAGGACCATTAAGATGGCACATTTGATGGTCGTGATAAAACAAGAGGCTGTATATTTTTTTTTCGGTTGATAAAGGGATATAAAGGAGCTAGAGAGGGAGACGTCAATGTGAATTTTGATTTTTTGGATTCTATAATCAAATCTATGGAGTTGCAATTGAGGACATTGATATATTTGTTGGCCGAAGCACTAAGATGACACATTTGATGACCTTAATGGAAAAGAAAGGTGTGATTTCTGAAGAATCTAGAAATCCCCTAGATATATTGATTTGTGATTATGTATCAATTTTAAACAATAAATAGCAATCCCAATCAAACAATCAAAAACAAATAGGCAACAATTTTACGTGAAAAAATCACAATTGGAGCGCCTCCAATTGGGATAAAAAAAAACCATGGGCAAAAGCCACAAAACAAGCCACTAAGAAGACATAAAGAAATTACACAAGTGTACTCTCAATTACCTAGCGAATCCACGCCCGAATCGAACCAACCCCTATGTGCCTCTTCCAACACTGTCTTCATCTCGGAATTGTCTTACCCAACTTTGAATCCACAATGCCAATGTCGAATCCACGACGATGAGCCACTCTAGAATCCACCACAGCTTTAGGCCCAAATTCCACAGAATCCACCGAAGAATGACTCTCTCTTTTGTGTGTAAAACAAACTAAACAAACCCTTTGATATAATCCACTCAATTCATGATTAAACTCTCATAGATATCAAAGGAAACAAGCAAAGTAGCTCCAGAAGAAAACCCTAATACCCAATAAGAAAATCTGGAAGCCGTAACCTTAAAATCAAACTAAAACACATATTTATAGAAAATCGGGCCGCGAAGGTTGCTCGAGCGAGTAGGCTAAAATGCGTGATTTTCCAAGTGTCTTCGCTCGAGCCACGAAAGTGTCACTCGAGCGAGAAATGCAACTTCTCAGTATTTTTACAGTCAGTGAAAACTTCTGGGATCAAGGATTCTTCGCTCGAGCACACATTCCTTTGCTTGAGCGAACAAACAACTTCAACTGCATTCAGCTCGATTCCCGACATAGTTAGCGAAGTGGCACACATGATAGAATTAAGATCACAAACTTCTTTACAAGGCACAATTTGGGTTGGATTCGCTTCTAAAAACTCATAGTCTCACCGAATAAAAGATCGAATAAAATTACAACTGAAAGGAGTTTTGTTAAACGAGATTACCAGGAATAAAACCTAACAATTTCTTCAAGAGTGATCAAAAGAAATAGAGAAGCAAGACATGCACGACAATTTGGATTTGGATTTGGATTTGGATTTTGATTTTTTAGATTCTACATTGGATGAAGGCATCACACTTCAAATGCTTGATGCATTGAAAGAAGGAAAATTGAAAGATTTGGGGAATGGATATGAGGTGGGAGATATGGTTTGGGGAAAAGTCACATCACATTTGTGGTGTCCAGGGAAAATATTTGATTAAGCCTTGGCTTATCCATCAGTTTGTAATACAAAGGACGAGGGTCATGTATTGGTTGCATCTTATAGCAATTGCACTTGTGAATGGTTTGAACTAGTAAAACTCATTCCTTTTGACATTCATTATACATAGAAATCACTCAGACATTTTTAACTATTATTGGGGAGGCTAAGGATGATATGAACGGGAGAGTTGCATTTGGCTTAACTTCTTGTTGCGAAACCCTGACAAATTTTGCCATACAAGTGTTCTTTGGAATGGATGTGAGTGGGCTTGAACCTAGCGGTGTATATTCAATGAAGCAGATAGGAATGGGTAGAAATGGTTTCCAAAACCTTTTTGTGATACAAGGCCAGAGGGTGAATTATTAAATAAAAATTTGACTTTGCAAAAATTAGTGACGTAGTATATTTGATAAACGTGCCATGCACACTTTATGCTATTTGCTGTAACTAATATTGCAACTAACATAGCATGAATGCACACAACACATTTACAATGAAAATGTATAGTTACGTCTCACATTGGATGAAGGCAAAGAGGGAGACGTCAATTTGGATTCTGATATTTTAGATTATATATTGAATGAAGGTAGCACGCTTGATATGCTTGATGCATTGAAAAAAGGAAAATTGTTCAGCATAAGAAATTGTTCAATGTAAAATTGTACATGGTAAGGAATTGTTCAGTGAAAAATTGTACATGGTAGTTCGGCTATCAAAACTGTCAAATCAATGAATGTTTGGTGTAATAAATTTAGGATTTGTAAGGATATTCATTCCAAAAGAATTAGTAATACTAGGAAAGCATAATTCTATAATCAAATCTAAGGAGTTGGCAATTGGGTGCATCAATAGATTTGTTGCTATAAGCACTAAGATGGCACATTTGATTGCCATGACAAAAAAGGAAGTTGTAATTTCTTCGAGGGTGATCAAGGGAAATGGAGAAGTAAAAGGCACGTGGCAATTTTTATTTCAAACTTTCAGATTATACATTGGATGAAGGCACCTCATTCAAAATGCTTGACGCATTGAAAAAAGGAAAATTGAAAGATTTGGGATATGGATATTAGGTGGGAGATATGGTTTAGGGAAAGGTCAAATCATATCAGTGGTACCTAGGGAAAATACTTAATATAGCTTCAGCTTCTTTGTCAAAAAAATGCTAGTTTGGGCAAGTTCCCTACATATATATTTCACCTACTGTTTAGGGAATTTCCAAAAGTTTCCTGAACATCTATCTGCAATTGGAAATTGAGATTAAGCTTCCAAGATCTTTGGGAAAATAAATAAATCTCAGAATGTTATTAGTGTGCTGCCCATATTAGTATGAGCTTTTAATGTTTTCTCGGAATGGGTGGGCTTGTAGTTCATTGAACAGGCAGAGTAGCAAGTAGGTGGACTATCTGTTGTGCACTAGATTGGCTTTCATTACTTTCCAGTTTCATTCTATGGTGAGAGGATTTACCATGCTTGGTTGTTGTTTAGGTGAATATCAAAGTTGATATTTTTTGTCTTGTTTTAATTCAAACATAAGATTCCCAGTGCCTTGATACTTTGAAGTTGGTTTTCCTTCTTTAAAATGATCTAGTGTAGTTAATTGCAATAACTGGCTCTCTTGGTTCTCAGCTTCCCATAGATGTTTAAAGAAGATGCATGGCTGAGTGAGAATTAGAGGGTTTTTGTTTACCCTACAGATACTATTTTGAATGACTTGCATTTAGGAAAAAATACTGGAAATATTTTTCATTGAATCTTGAGCTTTTTGAATAACTTCAGTATAGGATGTGAAGCATACTATTGACAGAGGTTAGAACTCAGAAGAGTTTGCTTTTTAACCTATGTGGTGCCTAATTCGTTTAACTCCTAATCTTAGGGCACTAGGGGACTCAATTCTTAATCATCTTTAACTATAGTTAAATAGCATTTCTATGTAAAAAATGTATATAATATTACTTTTGAATATTTGTGTGTTGTTGACCCGTCTTCGAACCAATTTTTACATTTGTAGACATTTTTGAGTTTTGAGGAATGTTTATATATAAGAGTTTTAGGTGTTTCGTTTTATTTCATTTTACTATAAGAACACAGGTGTCACCCTGTTGTGACCTTTATAATATATTCATACTTAATAAATAAATAAATAAGTGTAGTGATTGAAAAAAAAAATTACCCTGTGAAACTTTAAGCGAACTAATGTTTCCATTATTTCCACTTAAACACTACTTTTGAGGAGGTATCTGATATTTTACATATTGAATGGACATCACCAACCTTTACCTTGGTCATCTTGTGCCTGATACACAATATAAGATGGGTGGACACATGCCTTCCATTTTTGAGGTGTTAAAAGCATATTTGATGGATGTGAAGGTCATTGAATTTCACTGGAGTTACAAATGAGACTAGGAAGCGACCACAAACAAACCACCGTTGGTCTCCTTGAAAACCATAGCGTCATCACGTTCTTTAAGAAATTTGATGATAGGCTATCATAAGAAACAAAATAATTGTCTCAATCACTCGATCTTGGAGACAACTATTATAGTATAGGATAACAAAGTATTATTTAAGCCTCCCAAGAAATATGTTCTTCCTGCAACAACCCAGGATGAAATACTTACATTGATGAAGCTAAATCTTGGTGACTGGATGCCGAAATTTTTACAAAGAAACTTGTTAGTCTCTACTATCTCATGGAAAAAGCTGTTTTAGACCGGCAATGTTTAAGTTGATAACATCAAAAGGTCAAAGAAACTGTGATAGGTACTTTGAAAAATTAATGCCAACCAGTAAGTGGTAGCTTGAGCAGCGGCATTGTAAAGTTGAGAGGTGGTGGGTGTCTTCAAAAGGCCCTACTGTCAGAGTAACTAATGAATCGTGGAACAATGTTGCTCCACCCAAGGTAAAATTTTATGGGTGGTTAGCATGGAGAGGTAGACTTAAAACTGCAACTGTTATAAAGAGATTTGGAGTTTTAAATGAGGAATCAAATTCTTGGTGCTTATTCCGTAAAACAGAGGACGAGTTAGTCCGTCATATTATGCTGTTTTCCCTTTAGCTTGGAAAGTATGGACTATATGATGAAGTGGTGGGATTTGTTGTGGGTTTTGCCTGGTTCAGTTGAGGATCTATTGCATTGGTGGGCAGGAATCAAATTCAATAAGGTGGTTCTTAAAATGTGGAAAGTAGTACCTCTAGCAGTCATGTGGTCAATATGGAAAGCAAGGAATGAATGTCTTTTAAGTGGTAAATCAGTTGATTGGAATAAACTATTAGAATTGGTAAAAGTGAGAGTAGCACTTTGGAGTAAATCTAATATAACGGGGATGTAGTATTCAGTGTTGGATATTGTCACTAATCTTCATCAGATCAAGGCTTGTGTTTGCAGCAGAAGTTTGGCTATCAATTGATGTCAAGTGGATGTGCTAGGTAATGGTTAGCGGCCTTGGCTGCTATTGATAATTGGGAGCGTCTATGTTGTTTTTGTTTTCTTCTGTTGCTGTCTTATTGGTTGGTTTCTCATCAACCTGGGGTTGCTAGCATATGATTGTGCTAGCTTTTGGTGCCAACCTAGTTGGGATAGGTAGTCTAGTTATGATGCTTATAGCTTTCCCCTTGCTTTTTTGATGTATGTTATACTTTTTGTATTTTTCATATCATCAATAAGATATTCTTTTTGCTGATCAAAAAAAAGTTGAGATTCTAGATGTTCCTTGCCCTTGTTTTTAACTCGAACTATGGATGAAATGCTCTTTTAGTTGGCAGTGTCTAGTCATGATTTCTGGGTTTGTTTAAAAGAAGAAAGTTTCACTTTAATGGGAATAGTTGAAAGGACTTTTTGAATTAGGCATAACCATGGGTTCCACTTGAGTTTTGATCTTGGACCCATTCTGCATCTGGAAATTTTTCACAATCTATGCAGTTTAGGGCAAAAAGCTTATTTCTATATGTTTTCATGTTAAACAGTTTTAACAATTTGAATTTATTCCATCTTCTTTTGGTAAACACTTGCTACTTCTCCACTAGTTGGATCTATAGAATATCTGGGTTGTATTCTAACCACCATTTTATATTTGCAATGAAATGAAAATGATTTAATATATCATGTATTTAGAAGGAAGCAATACTTTTCCATTAGCCCCCTTCTTGTTTCTTTCCACCAACAGTAATTAGGTTAGGAAATTATAAGATAAAGAATCTCAACACTTGTCCTTTGAATTCAATCATTTGGAAAATATGTTATCCACGAAGGAGAATACTCCAGTTCAATGTTTATTTTTACTTTTTTTAATTCCAAGATCTGTACTTGAATCAACTGTTGATATGAGAAAAGGAGGTTGCAAATGAAATGGATTGCCATTTAACAAACTATTCGGAAGGAAAGAGATTGTCAATTAACTTTTTCTGTTATTTCTCCAGCTTACTTTGACCATTGTCTATATTGCCATTGGTGTTTTTGCATGTGCTTGGATAGCTAAGACAAATGTTCATTCACTATTTGCTTTTCTTTTTTCCCCCACATGAATTCTGATTCTTTGCAAGTAACAATACTAACTCATTCTATGTAATAGAGGTCTCACGCTGGATTATTACTGGAGAACGGCAGACTACAGTGACCAGGTCAAATATGTTCAAGTATTATTAGATCAGGACATGAGTTTTTTTTTTTTTTTTTTTTTTTTACATATAGGAATAATGGAGATATTGTAATATATTGAGTGAAGTGCTGCTCATCCAGTTTGCTCTCAGTGAAAAAGTATGTAACATATGTGAAACATTGTCTCAAAATAGTATTTATGTTTTACTATAAAAGTCAGCTGCTTCTGAATTGGTTTGCTCTTTTAAAATATCTTGTAACCTTTGATCAGTTTTGGCTTGGCAAGTTGGAAGTCATATTCATAACATGACCTCCTTCTTTAGCGAACTTGTGATTGGATTTCTCAACTGCTGGCAGATTGCCCTCTTATTACTTTAGCCACCGGTCCATTTATTGTTGCTGCGGGAGGAATATCAAATATATTTCTCCATAGGCTTGCTGAGAGTATTCGAGATGCCTATGCCAAAGTAGCAAGCATTGCCGCGCAGGTTTAAACCACACATCTATTTTCTGGTTATTTTTTGTGAGTTGCTGTTTTTGGATAGTAGGCTTTCTACAATTTACCAACTGGGTTTTCAATTCCACAACATCAAACATTGCTTTCTAGTTTGGATATTATATATATATGGACCTATGATGTTATTGCTGTCTTTGATTTATAAATTTATTTTCTTACTTTTCTTTTTCTTTTTCTTTTAAGGTAAAACATATGTTTCTTTGGTTTTTCCTTAGAGGTTTGTTTTATTCACTTTCATTGTCTCCACTACACTTCAATCTATAGACCTTGAATTGCAAAAGCAAAGTCTTTGTTGGTCTGTGAAAAATCTAGAAATCCCCTAGATATTGATTTGTGATTATGTATCAATGTTAAGCAGTAAACAGCAATCCCAATCAAACAATCAAGACAAATCGACACAACGATTTTACGTGAAAAAATCACAATTTGAGCGCCTCCAATTGTGAGAAAAAAAAATCATGGGCCAAAGTCACAAAACAATCCACTAAGAAGACATAAAGGAATTACACAAGTATACTCTCAATTACCTAGCGAATCCACGCCCAAATCAAACCAACCCCTATGTGCTTCTTCCAGCCTCATCTTCGACTCGGAATTGCCTTACCCAATGCTGAATCCACAACATCAATGTCGAATACACGACAATGAGCCACTTCGGATTCCACCAAAGCTTCAGGCCCAAATTCTCTAGAACTCACCAAAGAACAACTCTCTCTTTTGTATTGAATGAAACAAACAATCATTTGATGTATACTTCTCAAACTATGAGTGAAACTCAATCAAAAAAACTAGCAAAGAAGTTCTAGATATAAACCCTAATATCCAAAAAGAAGATCTGGAAGCCGTAACCCTAAAAACGGATGAAACCACATATTTATAGAAAATTGATCCGCGATCTCCGCTCGAGCGCCAGAATGGCCGCTCGAGCAGACCTCGCTCAAGTGTAGGAAAGTTTGCTCGAGCGTAAAATCTCAACTTCCAGTATTTTTGCAAACAGGTCAAACTTCTGGAACCAAACGTTCTCTGCTCGAGCGAATAAACAACTTCGAATGCATTTTTTGCATTTTGCTTCGGGGCGCTGCCCCTCGACCCCGCCTAGGGGCTGCCCCGGACCTGCCAAGGGGTGCTACCCCCTCGACCTCCGCAAGCTGACCGAGCAGCTCGATCCCCAACATAGTCAGCGAAGTGGTAAACATGACAGAATTAACTTCACAAACTTCTCTGCAAGACACAATTCAAGTTGGATTCGCATCTAAAAACTCATAGCCTCACTGAAATAAAAGATCGAATACAATTACAACTGAAAGGAGTTTTGTCAAACGGGATTGCCAAGAATAAAAACCTTACAATCTCACACTTTGGCAATGCTGTGACAAAACACACCTAACAAATAAAATCCTAATCACTCCAATCCATTACAGTCAACAAAAACAAACTTCTTTCTCAAGGTCATGATCTGCAAAACAACTATTAGTGCTACAATCTCCAAAACAACTATTAGTGCCACAAGAGTATATGAAAAAGCAATAGACATATAACAAGATTATCTTGAAGCATGAGATGGAAATATGAATAGATGCAAATTGGAGATTTTAAGAACATGTAGCATGAATAGATGAAAATCCTAAGACTTTAAGAACATGTAGCATGAATAGATGAAAATCCTAAGACACATGCACCCTCAAACTTTCTCTCCCTTTTTGCCATGAATTTTCAAAGAAAGCTCAATCACCTATAGTAAAAGCATAAATCACACAAGCAAGGATATGATGATGTAATTAGCAGTAACATGCAAGAAGAAAATAATAAAGTAACAGTGCATAGCAACATGCAAAACAACTAAAGTCAATCTCCCTTACCAAACAAATCAAAGTGTTCATGCTAACAAACTCTTGCAATGATAAACCAAACTCCCCCTCACTAAAAACAACCACAAATACTGAAAACAATGAACAAGAAAAAATAATATGGTGAAGCAAGCAAGTAATTTCAGATTTGTACCTTGAAAACACAATGTGCACAGCCTCTAGAAGATTCCTCATAAAAGAAAATAATGCATTATGTGAAAAGTATAGATCCCATGAAAAAAGTGTGTGTGTGTGACTCTTAGAGTTCGACAAACACTGGTTTCAAATCCTAGGAGTGATCTGAAAGCTGGATCTCCGACAAGAGAATCTAAGCACAACTAAGGAAAGCTAAACCACTAGGAGTCAAGGGGTATTTGTTGAGTAAAAGCGGAGGCTCCCCCTCAATCAAAGAATCTTTTTCTTTCTTTCTTTCTTTCTTTTGCATATTTTTTCCTTTTCTTTCTTTTGCACATTTTTTTTTCTCCTCTTTTGCACTCATTGGTAGCTTTCACGCTCAAGAGTATGGAAACCAAACCAGAGAAGTATGGATACAAAAAGGATGGCCTAGTTGGTGACTCTGAGGTAGCCTTTGCCTCATGCCTTGATTACAAAGAACTGAGAGGAAAGCCGTAGAGATGCAAAAAGATGGAAAGTGGTTAAAAGACTCAACATCACCCATGATATGCTAGTATAGGTCAATTCCTCTAGAAAAGCAAAAGATACAATGCCAGAAATCCATAGAGAAAAATGATCACTAAGGCGGAAGACTCCGATAGTTGCTAATCCAAGAGTGTGTACAGAACGAGACATACTAATCAAAGAACACGCACTCCGAAATGAGTAATGACCACAGAAAGCACACATATATTAACATGTAATAGATATTCTTATCAATTCCAATATGCACCAAGGACTACTAAAAAATTTCAAGCTTGCAAAAGCATACTAAGAAAAATTTTTTGGATTTTTTTTTTTTTTTTAAACAAAGCAAGACAGAAAACGAATAGGCACACATTTGTTTTTCTCCTTTTTCTAAACAAAGCAAGACAGAAAACGAACAGGCACACATTAAATGACTCAAAGAGAAAAACACACAGAAACCCAAAAACTAAAACGAATAAACAAATTAACACAACTCAAGTTTTCTCACCCAAACCGCTTTAGTATGAACAAAGTTGTGAGAATTGCGATTCTTGGGTGGTGTCTTGACATTATGGATCCCTTCATCTTCATTGGGAACCCGTCTCGACTTGGTGTCCAACTTCCTATTCCTAGGTCTAGACAAACAAAACCTCTGTTCATGTTTGGTCTCAAGCAAATCAAAATAACGAGGTCTCATATGACCCTGAACCTCATTACCGCCAATGAAGTGGCTCCTACCCCACGAGATGTTGGAGTTTCTTCTATCTCTATGAGACATTCTCCCATGCAACTCATAACAATAAGGGCGAATATGACCATACATACCACAATGATGACGAATAAAAACAGGGTGTACCTTCTTTTCTTTGACCTTACCAACTCTAGGAAGATTAAGAAGTCTTTCCTCTCGTTGAATCTTTTGCTCCCCCTACCCTTGAGTACTTGTATCATGAGATGTGGATGCATTCCGTTTTTGCTCTTTATTATCACCAAAGCCAATGCCACTCTTGTCATAACACATTTGTTGAGACCCAATGATATTGTCCAAAGTTATTTATCCTTTGTTCCAAAAACCAATGGTAACCATAGCACACTTGAGCTCTTCCTCTTTCTTGATCATTAGTTCTTCCAAAGCAACTTGAGACATCTCGAGAGATTCAATCACTACAACAAAAAATACCTTTGGTGACAGACTGATTTTGTCTCCAAACATCAAAATTTCGTCACTAAAGTGATTTGTGACGAAAAAAATTTGTCACCACGTTCGTGGCCTATAGGTCGTCACAGAAAGTACCTGGTGACAAAAAACAGTTTCGTCACCTATTTTCATTTTTGGCGACGAAATGTTTCGTCTCCAAATGTTGAATTTTTCGTCCTCCAAAACACCAATTTCGTCACCAAAACTAAATAATATTTTATTTTCATTGTTTTTTACGACGAAATATTTCGTCACCAAATATATTTTAGTGATGAAAGTTTTCCTCACCAATGATATGGATTAAGGTGACAAAAAAATTCGTCACTAAAATGAGCAAAAAAGAAAATTATTCAATGACAAAAAAATTTTGTCACCAAATATTTCAATTTAGTGACGAAATATTCAACAAATGTGACGAAATTATTCGTCATGTTTTTTGAAAACTAATAGCGACATTTTTTATTTCGTCACTAATAAAAATTAAAAATTTTGAAAATAGGGGTACTATTTTCTTCCGAAATTTTTTATTTTCAGTAACAATTCCCTGCGCATTTCAATAACCTGTTCAATAAAATATCTATTACAAATCAATACAAAAATCTGTTCATTTTCATAAACATCACAATCGAATTTTAGCTCTATCCACAAAAATACAACATGAACTGCATGCGAATTATAAACATATCTCATAATATCCACAAAAAACGTCTACTAATATCCACAAAAATATAATATCAACCATATGCAGATTACCAAACACATCTCCTAATATCCAACAAAAAACATGTCTACTAATATCAACAAAAATAAAATATCAAGGGCGGATTACCAAACATGCCCCGTAATACTAACAAAAATATAAAATTTACAACACAACCAAAATACATGTAAGGTAATATGAACAAAAACACAAAATGAGCTACCATCGGCCCTCCAAATTACCAAACACGTCCACATCAAATCTCGAATCTGCAAAAAAATGAAACACAAAAAAAAAAAAAAAAAGAGTTAGTTAGACAATTATTATCTTATCCATAACATATACAATTTAACATGCATTTTTGGACTTAGTTTTCAAACCGGGAGTCCCGTGCTAGTTCCGTAAGTTTTCACGACTCACATTGGTACATCCCGAGGTGTTTGAAGTGTTTCCCGGGCCGTCTCGTGGCTGTTGCACGATTTTGGCCCCCGAAGGCCTATTTTCAAGCTTAAGTGTGAAAAAGTGCATTTTTGGACTTAGTTTTCAAACCGGGAGTCCCATGCTAGTTCCGTAAGTTTCCACAACTCACATTGGTCAATCCCAAGGTGTTTGAGGTGTTTCCCGGGCCGTCTCGTGGTTGTTGCACGATTTTGGCCCCCGAAGGCCTATTTTCAAGCTTAATTGTAAAAAAGTGCATTTTTCGACTTAGTTTTCAAACCGGGAGTCTCGTGCTAGTTTCGTTAGTTTCCACAACTCACATTGGTCCCTCCCGAGGTGTTTGAGGTGTTTCCCGAGCCGTCTCGTGGCTGTTGCACGATTTTGGCCCCCGAAGGCCTATTGTCAAGCTTAAGTGTGGAAAAGTGCATTTTTGGACTTAGTTTTCAAACCGAGAGTTCCGTACTAGTTCCGTAAGTTTCCACAACTCACATTTGTCCATCCCGAGGTGTTTGAGATGTTTCTCGGGCCGTCTCGTGGCTGTTGCACGATTTTGGCTCTCGAAGGCCTATTTTTGAAGCTTAACTTTAAAAAAGTGCATTTTTTGACTTAGTTTTCAAACCGGGAGTCCCGTGCTAGTTCCGTAAGTTTCCACAACTCACATTGGTCCATCCCGAGGTGTTTGAGGTGTTTCCCGAGCTGTCTCGTGGCTGTTGCACGATTTTAGCCCCCGAAGGCCTATTTTCAAGCTTAAGTGTGGAAAAGTGCATTTTTGAACTTAGTTTTCAAATCGGGAGTCCCGTGCTAATTCCATAAGTTTCCACAACTCACATTGGTCCGTCCCGAGGTGTTTGAGGTGTTTCCCGGGCCGTCTCATGGCTGTTGCACGATTTTGGCCCCTCAAGGCCTATTTTCAAGCTTAATTGTAAAAAAGTGCATTTTTTTACTTAGTTTTCAAACCGGGAGTCCCGTGATAGTTTCGTTAGTTTCCACAACTCACATTGGTCTGTCCCGAGGTGTTTGAGGTGTTTCCCGGGCTGTCTCGTGGCTATTGCACGATTTTGGCAGCCGAAGGCCTATTTTCAAGCTTAAGTATGAAAAAGTGCATTTTTGGACTTAGTTTTCAAAACGAGAGTCCCGTGCTAGTTCTGTAAGTTTCCACAACTCACATTTGTCCATCCCGAGGTGTTTGAGATGTTTCCCAGACCGTCTCGTGGCTGTTGCACGATTTTGGCCCTTGAAGGCCTATTTTTTAAGCTTCATTGTGAAAGTAGTTTCCTAATTGGGAGTGTTTTGGACTTAGTTTTCAAATGTCAAAGTAGTTTCCTAATTGGGAGCCACGTGCATATTTCAGTGTTTATGAGGAATCTTCTTACCCCTTCCACGATTGATCTTGTATCTAGATGTCTTACAAGTCGGACATTTATCTAGTGTTGCATTCTCCTTCCAAAATAATACACAATCATTTATGCAAGCATGAATGAGCTCATATGACAAGCCCAAGTCACGTAGTATTTTCTTAGCTTCATAAGTTGACTTTGGAACCAAATTTTCTTTCGGTAAAAGTCTACTTAAAAACTCTAGCATCATATCAACTGACTTATTGCTCCAATGATTTGTTACCTTCATATTAAGCACCTCAATCACAAACTTTAACAAAGTATAATTTGCACAATTTGGGAACAGCTCACGCTTGGCATCAGTCAACAATTGATCAAAAATTCTCACTTCCTCCCCTTGGGTTGTATCAGTCGATTCGCCTCTTATTCGATCTTCCACTAAGGCTTCAATACCACCTACAATTTCATCACCATCAAGTCGCATCTCATCATCATGGTAAGCCTCGTTTGAAACACGGGGTTCCCCGTGCTGGTGCCATACAGTGTAGGTTTGCATAATCCCATATTGGAGCAAATGAATTTCCACATTTTGAAGATTTTGTCTACAAACATTCACACACTTTATACATGGGCACAACAGATTACCATTCTGGTCTATAACCCCCATTGCAAGTTGAAGAAATAACTTGACCCCATCATTATATGGTTTACTCATCCTTCCATTAGCCGTCCTACCTAGGGCAATCCAACTTTTATCCATGTCTGATCACAAATGAAAGATTAGGAACAATATAGTATAATGTAGACTTGTGTATTTATGAACTAATTAAATTGAAAAATTCAATAACAACTTCACCAAATATATGTCCAGATCTTTAATGAAGATTCTTATACAAGTTCTAATGTTATATGCAAGTAAGGAATAAAAACTAACAAAAATGGTCATTATTGATTTTAACATTCTAACACCACCATGAACAACAAATCGTTAAAAAAATAAATAATTGCACATGATGTATATTATACATTGAGTTATATTTAACAAATCATTAAAAATAAAAAATAATGGCACATGAATCTGTGTATACATTGAGTTATATTTAATTATTGAGTTATATTCAACAAATCATTAAAAAAACAAATTATATTGGAAAGCCAATTGATTTGTAGGTGAGTGAGTGTGTTGGTTCCTACCTGAAGAAAACAGTAATCTTCTTTCTCATTACTCAATATATGAGCAAAGCTCATATATATATACAAAATATAAGAACTGATTACAAACTTAATTTCCATGCCATACACCCTGATATCAAAAAACATTTGAAAAAATATAAAAAATAAAAATTTCAGTTTGCAATCATACTTACCACCAACTTTAAAAGTTTTCTACACTTTTTTTTCTTTAAATTTTGTACCCCACACTGAGTTGGGTTGGTGAGAGCAATTGCTGACTTGTTAGTTAACCGCATAGTGGTGTTAAAAGTACCATTTTTCGAAATATGCAAAGTTGTTCATGATTTCATTATAATTGAATTGTCTCAGTTAACAATAATTTTATTCACTCACTTTAAAAAAAAAAAAAAAAAAAAAAAAAAAAAAAATTTCTTCAAACAGTCATTTGAAAATAATTCTTTTTATTCCTAAATGGTATTTCTAAAATAAAGGTGTTTTTGCTTTTGGTTAAAAAGTTAACAATTAAAAATTAAAGTAACTATTTTAATATTTGTCAAACATGCATATTATTTTTAAAAAATTATTAAAAAAGTAATTGCAAAACCAACTCTTAAATTAATGGTCAACAAAATTTCCAATAGAGTTAGTCCAGTAACCAAAAATCGTGAAACTCATTAACAAGTTACAAATTCGACTCCTCTCTTCACTTTCAATATAAAAAAGAATAAAAACAAAACCAAAAATTGTAAAAAAAAAAAAATACAATGTATGTCAAGTGGGCCAATTTTTGCATGGCAAATGAATGAGAATATAGACCATTTGGTCCACTCCATTTATAGTGGGACACTTGTTCAATTGTGTTTTAAAATTTAGACAAAAAAATAAAAATTTATTCAGACACTATTTTCGTTCGCCTCAAGGGCACTAAATAACTTTTCAGACATGTTGGTGGACATAGAGAACAAGGAGACTTTTGTGAACAAGGACCACCCATCCCCACAGCTGGCACTTCCTTCTTCTACCCTTTCAGAACATGGCGATTCCTGCCAAATTCTCATTTGTAGCCGCAACAAACTACCACCCCATTACTTAATCTCAAAATCTTACATCCCAATTTTGTCAATTACAAGGTTCATATCTTAATCAAATTACAAGGTTCATATTCAGAATCTAATTATAAATAAAATAGAACAGGATATATATATATTATATGTATAACAATACAATGTATACAAAACACAGAGTAGCAAAAAGAAAAGACAGAAAGAGAGAGCATCGAGAGAAAAGAGACTAACAGATCAGCGGCGGTAGATGAGATCGGTAAGGGAAGGAGAGGCTAGATCGGCACAGCAGCGAGGGGCGGTGAGGAGAGGAGAAGCTAACAGATCAGCGGCGGTGAGGAGAGGGTGACGGCGGTGAGGAGAGTGAGTCGATCGGCGCTGAATCTGTGTCTGAATCGATGAGGAGAGTGAGCAGCGGCGTCGGCTCTGTGTGTGTGTGTGTGTGTGTGAGTGAGAAATAGGGTTGAACCGATAAATTATTGTGTGTGTTTGTGGCGCCAAAATATTTTTATTTTCCCCTAAAATATTTTATATCTTTTAATGACGATATTATTTCTTCTAAATGACGATATTTTAAATTATTTTCTAAAAGATACAAAAGATGCGTATTATTGGTTCATTGGTGATTGAAAGAATTATTTAATGAGAATACGTATTGTAAATAATTTATAATATAAATCACAATAAAATACGTATTATAATATGTATTCTCATTGGTGATTGAAAGAATTATTGGTGATTGAAATTTAGGTGATTGAAATACGTATAATGAGACGACGCCGCAGAGATACACAGAGACGATTCAATCACATTGTGATTTATTGGTGATTTAATAATACTTATTATTTTATTGTGATTTATTGGTGATTGAATAATACGTATTATAATTCAATCACTAATAATACGTATTATTGTGATTTATAATACGTATTATACGTATAATTCAATCGCACAGAGACGCACAGAGACACACAGAAATATATAAAAATGATTCAATCACCAATAATTTAGGTGATATATTATAATACACAATAAATCATTGGTGATTGAAAGAATTATTTAATGAGAATACGTATTTTAGGGGATACGTATTATAAAATAATTCTCAATTATTTTAATGAGAATTATTTATTGGTGATTGAACCAATAAATAATTTTGTGATTTATTGTGATTTATCGTATTTTCTAAATTATTTAGATACGTATAATCTAATGAGAAAATAATTTATTGGTGATTGAACCGATGAACTAATACGTATCTTTTAAATTATTTATTGGTAACAAAATTATTTCTTTACCAAAGATAAAAATATTGACCACAAAAATCGTTTCGTCACTAAATGATATTAAAATATTAAAAATTATTAGTGACAAAAATATATTCGTCATTAATAATTTTATAATTGGTGACAAATTTTTCCGTCACCAAAAGTCTCAAAATTTTGGCACCCCCTAAAAATATTAGCGGGAAAATATTTGGTGACAAAAAAAATATAAATAATGACGAAAAATTATTTCGTCACCTAATTTTTTTATTATGATTTAGATTGGTGACGAAATTTTATTTTTGTCTCCAAAAATGGTACATTTTGAGACGAAATGTGATTTTCGTCATTAAAATATACGTATTTCGTGACAAAAAAAAATTTCGTCATTAGTTTTTGTCTCTAAAGACTATTTTTGTTGTAGTGAATCTTTTCTTCATACGTTGCATAGATTTGTTGTAGCTCATTCCGCTCTGTCTCACAAGTCAAGAGTTTTGTACAAAGAGCTTGTCGATCATTAGATATCTTGATGGCATCATTCCTAGCCTCGGAAATCTCCTCCTTTAGTTTGAAATTCTCACTTTCACATGCTTTGAGTTTCATAGTGAGTTTGTCATTCAATTTGGATAAGTTAAGAAATTCCTTATACAACTTTTCATAAGCTTGCTGAAGCTCTTCATCATCACTCCTTGAAGATTCATAATCAGTGTCATTCTCAACCGGCCTCTTCGAATACTCTGTTCGTCCTTCAGTTTCAGAAGCCACCATGAAAGCAAGGAATTGTTCATGCCCCTCTTTGCCTTGTGCTTTGTTGTTACTTTCATCTTTACCAGACTCTAATTCATCATCCCAAGTGATAGCGAAGGCTTTCTTCTTCCTCAAACGAGTAAGGCATTCTCGAGCAAAGTGGCCAAATCCTTAGTATTTATAGCATTGGACTCTTTCAAAGTTCTCTTGTATTTTTCCTTTCTTCTTCTGGGTTATAGAATTATTTTTGAATTTGTCTTTGCCTTTGGATTTATGAGTTAATTCCAAAAGATTAGGATTCTTTTTCAGAAAAGACTTTTTAAATTGTTTTACAAAAGCATCCGTAATCTTGGAATCAATCTCACAATCCTCATCAGAATCCTTTCTAACTATATGAGCACTACTAAAAGTAATATCATCTTTTTGTTTCTTTTTGAAATTTCTATGTGCCTCATAAGTTTGGAGATTTCCAACCAAATGATCCAGCTTGAGGTTGTCAACATCTTGAGCCTCCTCAATAGCCGTAACTTTTCGTTGGAACCGATCGGGTAAGGATCTCAAAAATTTTCCCACAACCTTGGATTTTGGTATTTTTTTCACCTAAATTGAAGCTGGAATTTATAATGTCACTCAACTTCGCATAAAATTCATCAGAGGTCTCACTATTTTTCATAGAAAGGTTTTTGAAACTAGATGTGAGCCTTTGAAGTTTTGAGCGTTTAACAGAAAGAGTACCCTCATGAATAGTTTGTAAGATATCCCAAGCCTCTTTTACGACTTCACAATTTCAAATTCGACTAAACTCTTCAGGTGTGACGGTGCAAAAGAGAGAACTGATAGCTTTACTATTCCAGCTACTATTTTAGTAATCAATTAGGTCCCATTTATCAATTGGTTTGGGGAAAGTTACTCTATCAACAGTAATCGTTGGTTCAATCCACCCATACATGACAGATTGCCAAACTTTTTCATCAATAGATTTTAAAAACAATCTCATCTGAGCTTTCCAAAAAGAATAATTAGATTCATCAAGTACGGGTGGTCGAATCATAGAATTTCCCTCACGAATTGAATCCATTATCACAAATCAAACAAGATCTCGCTCCAAAAGTTTTTTAAAAAATAGGGCGACCTGCATCGATACCAATTGAAGAATCTAGAAATCCCCTAGATATTGATTTGTGATTATGCATCAAATTTAAGCAGTAAACAGCAATCCCAATCAAACAATCAAGACAAATCGACACAACGATTTTATGTGGAAAAATCACAATTAGAGCGCCTCCAATTGTGATAAAAAAATCACGGGCCAAAGTCATAAAACAATCCACTAAGAAGACATAAAGGAATTACACAAGGGTACTCTCAATTACCTAGCGAATCCACACTCGAATTGAACCGACCCCTATGTGCTTATTCCAGCCTCATCTTCACCTCGGAATTGCCTTGCCCAACGCTGAATCCACAACGTCGATGTCGAATCCATGACAATGAACCACTCCGGATTCCACCAAAGCTTCAGGCCCAAATTCCCTGGAACTCACCGAAGAACAACTCTCTCTTTTGTATTGAATGAAACAAACAATCATTTGATGTATACTTCTCAAACTATGAGTGAAACTCAAACAAACATAAAAAAAACTAGCAAATAAGCTCCAGATATAAACCCCAATATCCAAAAAGAAGATCTGGAAGCTGTAACCCTAAAAATGGATCAAACCACATATTTATAGAAAACTGATCCGCGATCTCCGCTCAAGCGTAAGAATGGCAGCTCGAGCGGACCTCGCTTGAGCATAGGAAAGTTCGCTCGAGCGTAAAATCCCAACTTTCAGTATTTTTGCTGACAGGTCAAATTTCTGGAACCAAACGTTCTCCGCTCGAGCGCACAAATGGCCGCTCGAGCGGACAAGCAACTTCGAATGCATTTTTGCATTTTGCTTCGGGGGCGCTGCCCCCTAGATCCCCGCGAGCTAACCGGACAACTCGATCCCCAACATAGTTAGCAAAGTGGCAAACATGAAAGAATTAACTTCACAAACTTCTCTACAAGGCACAATTCGGGTTTGATTCGCATATAAAAACTCATACCCTCACTGAAATAAAAGATCGAATACAATTACAACTGAAAGGAGTTTTGTCAAACGGGATTGCCAAGAATAAAAACCTAACCGTCTGTAACTTCATTTTTTCATCTTCTTTGTTTTTTCTTCTTCTTTATTACAGGTCCAAAGGAAGAGTGTTGCACAAGTTGTAATTGGGATGAAGTGCTAAGAGTAGAAGTTATTTTGAATTATTTTGTTGAAACATTAGTTATCATTTAAATTATAGAACTCGAGTTTACATTGATGGCAGCAATGAATTTTTTAAAATTCAGAATGTGGAACTCTAGATTTAGCATGATCTAAATATTAAACTACGCCTAAACTGAATTTGTGGATTGTTATGAGACTTTTGGTATTGTGGATAAAGAATTACCAGTGTGTGATTTTTTCTCCTGAATGCGTTGATTATTGTGGAATGAGATGGAATTGGTTTTCTTATAAGCTCTGCATGCTCATGAGTTCCAATGTGTTTGCATCAAAATCTTACTTGCATGTTCATTGACTCTGTTTCATATATATATATATATATAATCACCTCATCTCATTGTTTGGACTGCAAATGTGCCAATATCAGTAGAAATATTTGTGTAGTGACTTTGTTGCCTGCCCTTGGGACCAACTCAACTAAAGTTATTGTGAATAAGAAATAATAGCATTAATTACTAAATTTGAACATTGATTTCTCACTGCATAGATAGATAATGGGTCCAAATGACTTAAATTTTTCAGTTCTCTGCTTTCAAGTTGGATCCAGTTATAACAATAATTTAGCAGCAAGAGGCCTAGTTGCATGCAGTATTCAAAAGTGAGTTTGATCATGTAGTCAGTTATGTAAGCAGAGTTTCATAATGCTCTGCAATGGTACAAATGGAACTCTTATTTATAAACCAGTATGGACGTGAAGTCACCTACTAATTGGCCTTCACCATGTCAACATAAGAAAATGAAAACTGCCATGGAGAGTTAAGAAGATGAGATTGTATGGAAAATTGATATCATCATTAATACACAGCTCACGCAAGTGGTGTTTGATTACGTGCTTAAGTGGTTTTCGTTAGAAAAATAAATTTTTTTGTCATGAGCGAAAGTGTTTTTAATAAATTTATATGTATAAAAATCAAATACAGAATAAGACACAACCCTCTTACAAAGGATATGTGGACCCTACCTCTTGTAAGAGGGTTGTGTCATCTTCTGTATTTGATTTCTATATTCTTAACATTACTAATTTTTAATTATTTGACGTTGTGTGAACCAAGACAACCATAAACAATGATTGAGATTAAGGAGATGTTTGTGATATTCTAAATAAGTGTACTTTTTGACTTTTTATAATAAAAAAAATTGTGTAGAAAAATAGAGAAAGTGAATAGAAAAGTAAAAAGGAGATATTGATTGATATAACTCAAATAAATATATGTATATAAAAAAAATACACTTTTTTAGTACATGCTAAAACGCTGGCCCGACCTGAATATTTAAGACCCAAGCATAATGCCTTTTGAACAGTCAACGGGGCCAGGTTAAGGCCGGCCAATGTGATATTTCTAAAGTCGAGACTCTACCGATGGGCTTAATAATATGGACTTATGGGCATCGGGTTGGAACTGAGCTATATGGGCCTAATATGGGTACAAAATAAATTTTTAAAAATATAATACAATTTTTCTTAAGTGTATTATATTAATTAAAATTAAATATTAAATCATGAAAATAAAAAACTTAAACTTTATTTATTGTAATACTTAATTACATTCATTATGATTATTAAATTATATCCATCTTTAATCTCATAAAATTGTATTTATTAGTTTCATAATTGGCTTACTATTTACTTAGTTTATTAATTTTATCTTATTATTTATATTTAAAATGTATATGTATACCAAAAAAATTATGAATATATATATATTATATTATATATGGCCTATGGCTAGGGGTGTGCGCATAATACCGCCGAAACTGTTGAAACCGCCAAAACCGTACCGAACCGCACCGCCAAAGCAAATTCGTTATTATTTGCCAATCGAACCGCCGGTTTTTTGTAAGAAAAATGGCAAATTCTAGTGACACTTTTATCAATCCGCCGGTTTTTATTTTTCTTTCAAACCACACCGACCCGCACCGCTATTAAGTCATGTTTTATAAGATTCTAAAAATTCTCTTTTACTTAAGTTTGCTTGTTGTTCTATACCTTAGAATATAGTATTACATTACTGTTCGAGGGGAAATCAAAATGTTAGTAATCCAAAATAAAGTTGGATTCCAATTCACTTTTCAATCTTTTTTTTTTTTTGGCCATGTTGCAAACTTGCATCAGCTCACTTTTCAATCTAAATACTTTTCAACAATAAACATTTTCAATATATTGTAAATCCTGAATGATATTAATTTTATGTATTGTATTTGATCATTGTAGCGTCCACAGATGCTTGTAATGAACTTATGGCATAGTCGTTGATATTATCATGTTGTTGCTACACTTGCTGCATTAGAAGAAAACTTCGCAAGATGCTTAATATCACGGTATCTCTCGTCTTTTTTTACTCTTTGATTTAAGTTTTGTAATTTGAATTATATTTTTTATAAACCGCCAATCCGCCCGAACCGCCAAGGCAAATCCCCCACTATTTGCCAACCGAACCGCCGGTTTTTGATAAGGAAAATGGCAAATTCTAGTGACATTTTTATCAATCCGCCACCCGTCATACGATTTTTATTTTTCTCTCAAACCGCACCGACCCGCACCGCGCACACCCCTACCTATGGCATGAGATGAGCTCTTGAGTTGGGTTTTTAGGTCGAGCCTTGAAAATCCCATCGAGCTAGGCCATGGCTGCCCCACAGGCCCTATCCCTCGGCCCAAGCTCAATTCATATATTTTAGGGTCGGGATAGACCGCCCATTCTCGAGTCTAGGCCAGGCCAACCCATGATCCATGGACTTTTTAACGAGAGATTCATTTTTTTAAGGATTCACTATATACATTTGACAACTAAAAATAGCGATTAATATAACTTTAGTCGCTGAATATTATGTTTTTGGCGATTAAAAGAGGTGGTAGTCGAAGATTCTGCTGACTAAACAAAATTTAGTCATTGAAAGTTAAGTTTTTATTTAGACGTCAAAAATTAAATTTTTGATAACCAACAAGGAATTTAGTCCTGAAATCTTGACTTTCAACCACTCAAATTGTTTTGGCCGTTGTTTCCTTCAATTTTTTTTTGCGGGAAAAAAATTGAAATTTTGAAGGATTTTAATAAATTAATTGGCAATTAAAGGAACTAATTGTGTTAATACAAAATTTGAAATTATATATTTGCCCATAAACAATCAATTTGAAATACGAAAATTGTACGTGATTGTTAGAAATAAGGATCACAAGGGTATGATAAACATGTTAATATAAAAATATTGATATACAAATTTATATTTCGAGAGAACACAGTGTAATTATGCCAAAACAATAATTCGATCATTACTCGTGGTACAGATTGATGTAATTTATCATAAAAGAAATGTTTCTCCATTGTTGCAAGGAGATGGAAAACAAAAGAAATTTCAAGGCAAAATTTTAAACTTCTACCACAGCAACAACCTGCTTTGAAGACTTCAATTATAAATCTACAATAATAAATCTTCGACCTAATAATAAAATCTTCAATTATAAGACATTGCCATCAGAGATAAAACATCAATGGAAAACAACTAGTGCTACGTAATAACTAATAATGAATGTAATTAATTATAGGTTTCATATTTTTGTTTTATCAGGAAATGCATGAAAAAAATAAAAAAATAAACTAGCCATTCTCATCATGTTGAACTAATTTATAATTCATGAATAAATTTGAATGTTGTAATGGCTGCTGCCATTGTATTTCACATACACGATGTTTCTGTATTTACAACAAAAACCGGCAGCAATTCTGAAGCTGAGTTCGCTACAGATCAGCAAGCCGGGGACCTGCATACGAATTTCTGTTGTTGCTGGTTTTGGCTCTGTATATGGCACAATCTCGCTTTGTCTCGCAACTCTTGGAACGCTTTCATCGTTTCCACATCAAATCCACCAGCAAACTGCAAGAACCAATCTTTCTCATTAGTAAGATAACATTATTAGTATTATTTTCTTTCAGAGCACTGTAATTTTGGTTGATGTAGGAAAAAGGGTATTATTGGTTTTACCTGATGAACTCGGAAGGCAAACCTTACACCTTGAACAATCAACTCTTCTTCTTCGGGACCACCACCAACTATTTCAAGTTCAGCTGATACTCTCTTCATGTACTTCATGGCTAATTTCACAGATGCCAGCTTGATCTGCATTGACATGGACCATTATTACCTGGTCCTTTGTTTGGTGTTGTTTTTTAGTTATGACACTACAACTAGGAGCTCAATAATGTCATGGGCACCCATATAAATTAAAATCACTTTATGACTAGAAAACTAGGGTCAAAAATCGGTAAATTGATGAATGCTACGTTATTCGTACACCCTAATTTTCATCACTTCAACCAGTAATTATGGATGAGGCAAACACGCGGACTCACAGAATTCAGTCAAGGAGAAATTATAGTGCAAATTAAAGTTTAATCTTCTATATTTAGATGCCATTTTGATCTGTATCGATGTGCACTGTTATTATCTTTCGTTTGGTGTCGTTTCTTAGTGATGACAGAAGGTACATACAGCTTGAAGACATGACAACACCAGCTAGGATTCTCAATAATGTCATAGGTGCAATAAATCATAATCACTTTCTAACTAGAAAACTACAGTGAAAACAGTAAAATTGAAAACTAGAGTACTTCGAAGTTAATCATCCCCTAATACAGCATATCTGGGAGTAAAGAAGCACAGATACTTCTACGGATATAGCATGTTTGCATCTGTGTTTGACACTAACACTCTTCAAACACTCTTAAAAGTGTATCCGACACTTCTTTAATGTGTTTTAATTTAAAAAATAAAATTTATAATATTTGACACTATACTCATATTTCGTAAGACACTTCGGCGATATTTCTTGAAATCAAATTTTCATATACATGGCATATAATAAATTTATAATAATATAAAATTTTAAAGTGTCCCAAGCGTGTTATGTCTTGCATGGCATATCAGCGTGTCTGTATCGCATCCATGTTGTGTCTCTGTGCTTGTGGCTACTTAGTCTCGGAGTAATCATTTCAAAAAAGAAAGAAAGAAAGAAACGTTGGTTGAATAGGAATTAAAAAGCAATAAAAATCCAATCAATCTCTAAACTATTAACACATAAATATATGCTTCTTCAATCCATTCTAGTCTACTAATGACCAAAAATCTGAATTCACTAAATCCTCAGAAAATTTTCCACCAAAACACTGTTTGGTAATGCTAATCCCATAGCCAACATTATACAAATGGAACAGGGAATGATGCTTCCTACTTCTACATCTCTCTCTCTCTCTCTCTCTCTCTCTCTCTAGTTTTTATTTGATCTTGAAGTATTTTAGTTAAAAAATATTAAATTTACCAGAACGTATAAATTGTCGCTACATTTATACTCCTTTAAACTCGTAAATCTAAAGTAAACAATCATCAGACAAGCAATTACAATTTAGACATCTGAGAACTTCACATGTGAGCATATGCAGGAGTGAAGGGAGTAAATGAGGCAAACTCTATCCATCCCTTTTTGTCATCTAGTAACCACTATTCATAGTATAATACTAAACAGAGTCAAACTGTGACAATCTAATTTTGCTTGTCTCCCTCCGAAGATTAACAAGTATGACTCACTAAAGGGAACCCACTATAGAAACTATTCAATTCATAAAAAAAGAGGTTCATCCATGGTGGGTATATTTGTTATCATCAATATATATCCAATCAGTACAGAGAGGCTATACATATCAAAACTTGTATTAGGAAAAATATTGAGGAAGATGCTAACTACCTGACTCACATATCCAGATTCAAGCATCCAATCTGTTGGAATATGAAATGCATTGTATCGCTTAGTAGCCGATTCTCTCAATCGTGAGAGATTATAAACACCGTGCTCCAATCTGCATTAATCACATCACCAACTTTAAAATTAGGGATTATAGTTAAGATGAACAATTTAACCAACATCTAGATATCTATAATCTCAAATTCCATTAAAGATTCATATAACAAGAAATGACAGTTGCAGATAAGAAACTCAAGCATACTTTTCAAACGAGGCCTGCATTTTCTTGAGAGCAGGAGCACAATGCTGGCGTGGATCATCACGAAACGATGATGCCTCAGATTCAAGCTTCTTCAGATCACAATACCCAAATGCAGCTTCGCGCAACGCATCAGCCTTTTGCTCCGGCCAATCAAAATGTTTTAGAACAGCCCTTTCATCAACCTGAAGAAACAATATTATTGAACCACATCCATAAAACTATGCAAAAAATTCTATTAGGTCGTAAGCTTGGAAAAAAGGAAAATAATTGATGGGTTTTCCATTAATATACCAGGTAAGAGAGCTCATCATCAAGCCATTTAACAAATGGCACAACATCTTCAATGTCTGTGAATGCAGCATTCGCAACTTCTTTGATGAGAAACCTAATGAAATCACCCTGTGTCTCCACATCTGTCTTAATCTGTAATTAACATACCAAATAAAGAATTATCATAAACTAATTTGCTGATATTATTTATAGCCAAAGTAACCCAAAAGCTACCCACTAAATTCTTTCAATGAAAAATGGCCTAAATCTGAAAAATGTTTCCACATGAAATTGTTTACATGACATCAAGAATTACAAAAGTGGGTCAATGAAAAATGTCCTAAATCTGAAAAATGTTTCCACATGAAATTGTATACATGACATCAAGAATTGCAAAAGTAGGTCAATATTATCTTGCATGTAAAGTTTCTCTCTTTTCACTACATTATTAATTAGAGCACCATGCGTCCAATGCCACAACTATCCAATAAATAATTACCCCTATATCTTACCTTCCCCAAGAGGTCATGTTTTGAACTACCAGACCTCGAACTCGAAAAATTTATACATGAACTATATAAGTTGTTGAAATGTGAATATTGCCATTTGGGTTTATCAAATTTTTCACCTTTTTTTTTTTTTTTTTTAAATTTTTTATTATCAGCCGGACTGTGATCCTCTCATTACATATTATAATGAAAAACTTCATTATAACCAACGGTAAGTATAATGATTTTTTTTTAATTTAGAATAATTATAAATTTATAAATTTTATTTCACCATAACTATATGAATTGAAAATTTTCCATTACAAATAAAGTATTAAAAATATATATATCCATCATTTCAAATCTCAACAGTGTCTTATATGCAAAAGATTATATGGGCGGTACGACTGAAGATACCAAAGAGTGGTCACTTGGGACTGACAGAGACAAAAAAATTAGTGGCAAAATTGTAAATAATTTGAAAATAACAGTGACTGTAGTAATTGTAAAAACATACAGCGAGCAAGTGAGTGGACCGGTTCTCAATTTCTCCGATCATGTCGCGAGCGTTCGCCGCCGTAGCCTCGGTGGCTCCGCCACCGGACTCCCGCCGGGAGTCCCTCCGCATCAGCGAGTGATAGAACTCCACCACCTCCGGCACTCTCCTCACCTTCGCCGCCACACACTTCATCCCCTTCGACGGCGGCGGCGGCGGGGCTGGAACCACCCTCGACGGAGGTGGCGGCGGCGGCGGTGCTGGATGAACCGAGTGTTCTGTCAACGCTCTCTCCGCCCCAACACTCAATGAACCGAGAGAAGACGATGATGAAGAAGAAGACAACGATGGAGATCGTCTCGGAGGAGGTTTAGGAACCCTAGGCGCTCGAGATCTCAATGTGGAAGACTCGGAAGTCTCTGCGATTTCTTCAGAGTTACATCGAGAGTGTCTCGGTCGATCAACTTCGACAATCTCATCTCTCTTCAACTCCTCGTTGTTCTTGTGATTATTGATTTCATGATTCACACCATAATCGAATGATTTCATTCCTTTCTTCACATTCTTCATCAGATTTGACCTAACAGACACATCAATCAGTGCTTGAAACCTCTGCGAAGTCGATAACAACAACTCATCGCTCTCAAACTTGTTCGATTCCGTTACCGATTTCTTCAACGCCGCAATCTCAGACTCCATTGCCTTCACCTTCTTCTCGTTTTCCTTCTTCTCTTCCAATGTTTTGGCGTGAAGAAACTCCAAATCATGCCTGAGGCTCTCGTTCTCGGCCTCCAAACACTCGATCTTCCTCGCGTTTCGCTCAATCTCTTCGTCCTTGGAATCGATCTCTTTTTCGAGAACTGGTAGGATCGATACGGACTCTCTGAGGAGTTTGTGTTCGAGGAGTTGGGTCTGCAAGAGAGACTCTCTCTCGCGGAGTTGTTCGACGAGGTCGAGGAGCTCGGTGACGTCGGGGGGGCGGGGCTGGACCTGGGCGGAGGAGCAGCGGGGGAAGTAGACGCCGAAGGAGCGAGAGAACACGGCGCCTTTCTGTGGAACCTTGCCGGAGCTCGGCGATGGCAATGGGAGCTTTGGGGATGAATCTGGTTTGGGATTTGAAGGCGATTTTTGGAAACCCATCGCCATTTTTACCTTCCCAGCAACCATTGTTGCTCCAAATCCAGATAAGCTCTCTCAATCTCTCTCTCTCTATCTATGTATATCTATCGTTGGGTTAGAATATAAATGGTGTGTAGAAAGAGAGAGAGAGAGAGAGTGAAGGGTCCAAAACAAGTCGTTGTCTGTTGTCTGTCCGTGAGCGTAAGGTCTGCAAACAACAACTTGGAGTTTGGGAGAGGGAAAGAGTTTGGAATTTGAGAGAGCGAGTTTGGATGCTGAGAAATTGAGAGAGAAATTGAAAGTGAAAAGGGGGCAAGAAGGAGGTGAAAGAAAGTAAAAAATAGTGATACACAGATTACGAGAAACGGTCTACTTTTCTTGGATCCACTTTTTAAAAACATTACTGCACTCACGCGCTTCACATGCATAACACACGCGCCAATTTAATGCGATCCCTCTGTTTCAAAGGGTGGCTTTCAAAGCCCGTGTTTGGAAATAGATTTTTAATTTAATAAGATAAAATAACATGTTTATTTTATAATTTTTTTTTTTTTTCATAAAAAGTTAAAAAAATTAGAAAGTTCTTCTCAAATTACATTTTTTAGTTTCAAGTTAAAATAATCAAAAAATTAAAAAATTAAAAAATCAAAAAATCAACTCAATTCTCAAACGAATCCAAAACAAGGTTTAGGGTGATACCTTATGCTTCGTTTGCAAAATGGAATGGTTTTATTGACTTTTAAATTTTTTTTGATTACTTAGTCTGGATTAAAAACCTTTGTTTAAGTTAGACTTTTTAACTTTTTAAATTTTTATGAAAGAAAAAGTAAAATAATTATAATTCTTTCTTCTAACACTGATTTTGATAGAAAAGGAGTTGGTAATGAGCAGATCGACAGGGCTTTGATATGAGCAAACAACATGGCTTTGAGATAACATCGGCGTGGACCACCAGGCTGTCGGCGACATCGGGAAGGAGTAAAGAGAGAGAGTTGCGCAAAGGAGTAGAGAGAGAGAGAGAGAGAAAATGATTTGCTTAGTGTTTGATTTGGAAACCATATATATATACATGAATATTTTTGTCATTTCGCAAAGGCATGTCTTTATGGACATAATAAAGTTGAGTGTGGACCTTCGAGTATAAGAAATACAAGATTGGATTTTTCACCTGAGTACCCTCTATTTTTTATGTGAAGAATATATATGAAATGTTTAATAAAATAAACGGTTTAAATTATCAAAACGAGATTCACAGTGACTCCCCGAACCCGAACCCGAACCATGCCTTCCAATATAATTGTGCCTACTTTAAAATAGCAGACAAAGATGGTAGAATACCAATTCATGCAAGATACCAAAACTCTTTTTTGATAGGTAAAATGAAATTTTATTGTTGAATTTTTTTTTAGAAAATACTAAGATCATTAGATAAGACATTTGGATATTTTTATACCATAATTTTTTACATGCAATCCCTTTCAAATTGATGTAATTTTATTTTATTTTTTTTGGGCATAAAGTTGAAAATATTAGACAATCTTTAGTACTTTTTTTTTTTTTAATAGACACAAGTGAGTAAAAAAATATGATGATTAGTTGTGACATGATTCAAACTAGTGGTTGCCACATACAATACGTGTGCAATTCAGATAAGTAAGAATAAAAATAAATAATAAAAAAATTAATATTATAATATGTAAATTACTTAAATAGTAAAGTGTGTTCTTATTGAAATTCAAGATCTTTAGTTCAAACATTGCTTTCGTTATTGTATAATAATTTTTTATTTTAACATATAAAAAACTGTCACGTGACATGAGGAGAAGGTTTGAAGGTTTGGATACCAAATCCAGTGATCACAAATATAATAGTATAGATAGATTATGATGGCAAAAGGTGGTTTTTTCATGCAACATGTCTAGGTTTAAGTCTTACTAGGCTTTATTCTGCATAGTTATCTTGTACATCCCAGTATTTATGAACATTCAAGCCATCTTACACAAGTCTCACCATTTTGAAAGAAAAAATAATAGAGACATCTCTTCATTTTTTTATCTACACTTGATGCACTAAGAAATAACCATCAAAGGCACAATGACATTATCCTTAACATCCTTCCCCATCAAGTCCCTCCCCCATCTTTTTTTTTTTTTTTTTTTTTTTTTTTTGATCGGCAAATGTTAGTTGTTAGTTGTTAGATTAACACCTATGGGAGCAAAGCTCCACCCTTGGCAAAGCACATAAGTGCTTGCACTCCCTTAATTCAACCCCCCTAAGGGGAATTGAACCCATAACCTCCTTGGGACTAAGCCCTAAGGAAGGCATGGTGGCCAACTAGGCTAAGCCTAGTTGGTTAAGTCCCTCCCCCATCCCTATACTAACTGAAAATGATGAGACCTTCCTAGTCCAGAGCCAGATCTCTCTTCTGATCAAGTCTTCTCTTTGTTCCACGCCCAAAACATTGTTCCTAATATTGATATTGTGAATCTGATTAATAGTTTGAGTTTCTCAATATTTAGTGGTCATTTGGTGAGGAATGAGACGATTGTCAACAATGAGAGCTATATCGAAAGAAAGGGAAAAAAAAACAAAAAAAGACAGGAAGCATAAGGAGGGAAGGAGGTGATTAGATAGAGAGGATTTATGTAAGTGGCTAATAAAAAATTGAGGGCCTATCATTTTAGTGACATGCCAAGATTTGATTGACTGTCTATAAATTTATAGATATGCAAAGTACGAGTAATGTTAGGAATTATGAAAAAAATATCATGAAAATAATCATGAAAGATTCTTTATCTGTTGATTATACATACAATAAAATACCACACACTAATCAAATGATGAAAATTTTTCATGATTCATTTCATGATATTTTTTTCATGATCCCTAATATTATTCGCAAAGTACCCAGGTAGAAGAGTAATGTTTGGTAGCTCGAATATGAAGTTGGCTTGAATGGCTCTAAATTCACCTTGTCGATCGTCCGGGCGGACATTCGGCCAGTCGTTCAACAAGGAGGTTGACAGCTGCAGTCGACAAAAGTGACAACCGCAGTAGACAATCTTTCACCCGATCGTCCGGGCAGACGACCGAACAACATTCATTCGGGCTATTCGAGCCGCCTTCAATTCGAGCTACCACGCTTTTTTCCCATGTAAAATTTGTTCCCTTCTTAAAATCATAATAATTGTTTCAACAAATCATTTACTTTCATTCTTATAAAAATTAGCTAACTTAAGTAATTTGTACTGATTTATTCCACCTTTTATAACTGTTGTCGATTTTGTCCAACTCTAATAATTAGTTGATCAAACAATAGAGATAATGAATGATTAACTGATACATTTGATCTATTTTATTAATTGTTGGAATCAAATTCCAATCATTAATTTAGATATGATCTTTAAACGCACGTATTAATACTTGCTCTGCAAGTAAATTGACAATGAAAATAATTCTTTGTTTTAAAATAAAATAGTAACAAGCAAAAACGAAAGTAAAAAGAGGGGATTGTAAATTCACCTTCACATAGAAAAAAAATATCACATATGAAAACATCATACTTTTGTGAAATTATTTATATGAATGGGAAACATAATAGTACAAGTTATTTTTTTTCGTTTTACTATTAATAAATAAATAATTAGGAGTATATACTCAATGCTGAAGAGGGCGGTGTGGACACGGTGGGATGTGTGCGCGTGGGGATTGCTAATATGATTGAAATTTTTTATTTTTTTTAGGGATTCTTCGGGAAGGAAAGTTAGAAAGGTGCTTCTAACGGTCGGATTATTTAACTCGTTGGCTATATTCTCGCGATATTCTCTCGAGATTTCTCACTCCTCATAAATAAGGAAAGTAGTAGAAGTCCTTTTGTTTTTTGTTTTTTGTTTTTTATTTTTTTTAATTACAAATACATCCCTCAAGTTTATTTAAAATACAATTGTCTTTTGTTGTTTAAAATATTATAAATATTTTATTGTCATAATTTTTTATTTAACAAAATTAATTAAAAAAAATAAAATTACTATATGCTCTCATATATAATAATAAAATTACCTAAATAAAATTTTAATTTCATTAAAACTATTAATTAACTTGATAATTTATCAATAAAATGGTCTATTTGTTATGAAATTATAAATTTTAAGGTGTGATATAATTTCTAGAATTTAATAGAAAAATTCGTATTTCAAGTAAATCTCAAGAAGTGTGCTTATAATTTACCCTTTTTTTTTCCTTCAAAAAAAAGAGTAATTACAACTAAAAAAATTTGGGATAAATTACAAATACACCCCTGAGATTTGCTTAAAATACAGATTGTCTCTTACGGTTTAAAAATTATAAATACCCCCTTATTAGAATTTTTTATTTAACAAAATTGACTAAAAAAATGAAATTCATAATTGATATCCTATATAATAATAAAATTATCTAAATTATTAATTGAAACATATTTTTAACATTATTAAAAACTATTAATTGATTTGCTGATTTATTAATGAAAGAGGCGATTTCTTATGAAATTAGAAATCTCATAGGGTGGAATGTAATTTTCAAAACTACAGGGAGCGATTCATATTTTAATCAAATCTCAGAAGGTGTATTTGTAATTTATCCAAAAAAATTAGAATTTTTATCAAATATCTTACATGATTGTGGGATCTACATGGGACCCACATGGGTCCTACACTCATATGAAACATTTGATAACATTTTTTGTTAATCTTTTGAAATTTCTAGCATTTTTCTTTTAAAAAAAATATATATATGTGATGGTCTTCACACAAAAAAAAATGCTAGGGATAGCACAATAGAAAAAAGAAGAAGATTGAGGCCCCTTTTTTTCTTTAACTCCCACCACCCCAATATATTGGGATTGGTCAACTTTTTGTTTTTTGTTTTTTGTTTTTTTTTTTTTTTCTCTTATCACTTATTGACACGTGTCTGTGGGTGTTGTGGAAGTCAAGAAAAAAATGGGTCTCTATCGTTTCTGATAGAAAAAATAAAATTTATCAAATCACTCACATTGGTGGGGCCTACACTTATGTGGGATTCACACCTAAGTAAGTGTTTGATATATTTTTTGAAAAAAAGAAAAAGAAAAAATTAGTATTGTTGTAACACAAATTATAATAGGGGTATTTTTTTTCAGGTCCTTGGTATTATGATTTTATAGCATAAAGGACACCAACTATTTTCATAATGTCTAAGGTCCATCAACAATATTTTCATAATGTCTAAGGTCCCTCAACCTTGATCCAAAGAAATTTCAGTCCAGAAAAATTTAGTCCAGAGAAATTTCAGTCCAGAGAAATTTCAGTGCAGAGAAAATTCAAGTCAGAGAAAATTCAACCAGAGAAAATTCAATCCAGTGAAATTCTTTGGTCCAAACCCAGAGAAAATTCAATTTAATCCAGAGAAATTCTCTGGTCAAGAGAAAATTCAATTCAGTGTTATTCTTTCGTAAAATTGGACTGATTAAGATGGAGTCTACTGATTCACTGAATTCAATTCAGTGAAATTCTTGAATTTTCAATTGAATTAGTGAAATTCAATTCAGTGAATCAGAATGAGAATGCTCTGAATCAGAATGACCAACCAGAGAAATTCACTTGTAAACCCCTTGAAACAATTAAAACATACCTGGAAACATAGCAAGCCATTTAATCAACAATCCAGGACTTCACTCTTCATGCTACTGAGAAATCCTTCAAGCCCCCAGAAAACATGGGTGGAATCCCTAAATCAAACATATACCCAAACTTCTAAAAGAAACTATAAAAAGCAATCAATTAAAATTACTAGCATGATTCATGAATTTTTCACCATATAAAAGAGGAGGACAAGTAATGCCTTCATTTTTTTATTTTAGTTTTAAAAAATGTAAGAACACCAAGCATAAGCCACTATAGACAATTTTTAAAAATTAAAATTAAGAGCTAACACCACCACCTACCATTAATTTGGACCTCAAGTGAACTGCTGAAATAACAAACTTGAAAATATATCTTGCAGAAATCACAATCTGTTCAATGCATGCCTTTTCAAAGCTAGTTCCACACTTCTCAAACTCAATTCAACAGACCAACAATGCCATGTTTGATGCAACCTTCACAAAATCTAGTTGTAGACATGTCAAATTAAATTTGCCCACTGCATGCATAAGATAAGGAGTTTGATGGCTTCAGTGACTTGGATACATATTCACAGAGAAAATCTCATCACCAGAGAATTTCTCTGGAGTGTTATTTGTATGCTACAGTTAGCTGGTTGAAGAATTTCTCTGGATTGAAGTGTCCAGAGAAAATTACGGTTCTCTCTTCTTGTCCAGAGAAATTCTAAACCAGAAAAATCCAGAGAAAATTAAACATCACAGAGATAATTAAACATGGCAGAGAAAATTATTTTTTGACCCATTCAGAGAAAATTGATCAAACCAGAGAAAATTTCAGTTCTTCTATCCAGGAAATTTCTTTGACTTCGCAAATTTTTCTGGCTCTATTAACTACAATTAAACCCATGTCTAACAAACCCACAAACCCACAAATTTCTCTGGTCCAAAACCAAAGAAATTCTCTTCAAACCAGACAAACCAGAGAAATTCTCTGGATTGAAACCAGAGAAATTCTCTCTATTTACAGTAAAGTTGTATTTTTATAAACCAAATGAAGATCCATAGAACTGGAGGCAATCAAATATGAATCGGAGGAGCCGATTGAACAAGAATAAGAATTGATGGGGTCAAATCGCACCAAAGTCAAAACAACAGAAAGAGGAATCGAAGAAGTACTCGACTTCCAGAAATAAACACAAGACTCAATTTTACATTTGCAAAGTCTTCAGAATTTAAACCTTCATGACAACCTGGACAGAACAGCAAGTTTTCAGGAACAATCCGGAAGAGTTCATAACTCTAAAACTCAACTTTAGATTGTGCGGAAGGCTAGTTCGCACAAGATCAAACACCAAAATAAACTCTTCTACTTCCAGAGTTTGTAATCAAACCAAGAACAACAGCAGGTTGGACTGATTCACTCCAGCTTTCGGCCCTCATGTCCGCCGCGAATTCGCGATCTTCTAGTTTACGGAAGCCCTAGCCAACCACGATCGATCATTGAGATTTGAATCCCTGGTTGAGATATGAACTCATTTGGAAGTTCCTTTTCAGATCTGAACTCGTTCTGAAGCTCCTATTCAGATTTAAGCTTGATTGTTGGTTAAGAACTGAAATATAGTGTTTTCAATCGATTTAGGATTTGGTGAGGGGATGGGGTGAGGGACCTTAGACTACAAAAGAATAGATTGTGGATCTAATTCATTACTAAAAGTTGGATAGGGACCTTAGACCGATTTTCCCATTATAATATGCTGTAATTTATTATTGATTCATTAAAATTGTAAAATTCAATATTTTTTTGTTGAGATGATAGCAGATAACTTAACAAGTATCAAGTGATGTATACAGTGACGCTTCAACCAACAATGTTAGAAATATAGGAAATTCTAATATGCATCCTTTAAAAATTGTGTATCATATGTATATTTAGTTATGTTATTTTCTTCTTTAGTTATGACAATTTTCTTCTTTAATTATAATATTATTTTAATTATGACTCATAAATTTTTTTAGTTATACCTCATGTTGTATTTAATTATGACATTTTTCTTTGTGAGACTTCTATGTCTTATTATGTATTTAAAATTATACACTTATTGATACTCCAAAATCACCAAATAATCAATTATTTTTATCTAACCCAAAATTATTTTTAATGCATTATTTTAAATTTAAAATAGAATTTTCTATACATGATTTAAAAAAAAAAAAAAAAAAAAGAGCAAAATGTTGAGTGGTCCCATGACTTCAGTTGATTTATGTTTTACTTCTCAACTTGCTAATAATATAAAATTAATACAAATAATGAGATATAAAAAGTGTAATAGTTAGCTAAGATTAATTGGGCATAATAAAATAAATCTTAAGTTTTTACTTTTATCAATTTAAATAATAATTACAAAAATAGTTAGCTAAGATTTGTAATAGTTATACAAATTTCATTCTTTTATTATATTTTGAGACAAATTACAAAAATAACTCAAGGGTTTTAATATTATAATAAAATAAATCTTAAGTTTTTAATTTTATCAATTTAAATAATAATTTTTTGATTTGTTTTTAATCTAAACAATTTACCTATTTTGGTTAAGTATAACAATATAAAAATAGTATTTTGGTCATTAAATTCAATGTAAGGTATACTAAGGCCAAGTTTGAGAAGACTAAATAAGTGTACTTTTTAACTTTTTATGAAATATGGGTTGGATTTGGGTTGGGTTTGAAGTGATATGTTAGGGAGGTGATGTGACTTAAATAAGATGATGTGACTTAAATAGGATAGTGACTTTTTGACTTTTTGAATTTTTTTGAAGATGCCAAACTTGACCTAAAAATGCCTAAAAGATCTTTTTTCTATTGAGTTTAGTAATCATAATACTATTTTTTTTTTTTATCAATTTTACTTAAAAAAAATAAGTAAATTGTTTAGATTGAAAATAAATTAAAAGTTTAGGATTTAAATTAATAAAGTAAAAAATTTAGAATTTATTTTTCCAGGAGAGTCAAATCCTTTTTCTTTTTCTTTTTCTTTTTCTTTTTCTTTTTTTTTTTTTGTAATTTTCTCTTGTATTTTCTTCAATATAAATCATTGATTTACTATTTTTGACATTTTTCCTAGACAATAGACTTTATGGCTTCGTTTGGGAAGTGAGTTGAGTTTTTAATTTTTTGACTATTTTGGCTTGTGGTTAAAAATTTCGTTTGGGTTAGATTTTTTGACTTTTGTAAGAGAAAAAAATGAAATGATTATAGTTTAGATGTGACATATTATCTTATTAACTTTTTAATATATTTATCTTTCTGTGACTATTTTAGTCACCAATTTTATTTTAGCCCCATGCCAAACGAATATATATATACATCATTATTATCATTAAGCTATTTTGTGACTAGTGTTTTGAAAGAAGTTTTTTTAGCTTTTTTGGCTAAAATAACATTAAAAGATAAAATAGACTAAAATAGTCAATAATACAAAATGTCATCGAATTCATAATCATTTCACTTTTTCTTTCACAAATATCACATCCGACTACAAAAAAGTCCAACTATTTTTCTAAACACAAAAGTTTTAGCCTCTTAAAATAGTCAAAAATTAAAATAATCTACTAAAAAAAAAAAAAAAAAAAAAAAAAAAAAGCAACTTTCCAAACACCCACCATATATAACTTAGTATTGTGGTTTACTCTCTTGAAACTTGCCTGGACTTTTTAAAAGTGACTTATTGGTGGTTGTCATTAGCCTCGTTATTTTATTTTACTTCATTCAATGGATTAGTTACTATAATACTTAGGGCTGGTTTAGCCTACCTTAAAAAAGTTAAAAAGTCAAAAAGTTATTAAAAAAATTAAAACGTTATCACTATTTACTAAAAAAAAATATAAAAAAATTAATTTTACAAAAAAAAAAAATGTACAACTCACATGTCACATGAGTTGTATTTTAGTTGCCCACCGTTTGTACAAAAGGAAACAGGCGGCGAAGCAAACAAGACGGTGTTGTTCCGCCCGTGGGGCCCATCACGGGTCCTGTTTTGATAATATGAACCGTTAATGTGTAGAACTCGTCTAGTAATATATGCTTGTAAAAAATTACATTGATCGGATATCGCTAACTACATGATCAAATCAGTTTTGTGTAAAAAATGGATGGTGTTATAATTAACGGTTAACAAAAAATTAATCCGATCAGATAGCTATCAATATCCGATTAATGTGACTTTTTACAAGCATATAGTACTCAACGAGTTCTACACATTTAACAATTCTGATTAGCAAAACGGGACCCGTGGTGGGGCCCCACAAGTCGAACAACACCGTCCAATTCAATACCCGAAAAGGAGGCAAACTTCTCCTATACACTACTCTGCCCATCGTACTGCCTACTCTGCCCAAATTTCTCCTATACACTAATTTATACAATTTTTTAATACACATTTTTTTGTAAAAAGTCAAAAAATTATCCCAAACAACCATATTTTTTTCTCAACTTTTTAGTCCAAAAAGTGCACTTATTTAAAATACCCCAAACAACCCCTTAGTAGGTGTTTGGGGTAAACCAAAAAAATATACTTTTTTTTACCTATATATACTTATTTGAGTCATATCAATTAATATCTATCAATATCTTCTCTCTACTTTTCTAATAATTTTCTCTACTTTTCTACACATTATTTTTATAAAAAGTCAAAAATGTATTTATTTATAACATCTCAAACCACCCCTTATTTAACAAAATCTTTCAGGTTAGTTATATTTATAAAGTATCGCGAGTCTCTTTAATATTTTTTTTTAGGTAGATAAATAAATAAAATAAAGAGTAATGTTGCAGCACATAGATGAAAAAGTGGTAAGATAAGATAAAAATTTAACTAATAAAATTTTTATACTTCAACTAATAAAAAAATTAAGAGTACGGTTAGAATTGCTCTAAGCCAATGAGGTAATGGGCATATGTTTAGATGAAAATAGGAAATTTTTTGTTGAAGTTATTTATTTTGTAAACAATTCAAGTTTAAAATCATGTATTAAAAATACAATTGAATTTAAAAAATAACTTTAAAACTACTTGCGTTTAAAAAATTGATCTTAAATGACTTTTTGTTGGGTAATGAAAAATCTAAAATTCTAGAGATATTGATTTGTGATTATATTTTAATTCTAAATAGTGAATACTAATATCAATCAAACAATCAATAATAAATCGACACAACGATTTAACATAGAAAAAAATCACAATTGGAGCATTTCTAATTGTCATAAAAAAATCACAAGGCAAAGTCACAAAATAATCCATTAAGAAGATAAAAAAAAAATTACACATATGTATTCTTAATTACCTAGTGAATCCACGCCCGAATTGAACCGACCCCGATATGCTTCTTCATCACCGTCTTCACCTCGAAATTATCTTGCCCACATAATCCTGATGTTGAATCCACGACGATGAGTCACTCTGGAATCTAATAAAACTTCAAGCCTAAATTTCTCGGAATCCACTAAAGAATACCTCTCTTTCATGTGAATAAAAGAATAAAGATAAACCCCTTGATGATACAAATATGAAACTCATAAATCCACTTATCACCCTTAAATCATCAAGGAAGCACTTACAAAAACAACCTCCAATATAGAAAACGAAAATTGTTTGAGAGCTCTAAATCAAAAGCTCTAAAGGAATGAGTGGGGTCTACCATTTATGTGATATTTTGGCCTTTTTTTTTTTTGTTTCATTGCCACATAAGTAGAGCTCAATTTAGAACTCTATTTTTAGAGCTCTCTATCACCACCCTATAGAAAACATTGGTAGTTTTGCTCTCTTAGAATTCAAACAGGTTAAACTCTAAAAATAACAAATGATGCATTTTATAGAAAACAGGATTGTGAATACCGCTCGAGTGCACACTTTACTGCTCAAACAATGTGAGTAAGGGTGATACAAAACATATAGGCCGATCATTCGAGTGCACATTTCACCGCGCGAGTGGTGAAACATCTTTCCTAGAAGTTTAGTTTATTGGCAAAGATACTGGAAACTCATATTTACTGCTTGAGTGTACAAATGACCATTTGAGCAGTCAAATAGCTTGATCCTCGTACATAGTTAGTGAAATGACAAACATGAAAGTCTCAAGATCACAAATTCCTCTACACAGGCACAAATTTGGATTGGATCCATATCTAAACACTTACATGCTCACTGAAACAAAAAGAGTGAATAAAATTATAATTGAAAACAATTTTGTCAAATGAAATTACCAATTACAAAAATCTAACAGGTAAAAATCTAGTAGTATAACTTTAGAAGTTCAGCTAGAGTTTGATGAATCCAAATTCATTGTAGTGTGCATTGCTGATCGTGCATCTTGTAATATCTAGTACGTCAAAATGAAATGATTTATTTATTTTTTGAAAAAATTATAATTTTTTTAATAAGATTTGACTTTTGATACAAAATAAATTTTGAATTTTAAAATTTGTCAATTTAAACTCTAAACTTTTAATTTGTTTTCAATATAAATCATTTTTCTATTTCGTTAGGTAAAATTGATCAAAAAAATATGATATTTTAGTTATTAAACTCAACGAAAATGATTTTAGACATTTTATGTACAGTTACATTAATTTAAATGACTAAATTACTCTTCTTTCATCTATTTTACTTAATGGAAATAGGGTAATGATTTAGATTAAAAATAAATTAAAAATTTTAAATTTAAATTATATAGCGGATGGTGCATCTTGTAATATCTAGTACGTCATTTTGGGTGGATGGAAGAGCAAGGAAGGGGAAAATGAAATGTTTTATTTATTTTTTGGAAAAATTATAATTTTTTTAATAGGATTTGACTTTTCTAACAAAATAAATTTTGAATTTTAAATTTTATCAATTTAAACTCTAAATTTTTAATTTGTTTTCAATATAAATCATCTGTCTATTTCGTTAGGTAAAATTGATTTAAAAAATATGATATTTTAGTTATTAAACTCAACGAAAATTATTTTAGACATTTTATGTATAGTTACATTAATTTAGATGACTAAATTACTCTTTTTTCATCTGTTTTACTTAATGGAAATAGAGTAATGATTTAGATTGAAAATAAATTAAAAAATTTATATTAATAAAATTAAAAACTCCTGATTTATTTTATTAAAAGAGTCAAACTCTTTTATTATAATTTTTACTATTTTTTTTTTTACTTTAAATTTTGTCTCAAAATGGCATTGTTTTAAAATGTTACAGAATACCCTAGAAAGATCCAAACTCGAGTTTGGGAGCCCTCCAAATAATTGACTCGAGGGCTGAGACAATACCCATGTCATATTTGGATCCGTACACTTGGACTGGATAGCGGGTAGAAAATTCCACAAGGATTATTATTTACGGTATGTAATTTAAAATTTTTTTTTTTGGATAGAAAAATAAAAATTTATAGAAAACGTTTCTAATGATTATCAGAATAATTAATAAATTTATTTAAATGGAAAAAGTTTTTACATTTGAAAGAAAAAATATCCGACTAAAATCTTAGTACATCTATGAATTTTTACCACCACAATTACCTTTACCAATCTATCACCACCATCACCCGGCTTCATAGAAAACATTTAAGTACTTACGTATAGGTCTTAAGTTCGAACCCACCCCCCGCGGGCTACTGTGCGGGCCACTGGGGGTTATGCCCGGTCGTTACCTCCAGGGCCCTCAGGATTAGTCCCATGCTTCGGCTGTGGGGATACCTGAGTTATCAAAAAAAAAAAAAAAAAAAAAAAAAAGTAAATTTATTATTTAATAGGTTTTATAAAAATATTTGTCATAAAAAAATATCACTAATTGTAAGTTTTAGCGACAATTTAAAAAAATCATGACAAAAAAAAATCACTAATTGTCAATTTTTAGCGACATATATAAAAAATTGTCACAAAAAATTATTTTTAGAGACAATTTTACTAAGACTTACTTTCAATAGGACTTGATGGGAATTAAGTCCAACTATTAGGACCTATTGGTAGTTTATCCAAAACATTTTTAGTCAAAATAAATACTTATTACTTTCTCATTCTATTTTTTATTATCTCAAAATATTAGTCTCTTTCAAAATTATGGACTAAAATAATATGAATTTTCTATTTTTTTTCTTTCTTTTAAATTCATTAATAACATAAAAAGTATAATCATGACAATTAATATTTTCCAAAAAATGTAGTATCAAAGGATAATTTTGAAAAATTAATATTTTTAAAGTACAAAATTGTACTATCAAAAAAAATTGAATCAGTGTGTTTGGTTTGAGTTTTCTGGATTAAGTTTTTTGAAAATTGATTTTTTTGATTTTCGTATTTTTTTTTTGTTTTTGGTGAATATTTTTAAAATTTTAAACATTTTTTTTACTTTTTTAGATGCACCTTACTTAGATGTATCTAAAAAGTAAAAAATTTGTGAAAAAATATTTTACAAAATTAATAAATACATAAAATACAAAAAAAAATATATTGAATTCTTGTATTTTTTTTTATATTTTTGGTATTTAGTGAATTTTTAAAAGATTTTTTTTACAATTTTTTTACTTTTTAGGTGTATTTATGTTAGAGGTGTCTAAAAAATAAAAAAATTGCTTAAAATATTTTAAAAAATTTAGTAAAAATAAAAAAATACGGAAAATAAAAAAGTAGAATTTTTTGAAAAGTATTTTTTTGAAAGTCGAAACAAGCAAGGTATTATTTTGTGATGGAAAGACTAGAGCATAACTTCTTTTTTTTAATTTATATTTTATTCATTTAAAGAAGGGCAATTTTTTTTCAGGTCCCTAATAAGAGTAATTTGCAGCATAAAGGACACCAAAAATAGGAATGATGCCTCAGGTCCCTCACTAACGACAGGCGCGTTTTTAATTTTTTTTTGGACCAAAATACCCTTCACAGATCAACATAGAACGCTCAACTCGATTGCATTCCGACGACTCAATTCATTCCAAACATCCAACCATTTTCATGAGCAAGAGAACATGAGAATTAGGGTTTCACTATCATCTTCACTGTCGCCATTACGGTTCATTATCTTCTGCTAAACTCTTTTCAATTCGTTCCTCACAAATTTCTTTGACCTGTTTTCATTGTTCATCATCATCTCAGTTAATCTTCATCTCATTGCATCTTCATCTCAGGCCATTTCAGTTCGAAATTAGGGTTTTCATCATCACTCTGGTAAGTTTTCTCCAATCCAACTAGTTTTTCTCCGAAATATAGTTGACTAGCTTTCCATTAATTAGGATTTCAATTTCGTAATAAAAACCTACATGAATTTGAAAAGTGTTATTTCTCTAAGTTTCGAACTTATTCTTGAAGATGTTTGTGTGATTTTGTCTGTAATTTCTCTGTCATTTGAATTTCTCTGGTATTTGCTTGATCTATGTGTTTTCTTTGAATTTTCTCTGGCATGTTTATTCCCCCATTTGTTTCTGGTTATTCCCTATTTTTCTCTGGTTTTCTGTAAATTTCTCTGGCATTTTCATATTATGAAATTCATATTTTTTCTAGCTTGCCATGTTTAATTTTCTTTGTCATATATGTAATTTTCTCTGGCTTGCCATGTGTAATTTTCTCTGATATGTTTATTTTGTTCCATTCTTAAATTTTCTATGGCCACATCACTTTTCTCTTTTGTGTGGTTCTGTCATGTTCCATTTTCTCTAGTTGTTTGTAAATTTCTCTGGCATTTTCATATTATGGAATACACACGTGTTTAATTTTCTCTAGCTTACCATGTGTAATTTTCTCTGGTATGTTTATTTTGTTCCATTCTTGAATTTTCTCTGGCCACATCACTTTTCTCATTTGTGTGTGTCTGTTATGTTCAATTTTCTCTGGTTGTCTATAAATTTCTCTAGCATTTTCATATTATGGAATGAACATTTTCTCTAGTTTGCCTTGTTTAATTTTCTTTGGCATATATGTAATATTTTCTGGCTTACCATGTGTAATTTTCTCTGATATGTTTATTTTGTTCCATACTTGAATTTTCTATGGCCACATCATTTTTCTCCTTTGTGTGTGTCTGTTATGTTCTATTTTCTTTGGTTGTCTGTAAATTTCTCTGGGATTTTTATATTATGGAATGCATATTTTCTCTAGCTTGCCTTGTTAATTTTCTCTGGCATATATGTAATTTCTCCTGGCTTGCCATGTGTAATTTTCTCTGGTATATGTTTAGTTTGTTCCATTCTTGAATTTTCTCCGGCCACATCACTTTTCTCCTTTGTGTGTGTTTGTCATGTTCCATTTTCTCTTGTTGTCTGTAAATTTCTCTGGGATTTAATGTTAACATCTTTATGTTTTCATTGTCTAAAAATGACGAAACATAAAAGCAGCAAAACACCATAAACACCAAGTAAGAAACAGAAACTCTATAAATAAGATAATCTAATTTGAATATTTCTTAAAACTAACTATACCTATAATTTGTATGCAGTGTGGATTGTGGCCTCTTCATTTGCTACATAATGAGACAATATAGCAACCATGAACCTATCAGCTCAACATTGTCAAAACAAGACGTAAGGTTCACGAGGACAGAAAATCATAGAGAGATTTGCGACCGAAATTGGCCGGTCATGGACAGAACCAATTGAAATACCACCAAAAGAAGAACTGAAAGTATAATAGTGAAAGCATACTAGTGAAATAAAGACAATGTACACAATGTAATTAAGAATGACCCTTCAATTTTTTTTTTCGTACATTGAAGAAATGATGTTGTTTGACATATATGTATATATATTTTTTTAACTAATGTAAATTTCATAACTATCAATGGTTAAATATTTTTTTTATAATGCATATTTAGTGGTGATTATCAACAAAATCCACACAGAGAAAATTGTCTAAAAAATTTTTTCTTGTATGAAGTTACCAAAATTTCACAGAAAAATTTAACTCGTATCGTGCCAAAAGGGTGCCTATATGATCATGTAATTTGTAATGCACTGTGTTGGTACGAAACAATCATCAAATTCAAAAAACACAATGCACATTGTAGTTTTCTCTGCTATTGGCAAATTTCTCTAGATGAATTTGAGCACACAAAACACAGTGCACTATTGGCAAATTTTTCTAGATGAATTTGACCTCACAAAACATAGTGCAGAAAGTAATTTTCTCTGCTAGTGGCAAATTTCTCTAGATGAATTTGCCACAATGCACATAGTAAATTTCTCTGGATGAATTTCACCTCACAAATTTCTCTAGATGAATTTGACCTTACAAAACATAGTGCACAAAGTAATTTTCTCTGCTACTGGAAAATTTCTCTGGATAAATTTGCCACAATGCACATAATAAATTTCTTTGGATGAATTTGACCTCACAAATTTCTCTACTATTGACAAATTTCACTGGATGAATTTGACCTCACAAAACACAATGCACATTTCAACAAACACAATGCACATAGCAAATTTCTCTGCTATAGGAAAATTTCTCTGGATTAATTTGATTGGTATTATAAAGGCACTCCCAAAGTATGTTTCTAAAAACGCAACACAAAAAGTAATTTTCACTGCTATTAAAAAATTTCTCTAGATGAATTTGATTGGTATTATATATGCACTATCCAAAAAGTACATTTCACAAAACAAAATACACAAAGTAATTCTCAAATGTATTATTCAATCAATAAATGTAATATCCTCAACTATTTAACAAAGGTTCATTACATGTCCTCTTATTATGGCGATCAATCCTATCACATCGACTACACTTCATCACCCTTTTAAACTCTTCAGTAGAAGCAATTCTGTTCTTCTTTGGCCTCCCAGCTGGTCTCTTACTCAATGCAAGTAAAATCATAGCATCATCAATTCAATTCGCATGAAACATTAATGATAATAGTATCATTCCCATATTTGCACAGAAACAACACTGCACTGTCCATCTAACCTGAAAGAAAAAATACCAAAAATAACTTGTTCAATATAAAAATACTTCACAAGAACAACATAAAAGTTTAGAGAAATTTCTAATAATTATAATTTTCTCTGGACTCAAATAAAAGTCCAGAGAAATTTACAAACTTAAGTTTACCTTCAAGATAACAAAAACAAAATTACAGAAGAATTAATGAATCTAGAAAAAATCACAGAGATATTCAATGCTAACTATTAAACACAATCATAGACAAAAATCACACAGAAGATCAGTTATCAAATTATAAGCTTCTATGTGATTTTCACTAGATTACAAGCTTATAATTTTCTCTATGTGATTGTGCATTATTGGACTCAAATCAGAATGCAGAGAAATTTCTCTGGAATATAAACATACAATTTTCTCTGGAATATGAACATATAATTTTCTCTGGAATACAAAGCAAAGTGTAGAAAAATGAAAAGTGCAGAATAAATGAAAAAAACAGAGCACAAAACTTAAGACAGTGAAGAAAAACAGAGCCGGTCTCCAAACACAAAGAACAAAACTTATCATTGATAAATATGTAACACAGAATGAAAAATCAACTCCATTGTCAATAACAAAGAATGAAAAATCAACTTCAAAAATCAAAAAATAATTCACTAAGCTGGCTTTTCTATCACATTGATCAAAACTGAAAATAAAAACCTAATTCAAAATAAACTACAAAAACTTATTTGAAATCGGAGTCCATATATACAAATCAAATGAAAAATAAAAAACTTAAACTGATTATTAAACTTACCTGATTCAACTCTACTGGAAATTCGAGCTTCAACACGACTTCAACTTCTACACGATCAACGAAACTCAACTACTGTACGATTACAAAATTCCTATAAAATTTCCACGAAATCTGCATCATCGAAATCTCCATCGATCGCCAAGTTCATCCCAAAGTAATCTTCTACAAAAATAGTAACGTAATCTTCAGATTCCAAAATTGAAAACTACGTATAATATACAAAAGGGTAAAATAGGTATTTTATAAACTAAACTAACATTAAGGGACCTTAGACACTAGAAAATATTATTGTGGATCTCTCCTCATACTAAAAGTTGAGTAGGGACCTTAGACCAATTTTCCCTTTAAAGAAAGAGTTAGCATTTTCTATAAGATAGAGGAAAAGAACAATTAACGATTTATGGCTTGTTTGGAAAGTTCGTTATTTTAATAAGTTATTTTAGTTTTTGATTATTTTAGTAAGTTAAAATATTTATGTGAGAAGAAAGTTAGATTTTTTTGTAATTGGACGTGATATTTGTGAGAAAAAAAAGTGAAATGATTATACATTTGATGTGATATTTTGTCTTATTGACTATTTTGAATTATTTTGTCTTTTTGTTAAAAAAAAAAAAAACTAATTTTTATCTTCCCAAACACCCCATATCTAAAGACTATGGGTCCAAACAGACCCTACCTTGACTTCAGGTGTGCTTAGTTACTATGTTTGGGAAGTGGCTAAAATAGCTAAAAAGTCAAAAAGTCAACTAAAACACATTACATCACCTCTCTACTTTTCTGCACATCTTTTCGTAAAAAGTCAAAAAATTACTAAAATAGCCTGTTCCCAAACCAGGCCTGAAAGTTTGTAGGTTATTTTAGTTTTTACTTATTTTAATAGGTTAAAATAGTTATATTTGGAAAGAGAGTTACTTTTTTTTTTTGTAATTAAATATGATATTTGTGGAAGAAAAAAGGAAATAATTATGAGTTTAACGTAATATTTTATTTTATTAACTATTTTAATCTATTTTATTTTTAATATTATTTTAGGGAAAATTATTTAGAAGTCCTATTAGGGAGACTTATGTTACATATGGTCCTACTAAAAAACTTATGTTCCCATAAGTCCTGTGGGAAGTTTGTTGATACATTTACCCTCAATATTAGTTGTTAATATCATAAATAAGTAATAAAACCATATATAGGAAATTGATATAAACGTAACGTAACACCTACATAAACGTAACGTGACACCTATATAAACGTAACGTGACATATCTACATAAATGTAACGTAACGTGACACCTATATAAACGTAACGTGACACCAATATGAACGTAACGTGACACCTACATAAACGTAATGTAACGTGACACCTACATAAACGTAACGTAACGTGACACCTATATAAACGTAACGTGACATATCTACATAAACGTAACGTAACGTGACACCTATATAAACGTAACGTGACACCAATATGAACGTAACGTGATACCTACATAAACGTAACATAACGTGACACATATATAAACGTAATGTGATATTTACATAAACGTAACGTAATGTGTCACGTTACGTTTCGCAAACTTAATAAATTTTTATTTTTTTAATCCGTTTGTTTTGAAATAGATATATAATCTTAATTTATTTTTTTTTGTATTATTAATTGTAAAATTTAAAAAATTATCAATAATATATGTGAAGAATATTCTTTTTCTTTTCCTTTTTCTTTCCTTTTTCACAGTCTGTGATTAATAACTCTTCCTCTTATACCTACCCAAAAAAAACTCTTCCTCTTATATATTCATTCACTTGTATTCTATCTGTAATAGACCCATACGAAAAAATGGTTTCACTGACAGACACTGTCGCTACTCAGTAGTAATTTCGAGAGATCATCATCATCATCAGTTTTTTCCTAGGGTTTCTGCGATAATGGAGAAGAGATCGACCAGGTCTAAAGACAGAGCAGACTTGCCCGGAATCCTACGCAAATCCTGGTACCGTCTTAGGTTGTCGGTGCGCCACCCTTCTAGGGTTCCGACCTGGGACGCCATCGTCCTCACTGCGGCCAGCCCCGAACAAGCCGAGCTCTATCAATGGCAGCTCAGGCGAGCTAAGCGTATGGGAGTGGGCCTTTTGGGCGGATTACTCCGGCGGATATTGAAGCTGCTGCGGAGGATGAAGACCAACAGAAGAGAGAGACAGCGAGAGAGGGAAGGTGTGAAAATGGGAGGTAAAAAGATTAGGATCTTGTAGAATACATTCTTATAAAAATAGGACTTGAGACTCTATAAGAAATTACACAGGACTTAGCCTAGTATAAGGTTCTGAAAAAGGACTTATAAATAAGTCTCCCATTATTTTAACCCATAAAGTCAAATAAATTTCTTCCCCAACACCCGCATTGAGTTTCAGAATATCCAATTGCATAACGGGGTGGACGTTGGACCATAGGTTCACCGAAATACTAACTTCATCAATATCCAACGTAGAGCCTTATTTAAGGATTGGTTTGGGATATAGGTTAATTTTTTAGCTTTTTGATGTTTTTAATTATTTTAAATTGAAGTTAAAAAATTTTGTTTGGGCTGAATTTTTTTTGACTTTTGTTAGGAAAAAAATACAATGATTCTGGTTTAGATATGACATTTTGTTTTATTAATTTTTTAACATATTTTATCTTTTTATAGCTAAATTAGCCACACAAAAAAAAAAACCCTCCCAACTGCCAAACGAGTGCTAAGTAATGGTGTCATTAAACTTTGGGAAAATTATCAGTAGGTAATTTGATAAAGTTATTACATATTTATGATTTTTGTTACTAATTAGCAGTTGACCCGTACAATCCACGTACTATTTTTTTTTTTCAAAAAATATTTGATGGTATAATGTGTGTTATAAAAAATAATTTAAATTTAAAATTAAAGTTAAAGTATGATTTTAATTATTTATTTTGATAATATTGGCTCTATTGTTGTATAACATTGTTACTTGAATACTTATATATTAATTTTAATTAAATTATTTTTGTATTTTGATAATTTTAGTTCTATCGTATTATAAAAGTGTAATTATCATATAATAATTTTGTATGATATATATTAAATTATAAAATAGAAAAATAAATACTTATTTTAATGTTAAAATAATAGTTAAATTAAAAGAGGAATTAGTAACATAAAACTAAAAGTAATTCTAATTATTTAATTTTCATTTATATTCATTTGGAAAAAAAAATGTAGAAATAGAAATTATATAAAATTTATTAAAAAATTAAATATAAATATGTTGTAGTCTAATTATTATATAGTGATTTTATATGATATATATATATATATTTAAATTATAAGATTGTAAAATAAATACTCTTAATTAAATTAAAATATCAACTACATAAGAGAAATTCAACAATGACTAACCAAGAAAAAAAATCACATAACAACATTTAAACAAAATAATAATAATAATAATAATAATATCTAAATGATAGATATATCTCAATGTGTGAAGTGCTTAATCATCTGTAATATGATATCAAAGCATAAAAGAACTTACTGTTCAACAATTGAAAAAGTAACTTAAGCAGTAAATCAAAACATTAGAGGTTCCTCTAGAGTATCATTGTTATGCAAGCTTTTCCTTCTATGAGTTGTGATTATATAAAATAATGTAAAAATGAAATATAATTTCATATATAAAAGCACTATAAAATTTAAGCAACAAATCAATAATATATAATTAGTATTGAGTATAGAATAATTCATAGGAAAATAAGAAAAAAAAGAAAAGAAAAAGCAATTTAGTATTTAAAAAAAAATCCTAATACACTTGAAAAAATTAAAAAGAAAATCGTGAAACGCAAAATTGGTATTGAGTTTGTGGATTATCTCAATTTATAATGAAAAATATATAGAAAAGAAATATTTGTCAAATAGAGTCCATATAAAATAGATAAAGTTAGTATAATTTAAATTAAGTTTGGTTTGTGTAGAACTTCATATGTAATTAAGAAAATATATGTTGACCTGACTCTTTTAGAAAAAAGTAAACGCTTATAATGTGCCATCTAAGTATGAGAAAACCATTACTTTTAATAATATATATATGATATTTATAATATTTACTATTTATTTGAAATTAACTTTTTAATTTTATATTGATCTAAAATTTCCTCTTAACCTTTTAAGAGTTTGGAGTTCGAATTTACGAAGAAACAACCATGCTTGATTGTACTAAACAAGGCCCCTTTCAATTGAGGCGTTTGCTAAACATTTAGATTAATTTGAAACTCAAAAAAAGTATATAATTTCTTGTTGGAGAAATCTACGGCATGTACTTTTGAAAATGTGCACATCTTAAAAAATTTATGAATTTTTGTGGTAATATTTATTAATATTTGTGGTGCACATTATGTTATTTTGTGGTAAAGTTACGAATATTAAATTTATGGTATGCAACATAAAGTTATGACACTTCTTAGTTTATATTATGAAATTTTAAAAATTTCGTGAAAAAAATTATGGACATACTATAGGTGGAAATTTATACAGTGTGAAAATTAAAGGACAAAATTGATACAATTAAAACTATAGAGAACAAATTGAAATAATAGATAAATTACAAGAATCACATGTATAGTTTACTCTTCTTTTTTTTTTCTTTTTTTTTAAAAAACTTTTTCTTAATATATATAATTTTTATTTATACTTATTTTTCCTTACATTAAAAGATTGTATTACATTCTCACATAAATAACGATTGTTGTCTCCATTTGAAGGAAAGAGGAAAGAGATCCAGATTGAGTCCATTTGAAGGAAGGAACGACAATTATGGATATGCATGCCTGTGTACTACGTTGAGAAGCTGTAAAAACTACATGAGGAATGGTAGAGTTGTTTTACCAAACTCATGTGATCTTCGTGTATATATTTCTGAAAAATATTTCTTATGGTTTGATTTTTACAAAACTTATTTTTAAAAGAATTTTAGTTGTGAATCCTTTCAATATTTTAATAAAATTTTGTTTATTGATAGAGAGAAAATTAATGATTTCTTTCTTGAAATTGAAAATCAATTCGGTAAGAGAATTAGAAGTGATGGAGGCAAAGAGTATGAATCTTTTCGATTCAAATCTTTTGCTCAGTCATTGAAATTTCAAAAAAAATTTACTAAAAGACAAAAAAGCAAAAAAAAAAAAAAAAATGTTCTTACCTTTTTATTTATTATTTATTTAGTGGATTTTTTCAATTTTTTATTATATATTTTTTGTTTTTTTGGTTTGCTAGTCAAGTGGATTTTAAAAGTCAAAATGTTCAATAAAAAGAAACAAAAACTTGAATAAAAACACACACAGTTTTTTGTTTTATTTTTACTTTTTTAATATTTTAGTTTCTAAACACATTATTATTTTGTGAAATCGTAAAACTTATTAAAATCATTTTTTTAAAACACTTGATGGAACAACTTGGGCTTAACACTTCGTTTATCGGCAGAAAATATTTTGTTTAAATTTTTTGGCATTTGGTACAACGAAAAAACATTCTCTACGTCAATAAAAAATAAACCTAGTTAGGTATTTTCTATTTTTAAAAGGTAGAAAACGTTTTTAAATCAAAATTTTATCAATTCCACCATATTACTACACTACCATCATCTCTACTACCACACTCCGGGTTAGTTTGAATTGCGGTTTGAAATTTGTAATCCGCCTTTAAAACCGTATTGCTCCGCTCCTCTATAGTTAAAACATGTTTTTTTTTTTTTTTTTTTTTTTTTTTTTTTTTTTTTTTTTTTTCTAACCTCTAATGAAATATGAAAGTAAAAATTTGTTTGAGAGATATTTAAGATGCGAAATTTATTGTAAATTAGTGTTATATATATGAAAAATATAATGTAAAATTAGTTAGTGTTATATATATAAACATTATGTAAATTAGTGTTATATATTATGTAAATACTTAAAAATTATTTAAGATTAATTTTTAAAAGATATTTAAGATGTGAAATTTATCACAAATTAATGTTATATATATGAAAAATATAATATAAAATTAGTTAGTGTTATATGTATATATATATTATGTAAATTAGTATTGTATATTATGCAAACGCTTGAAAATTATTTAAGATTACTTTTCAATCAACTAGTTGAAACTGTCAAAACCATCCAAACTACAGTTTAATTATTTACTAATATGTCATTCATGATTTTGTTTATAATTTTTTCCACAAATCGCACTTAATCTCACCAACCACACCCTTGGTGCAATTGTTTAGTTTACCAACAATAGTAAACTAAAACCAGAGTAATGTTATATATAAATAAATTTGTTAGGGTAAATTACACTGACACCTCCTGAGGTTTATATTTATTACAGTTCCCTCCCTCACTTTTTGGAAATTACATCTTCTCCTTGAGGTTTAAAGTTTCATTACAGATTTCCCCTTCAGCAATTTAATTTTTTTAAATACCAATTTTGCTCTCATTGGGTAAATTACATTGACACCCCCCACGTTTTAGAAATTACGATCCCCTCCCTAAGGTTTAAAGTAGCATTACCAATTGCCCCTTCGGTTAGTATTAGTTGGAAAAAAAATTCATCGAAAAAAAAATTAATTGAAAAAAAATTAATTGGAAAAAAATTTTGTTAGTAAAATTTTTAAATTTCTATTTAAAAACTAACGTAAGCTCATTTTTTGAATTTACGTTTTTTCCTCAAATTCACAAACTGAGACAACCATTTATAAACCAAAAAAATTATCAAACAAGTTTTTATGATAGTTTTTAAAATTTTTGTAAATATAAATTGAAAACTGAAAATGAAATGGTTACCAAACAGGCTTGATGGTAAAAATGTCGTAAAATTAACAAATAATTAAATAAGTTACCAATGTAAGAAATGACTTATCAAAAGATTTTTAGGCTATGTATGGTTTGATTTTTAGAATTTTTTTAAAAAAATTAAAAATTAATTTGGTTAAGAAATAAAAAATAAAAAATAAAAAATTTTAAAAACTATCATAAAAACTTGTTTGATAATTTTTTTGGTTTATAAATGGTTGACTCAATTTGTAAATTTGAGGAAAGAACGTAAATTCAAAAAATGAGTTTACGTTAGTTTTTAAACAGAAATTTAAAAACTTTACTAATAAAATTTTTTTTCAAATAATTTTTTTTTCAAATAATTTTTTTTCCAATTAATTTTTTTTTCAATGATTTTTTTTTTGCAACTAATACTAACCGAGGGGGCAATTGGTAATACTACTTTAAACCTTAGGGAGGGGATTGTAATTTCTAAAACGTGAAGGGTGTCAATGTAATTTACCCAACGAGGGCAAATTTGGTATTTAAAAAAATTAAATTGCTGAAGGGGGGAATCTGTAATGAAAATTTAAACCTCAGGAGGGGAAATGTAATTTTCAAAATGTGAGGGGGGAACTGTAACAAATATAAACCTCAGAGGGTGTCAGTGTAATTTACCCAATTTGTTATTTCATTTTTTTTTTTTTTTGTTACTATAAAGGTACTAGGATCCATATTAGTAATGGATATAAAATCTAGGGGTGTAAAATCAACCCACCGCCCTACAGCCCACTCAAATCCTACTTGTAGCTTGTTGAGGCCCGGGCCCAGGCCCAAGCTTAGCTCGAGACCCTAGGCTTAGGCTTGGGCTGTCTGTTTTGAGGCTTGGCGCCGCCCGTGAGCCCATTTCGCTAGGCCTGGTTTGAGCCTGGCCCACTAGCCCGCTCAAGACACCGACTCCAAGGCCCTGCCCACTCTCATTTTCAAGCTATTTTGGTGAAAAAAATAAAATTTTAGTGAATTTTTTTTAAAAAAAAAATTAAAAAATGGTCAGGCCTCGCCCCAAGCTTGAGCCCAAGCCTAGGCCTGGTGGCTTGACCCGAGGTTGGCCTGCCAACTTGACCCAAGGCCAGAGTATCCCTAGGCCTGGGCTTGGGTTTGGGTTGTGATTTTGGGCTAGAGAACCAGCTCGCTCCAGCCCAATTTTTTGTAGGAGCCCACTAGGCTCGACAGTGGGCCAGTCTAAGGCCGGGCTCGGGTGGGCCGAGCCGGGCCATTTTTACATCACTTTAAACCCATTGTTATGCCTTTAGGGGAAAAAAAAAAAAAGGATAAAAGTTTTATTGTAATTATTATATTTTCCTTTGTACAATATAAATGATGGTATTGAGTGTTTTTTTCCCCTTACGTGTGTCATTCTTGAATTCAATGCTTGTGATTAATTTAATAGTTTTGAAAATTCTGAAAGATAAATTTAATTGCAGGAAAATTTTCCAAACTAATTTAAATAAGGGTTTTTGGCTTATTAGTTATGTGATACCATTTCTTGGTGTGGTTGTGTGTTTAACTCCAATGAAAATGAGTTTGAATAAGGGTTTTTGGCTTAATGGTTATTTGATTCTTTGTCGTTTTTATCTGTTTTCCATTACGAGGACTATATACAACTAGTAATGATTGTTGGGTTTGGACTTTGTGATTGATTGTTATTGTTATTATTATTATTATTTAAATCAATAAGAGTATTTATAATATAAAGAATTAGTCTAACAACCAATCTAACAAAAAAAGCCCATAATAGGGGAAGAAACCCAACCACCAGCTCAACGATAACCTAAGAAGAGTCCCATATTTAGTTATTTCTATAGCCTATTTCGATTTCTAGTTTTCAGTTTTTAGCTATGGTGTTGTTCTGTTTTTGTTTAGTTTCGGCATAACTTTGTTGGGTTTTGCCTCCGTGGCTTTTTGCTTTGATCATGTATAGTTTTCGTTAGGTCCTGAGATATGCCCCTTGTAGCTGTGTATTCTCTGCTTTTCTTTTATCTATGTCTTATTCACCCAAAAAAAAAGAAGAGTCCCATAATGGAGAAGTAATAAACTACACAACAAAGCCCCTAATAGGGGATAAGTTATCAATCTTTGCATTTAGATGGAAGTGTATATGAATGACCAATTGAACTAGTCCAATTGATTGATGAAAAATTTACTTATAAATTACATTTTGAGAAATGATCATCCATTTAGTCTTAAGGATTTTCTTATAAACCAATTAGTCTCATTGATTTTGGAAAGGTAGATTTAATATATTATTTAGAAATTAAATTTATAGTATACCCTTATTAATTATGTTTCCTTCTCTCTCTCTTTTTTTTTTTTTTTTTTTTTTGTGTTAGAAAGATAATTACGCCATCTATAAGAATTAAATTTGGGATGAATTTTTATATGGGAATCTTTTTTATTTGAAAAATATTTTAAAAGGAGTACAAAAATGACTTGAAATATGAGATCTTTCAAACATTCAAAAAAGGATGTGGGATTTTTCAAATATTTCAAAAGGAGTAAAAAATCCCTTAGTAAATTTTGGGTAATATAATTTCAAATTGTAACACTCTCATATAACACTCAAACGTAACAATTCAACGTAACACTAAAAAAAAAGAGGGTAAATTACACTGACACCCCCTGAGGTTTACATCTCCCCCCTCACCTTTTGGAAATTACATCTCCTCCCTGAGGTTTAAAGTTTCATTACAGATTCCCCCTTCAGTAATTTAATTTTTTTAAATACCAATTTTGCCCTCATTGGGTAAATTACATTGACACCCCTCACGTTTTAGAAATTACAATCCCCTCCCTAAGGTTTAAAGTAGCATTACCAATTGTCCCTTGTTGGAAAAAAAATTCATTGAAAAAAAATTATTTGAAAAAAAAAATTAATTGAATTTTTTTTTTGTTAATGAAGTTTTTAAATTTCTGTTTAAAAACCAACGTAAGCTCATTTTTTGAATTTACGTTTTTTCCTCAAGTTTATAAAATAAGACAATCATTTATAAATCAAAAAAATTATCAAACAAGTTTTTATGACAGCATTTTAAATTTTTGTAAATATAAATTGAAAACTGAAAACGAAATGGTTACCAAACAGGCTTGATGGTAAAAATGTCGTAAAATTAACAAATAATTAAATAAGTTACCAACGTAAGAAATGACTTATCAAAAGATTCTTAGGCTATGCATGGTTTGATTTTTAGATTTTTTTTTTAAAAATTAAAAATTAATTTGGTTAAGAAATAAAAAGTAAAAAAGTAAAAAATATTATGTGTTTGGTGGTACATTATGTATGGTTTGATAATTATTTTTTATTTCTTATTTCTTAACCAAATTAATTTTTAATTTTAAAAAAAAATTCTAAAAATCAAACCATAAATAGCTTAAAAATCTTTTGATAAGTCATTTCTTATGTTGGTAACTTATTTAATTATTTGTTAATTTTACGACATTTTTACCATCAATTTTGTTTGGTAACCATTTTGTTTTCAGTTTTCAATTTATATTTACAAAAATTTAAAAAACTGACATAAAAACTTGTTTGATAATTTTTTTGGTTTATAAAAGGTTGTCTCAGTTTGTAAAGTTGAGGAAAAAACATAAATTCAAAAAATGAGCTTACGTTGGTTTTTAAACAGAAATTTAAAGACTTTACTAACAATTTTTTTCAATTAAATTTTTTTTTTCAAATAATTTTTTTTTCCAATTATTTTTTTTTTCAATGAATTTTTTTTCCAACTAATACTAATCAAGGGGGCAGTTGGTAATGCTACTTTAAACCTTAGGGAGGGGATTGTAATTTCTAAAACGTGAGGGTTGTCAATGTAATTTACCCAATGAGGGCAAAATTGGTATTTAAAAAAATTAAATTACTAAAGGGGGAAATCTGTAATGAAACTTTAAATTTCAAGGGGGGAGATGTAATTTCCAAAAGGTGAGGGGGGAACTGTAATAAACATAAACCTTCCGTCAGTGTAATTTACCCGAAAAAAAATAAAATTTGTTAGTGTACTCTTTTCAAACATAACACTCCAAAAAAATTTCTTAGTGTAACATTACATTGTAACACAAAAAAACTCCTATATGTACTTTTTCTAAATGTAACACTCCAAAAAAGGGATATGGGATTCTTCAAACCATTCCAAAAGGATGTGGGATTCTTCATACCATTCCAAAAGGAGTACAAAAATTCTTTAGTAAGTTTTGAACAAATGTATAATTTCAAATTGTGAGTGTTACATTTAGAAAAATTACATTAAGAAATTTTTTTAGCATTTTTGTGTGTTAGATTGGATTGTTATGTTTGAAATTACATTCAGTGTGTTTGGTTTGAGTTTTCTGAATTAAGTTTTTTGAAAACTAAGTTTTTTTGTTTTTAGTTTTCGTATTTTTTTTAAAAATTTTAAACATTTTTTTTTTACTTTTTTAGATGCACCTTACTTAAATGTATCTAAAATTGTGAAAAAATATTTTAAAAAATTAATAAATACATAAAAATACAAAAAATGTACTGAATTCTTGTATTTTTTTTTGTATTTTTCGTATTTAGTGAATTTTAAATTTTTTTTTTTTACTTTTTAGGTGTATTTATGTTAGGTGTGTCTAAAAAGTAAAAAAATTGCTTAAAATATTAAAAAAATTCAGTAAAAACAAAAAAAAAAAGAAAAATAAGAAAGTAGAATTTTATGAAAACTGTTTTTGGAAAAATGGAACCAAACAAGATTTGAGTGATATGTTTGAAAAAAGTACACTAAGGAGTTTTTTTTGTGTTACATTTATCTGAGTGTTACATTTGGAAAAAAAATACACTAAGGAGTTTCTGTGCGTATTATATTGGAGTGTTACGTTCAGAAAAAATACACTAATGAGTATTTTTGGAGTGTTACGTTTAGAAAAAGTGTACCAAAGAGTTTTTTAGTGTTTTACATTAAATGTTACGTTGTTAGAGTATTATATTTTTTTTTGTAATGTGAGATTTGTTCTAGGAGGAAAAATTCAAAACCTCTATAATAGGTATATTGTCCAAATGTGTAATTTTATGTTTAGATAAATCCACTTTTATCCTTAGAAAATTAAACTCAAACATATAAGTGACTACCATTTTGTGTAATTTTCATTTTAATAGGACATTTGGGTTTATAAGAAAAAATAAATGATTAAATAGTTCACAAAATCACATTTTGAAATTTATTATTACTTCACCCTTGATTGATTGGGTTTTAAGCTTGGTAATTGTTAACCTTTTAATTATTATTAGGTCAATGATATGTTTAATGTAATATTTTTTAAATATGTAATTGCTCTTTGAATATATATATATATGAAAATTGCTTAAGAGCTCTAAAACAATGAGCTCTAAGAGCTCTAAAAATACTGTTGCCTCAATTGATGTGATATTTTACACTTTGTTTTTTTTTTTTTTTTATTAATTTCCAGCACTGCCAGCTCATTAGAGCTGGCTTTAGTGCTCCATTTCTAGTGGTCTGTAGCACCACTGTATATATATATATAAACCAATAATTCATATGGTTATTACAAACTCCTTACAAGAACTCTTCCTTTGTGGCAGTTGAAAGAACATGCTCTGCACTAATGGGGGTCGGGATTGTGTTTGGATTGTCATGGATTGATACATCACTTTCACAGTTTCATTTTTGGGTTGCTGTTGAGCAATGCCAATGGTGACCATTAACAAACTTTGGGAGCCATATCTTGCATTTCAAAAAAGAAAAAAAAAAAAAATTTTATTCAGCGACCAGGTACTTATCATATTATTGTTTGGGTCTGGCTTTGGTACAGTCCGCCATCGGACTGGACCGTGCTGTTGAACCCGTGGGGGCCCACCACGGGTCCCGTTTTGAAAATCTAAACCGTTCAATGTGTAGAACTCGTCGAGTACTATATGACTGTAAAAAATCACGTTGATCGGATATCGATAGCTATGTGATCAAAACAGTTTTGTATAAAAAAAATGGACGGTGAATAAATTAACGGTTGATAAAAAACTGTTTTGATCACATAACTATCGATATCCGATTAACGTGATTTTTCATAGGCATATAGTACTCGACGAGTTCTACACATTGACGGTTCAGATTTTCAAAACGGGACTCGTGGTGGGCCCCCATGGGCCCAACAGCACGGTCCAGTCCGATGGTGGACTGGACCAAAGCCAGGCCCTTATTGTTTTGACTCTCATTTTGAAAATTAATTATGGTAAATTATACTTACCTTTCCTAAAATTTATAAAGAATACAGTTAGTTTCACACCTTTAATATAATTGCACTGACATTCTTTTTAATATGATTAAATTGATTTAAACTAAAACAAATGATGAATATACATTGAAATAAATAAAGATAAATATAAATTTTAGTTGAAAATAAATGATGACAACAATTTTTTTTTTCGTTCAAATGACCAGCAAATTGTTGACGAAAAATGACTTAACTAATATATGAATCCAAATTTGAAGTGTTAATATCTAGTCTCTCTATTGCCATCATCGTTCAACACCACGTCATAAATTATATGTTTGTCATGCTTACTGGTTAAATATCCAGTTCTCTACATCGGTCCGGCATGACCCTTTTAAACTGTTCCGACAATGATTCCGGTTAGCTCTTTACATTGGTCCAGTATGACCCTTTTAAACTGTCCCGACATTGATTTCGATTAGTTCGTACATTGGTCTGGCATGACCCCTTCAAACTGTCCCAACATTGATTCTGGTTAGCTCTTACATCGGTCCGGTATGACTCTTAAACTGTCCCAACATTGATTCCGGTTAGCTCCTACATCGATCCAGCATGACCCCTTCAAAATGTCCCGACATTGATTCCGGTTAGCCAATCTATACAATGGTCTGACATGAGCATAAATTGTCTCTCGCATTAGTTCTAATCAGTTTCTATATCAATCCGGCACGACCTTAAATTGTCCTGACATTAGTTTCAGCTAATTCTTACAATGGTTTGACACGACCATAAACTGTCTCCCGGCTTTAGTTCCGGCCTATGATCTATTTCAAGCGCCGTTGTGCCCCCGTTCGGATTTTGCAATCTATTTGTCTTTTAATGTATATATAGTATATATTGCTACATATATTAGGTATTGATTTCCTAGATATATTAGGCATTGTTATACTTAGGTCTCTTATAGAATACTTTTTCTCATAGTTAGATTTATAGTAGCATACTCTTTCTCAGCCTATATATACAGGCCTACTATTGTATAAGACAAATAATTCAATACAATTCATTATATACAATTCACATCTAATAGATGTAGGAATATATACCATATATATATATTAACATGAAGGAAAACCAATATAACTATATAAAAAATGTAGAATTAATTAATATAATATATATATATATTACAAATCTTGAGAGAGACGAGTGTACTTTACCTTATTAATTCTTACTACATGAGTCTTGTTTTAAATACTAAGATTTTATTATCACATCTTATGCCAGGAAATAAAAAATTATGTATAACAAATTTTTTTTTATTCAATTTGTTTTGTCCCATCTCATGCCTCAACGATAAAAAGTAGTAGCAGAGTGGGGTTGATATATCAACCACTTGTGAAGCCTCTCCTCGCTAGGCTCTTTTCACTCAAGATTTGTGTGTCCAGGCCATGATATGTTAACTGATCTCTCTGTTGAAAATTTTCTAAAAGCTTAAAAATTGTATCTGTATTTATTTTATTTTATTATATATTATTTTTATTTGTATTTAGTTATTTATTTATGTATTTCTTTTAATAGTATTATTTGTTTGAATTTTAAATAAGTGTTTGGTTTCAAAACAAAGGATGTATCTATTCCCAACAGACATCAAAGAACCTATGTAAGTGGGACTCTAACTCAGGCAAAAAACAATGTACAACTTTTCTGATTCTCACCCTCTCTTCTTCCCTAAATTTTCTTTATTCCATATTTTTGGGCAACCCATACAGACTTGGCAAACCCTTCTGGTGCAACTGTGCATTGTGTCACATAGTGTGAGTTTAAAGATTGTATTTTGGGGGAGCACATAACCACTTTAGGATAATGTCTTTGACGTGCCTCTCACAATTATACAGACTATTTTCTGAACTATTTTCTTCATATTCTGTTATGTATATATATATCTTTATTTTGTAAAATTGATTTAGAGTAATTATTGTTCAATTCCCACAACAATTTAAAGTCACTACTTGTTTTCTAAACTTAGTTTTTGTACGAATTGCAATTCAAATTTAGATTCTGTTTTGTTACTTTACAGATTGGGTTCTCAAACGGGGTTCTCTGTTTTGTACGAATTGTAACTGGAATGCAATAGATATAATAAATATATGTATGTAATATATGTATGAATTGTAATCGGGTTCTCTGTTCTGTTGGAATGCTATATGTGTGTATAAGTTTTTGAACTAAACATATTGTCTGTGCATTTATTTAATAATATAACTATTGTTTATTTGTTTGGTATTTACAAATTTTGTTTAAAAAAAAAAATTGTTAATAATTAACATTATATTAAATTGAATTAATTTTTGTAACAACACTTTGTTATTGATATATTTTGATCAATATATATTTTATGAGGTTTTGTTTTTCTTTAATTTCCAATTACAAGTTTATTAATATATGTGTTGATTTGATTATTGTCTGTTATAGATTTATAAACTTGTTTGCTCTCTTGTCCTTAATTTAATTACATTAAATGCCTAATTTAGAAGAAACTGTCAGTGTGAAACCTAAAAATTTTGATTTTAACAATTTTGAAAGATGGCAAAAACAAACAAAATATTGGTTGACTGTGTTAGGTCTTATGTCTGCCATAGAAGATCATGATTTCGTTGGATCTTGGTTGTCACACGAACAAATTGAATTTCATTGTTATAACAGAATCCTTAGTATTTTGTCTAACCATTTGTATGATGTATATCAGTCAACTACCTTAACTGAAAAAGAACTATGGAAAACCTTAGAGGCCGAATATGAAATTATATATTCTGGAATTGAGAGGTTCACTGTCTCTAATTTTAATGGGTATAAAATGAAGGATGACAAACTTGTAGGAGACCAAATACATGAGTTTCACGAACTACTTAGAAAAGTAGAAAAGAAATGTACCACTTTTAGTGAGGAATTTAAAGTGTCTTGTCTCATTGATAAATTAACCCCATCTTGGAATGACTTTGCCAAGCATCTTAGGCACAAACAAGGAGATCTGTCATTAACTCAACTAATCAATACACTTAGGATGGAAGAGAAACATAGATCAAATCTAAAGGCTAAAAAAGAGAAAACTCCTAAGATAAATTTAGTGGAGAATGGGAATAAAAATAGTTTCAACAATTGGAATAACTTTCGACCAAGAACAACCTTAAGTTTAAACCTAGAGGTCAAAATAGCAAACACCATAATAACAACTACCAAGCCAATACTAATAATTTTAAGGGACAAGGAAGTGGCAAAAGTTTGTGCTATGTGTGTGGGAGAGCCAATCACTATGATAAGAATTGTTTTTTTTTCAGAAGACTGAGGAGTAAGGTTCAATAACAAGCAAACTACTAAAGGTCATAATGCTCAGGTTAATATAATTTTGGAGAAAGAAAAAATTGCCGGACCATCTTTTAGTTATAATCCTAAAATTAATTATAATTTTGAATATCAAGATTGGTGGTTAGATTATGGGGCTAATATACATGTGTGTTTTGATTGTGGTTATTTTAAAACTTTCCAGAAATTAAGTAGAGGAAGTGTAACTTTAAGGAATGGATTAGTCGCACCACTACTTGGCATTGGTGATATAAATTTAAAGATGACTTCTGGAAAGATTTTAACTTTGGAAGATGTGCAATATGTTCCTGAAGTTAGAAGAAATCTTATTAGTGGATCGTGTTTAGTACAGTTAGGTTACAAAGTTGTAATGGAATCGAATAAAATTGTAATAAGTAAAAATGATATTTTTATTGGAAAATGTTTTTGTATGTGATGGTTTATTTAAAATTAAATGTATCTTTTGAAGTTAATAATATATCTCATAATATTTTGAATCTTGAAGTTTGTGATTTGTGGTATGAAAGACTTGGACATGTGAATTTAAGGAAAATTAGGAAAATGATGGATTTGGAATTAGTACCTAAATCACCTATTGATGTCAAATGCAAATGTGAAATATGTGTGCAAGCAGAACAATCTAAGAAACCTTATAAATCTGTAAAAAGAAATTCACAGCTCCTAGACTTTATACATATTGTGATTTTAATAGACCACCAACTAGAGTAGAAAATAAGTATTTTGTAACCTTTATAGATAATTGTTCTAAGTTTTGTTACTTATATTTAATTAAAACCAAAGATGAAGTATTTAGTAAATTTAAAATTTATAAAGTTGAAGTTGAAAATCAATTAGAAAGGAAGATTAAGAAACTTAGATTTGATAGAGGAGGCGAATATTATGTAGGTGCTCTTAGTAATTTTTGTGAAGAATATGGAATTATTTAGGAAACCCCACCTTATTCTCCACTATCTAATGGAATTGCTAAAATAAATAAATAAATTACAATTCTAATGGATATGATAAATACAATGCTTATTAGTTCTAGTTTACCAGAGATCTTGTGAGGGGAAGCGATACTCATTGGTTGTGTTATATTAAATAGAGTGATTGTGAATGATAATGATACAACACCTTATAAAATCTGGAAAAACAAATACCTAATCTTAAAATGTTGAAAGTGTGGGGGTATCTAGCAAAAGGAGTGTCACGACCCAAACCCACCCCTATGAGTTTAGCATCGTAATCGGCCAGTAATCCATGGATTACCGAAGGCCTCTGAACAGATTAACAATATTAAGGGACTAGCGGAAGCAATTACATAAATATAGTTGTCTAATGAGCTGTGCTGACTTATATGAAACAGAATATTTAAAACTTTATATACATAACCATAAGTCAACCATATATTATATTATACCCACACACATTACAGTATCTTAAGTACAGCCATCAAAGATACAAAACAAGTCTTAAATATGTACAGGACCAACAGAACTCGAATACAAGACACTTCGGGAACCTCTACGTGAGGCACAATGGTTGGCTGACAACAGAACACCGGGCTAGACAAAACCTTCGGGCTCGAACTCCAGAATGCTCACCTATATACATATATATACAAATAATGAGTTAAAGCCCAGTGAATAACATTAAGGTAAAGGGGTTAGTGAACGAAATCCACACATATCATATTCATAAAACGGAACAGAGCATAATCAGTCTTGTATCAGAACATAATAATGGTACATCCCATAGAACACATTACAGAATGTCTTCCGACTAGAGTAATCGGTTCCGGATACCGATTAAACACATATCACCACAATGAAGTGGCTAACGAGATCTCGTAAACTTGTATGTCATGGACCCGCATTTTCATGCCGTCCCCCATGACTTGGGACTATCTATGGATGCCATAATAGATTTCAAACTTGGAATATTCATTCACAGAAACATATATCATTTCAAAAAGCATAGCTTATCACATTTCATTTGGAACATAATTCATATAAACGTATCTTTACGATAACGTTACTCACAGTGGTTCCAGTAGGCGGTCAATCAATCTCCAGACGTTGACCTACAATCACAAGAGTACATAACACAAGCACATCTTATCATTACACATTCAAGTGGCCATAAGGCTTAGCTTACATTACATTAGTTCTTGTTCTTTCTTATCTCATTGCCTAAAATACACACACTTGAATCTCATAACTTAGTACATTCTTTTCTTAGTGTGTTTCTAATCCATAACCTCATTACTATGGCTTAATTAAGGCTTAGGAATGCCTAAGATGTAATGAGGATGTCAAAACATGCCTTGGAACACTTTGATAAAATTTCTGAAAATAAGGCCCACGCTCGAGCGTGGATTTCCTCGCTCGAGCGGACAAGCAAATATGAGAGGGGTCGCTCGAGCGAGACTTCCTTCGCTCGAGCGGTCTGCAAACTCGGAGAAAGTACTGGTTGGTCTCAATCTACGCTCGAGCTACAACTTCCACGCTCGAGCGGACATGCAAAATGAGAATGGTCGCTCGAGCACACATTCCTTCGCTCGAGGGATCTGTAAAAGACATGAAACTTTTGGGAGCTTGCAATTTACGCTCGAGCGGACTTTTGGTCGCTCGAGCGGAGTGCACGCACTCAGAGTGGTCGCTAGAGCGAGAACTCCCACGCTCGAGCATAGATGTAAATTCTGGAATTTCCAGATTGCACCTTCAAGCTCAAAACTCGATTCTAGTCCTTTAAAACACCTCTCTTGGGCCCCAAAACTTGAGATAACATAGTAAACTTGTAAAATATGATGAATTGAGGATCATTTCATAAAATCATGGCCCAAGAGTTTGTTAAAAACTCACATTTTCAACTTAAAACATGATAAATGCTCAAGAACACAACATGCATGGGTTTTCTTGGTTTTGAGCTTCCCAAAACATGATCAAACACCACAAAACAACTTGAAGCTTGATGATTTTCCTTAATGAAGATAAATTTCAAACATGCAAGAAAGAATTTATGGAAATCATGCTCAATTGGTAAGAAAATGCACATACATGCATGGTATGATCCTTCTACCTTCTTATTTAGCTCAAATCTTGCTTAGCTCAACAAAATCTTAATGAATTCAACAATTAAACACATTATCTACTTGAATTAAAGCTTAGGTTCTTACCTAGAGTCTTGGTCTTGCTAAGAACTTGCACAATCTTTGATGAATTCAACACAAAGCCTTCAATCTCCTCCTGTCTCTCTCTAGAATGAAATCTCTCTCTCTCTAAAATGCTTTTCTTAGATTTTTGCACTTAGTTATGAGGGAAAATGAGCTCAAATGAGCTTAAAGGCTCACATATATAGCTAGGGTGCTAAAAATGTATTAATTAGACATAAGGCTTGCCAAACGCAACCTAACGGATCAGACTGAATCAATTTTTAATAAAACTTGCCATAAGGTTCTAAAAATTCCAAATAACATATTGGTGTAATCAATTTCGTTTTCGGGTGCCGATAAGGCTTTTAATTTCCATATTAAAACGAAATCTCTAGACAGATGTTTTTATGAGTAACAGATAGAAAGCCAAAATCATGCAATTTACATAATAAACACATAATTCATTTTAATCCTCTCATTAGCATGATTAAATACAGATTAGTAGCTAATTACAGATCGGGGTTATTACAGTCTCCCCACCTTAAGAAGTTTGGTCCTCCAAACTCACGTTATCTTAAAGGAAACGATGGTCAACAGAAATATAATTTCAACCCTTTACAAAACAGAAGCATAACCATATTCATAAATGTGCTCATATCTTAATCTTGACCTTGGCTTATACAGAGACAGAATCATAAATTAGATACAGAGATTAGGGTTCATATCAAAACAGAGTCTTATACACATTCAGATTTTGTCCAGAACAGACTCAGATACATGTTCATTTCCATATTCTTATCCAAATCATACACAGATGTCATAATTCTTGCTTAAGCATACATGATGCATTCATTAATTAGTACTAATAGAACTGTTGACCCATAAAGGGACGTAACAGAACAGAACAGAAGCTGAGCCCCCATAACGAGGCCTCCGGTACGGGTAACAGAGTGCAGACAGACATAAATTCCATAAAGGAACCTCCGATACCGGGTAACAGCCAACAGATATCACATAATACTAAGAGTCACAAATACATATCAGAAATTGAACAATCACTCAGTATACAATATATAGCATTTCAGGAAACAAAACTTATTTCGTGACACAGAACAGAAATACAGTTGCACACAACTTTACTGTATTCTTACTTACATTACTTATATCAAGTACTTATCGGGGTCATAGATTCACACTGCTCCATTTTCTCAAGTAATTTCCCCCGTTAAGTTACAGAGATTTGATTTATTCATTTCTGAGTCATTCATCCGGTCTTTGTTCAATTTGGTTCTCAATATCACAGTCAGTCCAAGTCATTCTAATGTTTTCAGGAATACCAGGCAATTTCGTATATTAACCCCATAGCAGTAAACGAAATTCTGAAGTAATCACTTATATACTGTTCATCAGTCTCGATTTCCACAGATTCAATCGTACCATGTATCAATACAGAAGCAATCATACTGATTACATATACTTCCTGGTAGTCAGAGTTTATGGTCAAACCAGGCTGTTGTCAACAAAGTCCATCAGTTTTGAAGTACAGTAACACCAAAGCAATCGTTCTCTAGTCAAACAAGTTCATAGTCATAACGGCAATATCGGGTAATTAATCACATGTCATATATATATAGCATTCCCATATTCTCCCAGCATAAGTTACCAAATTCCATAATCTCATTCGCGTGCTTCCAATCGGTTATAGGCATATGGTATAAAGTCATTTATAATCACACAATCCGCTGTTGACGGTTTACATTCTTCCTAAGTGTTCAAGATTCAAATTTTCATTCGATTAGTTCTCTTAGCAACACAGCCCTGTCATTTAATCATAAACAATTCACAATCCCCCATAATGTAGTCAAATCAGATAATAGTTCTCCTCAGATCAGATCAATAAAAGCTCTACCAGGTCATATCAGATGAGAGTTCTACCCGATCATATCAAACAAAAGTTCAAAGCGTGAGTCATCAAACATAAGTTCCATCAGTTAAACAAAGGTCTCATCAAACCAAAGTTCTATCAGACCAGATCAGATAAAAGTTCTATCCATATCATTTTCAAATGAGGTACATTAGTTTTATCATTCATACTTCGTTCGCTTAAGTGCATAGTCAGTAATTCTACAATCGTTCTACGTTCCTCAATTCTCAAATCACATCAGAGTTATGTATCATAATAGTTCATATCGAAGTGTTTCAGGTCATATACAATGTTACATTTTCCAAGTAAGTTCACATGTAGGTGCACAGGTATGTAGTTGTTCATATCAAGAAGTAAGCATCACAGTCAATATAACAATTTCCCAGAGTCATAGTCCCAACGGTCAAGTTATCAACAAATAATCATACCAATCATTCTGAGCAAAGGTATAGTCATATATGTGCATACTCAGAATCCAATAACATTCCCAATACAGATTCACGAGTTCAATGTACAGACGAACACAAAACAGTTTCTCCAGACACGACAGTTAAGGTAGCAAGTCATAAGTCTACTCAGTCTCGATACAAATGCAGTAGGCACAAAAGTGTGCCGAGTTCAATTAATTAACATCCCACGCAAAGGTATAAACATATGTAAGTCCAAACACGTTCCATATACGGTCAACAGTAATGTGTCCTAAGGTGTTCATTAATCACAGTTCAATCCCATCAATTCTAATAGTCACAGAGGAGAGGACATATATATATATAGATACGAGTCTAGCATCAATTATCATTTAGGCATTCATTCGCAAATTCGTAAACAAAGGTTCATTCTTCCAAACTGACATGGGTTCTCACTTTCAGAAATTCCACATACAACGGTTCACGTATATAATTCAAATTTAGGGGTCTAATCATTCAATGATGCCAGTCAATAGATAACGGTTCGGTTCAAGTCACGGTCACACAGATTTTTCCAAATTATAGTCAATCGCAATGTGTTCCCATATCCCGTAGTTCTAGCATAATTCAAAAGGTCACACCTAACAGCTCATGTTAGAGTTTTGCAATACGGTCAAAGATTCAACCCGGCAATTTCTCGTTGTTCATAAGTTTCAACAATTTCCAAAACTTAGGTGATTCATTCTAGGGTTTCGGACATCTCACATAAAATTGATAAATTTTCGAGGCAGTCAATAACTAGGGTTCATAATTCTAATAAGTCAATTTGTTCAGTCAACATTTCCATAATCTATATCTAGTTAAGAAACGTACGATTTCCACAAAAATTCCCAAATTAACAATTGCACATGGTTAAGGTAATACCTGTGTCAGTTGTCTCAGTATTCTGGGCATCCTCTGGAACTAGGGTATAGGTTTAGGCTTATTGTTGTTCCGATGAGTTCGCGGGCATGATTTAGCCAAGTGGCCCTTCTGACCACATCTAAAACAAGCTCCTGACAGATGGCGACAAATGCCCCAATGTTGTTTCCCACATTCTCTACAGATAGGTATATCATTGTTGATCACGTTGCTTCCCCGACTTTCTTTGTTCACAGTTTTCACTGTAGGTTTTTCATTCACAGAGATCATCGAATTACTAGTCATTTCAACTTTTTGTTTCTTCTGTTTCGTTCTTTCCGATTTAGTTGATGATGTTGATTTTGATATTTTCAATGCTGCTATGTTTGCCTCAGACATTAATGCTCTATCAAGGACATCTACATACTTTGACAGTTTTAAAACGCCAACTCGGTCAAACACATCTAGGTTAAGTCCACCCTCAAATTTTCTAGCCTTTTTGTAGTCAGTGTCTATCATGTGGGGTGCATATCAGGCTAGTGCGGTAAATTTTGCTTCATATTCTGCCACAGTCATTTTGCCTTGCTTTAGTTGTTCAAATTCGGTTACCTTCCTATCCCAGATGCATTGGGGAAAATATTTTTCGAAGAAAATTTCTTTAAATCTATCCCACGTCACACCTTCAGTATCATTTCGTACTAACATCCACCATCTCCTAGCTCCTTCTTTAAGTGTGAATGTTGCCAACAAAACTTTCTGTGCCTCAGTACACGGGAATACCTCAAACATTTTCTCAGTTTCTAAGACCCAAGCCTCGGCTTTTAACGGTTCAATACCCCCCTGAAATTCCGGTGGTTTCATCTTATTGTATTTCTGTATCAGTGTTATCATATCATAATTAGCTGGTTCAGGCACATGTATTTGCCCTTGTTGCTGTTGTTTCAGATTTTCGGTTAAGGCTTCAACCATTCTTTCCAACCGGCTAATTCTAGCGTCAGAAGATTCAGATTCGTCTATGTTCCTTGTCCTTTCCATTGGCTACACACAAATGGGGTAATTATTAATATAAGGAAAGTTCTCACTATTCTCATTGGCTCTACATTTCATTTCATATCAGACACGTTTATACTTTCACTTCAATTCAGATACAGTCACATGATCCTTTACTTTCATACGTTCATGTTTACATAGATTCCACATTCGGTATTGAAATTAAAATTACATGTTATTTCACTTAACTTCTTTGATCATGCACATAGGTTTCATTTCAATTCAATTTCAATAAGGATGTGTTCATAATAATTCACATACCAACATATGATATTGCAATGTCCCTATTTCATTTCTAGGACATCTTGTAACTCATACGGACACGTGTGTGCGGTATAACTCGTGCTCTGATACCACTCTGTCACGACCCAAACCCGCCCCTATGAGTTTAGCATCGTAACCGGCCAGTAATCCTTGGATTACTGAAGGCCTCTGAATAGATTAACAATATTAAGGGGCTAGCGGAAGCAATTACATAAATATAGTTGTCCAATGAGCTGTGCTGACTTATATGAAACAGAATATTTAAAACTTTATATACATAACCATAAGTCAACCATACATTATATTATACCCACACACATTACAGTATCTTAAGTACAGCCATCAAAGATACAAAACAAGTCTTAAATATGTACAGGACCAACAGAACTCGAATACAAGACACTTCGGGAACCTCCACGTGAGGCACAATGGTTGGCTGACAACAGAACACCGGGCTAGACAAAGCCTTCGGGCTCGAACTCCAGAATGCTCACCTATATACATATATATACAAATAATGAGTTAAAGCCCAGTGAATAACATTAAGGTAAAGGGGTTAGTGAACGAAATCTGCACATATCATATTCATAAAACAGAACAGAGCATAATCAGTCTTGTATCAGAACATAATAATGGTACATCCCATAGAACACATTACAGAACGTCTTCTGACTAGAGTAATCGGTTCCGGATACCGATTAAACACATATCACCACAATGAAGTGGCTAACGAGATCTCGTAAACTTGTATGTCATGGACCCGCATTTTCATGCCGTCCCCCATGACTTGGGACTATCTATGGATGCCATAATAGATTTCAAACTTGGAATATTCGTTCACAGAAACATATATCATTTCAAAAAGCATAGCTTATCACATTTCATTTGGAACATAATTCATATAAACGTATCTTTACGATAACGTTACTCACAGTGGTTCCAGTAGGCGGTCAATCAATCTCCAGACGTTGACCTACAATCACAAGACTACATAACACAAGCACATCTTATCATTACACATTCAAGTGGCCATAAGGCTTAGCTTACATTACATTAGTTCTTGTTCTTTCTTATCTCATTGCCTAAAATACACACTTGAATCTCATAACTTAGTACATTCTTTTCTTAGTGTGTTTCTAATCTATAACCTTATTACTATGGCTTAATTAAGGCTTAGGAATGCCTAAGATGCAATGAGGATGTCAAAACATGCCTTGGAACACTTTGATAAAATTTCTGAAAATAAGGTCCACGCTCGAGCATGGATTTCCTTGCTCGAGCGGACATGCAAATATGAGAGGGGTCACTCCAGCGAGACTTCCTTCGCTCGAGCGGTCTGCAAACTCGGAGAAAGTACTGGTTGGTCTCAATCTACGCTCGAGCTACAACTTCCACGCTCGAGCGGACATGCAAAATGAGAATGGTCGCTCGAGCGCACATTCCTTCGCTCGAGCGATCTGTAAAAGACATGAAACTTTTGGGAGCTTGCAATTTATGCTCGAGCGGACTTTTGGTTGCTTGAGCGGAGTGCACGCACTCAGGGTGGTTGCTAGAGCGAGAACTCCCACGCTCGAGCGTAGATGCAAATTCTGGAATTTCCAGATTGCACCTTCAAGCTCAAAACTCGATTCTAGTCCTTCAAAACACCTCTCTTGGGCCCCAAAACTTGAGATAACATAGTAAACTTGTAAAACATGATGAATTGAGGATCATTTCATAAAATCATGGCCCAAGAGTTTGTTAAAAACTCACATTTTCAACTTAAAACATGATAAATGCTCAAGAACACAACATGCATGGGTTTTCTTGGTTTTGAGCTTCCCAAAACATGATCAACCACCACAAAACAACTTGAAGCTTGATGATTTTCCTTAATGAAGATAAATTTCAAACATGCAAGAAAGAATTTATGGAAATCATGCTCAATTGGTAAGAAAATGCACATGCATGCATGGTATGATCCTTCTACCTTCTTATTTAGCTCAAATCTTGCTTAGCTCAACAAAATCTTAATGAATTCAACAATTAAACACATTATCTACTTGAATTAAAGCTTAGGTTCTTACCTAGAGTCTTAGTCTTGCTAAGAACTTGCACAATCTTTGATGAATTCAACACAAAGCCTTCAATCTCCTCCTCTCTCTCTAGAATGAAATCTCTCTCTCTCTAAAATGTTTTTTTTTAGATTTTTGCACTTAGTTATGAGGGAAAATGAACTCAAATGAGCTTAAAGGCTCACATATATAGCTAGGGTGCTAAAAATGTATTAATTAGACATAAGGCTTGCCAAACGCAACCTAACGGATCAGACTGAATCAATTTTTAATAAAACTTGCCATAAGGTTCTAAAAATTCCAAATAACATATTGGTGTAATCAATTTCGTTTTCGGGTGCCGATAAGACTTTCAATTTCCATATTAAAACAAAATCTCTAGACAGATGTTTTTATAAGTAACAGGTAGAAAGCCAAAATCATGCAATTTACATAATAAACACATAATTCATTTTAATCCTCTCATTAGCATGATTAAATACGGATTAGTAGCTAATTACGGATCAGGGTTATTACAAGTAGCAATTCCAGAACCTAAATGTAAGAAAATAGGACCCAAAACTATTGATACCATTTTTTTAGGATATGCTCAAAATAGTAGTGCTAATAGATTTCTAGTAATAAATTTTGAAATTAGTGAAATTACTAATAATACAATAATTGAATCTCGTGAAGTTACATTTTTTCAAGATATTTTTCCATATAAAATTAGGATCTCCAATCAGGTTGTAAATAGACTTATTAATACTAGCGCTAGTGTTATTCCTTTGAGAGATGATTTTGAACATCTACACTTAGAACCTAGGAGTAAGAGAGCTTGAATAGAGAAAAACTTTGGAGATATTTTTATAACTGAAGGAGAACCAAATATTTTTAGAGGGACTTACGTGTAAGTCCTACTAAATGAGCTTATTGTCCAATAGGTCCTATGATAATTAATGATATTTTTCATCATACACTATTAAAAAACGTCACTAATTGTTAATTTTCAGTGACATTTTGCAAATGTTATTACAAAAAATGTCACTAATTATAAGTTTTAGCGACGGTTTAAAAAAATCGTCATAAAAAATGTCTTTAATTTTCAAATTTCAGTGACAATTTGAAAAATTTATCACAGAAAAATGCCATTAATTATAAGTTTTAGCGACAATTTATAAAAACCGTGACAAAAAAAGCTACTTATTGTCAATTTTTAGTGACATATATATATATATATATATATTTTTAGCGACGATTGTATTAGGACTTATTTTCAATAGGACTTGATGGGAATTAAGTCCATCCATTAGGATCTATTGGTAGTTTATCCATACTTTTATAGAAGCTATCTCATCTTTAGATGCGCCATTTTGGAAGGAAGCCATTAATAGTGAGATTGAATCAATCCTTCAAAATAATACTTGGGAGTTGACTAATCTACCTCTTGAGAGTAAAGCTATTGGTTGTAAATGAGTATTTAGAAAGAAATTAAAACTTGATGGAAGCATAGATAAATATAAGAGAAGATTAGTAGCCAAGGTATTTACACAAAAGAAATGAATTGATTATTTCGATACCTATTCGCATGTTTTGTAACGAGTTGAATCAAATTGAATTTATACTTTAATCTTAGTTGAGGATTTATTTTAAATTATTAAAATAAATTCATTTTGGACCCAATTGATTGAATCGTGACTGGTTAGTAACCATATAATATTGTTGCTATTTTATTATTATTATTTGAATACTATAAAAGAGTTGTGAATATTTATGGTGTGCATCATTAAACGAAATATATTTTATGGTGAGAAAATAATTATATCATTTTATTTCTTATGTTACAAAATATTATAATGTTCCTAAAATATACATTTAGTTATATATATATATATTTATATACACGGGTGTGGTTCAAAGGTGGTGGAAGAGAATGATTAAAAAGAATATAATACACTAGAGAAATGTTAGGGATCATGAAATTTTTATCATGAAAATGATCATGAAAGATTTGTGACTCTTAGATTACCTTGATTAGTGTGTGGTGCTTTATTCTAAGTATAATCCAAAGGTCACAAATCTTTCATGATCATTTTCATGAAAGACTTTTCATGATACCTACCATTGCTGAATACACTATCTCTTAGCTCTCTCTCGTGGGGTATGATGAGTAGGAGGATGGGTTTGAAAATTAATATATCTGTCTCTCTCTCTCTCTTCTTAAATACAACCATTTTCTCATCATTCATGAGCATTAGGACACAGCACAACATATCCAAAGAAATGGGTGACCTTCACCCTCTTGCTTACAGCACCGCTCTCCACCACCACAGCTTTTCCCTAGGTTGGGATTTCCATAACCTTGGAGTTCTCAACGCAGACAATATGTCTCATTTTATGGAAGCCACTCCACAATTTTCTCTCCCTTTGAATCTTTTTTATCCACTGGTTATTTACAAGATGCTCTGTTTGAATTCAATGAAAGGTCTAAATGACGGCGCTTGCTGGTGTTTGCCGACAATGGATACAAAAATAGTAGAAATCAGAAGGCATTTTTAGCTGTACTAGAAGAAGAGGGAAGGAAGAATGAGTAGCATAGGAAGAGGTTACGATCTCTCAGTCACCACTTTCTCTCCCGATGGCCGCGTTTTTCTAGATCGAATACGCTGCCAAAGCTGTCGATAACAGTGGGACTGTTGTCGGCATCAAATGCAAGGATGGAATTGTCTTGGGTGTGGAGAAGCTCATAGAATCAAAGATGATGCTACCTGGTTCCAATCGTAGAATTCATGTTGTTCATCGTCATTCTGGTATGGCAGTTGCTGGTTTAGCAGGAGATGAGAGGCAAATTGTTGCACAAGCAAAGTCTGAAGCAACAAATTATGAAAGGTGAACCCATTTTGAGAGAGATGAAAACACTAGAAGAGAAAATATCAGCTTCAGAAGCTTTTGAATTTTCACAATCTTCTAACAAAGACTCAGTTAACACCAACTACATCCCTGACAAAGAAACCCTATACTTCTTAGACCCCATTTATCCTTCTGCTTTGTCAGTAGTGCTGGGAAAGCCTAGCTAAAGAGAACTGAAAATACTAACCCCACAACCACAAATGAAAGTGGCATGTGTACCAAAAATCAGACCATAGTTCTTAAGATCAAAGTGCAGAGCTTGGCGAGAGCAACGTTTTGATCGGTGGAGATCGAAATCCAACGCAACCAAAAATTGGGGTTTTTACTTGTTTTCTCTTCTAGCTTGAGGTAGGGATTTTTCCTACACTTTTTTATGTACTTTTACTTAATTATAGGGAGTTTAGAGTTGTATATAATTTAATTAAAATTTTTGAAAAATTTGTGATTTATTTGCTTAAAAGAGAAATTTTGAGAAAAATAAAGAGTTGATGCCCAAATTGCGAAAGTGTAAACTTAGAATATGTTTGTAAGGTTATGAAAGAGCTATGTTTTAAATTTGAACAAAAACGGATTTCGACTTGATCGGTTTTGAAATTTTTACCGGTTTGTGACCAAAAGAGCATTTTTAAAGAAAATAAAGGAATTATGTTTAACTTTTGGGGCTTTTGATCAAAATAGGATGTCATAGTTGAATAATGCTTGGAGAATGAGCTTGGAGACTGAGTTTGGAAAGAAAATGATGTTTTCTTAGGCATTAACGGTATTATTTTGCTGAAAGTATTTGCTGGAATAAAACTGACACGGTTAGAAATGGACCTTGAGAGGTTATCAGACGTGATTGTGATATGAAAACTAGTGTAGTTGTTCATATTTGATGAGATGTAGAATAGATTGTATTTATCGAAATTTTTGGAATTTAATTGTTTAAATATCTGTTTAGAAATATCTGTTTTGGGCTATCGATGGAAGATAGCTATGATTGTGGTAGAAAGGCATGAGACATAGGTAAGTCGAACCACATTTCTCACTTGTTACATTGGACATTGCATTACATTCATTTCATTGGAAATGTATCTGTTTTTGAGAAATGTTATAAATGTATCTGTTTGCGAAAAGATTAATACTTGGTGAATTTGGGTAGGATGTGTGGAACTGCGCGGTTAGGTGTCGAGCCTTCCAGTTTACTGGTAAAAATGACAGTGGTAGTGAATTGGGGCCTACTTGCAGACACTCACCTAGAGATTCACAGAGCCTGTATTCATGTAACATATATGGTTTAAAATGAAAATGGCTTTATATTTGTTGTTGCATCTCAGCATTGCATGCTTTATAAAAAGAGAGATAAACTATTTTATCATGAGCATGGCATGAGCATACTCCTCTTTAGTCTTGTTATGGTCCATATGTTGTGTAGTATATCTCTAGTAGGCTGTGACTCACCCTATAAGGGAAACCATTTCAGGTACAGGTGCTATGCCTTCGCCAAGGCATTGACTTGGGAGGACTTGGAACTGAGGCTTCATTTTTGTTTTATTGTTATTTGTTGAATGTAAGCCCAGGGCTGTATTTGCGTTAAGTTGAAACTCCATTTTGTGTAACCAAGAATGTTCTTGGATAAATTTGTAAACCTGTAGGGCACTTATTATCTGTTTGGTTTTCATTTCATACTTGTTGTAAAATGCATGCTTGGGATTGGAACTGGGGCATTGAGATGTGAACAACATGTATTTGGCATTTGGGATTTAATGGAAATGGATGTATGGAATAGTTAGCTATATATATGTGTTTGTCTATCAGGTGGGTTTTGTTGCATAAATAGATATACCCTGCCCAATTTTCGGGGCGTTACATGTTTCTAGGATTACAACCATTAGAATATTAATTGTAGTAGCATCCATTTATAATTTAGAAATTCATTAAAGACGTTAAAACTGCTTTTTTGAATAGAGATTTAGATGAAAAAATTTATATGGAACAACCTGAAGGTTTTTGGTTAAAGGACAAGAACATAAAGTTTGCAAGTTGGTTAAATCTTTTTATGGACTTAAGCAAGCTCCTAAACAGTGGCATGAAAAGTGTGATAAAGTAATTCTAGAATTTGGTTTTAAAATCAATGAACATGATAGATGTGTATATTATAAAGAAGATAATGGAGAATGTGTTATTTTGTGTTTATATGTTGATGATATCTTATTATTTGAAACAAATTTAGATATAATAAAAAATGTGAAATGTTATGTGTCATCAAAATTTGATATGAAAGATTTAGGAGAAGCTTATATAATTTTAGGTATGAAATTAGAGAAAACAACCAAAGGCATTGCATTAAATCAATCTGGAATCCTAGAGAAGATGTTAAAAAAGTTTGATTATTATAATCTCAAACCTGTTTCAATTTCTTTGGATTCTAGCATGAATTTAAAGAAAAATAATGGTGTACCTGTATCTCAACTTAGACATTCTCAAATTATTGGATCACTTTTCTATATTGCTAATAAGACTAGACCAGATATTGCCTATGTAGACATACTCATAATCCTAGTAAAGATCATTAGGTTGTTGTGGAAAGAGTTTTTAAATATCTAAAAGAAACTCTAGATTATTCACTTTGTTTTAGTGGTTTTCCTAATGAGGTAGAAGGTTGAAGTGATGCTAATTGGATAACAGATAGTGTAGTCTACTACTGGATATATATTTATGTTAGGTGGGGTAGTAATATCTTGGGGTTCTAAAAAACAAACTGTTATTTCTAGAAGTACAACAGAATTAGAGCTTATAGCTTTAGATATTACTTGTACTGAAGCTGAGTGGATTAAAAATTTACTCCTTGATATTCCACTTGTGAAAAATCCTATACCTGCTTTTCCATACATTGTGACAATAGAGTCGCAATAGAACTTGTGAGACAAGCACATACTAATAAAAAGATGAATAGACATATGCAAGTGAGTTATAAGTCTATAATGCAAGTGAGGTATAAGTCTATAAGAAGTTTGGTAATAAAAATGTTGTATCTTTGAATTTTGTGAAATCTAAAAAGAACATTGCTGATCAGTTAATAAAAGGATTGTCTAAGAGTGTAGTCTTAGATTTATTGCAGGGGGATGTGTCTAAGCCCATAGGGAGTCAACTAAGGAGGTAACCCTACTTTTGTGATTGGAGATCCCATGAAGGAAGTTCAATGGGTAGGAACAATTCTTTTATTAAATAAGGAGATTTTGATTAAATTTATTATTTATGTTCTCCTGCTCATCCCTAATATATCAGTGTTGATGTGAAAGTGATGGTTAAGGAAGAGTGCTATGAATTCAAGGCGGGCATACTTTCGTAAGATAGACATCCGTTACTTTTATCTTTAGAGGATTCACCTAAGTGAGAGTGTCGTGAAGCTGTGACCGTAGGAACAGGGCTGTTTCCTAAAACTCTCGTAAGAATCAAGATTAGGCACATGGCTGCTAATAGTGCTAACCCGCGCCATAGTTATGTATCATACCATATGTGTGACATGTTGACTTCTGTTAAAAGGGATTTAGTTCAAGACTTGGTTCACTAAGATTCTTTCAAAATGAAACTGTTAACACTAAGTGAGGTTTAATTTTGAAAAACACCTATAACCATTGTATGGTTTTAGTGTTGCCCATATTATTATTATCTTTGTATTTATTTGATGTTTTACAAAGTTTTGAATCTTGTGGGGATTGTTGGTAATTTCCTAAAAGTTTCAAAACTTTATTTATACTTATTTTATTTTATTTTATTTTATATTATTTGTGTTTGTATTTATTTTAAAAGTCTTATTTGTTTGAATTTTAAATAAGTGTTTTGTTTCAAAACAAAGGGTGTGTCTGTTCCCAACAAACATCAAAGAGCCTATATAAATAGGACTCTAACTCAGGCAAAAAACAATAGACAATGTTTTTTGATTTTCTCCATCTCCTCTTTCCTATATTTTCTTTATTCTATATTTCTAAGCAATTGATACAGACTTGGCAAATCTTTCTGGTAAAATTGTGCATTGTGTCAGATTCTATGAGTTTTTGGGTTGTATCTTAGAGTCGTTTGTGGTTGTTAAAACCTACACGGAGGGAGCGCATAATGATTTTAGGACGTCTTTGATGTGCTTCTCACAATTACATAGGCTATTTTCTGAACATTTTTCTTCATCTTCTTCTTATTCTATTATGTATATATATGGTTTTATCAAATTGGAAAAAAACCTATTTTCAGAATCTGTTTTTGTTTAATATCTTTATTCTGTAAAATTGATTTAGAGTAATTATTGTTCAATTCCCACAGCATCTCTCTGTGTAATCATATGGTGAGAAAGAACTAAAGATAAAAGGGTCTACATTGGTCTTGAGTGTTTGAGTTACATCATTCTGTACATAAATTTTGTTTATATCATTACTTTACAAATTTATATAGGTAAATTACACTGACTTGCTCCGATATTTAGAGAAAATATAGCTAGTCCTATAGTTTTTGTAGTGATCTCAGTTTTGCCACTTTGCTGAGTATGTTGAGGATCGAGCTGCCGATCAGCTCGCGGGGGGTCCGGGGGGCAGTGCCCCTTGGCGGGTCCAAGGGCAGCGCCCTGGTGGGGATCGAGCTGCCCGGTCAGCTCGCGGGCATCCAGGGGGCAGTGCCCCTTCGCGGGTCCTATGGCAGCGCCCTGGCGGGGTTGAGGGGTAGCGTCCCCGAAGCAAAAGTGCAAAATGCATTAGAAGTTGCTTGTCCGCTCGAGCGGCCGTTTATGCGCTTGAGCGGAGAATGTTTGGTTTCAGAAGTTTGACCTGTCTGCAAAAGTATTGGGAAAGTGTATTTGACGCTCGAGCGGAGCTTTCTACGCTCGAGCGGACCATGTTATATCAGTTCGTGAATCTGATATTTCAGATCACTTTTGTATATCTCTCTCTTTAAAAACCCTTTCCTCTTCCTTCTCTCTACATTTTCCTACGCCAAATTGGATCAAAACCTTGATTTCTCAAGATTCATTAGAGTTCTGCTATAAGTTCTTCATCAAAGTTGGTTAACTTCTCGAGGGCTTCATTGTGTGCGGTGAAGATCGAGTTTCAGCACCATTGATTTTGGGAGTTTCATCTCATTTCTTCTTCAAAACTTAAGGTAGGGATTTTCTTAGAGTTATATATATATATTTTTGCAGGATCTATATGATTTTCAAAATCATCTTTCGATAGCTTTGAAAATTGATTATTGATTCAAGAAGTTGAGCAATTTTGAAAGTGGGTTTGTCTCTTATTCTTTTAAAATGATCTTATGGGTTTTGATCTTCGTTGATTGAAGAAAAGATGATTTTGGAAAGTTTTCTTTCAAAAGATTTGAGTTGTATAGTTTTGGTGAGAAAACCTAGAATTTGGGGATTTTTTTAAAAGAGACTAACAATCCATGAATGATATTGTTATATTTATTTTGTGTGTCAAAATAAATGGATGTTTGGAAAATTTCTTATTTATATTTATATAAATGACGAATTTCAGGGAATATGAAAATTGTTGTTCATTTTGGAAATTATTATTCAAAACGTTGAAATAGTCTTGAAATGACTAATTGTTGAGGATACTTGAGAAAAGGGAATTGTGTTATTCCTTGGATGATGAATTGGAATAAAAATATTTATATTCATCTTGTGAAATTGGAATATCAATTCATTTGATTACATTAAACTTTGAAAGTTGATTTCAAAACTCGCATTGAGAAAAGAATGTTGAGAAACAAGTTTTCATGGAATGGTTTTGGGGTAAATACGTTGGTAAGTCTTGATAGGTGATGTAGATGATATTGAATAAGTTGGCTTGAGAGTCTACGATGAAAGACCGAAAACCAGCGTTGATAGGTGTCGAGCCTTTTGGTTAATACCGGTAAAAATGATAATTTGGTAGTACTTGTATAGTCTACTTGCAGACACCGACCTAGGGATTACCAGAGTCGTATTTACCGCCTTTGAAATAAATTGTTAAGTTTTGAACAATTGAAATTGTATGATATCATTGAGCATGATGGTTTTCAAAAGATGAAAATGTGATTTATCTTCAAAAAGGACATAGCATGGCATGTGCATTTCATCTCTTGAGACTTGTATAAAATGTATATACTTTGTTAAGAATTTCCTATTGGGCTTTATGCTCACCCTACGGGATTTTTGTGCAGGAAAAAATGTGGTGATCCCACCCAACTAGGGGCGTGGAAGTATGTGTGTTGGGAGTACAATACTCTCATTTTGCTATGACTCTGTGTGTAAGCCAAGGGCTGTGTTTGTGTGGGTTTGAATAAGCATTTTGTATAACCAGGCTCAAGCTTTGGAAACTTGTAAACCCTTGGGGGTATTTATTTGTTTATTTACTTGTTGTTAGATTAATGTATTGTTGCATGAAGAACTATTGTATCATGTAATGTAAGTTTGGAGATTTATATTCAGTTTTCCTTGAAAGAGCCATGATTATTGTATTATCATTTGGGATAGAAATTTATGGCGTTACAGTTTTTACATAATTACATTAGGTTCCTGTTAGGTTTTTGTAATTGACAATCCTGTTTAACAAAACTTTTTTCAGTTGTAATTTTATTCGTTCTTATGTTTTAGTGAGGAAGTGAGTGTTTAGATGTGAATCCAACCCTGAATTATGCTTTTATTTGCCACTTCACTGACTATGTACGAGGATCGAGCTGCTCGGTTAGCTCGTAGGGATCGAGGGGGCAATGCTCTATGGCGGGTCCGGGATAGCGCCCCGATGAGGTCGAGGGGCAGTGCCCCAGAAGCAAAAAACAAAAATGCAGTTTGTAGACACCCCATTTTGACCGGCCTTAAGACTTAGGCACTTTCTTTTGATCACCCGATGATGAAAACAAGAATGTGTATATCAAAAAATCTTTAGTAAGAAAGATGGAATTCGAGCTTTAATCCTAACCCTAAGCCTGTTTTGGCCAAGTGTTTGAGTCTCGTTCAAAACTCTCTTTCAAAACTTTCTTTCCGCACTTTGTTCCGAACATTTCCGTAGTGTTCCAAGGCTCATTTTTAAACTTCGAAATAAAATGTTTTCTTAGGAAATTGAGCAAAGAACAATGTGAAAATATAAGGAAAGGATGATAATTCTGTTGAAAAATCCTGTTTTGTGCAAAATAGTCAAGCTAAGGCCAATTTGTCCAAGAACAAGGCAGTTTTGATAGAATTCTTATTTAGTGCGTGTGGGGCACTCCACTATCCTAGTTTCTGATCCACTCATACACGAAATGGCCTACACACTTAGCCTCCATTGCCAAAAAGAGCTTGTCTCTTCAAAAAATGAGTAGCTAAAGCAAGGGTCAAGTGCTTTATCTTTATCACCTCATGATCCTTGTCTTCTACCTTGTCTCCCACCATCTTTTCCATTAAGTCTTCCACCATTGCTTATGTAAAGAAGATTAGATTGTTGAGGGACTAAAGACTAGAGGGTGAGAAAGATTGATTGAAAGAGAAGAGATTAATAGAAGGAGAAGTCTTACTTCAATTGAGAATTGGCAAAAATTGAGATATAAACCTCCATTTTCCATATACACTGATATAACATCTTCTATATATCAAAACCATCCAAAAAATTTCATTGTAGTCAAATTCAAGAACCTTGATCAAAGAGAGAGTGATTGTTGTTGAAAGTGAGAAAATTAGATAGTTAATCAATTTCCCCCTGCCCACACTGTTAAACAATTCAAGTCACCAATTCTAGCAAGAATTCCAAGTTTTTGAATTGAGGATTGAGAACATAATTCACAACCTTGATGGTGATCAAAATGAAGTTTGGAAATCAAGAAGTTCATCCTTTCTTTGGAAGGTGAATTTTCAATCTTTTTCATTTTCTTGTATTTTCTTTCTTATATAAATTTTATTGCTTTGATTTCATATTATAAACCTATTGTAATCTAACTGGAAGTAGTTAGTTGAGCCACCCACATATTCCTTGTTTGTTCTTTCTTGGTGTTGCAACAAAACAGATTCTGCCAGGCCTAATTGGCCAACCGACAAAGTTTTTGGCCGACCGGCCAACTTCTTTTGGGATAGATTCGTGCAGTCTTCCGATGATGAGCCAAACAGTTTTTTGTGGTCTCCGAAGCATATGAAGTTTTTGTTTGTCTTTTCATTTAAGAGATTTGTGAGGTTTTATTATGTTGTAATGTTCTCTCTCTCTCTCTCTCTCTCTCTCTCTCCCCTATTTGGATATGTAATTATTTAAGTGTTATAATAATTCCCTGCCCCACTTCTTTCTATCCTGTTCTTTTACTTGCTTTCCTTCTTTGTGAATATGCATCATATTTTACTTTTCATCATATCCATGCTTTGCATCCATGTTTCATGCATCTTAATTCGGCTAAATTTGCTTTTGTGGACTTAGTCAATTCTTATGTGATTATGTGTACTACCTTATGTTCTTAAGATAATTTACATATCATATATTAGAAATCGAATCTTTAGTTGTATCTCATGAGTGAATTGCATTAGAATTTTATATATGAGATCATGCATATTTCGCTTTGTTTTGTAGCTGTTTGGGGATGTTGGTAAATAGGTATATTTTTAGGCTTTAGCATCTCGCTTGTGTGTGTTTTTCTTACTATGTTTAGTATTCTACCATGAGACTACTTGCTTATTTGATATAACTCTATGAATATCGGTGGATAGAGGTTGCGTCACTTAATTTGAAATGATATTGATTTTCATGTTTGTAAACTCAATTTCTTTGAGTTGTACATCTTCATAACTCTTTCGAAATGCATGAAATCAAGTTGTTCCAAAGTGAATGACATAGTCTATACTTGTTTGCTTCACATAGTAATTCTTAGGATTATTAATAATTGCAACAGGAACATATAAAGTTAATAAAATTTATATCATGGTCTAGTAGAAGTTGATCTGTGATTCGGTGAGCAGGGGTGCTCAATTAAAGACATTCCTAAGGTTCCGAACCGAGACATCTTTGGTTACGACGAATAGTGGCCATGGCATGAGTCACGAGTTTCCTAATTTCCCAAAATATTAGGTGGTAACTTTGAGATCTAGTGATAATGTCCATTTCTGGCAAATGTTTTGCAATAAAATGAATTTTCTATAAAAGTTGTCGGATTTGGACTCTTATCTATCTTTCACATTACACTCATGAGACTAGATCAAAGAAATTGAGGGTCCGAACTATTTAACCCGCTCGGGTCTCCCCTGGGCAATGTTACACAATCAAAGTTGTTTGAACACTCGAGCGGTCATTTTTTGTGCTTTAGCAAAGAAAATGATCATCTAGTATTTTTACAGAGCATCTGAACTTCTGAAAAATAAGTTTTACCTCTCGAACGATGAATGTTGCTCTTGAGTGGTAATCCTATATGTTTTGCACTGCTTTTACTAACACTGCTCGAGCGGTGAAGTGTGTGCTCGAGCGGTCTTCGCGATCCAGTTTACTATAAAGTGTGATGTTTGCCCATTTTAGGGTTTGAGCTGTCCAGATTTTTAGAGAGGATGAAAAAACAAAGTGTTTTATATTGGAGGGTGTTTTATGAGTGTTTCTTTGATGATTTAAGAGTGATCAATGGATCTGTGAACTTCATACCAACATCATCAAGGATTGTTTGTTTACTTTTATTCACAAATGAGAGAGTTATTCTTCGGTGGATTTCGGGGAATTTGGGCCTGAAGCTTTGGTGCATTCCGAAGTGGCTCATCATTGTGGATTCGACATTAGCGTTGTGGATTCATCGTTGGGTAAGAAAATTTCGAGGTGAAGACGGTGGTTGAAGAGGCATATTGGGGCCAGTTCAATTGGGGCGTGGATTCGCTAGGTAATTGACATGTGTAATTCCTTTTTGGGTTCTTAGTGGATTATTTTGTGACTTTGGCCTGTATTTTTTTTAATCATAATTGGAGACTCTCTAATTGTGCTTTTTCTACGTTAAATTATTGTGTCCATTTATCTTTGATTGTTTGATTGGAATTGTTACTCATTGCTTAAAATTGAAACGTACTTACCAATCAATGTCTCGGAGATTTTAGATTTTTCAATTGGTATTAGAGTAGGTTTCTCAATTTTTAAAATTTTTTTTTTTTCAAAACTATTGGAGCGAGATCTTGTTTGATTTGTGATAATGGATTCAATTCGTGAAGGTAATTCCATGGTATACCTCTACATGACGGATCTAATTATCCATTTTGGAAAGCTTGGATAAGAGTGTTTTTGAAATCTATTGATGAAAAAGTTTGCCAATCCGTCATGTGTGGGTGGACCAAACTGACGATTACCATTGATGGAGTAACTTTTCCCAAACCAATTGATAAATGGGACACAACTGATTACTAAAATAGCAGTTGGAATAGTAAAGCTATCAATTCTCTCTTTTGTGCTATTACACCAGAAGAGTTTAGTCGTATTTGTAATTGTGAAATCGTAAAAGAGGCTTGGGATATCTTACAAACTATTCATAAGGGAACTCCTTCAGTTAAACGTTCAAAACTTCAAAGGCTCACTTTGAGTTTTAAAAACCTTTTCATGAAAAATAGTGAGACCTTTGATGAATTTTATGCGAAGTTGAGTGACATAGTAAATTCCAGCTTCAATTTAGGTGGAAAAAGAATATTAGAATCCAAGGTTGTGGGAAAAATTTTGAGGTCCTTGTCCAATCGATTTCTACCAAAAGTTACGGCTATTGAGGAGGCTCAAGATGTTGACAACCTCAAGTTTGATCATTTGGTTGGAAATCTCCAAACCTATGAGGCTCATATGAATTTCAAAAGAAACAAAAAGATGATCTTGCTTTTAGTAGTACTCATAGAGTTGGAAAGGATTCCGATGAGGATTATGAGTTCGATTCTAAGATTACAGATGCTTTTCTAAAACAATTTAATTTTTTTTTTCCTGAAAAAGAAGCCTAATCTTTTGGAATCAACTCATAAATCCAAAGGCAAAGATAAGCTCAAAATTGATTCTACAACCAAGAAGAAGAAAGGAAAAATACAAGAGACACCTCAAAGAGTCCAATGCTATGAATGCTAAGATTTTGGCCACTTTGCTCAAGAATGTCCTAACCGTTTGAGGAAGAAAAAGCTCTCTTGGGATGATGAATCAGAGTCTGAGAATGATGAAAGTGACAATCAGGCTTGAGGCGAAGAGGAACATGAATAATTTCTTGTTTCATGGCGGCTTCCAGAACTGAAGGATGAATGGGGTATCGAAAGAGGCCAGTTGAGAATATCATTGATGATGAATCCTCACAGAGTGATGGTGATGTAGATGGTGTAGCACTACAACAAGCTTATGAAAAGTTGTATAAAGAGTCTTTTAACTTATCTAAGTTGAATGACAAACTCATTATCAAACTTAAAGCTTGTGAAAGTGAGAATGTTAAATTAAAGAAAGAGATTTCCGTGGCTAGGAATGATGCCATCAAGATCTCAAATGATCGACAAGCTCTTTGTGCGAAACTCTTGACATGTAAAAAAGAGAGAAATGAGCTATAGCAAATCTATGCAATATATGAAGAAAAGATTGAAACTCTCGAGATGTCTTAAGCTGCCTTGGAAGAGCTAGTCATCAAGAAAGAAGAAGAGCTTAAGTGTGCTATGGCTACCATTAGTCTTTGGAACAAAGGATTAAAGACTTTGGACAATATCATTGGATCTCAACAAATGTGTTATGACAAGAGTGACATTGGCTTTTGTGGTGACAAAGAGCAAAAATGGAGTGCATCTACATCTCATGATATAAGAACTCAAGGAAAGAAAGCGCAAACGATTCAACATGAGGAATGACTTCTCAATCTTCTTAGAATTGGTAAGGTCAAAGAAAAGAAGGTACACCCTATTTTTATTTGTCATCATTGTTGTATGTATGGTTATATTCAACCTTATTATTATGAGTTGTATGGGAAAGTGTCTCATAGAGGTAGAAGAAATTCTAATACCTCGTCGGGTAGGAGACATTTTATTGGTCGTAATGGGGTTAAGGGTCAAACTAGACCTCATTGTTTTGATTTTCTCAAGACCAAACATGAAGCAAGTTTGCATTTGCCTAGACTTTGGAGTAGAAGGTTGGAAACCAAGTCGAGACTGGTTCCCATTGAAGGGAAAGGGAACCACAACGTCAAGACACCACTGAAGAGTAAAGCGGTTTGGGTGAGAAAACCTGACTTATGTTAATTCGTTTATTCGTTTTTGTTTTGTTTTGTTTTGTTTTTGTTTTTATTTTCTCTCTCTCTCTCTCTCTATATATTTTTGGGTTTTTGTTTGTTTTCTTTTTAGGTCGTTTTGTGTGTGCTTGTTCGTTTTCTTTTTTGCTTTGTTTATAAAAAAAAAAAAACCAAAAAGATTTTCTTAGTATGATTTTGCAAGTTTGAAATTTTTGAGAAGTTCTTGGTGCATATTGGAATTGATGAGAATATCCATTACATGTTAATATATGTGTGCTTTCAATGGTCATTGCTCATTTCGGAGTGTGTGTACTTCGGTTAGTATGTCTCATTCTATACACACTCTTGGATTAGCAAATATTGGAATCTCCCATATAAGTGATCAAATTTCTCTATGGACTTTTAGCATTGTGTCTTTTGCATTTCTAGAGGAATTGACCTCTACTAGCATATCGTGGGTGATGCTTAGTCTCTTAACCACCTACCATCTTGTTTCATCTCCATGGTTTTCCCCTCAGTTTATTCTAGCTAGGCCATGAGGAAAAAGCTACCTCAGAGTTACCAACCATGCTATCTTTATTCTATCCATGCTTCTCTAGTTCGGTTTCCATACTCTTGAGCGTAAAAGCCGCCAGTCAGTGTGCAAAAGAAAGAAAGAAAAATCAAAAAATTTGATTCATTGATTGAGGAGGAGCCTCTACATTTACTCAACAAATACCCCTTGATTCCTAGTGGTTTGACTTTCCTAAGTTGTATTTAGATTCTCTTACCGGAGGTCTAGCCATCATATCACTACGAGGATTTGAATCTAGTGTTTGTCAAACTCCAAGAGCCACACACACACTTTTATCATGGGATCTATGCTTTTTACATGTCACATCACATTCTTTCATGAGGAATCTTCTAGAGGTTGTGCACATTTTGTTTTCAAGTAATTGGATTTCTGGGATATTCTTGCGTGTTTTAAGGTACAAATATAAAATTCCTTACTTGTTCCACCATATTGTTTTTGTCTTTTCCTTTTTGTTCATTATTTTTGGTGCTTGTGGTTGCGTTTAGTGAGGGGGAGTTTGGTTCATCATTGCGGGGGAGTTTGGTTAATCATTACAAGGAAGTTTCTTTAGCATGGACTTGCATTGATTGATTTTGTAAGGGAAGATTGGTGTTAGTTGGTTTGCATGTTGCTATACACTACTTATTTATTATTTATTTGTTACATGCTATTGATTATTACATCATCTTATCCTTGATTATGTGTTTCATATACTCTTGCTTTAGATGACTGAGCTTTCTTTGACAATTCATGACAAAAAGGGAGAGAATTTAGAGGGGGAGTTTTTTGTGTGTGCCTGCATGTTCTTTAAATTTCCATCCATTCATGCTTAAAGATAAAATTTATGTTTATTGCTTTCATATACTCTTGTGGCACTAATAGCTGTTTTGCAGATCATGGCACTAATAGCTGTTTGTTTTTGTTGGTTGTAATGGGTTGGGGTGATTAGGATTTTATTTGTTAGGTGCGTTTTGTCACAGAATTGCCAAAGGGGGAGATTGTTAGGTTTTTGTAATTGGCAATCCTGTTTGACAAAACTCATTTCAGTTGTTATTTTATTTGCTCTTATGTTTCAGTGAGGATGTGAATGTTTAGATGTGAATCTAACCCCGAATTGTGCTTTTGTTTGCCACTTCATTGACTATGTACAAGGATAGAGTTGCTCAATCAGCTCGTAGGGGTCAAGGGGGCAACGCCCCATGGCGGGTTCGGGACAACGCCTTGGCGGGGTCGAGGGGCAGCGCCCCTGAAGCAAAAGGCAAAAATGTAGTCAAAGTTGTTTGACCACTTGAGTGGTCATTTTTGCGGTCGAGCGAAGAAAATGATCATCTAGTATTTTTGCAGAGCATTTGAACTTCTGAAAAACAAGTTTTACCGCTCGAGCGATGAATGTTGTGCTTGAGCGGTAAGCCTATATGTTTTGCACTGCCTTTACTGACACCGCTCGAGCGGTGAAGTGTGGGCTCGAGCGGTCTTCATGATCCAGTTTTGTCACGCCCCCAAAATAATACAAATAAACCAACTCATAAGAGAAACATATATGATAGAATTGATGTATTTTCATTCATCAGAGTCCGTATTACAAAAGGTTATTACATGCTTTATACATTCATAAATGTTCACCCTGAATCTATAGCATGTAATATCGGTTAATGACAACAAAATAAATGCCTTACGGGCTTACATCTTTCCAAGACATTAACTTGGTTACAACAAAAATGGAGTCATAAGCTCTATACATATAAGCCCAAGGCTTGAATAAACATTTAAACATTTAAGCAACAAAACAGAGCCTTCAGCTCTAAGGTCCTCCTAAGCTACGTCCTTGGAGGTGGTATATCACCAGTACTTGAAAATAGTTTCCCAAATAGGGTGAGCCAAAGCCTAGTAGAAAAAGTCTATCACAATATATGAAGTTTAACTAAGATATGAGTGTCAAATATAAACATACTTGATATTCATGACCAATTTACATTCTTCCCATGACTACGCGATACCAGTACTCATATCTCATTCCATTCCCTTATATTCATTTCAAATTAGTACATTTCGTTCCAATTCATAGATCAAATCTATAACTTTCAATTAATCCAACTGAGACTACAACTTAGTGATTCTCAATAAACATAACTACTATACAAGCACTTCAACTTTTCCATTTTACAGAAATTTCGTCCGCGGGATCAGCACCTATGTATACATAATATTTCGAGACTTTCACCCTAGACACTCCGGCCAACTTAATTCTCAATGGAGTCCATCCCCTATCTCCTCCCAAACAATGGAGTACATCCCATTTCTTTCCCCAAAACGTTATACATATACAATGTATTTAAAAATATCGTCATATACAATGACTATCCATAACACATATTTAACGCCCTAAACATACCGTCATATTCAATGACATAACTCAAATGATTAGTTTTGATTCACCTAATCCTCATGCAATGTCTACAACAATCATAGCTATCCTCCACCGACAACCCAATACAGCTATTTCTAAATAGATATACAATCCTTATAATAGATTAATTTATCAAATTTCCATAGGTGAGTGATTTGAATAAATCCAACTGCACCATTCTTTCATACATCCTCCCAATTTCACATTTCTCACATCAATTCCATTATTTATACAAAATAAATTATTTCAAACATTTTTGGGCAAAACTCCCCATTTTCCAAATATTGACCCAAGGCCAAAATTAATCATTTAAACACATGATAACCTCATATCCAAAACCCCATAATCATCTATGAAGCACAACATAGAAACCCCTCTTTCAATTTGAAACTAAACCCTAGGTTTACCCAAAATACTTCCAAAATTTCACCATTTATACATGACCACAAATAACTAGGTTAAAAGTCATAACAAAGTGAAGAATATCCCTACCTCAAAGAGAGAAGATGAGCCAAGCAAGAGAGAAACCCCAAAGATGCTGAAATCTAACTCTGGCTAATGTCCACATCAGGCTTGCTCGTGAGAATGATTCTACTACACTTGGAGAGGACTACATGACCTTCCTTGTAGTGTCCATTATAGAGGGTGGAATTAGATTCCCCTTAAACCCCATATTCCGAGAGATAATGCATTGCTATCAGTTTGCCTTGATGCAATTAGCCATAAACACATTTAGGATTATTAACGGTATTGCCGAGCTAAACCGCTGACATAACGCTAGATTGACCCTCTCCAATGTTCAATACTGTTACACCATATGTGCTCTCAAATCCAAGAACGGTACCTCCTACTACCTAAAACCCAGATCCATAGCTTTCAAAATGATTGTCGACTTCCTTGACTTCAACAAAGGTGCTAGAGATGACTACGTCATCATCTTGGGCAATTAGGAATTTGCTTAAGGTGACACACGCCACCTCTACCCTTTACCCATAAGGGCCCTAGGAAGTATGAGGGTAAGCGCCCAAACCTTAGACTCCTAACTCCAACTTATCTTAAACCAATATCTTATTCTTAAAATTTGTTCTAATATTTTCTTTCCCGTACTACAGAGCTTCCTCAACCTAACAAGGAAATTCGCAAAGCCTATGTCAAGAGAGTCGATGTTGACAGGCTTATGGAGTTACCTTTGAAATACCCCTATCCTTTTGAACTACATTACCACCTGCAAATCTCCACTGCCTGACGTCCTATCTCGAAGCCAGACTCCACCATTAGCAACAAATCCCATATCATCCTCACGATCTGACCAAGGTTCAACTTCTGATTCAACTGACCAACCATCCACCTCGACGCCTTCTCTACGCGTTCCACTTTCTCAACGCCAATGTTGATGTAGACCAAACAACAACCCAGTAGCAATAACCCAAAGTAAGAAACGTCAAGGTTCCGATTCTCCAGTCTATGATTTGGTAAACCCCCATATTGCTCTTTAAAGATCAAACACAACGTCACAATCGCTATTACCTTTGATGAAATGGCACGCCAAGCTGCAGTTGTCAATGACATACTGGGTGACATTCCCGACATTATCACAGTTTAATCCACTCCATCTCCTTCATCAATCTAAAAACCCAAGAAAATCAAGAAGGCCAAAGCTAAGGCCAAACAGACTGTGACCCCATCTTTTGAAGAAAAGGATCCAGAAGACAACATCCCTATCTCTAAGATGGTTACTGAGAAGAGGCCAACTGCTGACTCTGCCGAAGCTTCATCCTCTAAGTGCGCCAAATCCTCTAGCCTTGACACCATTGTCGACGATGCATAGATTCCCAACATATCCATTAATTGCCGATCAATCAAGATCGGGGACAATGCCGCTTGACAGCCTGAAATTGTAGTTGTTCTTTTAACTGCCAACTATTTCTAGCTGACATGGAGGTAATAAGTGACTACAATGAATACGAGCACTTTGCATTCATGATGAGGCACTCTATCTTGGTAAGATATCTTTTACTTCTTTGCACAACATTCAACACTTAGATTTTTTTTTTTTTTTGCTACCTAGTTCTTTCTTCTTGCAATCCATTCAGTACACTCACTTATTTACCTTCAAGACCGAGATGATGAAGAAGGATCTGACAAAGAAAACCCTTAAGGGAGTTGACTATCTTCATTAACTCAATGATTCGGAGAAGAAGCGTGAGACGTAAAGGGAAGTTGCTAAGGCTGAGGTATAAAAGGCTAAGTTCGCTGCCAAGGCTGTTGGGGAGAGGGTTGCCGCAGTCGAGAAAAAACTTGCCGAAGCTTTGGCAACTAAGGAGGAAGAGATCAAGGTAGCCGACGCCAAGGCTTACGAAAAGGGGATAATAGACGTTAGAGAGGGCTACAAGAAGTAAGTAAACATTGCTTGCAATAGAGGCTTTGGCCTCGGATGGACCGCTGCTCTAACTGCCTTATCCATCCCCGAGGAGTCGCTACACCGAGATCTCTCGAAGGTGTCACTACTTTTCCCTCATTATCCTACCAAAGACACTCAATCTAAGAAGATAGTTGGCTTAGAAGAAGGGGATGAAGAAGAAGAAAAAGAAGAAGAAAAAGAAGATGAAGAAGAAGCTGTTACTATTGGAGCCAAATCTTTCATGCTTAATAATAATGTCCTTGATCTTAGCGGGAATGACAATGAGGTTAGTAAGAGCACTTCCTCCAATACCAAGCAGGTTGACAAGACTGTGGCCGAAAAAAGCATTGAAGAAACCCTCAAGGAGATGGATGAAGAGTTACCGACACTAAAGTCGACATCTCCAAGACAACCGAGGTCCTCGAGGTCCTCTCTATTACTACAGCTCAATCCGAAGTCTAGGATGAAGCTCAAGTAGAAGCTTAGACTTAGGATTTTTTTTTCTTATACTTTTTGCCTTGCATTATCTTTTGTCTTTACTTTCCTTTCTTGTTTTTGAACAATGATCTCCTTTTGAACAATACTTTATCTGTCTTTGCAAGCCGAAGTGCCTTTTAATGTAACCGTAACTTGTCTTTGTGAATGAAATGTCTGTTTTTTTAATAAGTGTTGGATGTTTTCTTTGCTTTTGTTGATGCATGTCTACTTTTACTTTCATGTCTTTAATACTCAAAAAAATTTCTAAGTGTAACATCTTGGATCAAATTCACATCTCAGATATAATGATTACCTCAGATCATATCATCTCGGGTATAAATGTTATCTCAGATAACTTCATCTCACCAAATTTGTTTAAAAATTTCACCAAGTATCACTTTCAAATCACTGACTCAATCTGCTCTCTGCCCCCTAATGTGAATGTTAGTATAATTTACCTTCATATTAATGAGTTGACATCTCATTCTTGCCTAAGTCCTGTAGACCTAGACATCCATGACCGATGTCATCATGTATAGCTCGTTTAAAAAAAACACTAATGGCTTAACCATAGTGCACCGATTTCCCAGTACTAACTAACTCAACTTTTTGTTCCAAATTAACCAGGTCGGCAAACTGACATTACTGTCCCATGGTAGAGTCAAAGTTAATTTCATCTTGTTTCTTATTGAAACATCCCTTTAACTTAGTTCCACTTTACCTTCTTAGTAAGTCTAAGTTAAACGTCTAGCTTCTCATTGAAACATCACATCGGCCTAACTCAATCCTAATTTTCTACCAAAGTTACAAAATAAAATCATACAAGAATCAACAACAATTGAAGCGAACAAATCGAACTAATTTTATTAATCAAAACTTCGACTAACAACTTTTGAATTACATCAAAAGGAAACTAATGAAAGAAAAATTTCAAATTATGGACGTTCCATGGTTTTAGAAATTGATTGTTATCACAATCTTCCAGTTGATATGCTCCTGTACCGACAACCAATATGATCTTGTACGGTCTTTCCCAGTTTGGCCAAGTTTACCCTCCTTGGGATCTTTCTTGTTGTTGACAACTTTTCTCATGACGAGGTCTCCCACTTTGAATTCTCTTGGATTGGCTTTTTTTTTGTATGCCAAGTCCTTGCTGGTATGCCCCTAGCTGAAGTGTTGCTTTGTCCCTTGTTTCTTCAATCAGATTAAGATCTCGGGCTATGAATGCTTTGTTTTGCCCATTCTCTACTACTTGAGTCCTTACTCCTAGAATGCCAATTTGTAAAGGTTTTATGTCTTCTGTGCCATAAGCTATGGTGAAAGCAGTCTCTCCGGTCGATCTTCTCGATGTAGTGCAGTATGCCCATAGCACATTAGGCAACTCTTCTACCCACTTGCCTTTAGCTGCTTCCAGTCTCTTTTTGATTCCATCCAGAATAGTCTTGTTTGAAGTGTTGGCTTGGTCATTGATTTGAGGAAAGTTAGGTATTGAATAATAATTCTTAATCTTGTATTTAGCACATAAAGTTTTGATCAACTTGCTGTCAAATTGAGTACCATTATCAACTACTATGGCTCTCAGTATCCTAAACTTGGTGATGATATTCCTCCAAATGAAATTCTTGACGTCCACATCTCAGATCTTGGCTAAAGGCTTAGTCTCTATCCATTTGGTAATGTAGTCAGTGGCAACTAAGAGAAATTTTCTCTGGCCAATCGCTTAAGGCAATTGCCCAACTAGATCCATGCCTCATCGGGCAAAAGGACAAGAACTGGATATTGGGTTCAAGTTTTCAGCAGGATGGTGTATCAAAGGCATAAACATTTGACACTTCTTGCACTTACGAACATATGCCTCAACATTGTTTTGCATATAGGGCCACGAGTACCCATGTGAGATTGCTCTATGGGCTAAGGACCTGCCCTTAGCATGGCTTCCGCATATTTCATCGTGTATCTCATACAAGAAGTTTTCAACTTGAGCGGGATGCACACATCACAATAATGGTCTAGTGAAAGACCTTCTATAGAGATGACCTTTAACCAACAGGCAGAACCTTGCCGACTCAAGTCTTACCTTGTGCACCTTTTTCTTATCCTCTGGTAGCTTTCCGTCTCTAATGAATTTCACAATTAGGTCTATCCTACTCGAACCAAGCTCGATACACATTGCTTCATACTCTGTAATCATGGGCTCAACACTTGGGCCCGACGAATAGTCCACCACAATTGTTCTAGGAGAGTCTGTCTTCATAGAAGAAACTAAGTTGGCTAATGATCGGCATGACTGTTATCTTTTTGGCAAACCTACTAGAGACGACAACTTTTGAACTATCCTAACAATTGAACAAACTTTTTCACATAAGACGACATTCTTTTATCTCAAGCAGCAAACTTGCCCATTGCTTGACTGATGATGAGTTAGGAGTCATAGTAGACCACCACGTCATAGGCTTCGACTACTGCTACTAGCTTCATTCTTGCGATCAATGCCTCGTATTTTGCCTCATTGTTTGAGGCCTTAAATCAACTTGATTGATTGCTCAATTATCTATCCATTTGGTGAGGTAAATACAACTCAGGCCACCCATTCCTTGTTGGCTGGAACTTCCATCGACAAAGAGCCAAAAGGATTTGTTGAGATAAATATTGCAAGGCTTTGGCTTCTTAAACTCTTTCTTCTGGATTCCCGTCTCTTTAGTAGGCTTGGGTGGTTGAACTATGATTTGTATGTCTTCTAGTCCCACTATCTCCCCCAGTCTGAGGTTCATAGGTTTAGGCCCCTAGATTGAATTCGATGTAAATTCAGCAACAAAGTCAGCTAAGACATGATCTTTGATTTTTGTCATTGGTCTGTGTTCTATGTCATGCTGACCTGGAATAACAGTGCATCGTGCTATCTCTATGATTGGATGAGCTTGGAAGTAGTGATTCAACATCTTAGCTGCCATCACCAATGTAAGTGCCAACTTTTTCAATGGATGATATCTTGTCTCTGCACTTGCCAAGGTTTTACTCACATAATAAACTGTCTTTTGCTCTTCTTCATTTTTCTCAGACTACCACTACACTGACTGTATGATCTGACACAGCTAGATACAAGAACAACTCATCTCCAGGTATTGGTGTAATTAGTAAAGGTAGAGAGTTAAGATACTTCTTTAGATCAACAAAGGTGACCTCGCAAGCTTCTTTCCACTTGAAGTCAGTGGCTTTCTTCAGTAGCTGAAAGAATGGTTTACACTTATCAGAACTTTGGCTTATGAACCATTCAAAGCCACTGCTTTACTGGTTAAGAATTTGTAATTCCTTTACTGTCTTCGGGCTCTCTAGATCAAGTATGGCTTTAATTTGGTCTGGACTAGCCTCGATCCCTCTTCTTGTGACAGAGTATACCAAAATTTTTCTTAATTCTACCCCAAATGCGCACTTGGAGTCATTTAGCCAAAACCAAAATGCCTTCAAGATCTTGAAATCCTCTTTAAGGTCAGCCAAATGGTCAGATGGTTCCTTACTCTACTGTCTTGCCAATGAGGTTCTTGAACATCTTAGTTACCAGTCTTTGATATATTGCTCCTAAATTCTTCAATTCGAAAGGCATGACTTTGTAACAGTAAATCCCTTTAGGAGTGATAAATCTGGTCTTCTCCTCGTCTGGTTCATACATTACAATTTGATGGTAGCTTCTGTATGCATCGAAAAAACTCATTTTGCTATGCCCCAAGATGGCATCAACCAGCTGGTCTATCTTTGGCAATGGGAAACAGTCTTTTGGGCAAGCCTTATTTAGACTTATGACATCTACGCAAACCCTTCACCTCTTGTTTTTCTTTTGACCACCACTTTCTTGGACAATCATGTCAGGTAATGGACTTCCCTGATCACTTGTGCTTCCAACAATTTCTCTATCTCTTCTTCTACTATTTCAACGTGAATCATGGTAGGTCTTCTTGCTCTCTGGATCACTGATTTGGTTGTCCTATCTTCATTCAACTAATGACAGGTGACCTCAGGATTGATTCCCAGCATCTCATATAGTGTCCATGCAAACACCTTAATGTTTTCCCCAAGGAAAGCTTTAAGTTTTCTTTCCTCCTCCTTAGCTAAGCCAGAGCTGAGAAGAAAGAATCGTTCTTCATCTCTTTCACTCAGCAAGATCTTCTTCAGTGTTTCCTAACTTTTGTCAGCTAGCTCTTTGTTGACATCTTCCAAGATCTCCTAGTCTTCTTCATCCACATCCATAGACTTCACATCTCGGATACTGTAGGTATACTTTATTGCTGCCATGAAGCAATTTTTCTCCTAAACCTGATCTCCTTTATTCCAAACTCGGTTGGGAATTACAACAGTAGGTGTAGGGTGGAAGGAATAACTTTCATCACATGGAGCTATGGTCTCCCCAAGATCGTGTTATAAGGTGAGGGGTATCAATCATAGTGAATTCTGTCTTCATCACCTTCGTTTATTCCTGTGTGTCCAATTTTATAGCCTCTAAAGGCCATATCGGCGTTCCATTGAACTCGACCATTAGGCTATTAGATAGTTCTAACTTCTTTTTCTTAAGGCCTAGTTCTTTGAAACACCTGACATAAAGGATGTCATTTGAATTGCCCTAATTAATCAAAATCCTTTTCATTTTACATCCCTTCACGAATAGTGTGACCACCGATGCATCATTGTGTGGTTGCTGGATAATATCTAAGTCATCTTCAGTTAACGATATCATCAACTTACAATGTTCAACCGGTCAAGGCCTCTTCTGTAGCACTTGGTAGACATGCTGCAAGTGCTTCACCCTTTATGTCTCCCCTTGAATCTCATTAGCATTTACTAGGGAATGGATCATGTTAATGACCCGAGGTTTCTCAAACCAAGGTGACGGCGGCGGCGGCGGCGACGGCGGCTGTGAGGGTGCCTCGGTTAGGGCCCAGTCCAACTTGGCTTGGTTTGCTCTTGTCCTTCTTCATCAACTAATTCCCTTAGATACCCTTACCTTACAAGATCTTTCAAATGCTGTTTTAGGGATCGACATCCCTTTGTCATGTGCTCATTCTTATTGTGGTATGCCCATGACTTATCTCTGAATCTCCCCAAAATTTTGTAGATGAGAATCTTGAAAACAATGTTGATCACCTATGTAGATTTCAGCCTCATATCTCTGTTTTCGCCTCTGTTCCTCCTCGATGATTGGTTATGCTGAGGTGAACTATTCCTCTTCTCATGCTTAGATGCGTTTCCTCGATTAGGTTTATCTTCTTCCACCATTGCATACTTCTTGATCCTTGCCATCAGACCCTCCATCGATTTTGGGAGGGTCTTTGCTAAGGATTGCTGAAGTGGGCAATCAATCTCCAAGATATTCTTAAATGAAACAACGGCGAGCTCTTAGTTACACCTCGGAATCTGGTTGTAAACCTAATAATATCTCTTGGCGTAAGCCTTTAGGCTTGCACCATTGTCTATCTTCAAATCGAGTAAGGAGTCAACCCCAGTGGCGGAATACAGTTGGTAATAAATCAGGTAACAAACATCTTGGCCAAATCATCCCAACTTTTCACCGATCCCTTTAGTAACTTCAGAAAGCATCAAAGGATATGTCCCGCAATGTTGTTGGGAACAATTTACATAAAAGCATATAATTTCCATTCCACAGAGACATCGCATTAAGATAGAGTCTGTAGCTCGACTTTTTCGCGCCCCCTTTCAAAAGTTGAAATAAGCCCTACAGTTCGGACTCCTATGGTTTTGAATCTAATCTTACAAGTGTAATGTGAAATTGATAAACACTAAAGAGTCCAAATCCGGTAAATCTTTTGGAAAATCGATTTTGAATCAAATTGCCAAAAATGAACTGCTTTGCCAGATACAGAGTCGCCACCTAAATATTTTATTTTGGAAAAATTTAGAAAACCCATGACTCGTGCCAAAGGCCATGTGTCTGTCATCACCAAGATTGTCTCGGCTTGGGAACTTAGGTACGAGAGGGGAAGGTCATGAATACATTTGAGCACCCCCGCTCACCCAATCAAAGATCAACCTCTACTAATCATGATATGAATCATATGTACATTATATATCCTTGTTCCGGTTATTAGGCTAGCATTACTATGTGATGCTCACACACACAAGTATAGACTAACTTTGCAAGAATTGTAACATTTCGAGTCATGTTTGTTTTGAAAATTGTTTCGAAATATGTACCATTCGAAAAAGTGATCACATAAAAACATTATTCAGATATTCCAATTCAAGTAACAAGCTTTCATCCACAGGTATTCAAGCAGTTGTAGCACTTAAGCACTTAGCCTCATGGCAAGCATGCTAGACATGGTAACATCAACACTCATGCAATTATGCGAAAGCAAATAAAAGCTTACCTAGTACTCCAAGCCAAAATAAACAAAAGAGTTAGAAAAATGCATGATCCTAACTTATGCAATATGACTAATGCAACACATGCGATATGCAACTAAATAGGCTCGGTTACTTAATATGGCATATGAAACAACGAAATAGCATGCGGTCTAAGCACGCATTCAAAGAAGTATAAGCAATAACAATGCAGTTAGAATGATGAACCAAGTCTCAATGCATGCAATACAAGTGGATGCAAACATAGAATATGCTAAACAAAACGTGATGTCCCTAAACTAACCATCATAAGCTAGTAAATAAAAGGGAGAAAGATGTGGGGTTGAAAAACATACACGTTATTACAACATTGTGCTCTCATGAAGGAGAGTCCGAATGAATAAACTAGTTAATTAACCAACTAATTAAAGCTAAGCTAATTATTACAAAACTGAATGAAATTAGCTAAACTACTTAACTAATTATTACAACACTTGAATCAACTAACTATTCTAGTTAATCAACTAATTACAAAATGAAATTGAATAACTAATTTACTAACTAATTAGTTACAACACTTTACCAAATTAACTAGCTACAACTAATTAATTACAACAATTTGAACTTAAAACATGCTCAGGATGCAAGGAACGATCATGCATGTACTCGGTTTCCATCCGAAAAGCCACTGTTTTGCTTCTATAAAGCCTCTATTGCATAATAGAACACCAACACTGTTGCCCACTTCCAGAATAACTCTGCTTTGCCTTACAAACATGCTACTAAATTTTGCATCGGTGGCCGGCCGGCCAGTGATGAAGGTTGCCGGCCCCCAGTGATGGTCGGCCAGCCATCAATGGTGGTCTGCCGGCCACCTGCTGACCACTGCTGCCCAGTTCTCCTTGCTGCAATAGAGGACAAACAGAGCATATACATGGTATTTCAAGGGTTTGTTTGCATAATTCACCCCTCCTTATCATGAGCAAATCAAATGAGTAATGAATTTGGTTCACAAACCACCAACCCAAGCAATTTCATTGCATGATGGCATATGAACCAAAGTGTGCAAGTTCAATAAATGCAATGAAATAAGAGTCTCAAAGCCACCTTCCTATCATGAAAGATCAAGGGAAGTGATGACCTTGGAGACTTGAATCATTTCATCACTAGCAAGTATGAAATGGCTCAAGCTTCCATGTGTTCAATTAACGTCCGATTGAACACAACAAATTATTATCTTGCACCATTTTAGTCCCAAGTTTTAATTACTCATTTTAGTTTAACAACCATCCTTTAATCAAATTGAGTCCAAAGGGTGAATTTAAGTCCTCTAGTGGAGTAAAGTACAAAACCAAGAGTTAACTTAAGACATGAAAGAGATGTCATGTCGTTGGTAATGAACCCCCTAAGGGATTAAACCATTAAGCATGAGAACCTCAATCTCACGCTTAAAAGAACAAGAGGCTTGAAACAACTCTCAAAGCAAAACAAAAGCCAAGAAAGGAGGGAGGTTGCAAAGATTATTGGTGCTGAAAATGAGTGAGAAAAGCATAAATAAATGGCATCAACTCAAAGGAGATGGTGTCTAAGGCCCAAAACACCAAACTTATGAGGACAATTACACTACAAGCAAGCAAAACAAAGCTCAAATGCAACTATTAACCAAAAATAGTTCTAAAACAGGTCTAATACAGTCCTAAAACATGCTAGAATTGAGCTAAAAAAAGCTAGATTACTATGCCAAAACATGGCACAAACTAGGCTAGTAAGCAAGACACAATGAGGGGAGGCTAACTCCTCCAAATTTGGACTTCAAAACATGATTTTGGCCACTAAAATAACTCTAAAAATTAGTATTTAAAATCTCATAAAAAGATAGTAAAAGGGTGGGAAACACAAGGGCAAAGGCCTCCAAAACAAGGTACAAAGAAGGGTAGAACACCCCTTAACCTTTAATAGCCTTAAAACCCAAGTTTCAGCCCAAAAATAAAAAAGTTTTACAGGCCAAAATCAGTTGGAAAACAGCAAGTACAATAGTAGAAAAAACAAGTAAAGGGACAAAGCCTTATACCTCTTGAAGAGAAGAAGTAATTCAAGTAATCAAACCAAGACAAAACACCTTTCTAGAGCTTAAACCAAGCTCAAAAGTGCCTCAGCTCAAAGATGAGAAGATTTGGTTAAGGGTGTACCGGAAAAGGTTGAGAGTGTGTCGGCTAAAATGTAGAAATTTGCTAGAGAGAGAGAGAATTGTAGAGAGAGAAGAAAAATTTTGATCTCAAAATTTTCTAACCTTAAAACATGAGAGAGGGGTCTCCTATATATAGAAAACATGAATTCCCTACAAGGATATCCAGCCCTACACGTGGGTGTAGATTCATACATCTGTGCAAATAGCTGGCACAACTGTTACAAAATATTTGAAAAAGAAACTGGTAGCCAGTCGGTCATCACTGGTGGCCGGCAGCCCAAAAGTAATGGTCGGCAGCCCAAAAAGGTGGCCGGCAGGTTGGCAAGGGTTGCAGGCTTGAAGGACCAAGGCTTGGTCCAAGAAACTCGGCAACATATGTGCAGGGTTTGAAAGGCTCAAAGCTACGGCTTTCTGCTGAGGACTTCGAGTACTGGACGAGCATATACATTCATCATCGGGTGTGCACATAATGGTGTCCAAGTCGTAGGGCCATTAAAAATGGGGTGTTTACAGTTGCCCCTCTTTGACAAAACTCAGAGTCATGAAATGACGTGAGTGAATGTCAAAGTCCAAAGACGACCCATTTTGACAAGGCCGTAAGACTTGGACAAACAATCAAGACAGAAATAAATGGTTGCGCTCGCAGGCTGCCTGCGTATCCCTTTGAAAGGAATCAAACCAGCGTAGTTCTGGCGCAGAATGCAAGGGATATGCACAACGCAACTTTGAAAGCTGGACCCATACGCTCTGCAAAGTTGACTATTTTGAAAACTTATGATTATGCGAGATGATGCAATAAGCGATAACAAATGCAATAGGCAATAGCAAGATAACAACACATGAATGAGTAACTTCAAGCTTAAAACCAACACAGGTTCGATGCAAAAGACAAATCCACACTCTAACCATGCCAAAACAAAAGACGAGGAAAGAAAACATCGCTCAGGATTGCGTTTCACGCATCCTGAGAAATTGAGAAATCCGCTCGGTGTCGTGTTTCACACGCCCCAAGAAACAAAAAAACCTTCTTGGGCTTGCGTTTCACGCGACCCGAGATAAAACACACCTAGAGCCATGCTTCGCGCGTCCTGAGATACAAGAAAACTGCTCGGGCTCACACTTCGCACATCTCGAGATAAAAGAAAAGGGTGTGCGATAGATGCATGAAGTGAACAAGTGTGATAGATGCACAAAGATGAATGAGTCAATTTAGTGACAACGCATATATGCAAGATGGATAGCTGATGTATGGAAAGCATGTTCTATGCTAGGAACAAAAGAGCATATTCTATGCGTAAATCATAATTGATGCAAGATGCGCATGTAGCATACGTGTATGTGAAATGCATGCAAGAATACATGTGCAATGCATATTCTATGTAATAATATATGTGAAATGCATATTCTATGCAACAATATAGAGCGAAATGAGAACAAAGGCAAAATGAATAAAAGCAACATTCGATAGCACCTTCTGATTTACCTCTAGAAGGAATTGCAATATGTTTAAAAAGGATATACCTTATTCATATTGACAAGTGATGAACACTGTGCACCGAAAACACAGTTTTGAGCTTCCGTAGAGACAATCTGAACCCAACAGTGAACTTTCCTTGCAACTCTTGGGAAACAAAGACACAAAACAACATTAGGACTCAGAGGGAAGCCGTCGGCCACCTGCCGGCCACAGGAGGAGGCTGCCGGCCATAGGAGGAGGTTGCCAGCCACATGTCGGCCACTAAATAGCCTTGCCGGCCACCAATGAGCCTTGCCGACCATCTCCCTGCAACCGATGGCAATTCGGGGGCAAACTTGACTTTTCATTTACGGGTCTTTAAGTATACACCACAACACTTCACTTCTTCACTTCTCTAGGGCCGAAATCCTTCCTTCTCTCTCTAGACACTTTCCCTCTCTAGATCCGAGCTTTTTACGCGTTTGCAATGCCCCTCGCAAACTTTATTCACTAAACCCTCCTAGTTCTCTTCACTTTGAACCGATTGAAATTTGATTTCGACACTTATTTCCTCATTCTCATCCTTCTAGGCTTGTTCCCCTCGAGTTTCTCTAGGGTTTCGCAAACTTTTCTAGGCCTTGATTTTTTCTTCCATTTTCTCTCTCCTAGGGTTGACTTTTTCCAAGTTTACCCTCTTTCCTCCATTTTTCTTCATTTTCCACCTACTTTTCACCTATTTTCCAGATGGCAGATGATTCACCACACGATGGGGCTCCTCCAGAGATTCCCCTCGTACTTTCACCTATTGCTAAGGTAGAGGAGCCGGTCGTTGCTGAGGTTGGCGAGGTCAAGGCATCGAGGCGGACCTTGAGGCAGAGTTTGAGCTTGAGGTTTAGCCAGAGCCGTTACCACTGAGGGTACGGCCTTTTGATCCATCGAGGTATCATCCCCGGACACATATCTTGCCAGCTAGTGGCATCAGGCGCTTTAGCGACTTTGTTCTTGGTGTAAAGAAGGACCTCCTGCTAAGGGAGCTGGCTTCTCACCTTCCATCTATCACCGTTGAGGTACGAGTTCTATTTTCATGCATTCTTGCCTTTCTTTTACTATATTTCTTGCACTGCCTTTTATCTGACTATACTTTCATCACTGCCTTATCTAATTCATCTGTCCTCTGCCACAGGGCGAGTCTCATGCCTTTAGAGGGTATGGAGCCATGACTACTCGAGATTGGTACGACGAGCTCCCTGCTGGAGTTCGCAACATTATAGACGAGACTGGCTTCGACCTCTTCTGCTCCAGCCTGACGCGGGTCATCGCGAGTTGTCCTCTTTTGGAAGCACTTGTGGAGAGGAGGTGGGACACCACCAACTCCTTCCACTTCTCCACTACAGGGGAGATAACGATGACTCTCTATGACTTTGCCATGCTCACTGGCTTAGGAGTAGGAGGTGATTCAATCCCGTTCGACATAGACATGGGGGAGTGGGAGGCGGCCTGGGTCGAGCTGTTAGGAGCGCGTCCACCGTTATACTAGACATGTACGGTCAGGTATAGCTGGTTTGCTAAGGGGTTTCGATCGATCGAGCGAGCCCGAGACAGTAGAGGAGACGGAGCAGTATGCCAAGGGTTTTCTGATGTTCGTCCTTGGTACCACTTTGTTTTCGAATAGGTAGAACACCGTAGGCTTATATTTGCTTAGTGTCTTGGTGACCCTTCCTCGGGTTTGCTTCTTTGATTAGGGCGCAGCCAGCCTCGCCACTCTATATGGATATATGAGCTCTACCTCCCACCTGAGGGGAGAGTTGATCAGAGGCTACTGGCGAGCCTGGAAGGTATACATTTCTGTTCGCTCTTTGTACTTTACATTTGCTTTATATTTGTTTAACACCTGTGCTTTCTGCTTTGCACTTTCTACATCTGTTCATGCATTGTGTTCTCACATATCACTGCATTTTCTCCACAACTATGGATGTATGCTTATTGCCCAGTAGTTGCCCTAGAGCCCATGAAGGAGCTCCCACTAGCTGTCGCAGTATGATGGCAGATGCCAGCGCAGGAGTCGCGAGTCATTCACATTCTTCCGGCACTATTTCAACACAGTGGCTGCCCACGAGGTAACCCAAAACACAATCATTTTTGCTTTACCACTGTTTTGATTCACATTTTAGCAACTGACAGCAACTAACAATTTGTTCACTCTCTATTTGTAGATCATGTGACAGCCCTGAACCATGATGCCCGCTGGGATTTAGGACCAGTATGTCGGGGGCTGGGCCATTTCTCGCTTCCGCATTCTTCTTGAGGGACCAGCCTACCAGGCTTGGTTCCTAAGTGAGCGGTTCGTCCGTTAGACCGTGGGCTTACCAAACCCGATCATTTTGATGGCACCGCTAGAGTCCATGAGATCAGCAGAAAGCCCATCCGTTGATGTAGTCACGCAGTTTATGGTGGGCTTGGATTTTGAATACTTCAGGGCAGAGGACGGCTATGCAACCTTCATTCAGACCCATCTCATGCCACCACTGGCAGGTGCTCGCGGACGTGAAGGGGTGAGGGCTCCTGCAGCGAGAAAGGCGCATAGGGCAACTAGGGCCCGTGCTAGAGGGGCTCTCCGCACCGGTTGGCCAGAGCTTCCCACTGCGCTTACATGCTAGCAGCATATTGGAGCGGCTTACCAGATCCCGATTGAGCCTGCAACGGCTAGTCATGAGCTAGTTGGAGTTTGAGGCCTGACTAAGGTATGGACCATACTTTATAATTTGCACCCCACATTTCATTTTAGATATATTATTGCAAACAATGATTATCCAAATGCATTTGCAGGCATCGATAGAATACACAGGGAGCGCTCTCGAGCTGATAGCCTCCTTGATGGGTATGGTACAGAGGAGGGAGATACTGCTCGGTCTCCACAGCATCCCGGTAATTTTTCAGTTTACACTTCATGCTATCATCTTTCCACTGATACACTGGCATTTCAACCGTAAACTTTTCCAAACTGCATCTGATACACTATATCTGATACACTACATTCACACACCGTACTTACACACTGTATCTGATTTTTGCATACCACTTATTCTGCACACTATGTTTGCATCTGATACACTGACTGTAATTGATATGTTGACAACTGTCTTTTTCAGATGCCACCTATACCGAGTGCACCGGCAGTGAGAGCAGCACTTGCACCGGCAGTACCTCCTCCTGCAGCAGAGAGAAGAGAGAGGGGTAGAGGCACCCGAGGTCAGAGCTGTTCTCCAAAGCCCATCTTAAGCGATGATGATGTTGAGACCAGTGATTCCGCAGAGGCAGGGAGTCAACATTCTGAGTCGTCTGAGCGTGGAGACGCTGCCGGCTCTGGTTCTGAGGGTGGAGATGACAATGTCGAGACGGGTTCAGAGACAAAGAGCGGAGATGATGCTGGCTCTAGTTCTGCCTCAGAGACTGATTTAGACAGCGGTGCTGATAGAGATAGTGCCCTAGAGTCCTCTCCTCCAAGGAAAAGAACGAAGAAGGTCTTTCAGGCCTGAGGCGACTGACGCTGATTTTCTGATTTTTTTGGTTAGTTTCTTTTTGTTTGGTAGTATTAGCAAATTTATAGCTTTAGATAGGTTTTATTTGTTTTAAAACTTGTACTCCTCATTTTGCCAAAAAACCATGATCAAAATAAAACCTCGCAGTGTTTATAAAAAGAGTGTTGTTATTTTTTGCATCATGAGCAGCATATTTGCATGAAAATGAACATGGAATTGAATCGGGGCCAAAAGCACTTGATTGAAACAATGTTCTTAATCAGGTAATGAGCCGACCAACAAACGAAATACAAAATACAATATACAACTCGATAAACAAAGCAAAAACAACTCGAATACGAATAAACAAACCTGCTAAAACCAAAAAGACTTAAAACAAGACCTTGAAATAAACAAAGATCAAGACAAAACACATGCTTCCAGCACTGCACAACACATAGGTGGGCAGTAAGCCTAAAAAGAAGGCTGCCGGCCAGAGAAAAAAGCATGTCGGCCATCTGCTGGCCACAAGAAGTGGCTTGCCGGCCACCTGTCAGCCACCAGTCGGCCACCTACTAGCCATGAAATGCAAGAATGACCAGATTGTTGATAGCTGGCTTCCACTCATTGCCTTATCTTCTACAAAAGGTTGAGTTTCGTGAATTCTTCTCCAGAACTTCATTTTAGTTGCTATTTTTTCACAAATGGAGCCATTTTTCACCAAAAAACTCTCGAATTGGATTGCGACTTTAGGCGGCTCGAAAAAGGTTTATTTTCAGGGTTTCGGCATAAATGTACTTTTTTCGCTAAGCCAAACTCCACTTTGTATTCCGTTCCTTCATGCCGCGGCTAGATATTGGAACCCCGATTACACATGTCTTTAGCTTCGGGAGACAAGAGATATGCTTGACAATTAAAGAATTTTAGGTACTAATGGAATCCCGGCACAATGAGGAAATCATACCTCAGCCTTGTTTTGACCACATCCAAACTTTGGGACGGATGTGTGGGCTTACTCCACACGAGGCTCGATCTTTGGTTCACAACGGAGAGCTGGATATTCCCAGCTTGATTGATCACTTTTCTGACTTCAGTGACAGAGGCGACCTTTTCTGGAGACAATTTCGACAACATGCCCTTTGCTAATGTATGCTTGCTCATTTCCTTCTTGCCCCTAGTTTCGGCGGGTCCAGTATTCGGTTGGTCGAAGTAGCCCAAGGTTTGAAAGAGGGCAAGAGTTACATTGGCTTGGTGCTAGCTGAGACTTTGATGGGTTTAGATGCCTTTCATCGGTGAGAGACTACCAGATTTGCGGGGAGCCCACTACTTCTTCAGGTACTATTTCCTCTCCTTTCTTGTATGTGTTTCTCACATCGCTCAGCACTTACGCTTTGTTTTTCTCTTAAAACCCTTTTCTCACTTTTCTCTCAACATACACCTCTCTATTCTTTAATCTCTCTTTTGTTTCATCCCTCCCCAGGTGTGGCTTATGGATAAGCTGAAAGTAGTGGACTCTTGCCCTGAGTACTCAGCTCGAGGCTATTTTTTCAGCCACCGTCTAGTAGATTTTCCCAATGAGGGGCGGTGGTGCAACTGGATGTGCAACAGGTCCGCTGTTGACTTAGCTTGGCATTGCCTCTAGCTTAACCTGACCAAGATGAGCTATAGCATGACTCGACAGCCTAGTATTAAGTTGATCGGCTTTACGCATTGTGTGTTCTACTTCCCCTTCCGGTTCAGATGTCAGTTTGGGCATGATTAGATCCGTCCAGAGGAGGAGGTAGAGTACACTGTTTCATTCCCTATCCGCGGTTCACACTTGGTTAGGTACCTCACTGTTTGGAGGATGAGAGAGCTTCTAGCCCTTGCCCCTAGTTTCAGTTGTGCCCTTTCTGACGAGTGTTTGGCTTGGCTAGAGGATGAGGCACAAACTGGGCCAACTTTGGCTTCAGAAGCTTCTATAAGCACGAACGGGGATCGCAGGAGCACCTGACTCATCTACGCCCCTAGTTTATTACTTTGACCTTTGCTTTTCAAGTTTTTTGAATGTAATAAAAGTAACTTTGATTTGTATCAGAGAGTTGGAGAACTTTAAGTTGAAATCAATGAAATTAAAGTTGTGAGCACTGAAAATTGTCCTTTTGGTCCAAAAATGGTCTAAGTTGTAAAAGGTAAATTTGAACAAAATCAACTTTTATTAAAACTTTTCAAAACCATTTTTGAAAAGGATCACCACTTGACACGCACAAAATCAATCCTTAAGATGTACAACCCTGAATCAAAAGATCACAAATTGCCCCTTGATTGAACAACACTGCTCAGCATTGTAACTAGCTCTTCTCTCCGAGTAAATATCACAACCGAACCCTAGGGTAAAGAACAGACAAAGATGACCTGATCAGACACATGGAGAGGACAGTTGTGTAGACACCCCATTTTGATCGGCCCTAAGACTTGGGCACTTTCTTTTGATTACCTGATGATGACAATTAGAATATGTTTCTTATAGAATCCTCAATAAGAGAGATGGAATTTAAGCTTTAATCCCAACCTTCACACATTTTTGGCCAAACTATTTTAGACCTTAAAACCCTCTTTTCAAAATATTTTTCCAAATGTTTCTATGATGTTCTGAGGCTCCCATTTTCAATTGAAATATTGCACTTTTCTGTAAACCGAGTAAGGACAAAGTAGAAATAAATAGAAGGGAGGTGAACCCTTTAAAAAATATATATATTTAAAAACATCTTCTTTATAGGCTTGGATGGGTTTGGATTTGAAGGAAACATGAGGGGATGGAAGAAAACTGGTTTAGGGAAATGATGAGCATCAAATTGTTAATAAGGAAATGAATAGCCTTCCCTAAATTAGGCATATCTCTTTGTACACTTGGATTTTAAATGTGAGCCTACCACCATTGGAAAGAAGACTTTTGGGACTTCAATTTAGATGCAAGAATCACCTAAAACCAAGTCTAGATAAGGGAGATATGCCTATTTGAAGTTGGGCTTAAGAACAGATTTTGTTGACCTGGCCCGAAGGAAATGAACAACCTTCACTAAATTAGGCATATCTCTTTGTACACTTAGAATTTAGATGTAAGGCCACCACCATTGGAAAGTATACTTCTAGGGCTTTAATTTAGACCCAAGAACCATCTAAAACCAAGTCCATATAAGGGAGATATGCCCATTTGAAATTGGGCTTAATGGTAGATTTTGTTGACTCGGCCCAAAACAGCAATAACCCTTTTTTTCTTGGTTTTGGTTCGGTTAGGACACCCCATTTACCTATTTTCTGATCCATTCAAGTGCTCCCACTCATCCTCCATTATACCTAATCATCCTCCATTGTTAAAAAGAGGTTTTGTTTGCATCCATAAAGGAGTATCCCATGCAATCACCTTGAAAATTTGCCCTCCTATAACATTCTTGTTTCCCACCTTGTTTCCCACCTTCTTTTTGACCTTTACTCTCCCTCATTACCTATATAGAATGATCATATTGTAAGAGAGAGAGAGGACCACGAAATTGAAGAGAAAAGAGTGAGAAAAGGGTGAAAAAAGAGAGAAAAATTGAGTTTTTGATCAAAAAATAATCCTATCTTCCATACACACCTCATACCTTCCATAGCTACTGAAATTCCTCATTTCCATACACCAAAACCACTCCAAAAATTCTAATATAGCCAAAGATCAATTGCCTTGATCATAGGGAAGAGTGTTTAGTGATTGAAAGTGAGAAAAACTAGAGAGTTAGCCACTTTCCATACCACAAACTCCATAAACTCCATAATTTCGAATTGAGGATTTGAGAACACACTTCCTACACTTGAGGGTGATCAAGAAGAAGTTTGGAAATCAAGAAGTTCAATCTTTCTTTGGAAGGTGAATTTTTAGTCTTTCATATTCTTATATTTTATATCTCATATTTATTTTCTTGCTTCTTATTTCATAGTGTTTTGTTATAATCCAAGTAGTTTGTTTATCTCATATTTATTTTCTTACTTTATATTTCATAGTGTGTTGTTATAATCTTAGTGGTTTGTTTAGCTCATATTTATTTATTTATTTATTTATTTGTTTATTTTTTATTCGCATGCTTTAATTTTATGTTAGTTTTGTTGTAATCTTGCATGTTCTACCTCATAATTATTTTTATTTTTTTTGTATTAGTCTCATATTAGTTTTGTTGTAATCTTGTATGTTCTATCTTATATTTGTTTTATTATTTTAGGTTTATGTTGTAAGTTTGCACTTTTTATTTTATTTTATATTTGTTTTCTTGTTTTTTTAATCTAATCGATAGTGGTTAGTTGAGCCACCTACATGTTTTTTGTTTGTTCCTTTTTTTGGTTTCACAACAAGATAGGTTTTGCTTGGCCTAGTTGGCTGGTCGATTAGCTTCTTCTGGACAAGATGGCGTAATCTCCCAATGTTGACCAATTTTTGCCGGCGGTTCCAAAGAACATGAAGCTTTTATTTTATTTATTTTTATTTTGAGTGTTTTGCGAGGTTTTTATTTTGATGTAATACTCTTCTCATCCCTCTCCAATTTGGTTTGTAATTATTCTTTCAAGTGTTGTAATAATTCCCCGCCCTGCTTCTTTCGATCCCGTTCTTTTACTTGCTTTCTTTATCTGTAAATATGCATCATATTTTGTCTTTCATTATATCCATGCTTTGCATCAATGTTTCATGCATCTTGATTTGGCTAAGTTTGAATTTGTGGATTTAACCAAATTTCTATGTGATTATGTGCGCTACCTCATGTTCTTGAGATGATTTACATGTCATATCTTAGAAGCCGAATCTTTAGTTGCATCTCATGAGTGAATTGCATTAGGATTTTGTGTATAAGATCATGCATGTTTTACTAACTTTGTTTTGTAGCTTGTTCGCGGGACGTCAAACATGTAAGTTTTTATGCTTGAGCATCCCATTTGTGTGTTTTTCTTACTATGTTTAGCATTCTACCATGAAGCTATTTGCTTATGTGATATGACTCTATGAATGCCAATGGATGGAGGTTATGTTGCTTAATTTGGAATGATATTGATTTTCATGTTTGTAAACTCAATTTATTTGAGTTGTACATCTTCAAAACTACATGAAAACAAGTTGTTCCAAAGTGGGTGACATAGTCTATACTTGTATGCTTCGCATAGTAAATTGTAGGATTTATTAAATAATCAGAACATGAATATATAAAGAAAATAAAATTCATATCATGGTTAGTAAAGGCCGATCTCTTGATCGGGTGAGCGGGGGTGTTCAATTAATGACCTTCCCTTTTCATACCTAAGGTTCCGAACCGAGACAACTTTGGTTACGACGAATAGTGGCCTTGGCATGAGTCACGGGTTTCCTAATTTTCCCAAAATAAATATTAGGTGGCGACTTTGAGATCTGATGATGCAGTCCATTTCTGGCAAAAGGTTTTTGCAATAAAATGGATTTTCTAAAAGTTGCTAAATCTGGACTCTCATCTATGTTTCACATTGTACTCGTGAGATTAAATCAAAGAGATCTCGGGAGTTCGAACTGTTTAATGTGCGCGGGTACCCCCCCGGGCATGTTACAAGTTGAGTTGGAGGTGTTTATAGTCGAACTTCAGGATGAAGTTGCCTACGTATCCCAAAGATGGGAATCAGGCCTTACGTAGTTCGGTTCGAGTTCACTCGAGTATTAACTCTCTCCTTTTACGCTCTAATTTTTGCCAAGGCCGCCCTTTAGGGATTTCAACCTTGTGAGCACAGTTTTTCTTTATTTCTAATTTTTCATGCCCTTCTGAGTTTTTGGCCTAGTGAGCCTCTCAGGGATAGTATTTCTTGAAGTTGTCCATGTTGACCGGTTGGGAAAATTCCAAGTCATCCAGGTCTATAAAAATGATAGCTTTACCAGACCAAATAGTTTTGATGATGTAAGGACCAATCTAATTGGGTCTGAACTTGCCCCTAGGGTCATGGATGGGAGCTCGGTTGTCTTTCAGCACCATATCTCCCTCTTTGAGATTTCGGGACTTAACCTTCTTGTTAAAAGCCCTAGCAATTCTGCGTTGATAGCTCTGAACATGATACAATGCTTTCAGCCTTCTCTCATCAAACAACATCAGCTCTTCGAATCTACTTTGTTGCCAGTCTGCCTCTGCTATCTGATACTCAGCCATAACTCGCAGTGATAGGACTTCTATTTCAATTGGCAGAACAACCTCCATCCGATAGACAAGAGAATAAGGGGTTGGCCTTGTTGACGGCCGGATTGAAGTTCTATAATCCTAGAGTGCGAATGGTAATTTATCTGGCCAATCCCTGTAGGTCTCGACCATCTTCTGCAAAATATTTTTGATGTTCTTGTTGGCAGCCTCAACAGCTCCATTGGTTTGCGGCCAGTATGTAGATGACTTGTGAAAAGCCACACTGTATTTCTCCAACAAGTCGATCACCTACTTTTTGAACTGGGAGCCATTATCTGATATGATCTCATTTGGGACTCCATAGTGGCAAATGATGTTGTTTCGGATGAACTTAGCCATATGCGCTGCTTTCAACACTGCATAGGATTGAGCTTCCACCTACTTTGTAAAGTAATCAATTGCCACCAAGATGTATTCATGCCCATTCGACCCTTTTGGTGTGACTGCCCCAATGACATCAATTTCCCAAACCAAGAAAGGCCATGGCGAAGTCATGTTGTATAGTTTTGACGGCGGAATATTCATGCGATTTGCATAAATTTGGCATTTGTGGCATCGCCGAACAAAACCAATACAATCCTTCTCCATAGTGGACCAGTGGTAACCTTGCTTGAGAATCTTCTAGGCTAACATCACTCCATTCATGTGTGCTCCGCACTCTCCTCCATGGATGGCCTCTAGCAGGTGTTTTGATTCCTCCTCTTCGACACACAACTTGTGCATTCCCAAATGGCCTCTTTTGTACAGTTTACCTCTGCAGATGATAAATTGGACGGCCATCCACCATATTCTCCTTTTGTCCTTGGCATTTGCCCCTGTTGGATAAATCTCCTTTTCCAAGAAGTTCCAAATATCGTAGTACCAAGGGTATTTGTCTTGCGTTTCATCTATTGCGGCAATAGTTTCATAGGCCGACGTATATCTCTGTTCAATGATAATCGGACGCATCTAGACTCCAAGAAGGATGTCTATCATAGAAGATAGAGATGATAAAGCATCAGAGAACCTGTTGTTCTCTCTCAGTAGATGTGTGAAAGTCAGTTTTTCAAACCTAGGAATCAGAACATCCAGGGTCTGGTGATAAACCTTCATATTTTCTTCTTTGACCTTTCAGTCTCCATTTGCTTGAGAAACAACTAAGTTCGAGTCCCCGATGACATCCAACCTTTTTGCCCCTAGTTCCAGGGTGACTTCCAAACTAGCGATACATGCTTCATACTTTGCTTTGTTATTGGACACCTTGAACCGGAGTTTGAAGGCTAAAGGTATATGGGAGTCATAGGGTGCTATCAGCAACACACCTATCCCATAACCATACTAATTGGACACTCCGTCAAAGTACATTGTCTAAGTCTTCTCCTCAACTTGTAGAATGGCTTCATCTAGGAACAGGTATTCTACCGCTCCATCCCCTTCTACTGGGTGATCTACCAAGAACTCCGCTACAACTCTTCCCTTGACCGACTTGTGAGGGACATACTTAAGATCAAATTTGGAGAGCAGAAGTAACCAACGAGCTAGCCTACCTGTAAGTGCTGGTTTCTCAAAGAGATATTTGATGGGATCTAATTTTGAAACCAGAATTATGGAGTGGGCTAACAAGTAGTGCCTCAACTTCCTGGTAGCCCATACCAAGGCTAGGCAAGCTTTCTCCAACGGAGTGTAGTGGGTCTCGTAATCCATCATTTTCTTGCTCAAGTAATAGATGGCTTTCTCCATCGTATCCTCAGATTCCTGAGCAAGCATGCATCCCATAGTTGTGTCTGTTACTGACAGATACAGAATCAAAGGCTTCCCTAGCTCTGGTGACGACAACACTAGCGGATTCTGAAGGTACTGCTTGATCTGCTCAAAAGCAAATTGACATCGATCATCCCATTGGAATTTCTTTCCTTTCTTCAGGAGACCAAAAAGTGGTTCACAAGTCAAGGTTAATTTGGAAATAAACCGGCTTATGAATTGCACTTTACCCAGAAAGCCTCACACTTCCTTTTTAGTCCTTGGTGGTGGCATTTCTAGGATGGCCTTGATTTTGGAAGGATCTACCTCGATGCCCCTCTGTGTGATCAAAAAGCTTAGCATTTTCCCTGCTATTACACTGAAAGTACACTTCTGTGGATTCAACCTCAGTTTGTATTCTTTGATCCATTGAAAGAATTTCTTCAAGGCAGTGTAGTAGTCCTCTCTTTCTTTGGACTTGACAATCATGTCATCTACATACACCTCGACCTCTTTGTGGATCATATCGTGCAGAATAGTGGTTGCAGCCCTTTGATAGGTAGCTCCGGCATTCTTCAGCCCAAACGGAATAACCCGATAGCAGTAGGTTCCCCACGGCGTAGTAAATGTAATTTTCTATCTGTCCTCGGGCGCCATCATAATCTGGTTGTACCCAGAAAACCCATCCATGAAGGATATCAATGCATGACCTACAGTGAAGTCCACTTATTCATCGATGTGCGGCAAAGGGAAGTCGTTCTTTAGATTAGCTCTGTTCAAATCTCGGAAGTCCACACACACCTGGATTCTACCATTCTTTTTCGGCACTAGGACGATATTGGCCAACCAAGTCGGATATTCAGATACTAACAAGAAGCTTACTTTGATCTGTTTGGTGACCTCTTCTTTGATCTTCAACGCCCAATCCGGACGGATTCCAGGTATGTCTTTGTAAGACCACGCGAAAAATCTTAGAAATCTTTGAATAAAGTGACTAAGCGCTCACGCTCCCCCGAAGACAACGTAGACCCGATTTGGACCAGACGCGAATCCTTCTTAGTACCCATATTAATAGTAATGATTTCATCAGCAAGGGGTTTTACAAACCTCTCACCCTTTCGATTAATCAAAAATTTCAAAACCAGAGGAATTCCTTCCTCTTCGTTTTCATTAAAATTTTGAAAATCTTAGTCAATGCAATAAACAAGCGGCACAGAGAAATACTCAGAATCAGCAGCGGCATTCTCATTTACAAGGTCCATCTCTTCGGTTACAACTGACTCAAAAGCAAAAGAAAAAGAGGACCTGGACAAGACCTTGGCATCCGGGTTATCATTCCCAAGAATACCAGACTCGGACTCAGAAGAACCAGAATTTGATTCTGACTCCACAAACTCTGTGGAATCAGATTCTGGCTCATCACTCGACTCTGAACTAGATAGGTAGCCCTCCTCCAGCTGCTAGACAAGGGGTGGTGCTTCAGATGCATCCAAAATGCTGCTGGATGGGTTCACACCCGGTTGGTCCTCGATCATAGAGATAGTAAGGTTATCCCCCAAGTTTTCTGAGTTGCCGGAGGATCTGTAAGGAGACATGCCAGTGCTACCCCTACTCCAAGCTCGTTGTTGTACGAGTCACTTTCCATGCTCTTTTTAGCTTAAGTACTTGGTTCAGCCTTTTTCTCGGCATCACTTTCTTGCAACTGTAGATCGAAGAAGATTTCGAAGCTAGGAACATGCTGCTTCACAAAATTCATCTAGGGCTCAGAAAAGCCGTAAAAGGGGAAGTCTTCACTCTTCCGAACAAAGTGGCCATTCAGTGTTCCCCGGAATGGCCTGGGAATGAGCTCATAGTGTTTCCCAGCTTGCTTGGCTCTGGCTCTGCCTGCTATATCTTCCTTTTTCCGGACCTAATCCTCTTTGGTAGGTACATAACCCAAACCAAAGGCATGTGGATTATGCGGCACATCAGCCAATGCTGTGACACCTTTCTGGCCATTTCTTCTAAGCCCCATCCTGGCATATGTTACAGTTTGGTCATGACATAAATTGAGTAGGCGTTGACATGCATGCCCTCATCAGCGGCTAAGATGGTTTGCACTGCTCGGGCCTCAGCCAGCGTAAACCATGAAAGGAAAACATCCTCCTCACCATAAATGATCTCCAACACCGGTGTAGTTACCTTTAGGGGAGGATGGATAGATGGATTTTTGAAAATAATCGCCATCCATTTCCCGTGAGGGTACTTCAACATTTGGTGGGGGGTAGAGGAGACTGCTTTCACCATATGCAGCCAAGGTCTCCCTAGGAGTAAGTTCAAGGTGGCCGGGACATCCAGGACATGGAACTCGACATCCGGCTGAGTTGGGCCTACCTAGACTGTAATTTGCACCGTGCCCATAACCTCCCTGCTGGTATTATCATATGCCTGAATTACTTGGGCTGTGGGCACAAAATTTATCGGTCTAAGGTTGATAGCGTAAGCTATGCGGAAAGGACATACATAGATAGCTAAGTCGACGTTGACTAACACCACCAGTACCCATTTTTCTCTGCACTCAATAGATATGTACAGGGATTTATTGTGAGCTAAGCCTTCCAGCGGCAGTTCTTTATCAGAAAAGGTCATGGTTGGCCCGGCACCACCTGGGAAGACCAATCCCACAAGCCGTTTAGGGGTAGTGTTAATGGAAAATTTAGTTTTGTCCATTGCTGATAATATAACATGTTGATGTACTCGAGAGGCCATAAGCAGACCCCAGATTGAGATGTCGACTTAGATCTTCTTTAGTTGCTTCAACACTGCTTCTTTTTCCAGCTGCTTCTCTTTCTGTTTCTTAATCTCTCTATCTTTTCCAGAGGCCTCAACTTGGTCTAAGTGTGGTGGCTTGAAATACTGCCCACTTTTTGTCATGTGGTCAATCTCTTCAGCGTACCACGTGTTGTTAGGGAGGGACTCACCCTAGTCCTCATCGGTGTGAGCCAGATGTAGATCTTCATGCTCCCATCATACACCTTTGGTAGCTGACAAACAGTTGTCTGGCTCCGTTTGGATTATCTCACATCACAAGTTTCCTCCGCAGGGTGTTGGGCCATTACAGCTTCTCGGTTGTCTTCTACACTCTCTTGTGCAAACTACTTCAGCTTAGCTTCCTGTTCTATGTCCACAGTACTTACAGGGTGTGTTTGATTGGACGGACTGGATAAGGGGGGATTAGAATCCATCGGACTTGAGTCCTGGGATTGTGAATCCCCCAGACTATTTGGCTGGATTGGATATGTGTCCTGTGTTTATTTTTTCATGGGATTAAATGTCTGGAAAGGACTATTTTTGGTGAATCTAACGTTTGGTTGGACGGACTGGATATGATAAATGAACAAAAGACTATTTTACCCTTTTTCAATTGTTTACTAAGTAATAGCAATATTAAACATATCTTTAATATTTTAATTATTTTTAGCTAGATTAAATAAAAATTTATTTTATTTTATTTTTTACACAATTAAATAAATTTATTTTTTTAAAAATAAATGAATAAAATATCAATAAAAATATATATTATTTTTTTAATTAAAATTTTAAATAAATTTGTTTTTAAAAATAATAATAATCAAACAATGAAATTAAATAAAACATCTATTAAATTTAAATAATGAAATGAAATAAAATATAAACAAAATTTTAAAATAAAACATCAATAAAATATCTATAAAAAATTATTTTAAAAAATTAAATAAATAAAACATCAATAAAAAGTTAAATAAAATTATTTTATTTTTAAATTGAGACATTTAAATTTTATTGAATTTTATTAAATATAATACATAATTAAATAGTAGAGGGTCAAAATGGTCATTTTGACCACCTAATCCCAACAGTGGATAGTCCCTCAAAAACTATCCCATACCCCCCCTAGGACACAATAGTCCCCCATATGGGGGATAAGGAGTCCGGCCGGACATGGAGTCCGGCGGACTAAAAAAAAATCAAACGGCGGATAAGGAGCACTATTTGGATTACAATCCAAATAGTGGATAGTCCCCCCCCTCCTAATCCGGCGAATCAAACACGCACAGTGCCCAATTCCTGAGCTGAATTGTTCATGCCGGTGTTCTTTGGCAGTTTTCCCTTTTCATCGGCCATTCCGGCCACTATAACAATTCTTGCTCCATTTTCTTTCAATTTTGTTTCAGTTCCATTCTCCCTATCTGGTTCATCGCTCAACCACCAAGAGTTGTCCGCTGATCCATTCAAATCGAACCAGTCAATCTGCATGTCCCCTTAATCTTGTTCGTTGAAGAACTGCAGGTTGTCTAGGTCCTCTTCAAGCTCTGCCAGATCATCCAAACCTTGGTTTGGGCCATCCTCCCTAACCATATTGACCTCCACTGCTGTTGGCAATACCACTTCTGGCTTGACTTGATCGATCGGCACAAGGTAGTAGCTTAGATCATACTTCCCCTCAGACAAGTCCTCAGAGTGTTCAAGCAGCGGACTCGTACTCTCCTCTAAGGCCAGCCTCCCTTCTGCTCCAATGGTCACCACCACAGGTTTAGGTTGAAGTAGGGAGGTGTCCATCATGCACAAATCTATACTTTCTGGAATGAACACCATCGGTCTAGGTAGGTGGAAAGGGGTAATATATACATTGGGGTCGTAGGGGATGGCCAGTGTATGGATTAGGTTTAGATTGTGAGGTGGAGGAACCTAGTTATGGGCCAGGAGAGGGTTGGCAGTTACATTTTTTTTTTGGGTGGTGCAATCACCTTATTGTCAATGAGGTCTTGAATCTTATGACGTAATCTGAGGCATTTGTCAGTGTCGTGACCGTGCTGCTAGTGAAACGCACAGTACTTGGTTAGGTTATGTTTTGGTGGGAGAGAATCAGGTAGTGGGCGAGGTTCTAATGGCTTGAGGTGCCCTTTTTTGATCAACACCTTCATGGCTTGAGATAAAGGCATGTAGAGTGGGGTAAAGGTCCTCTGGGATCGAACAGTGTTGTTTGAAGTTTGTGGTGCTGTATTGGCAAAGGGTTTGGCGGTCTTGGTTGTGGTGGTGACAACACTCACATCAGACGGCCGTGTAGCTGTGCTACCACTGGTGGTTGCATTGGAACTGCGCACAAAAGGCCTCTTGGCCTACTCTTTCTCATCAGTAATCAACCTTTGTTTCATGGTGTCTTTAATCTGAACCCCCATCTCATGGGGCTCGGTGAATGTGAACAAAGGCAGGACGATCATCTTCTGTAACAATTTCCCGTGCAGATTACGGACTACCATTCTTATTTGATCTTTCTCTGAAGGTCGTGCGGTCACCATTGAAGCCTTGGCCCTCCACCTTGTCATGGATTCTAAGAAGCCCTCCTTCGGCTCTTGGTGCGTTGCCTCGAGATCACGAGTTGTGACCTCAATTTATGTGTTGTACGAGTACTCTGCAACAAAGGCCTCAGCCATTTCCTCCCAACTCTACTTCACAGAATCTTCTAGCTTCGCATACCATATAACTGCTATTCCCGACATAGTTCGGCCAAAAAGCGAGAGCTTCTATAACTTGGCTAGGCCGATCGACTACAGGATGTCTGAAAACAGCTGAAGATGAACTACGGGGTCTCTAGAACCATCGAATCGATCGATGTGTGGCATTTTGAACCAATCTAGCAATGTCACTGCAGAGTCAGTATATTCGTCTTCTATATCGGGGATAGAGTTAACACCATGTTCCCTCTTGAAGAGCTTCTCCAGTTTGTTGACTTTAAGCATATTCAGGTTAAGCTCAAACTCAAATGGAGCCTCAGTCTGATACATAGGTGCTTTGGAGGCTTGTGATGGGATCGGCTCTGCCGGATTGCCCTGATTCTCAACATGGGCGGTGGCTCCGGGTGTTGGGATACTCGTAGGAGGTGCATGAGATGCGAAAGCTGTTGCTGACTGTGCCTGTTGTTGTTATAACTTGTTTGTTACCTCAGCCTGATGTGCGGTTACCTCGACTTGACGAACAGCGTCTTGCTGTATGGTTTCAACTGCTTGTTGAAGATGGTGGATTAGGTCCTCTATGCTGATTGGGGGATATTGTGCCATTGGAATTGGCAAGTGATCTCATACTGGACTAGATGTAGAAGACTAAGCCTGACTGGATACAGGTGAAGTGGGGGGTGACTGCTATAGAAATTGAACTCGTGAACTCTACCTTAATCTCCTCTGTCTAGTAACCGGTGGGAGCGAATCAAACACGAGCTGTCCCCTAACAAGATCTCCGACTTTGTAAAGCCTCTTGACATGGGTCCAGAGCGGTTGGGAGATATCTAAACAGTCCGAAGCTATGGTGTTATACTACCAAGCAAAAAGAAAGTAGTAATCAGAAATCGTGCAGTACCTCAGCTCAGATGTTAGTAACACACAGATGTAATCAAAGTTGTAAGACTGCACTTAACACTAAATTCTGACCCCCAAAACTTATACCCAACTTGCAACTGATACGCATGTTCTTGTACAGTTTCACTGTAAAGCACATACCCGTTAAATGAGAACCAAAACACCCCTATGAGGGGGTAGGGTCACCCTGTCCTAGTTTTGTCAAGAACTAGGGTTCACTATTCAAACAAAATGGTTTCACACAATCCTGTATTAGGGTAAGCATCCTGTCCTAGTTAGGAACAATCTCTATGGTTTTCGATATGCAACTAGGCCAGATTGTCAAAAAGGGATACCTTAGCTAGACTATCTAATATACCTCTCACACCTAACACCGAGAAGTGAAAGGAGGATCAAACGGTACAGCGGTAGTCCAGATCCAAGGGTTGTGTTCCCATCGTGGCAAAGCCCGCGACTGGTCAGCCTTTTGGCAAGCTTTTAGGCAAGCCTCTGGCAAATCGTCCAGGAATAGTAGATGGCAAACACAGTGACTTAGGCGCACCAATGCAAATGCAATGCAAAGAAACATATAAGTGTAGATAAAATTTCATATCATGAATTTCAAGTCAAGTTCTCTAAGTTTCGCTAGCAGAGCCGCCAGAAACTATAGCTCGACTTTTTCGAGCCCCCTTTCGGAAGTCGCAATAAGCCCTACAGTTCGGACTCCTACGGTTCTGAATTTAATCTCACAAGTGCAATGTGAAATTGATAAACACCAAAGAGTCCAAATCTGATAAATCTTTTGAAAAATCAATTTTGAATCAAATTGCCAAAAATGGACTGCTTGCTAGATACAAAGTCGCCACCTAAATATTTTATTTTGGAGAAATTTAGGAAACCCATGACTCGTGCCAAAGGCCACGTGTCCATCATCACCAAGATTGTCTCGGCTCGGGAACTTAGGTACGAGAGGGGAAGGTCGTGAATACATTTGAGCGCCCACGCTAGCTCGATCAAAGATCGGCCTCTACTAATCATGATATGAATCTTATATACATTATATGTTCTTGTTCCGGTTATTAGGCTAGCATTACTATGTGATGCGCACACATATAAGTATAGACTAACTTTGCAAGAATTGGAACATTTCAAGTCATGTTTGTTTTGAAAATTGTTTCAAAATATGTACCACTCGAAAAAGTGATCGCATAAAAACATTACTCAGATTATTCCAATTCAAGCAACAAGCCTTCATCCACAGGCATTCAAGCAGCTATAGCACACAAGCGCTTAACCTCATGGCAAGCATGCTAGACATGGCAACTTCAACACTCATGCAATTATGCTAGAGCAAATAAAAGCTTACCTAGTACTCCAAGACAAAATAGACAAAGGAGTTAGAAAAATGCATGATCCTAACTTATGTAATATGACTAATGCAACACATGTGATATGCAACTAAATAGGCTCGGTCACTTATTGTGGCATATGAAACAACGAAATAGCATGCGGTCTAAGCACGCATTCAAAGAAGTATAAGCAATAACAATGCAGTTAGAATGATTAACCGAGTCTCGGTGCATGCAATACAAGTGGATGCAAACATGGAATATGCTAAACAAAATGTGATGTCCCTAAACTAACCATCATAAGCTAGTAAATAAAAGGAAGAAAGACGTGGGGTTGGAAGACATACATGTTATTACAACATTGTGCTCTCACGAAGGAGAGTCCGAATGAATAAGCTAGCTAATCAACTAACTAATTAAAGCTAAGCTAATTATTACAAAATCGAGTGAAATTAGCTAAACTACTTAACTAATTATTACAACATTTGAATCAACTAACTATTCCAGTTAATCAATTAAATACAAAACGAAATTGAATAACTAATTAACTAACTAATTAGTTATAACACTTTACTAAATTAACTAGCTACAGCTAATTAATTACAACAATTTGAAATTAAAACATGCTCAGGATGCAAGGAATGATCATGCACGTGCTCGGTTTTCACCCGAAAAGCCATTCTTTTGCTTTTGGAAAGCCTCTATTGCATAATAGAACACCAACACTGTTGCCCACTTCCAGAATAACTCTGCTTTGCCTTATAAACATGGTGTTGAATTTTGCATCAGTGGCCGGCCGGCTAGTGATGAAGGTTATCGACCACCAGTGATGGCCGGTTGGCCATCAATAGTGGTCTACCGGCCACCTACCGGCTACTGCTGCCCAGTTCTCCTTGGTGCAACCGAGGAAAAACAGAGCATATACAGGGTATTTCAAGGGTTTGTTTGCACAATTCACCCCTCCTTATCATGAGCAAATCAAATGAGTAATGAACTTGGTTCACATACCACCAACTCAAGCAATTTCATTGCACGATGGCATATGAACCAAAGTGTGCAAGTTCAATAAATGCAATAAAATGAGACTCTCAAAGCCGCCTCCCTATCATGAAAGATCAAGGGAAGTGATGACCTTGGAGACTTGAATCATTTCATCATTAGCAAGTATGAAATGGCCCAAGCTTCCATGTGTTCAATTAACATCCGATTGAACACAACAAATTATTATATTGCACCATTTTAGTCCTAAGTTTTAATTACCTATTTTAGTTTACCAACCATCCTTTAATCAATTGAGTCCAAAGGGTGAATTTAAGTCCTTTAGTGGAGTGAAGTACCAAACCAAGAGTTAACTTAAGACATGAAAGAGATGTCATGCCATTGGTAATGAACCCCCTAAGGGATTAAACCATTAAGCATGAGAACCTCAATCTCACCCTTAAAAGAACAAGAGGCTTGAAACAACTCTCAAAGAAAAACAAAAGCCAATAAAGGAGGGAGGTTGCAGAGATTATTAGTGCTGAAAATGAGTGAGAAAAGCATAAATAAATGCCATCAACCCAAAGGAGATGGTGTCTAAGGCCTAGAACACCAAACTCATGAGGACAATTACACTACAAGCATGCAAAATAAAGCTCAAATGCAACTATCAACCAAAAATAGCTCTAAAGCAGATCTAATACAGTCCTAAAACATGCTGGAATTGAGCTAAAAAAAGCTAGATTAATATGCCAAAACATGGCACAAACTAGGCTAGTAAGCAAGACACAAGGAGGGGAGGCTAACCCCTCCAAATTTGGACTTCAAAACATGATTTTGGCCACTAAAATAACTTTGAAAATTAGTGTTTAAAAGCTCAGAAAAAGATAGTAAAAGGGTGGGAAACACAAGGGCAAAGGCCTCCAAAACAAGGTACAAAGAAGGGTAGAACACCCTTCAACCTTTAATGGGCTTAAAACCCAAGTTTCAGCCCAAAAATACAAAAGTTTTATAGCTCAAAATTAGTTGGAAAATAGCAAGTACAATAGTAGAAAAAGCAAGTAAAGGGACAAAGCCTTATACCTCTTAAAGAGAAGAAGTAATTCAAGCAATAAAACCAAGCCAAAACACCTTTCTAGAGCTTAAACCAAGCTCAAAAGTGCCTCAGCTCAAAGATGAGAAGATTTGGTTAAGGGTGTACCAGCAAAGGTTGAGAGTATATAGGCTAAAATGTAGAAATTTGCTAGAGAGAGAGAGAGAGAGAGAGAGAGAGAATTGTAGAGAGAGAGGAAAAATTTTGATCTCAAAATTTTCTAACCTTAAAACATGAGAGAGGGGTCTCCTATATATAGAAAAAATGAATTCTCTACAAGGATATCCAGCCCAATACGTGGGTGCAGATGCATGCATCTGTATCACAAAATATTTGCAAAAGAAACTGGTGGCTGGCAAGCCACATCAGTGGCTGGCAGCCCAAAAGTGATGGCCGGTAGTCCAAAAAGGTAGCCGGCAGGCCAGCAACAGTTGTTGGCTTGAAGGACCAGGGCTTAGCCCAAGAAACTGGGCAACAGATGCACAGGGTTTGAAAGGCTCAAAGCTACGGCTTTCCGCTGAGGACTTCGGGCACTGGACGAGCATATATGTTCATCATCGGGTGTGCACACAATGGTGTCCAAGTCGTAGGGCCATCCAAAATGGGGTGTCTACAGAGTCCGATGTGGATATCAGGGTCAGATTTACCATCATATGTATGGAACTTTGGTGTGGTGAATCTTTTCGGTGGTTCGAACACCTCTAACTTTATAGAGAATGGTGACCTTGGCGTGTGATGTGAGGTTACCTCGGCCGTGTTTTTCTTCTTCTAAAGGAGGTTCCAAAGATCCTCCTTAGATTGCCTTAATGTTTTGTTATTAATTGATTTCAGCCTCTTTGGTGTACTGCTCCCCATACTGGGATTCAGCATCTTGGATTTATTAAGATCTAATGTCTTCTCGGGGTTCTGTTCATGCCCAATGACTTGCTTCGATCATCTGATCTGTGACTGTACTTCCCTTTGGGATTCACTTCTACCGATATATACTGATCGTCGTGGTGCGCCCCTTGGATGTCTCCCATTGTGTCATACCCACACCTGCCTCCCATTCTGGTCACTAGTATCAATGACCATGGGTGGAGATGGGGGTGTTGGATGCCAAACCTGGGTCTGTACCATGAATTTCATCATGGTCTGTAACTATGTCATTTTGTTAAACAGATCTTTTACCTCCTCATAGCGACGTAAATATTGGTTTATCCAAACTTGGATATCACTCCCGTTGTAATACTCATCTTGGCCCTAATTGTGTGCCCTTGCATTGCCCTTCCTCAAGCCATCCTTCGCCTTTGGATTTCAGCCGTTTGTGGCATCGTTCGCTTACGGGTCTCCTTCTTGGTTTTCTCTACCATTTTGGCCAATTCCTTCTCCAAGATTGATGTGTTCCTCATTCTCACTATAAAAGTCATCCCCGACCTGCAGATTTTGCCCATTGTGTGCAACGTTGGCCATCTATTTTGACTGAGTTCCTACAGATAGCACCAAATTATGGGTGTTGAATTTTGACTGCACAACCAAATTAAATCTTTTCGCTGAGATTTAGGGAACAAAGCCGAAGGCCATGCGACAAGATAGAGAAGCCCAACACTTGCACACAAGAAGACAACAAACACTAGTGGCTCGTCCACCCAGGGGCACTCCGACAATCAAGTCAATCAACTTTTCTTTCAAAGATAATCAACTCAATCACAAAACTCACAAAGTAAAACATACTTTTGACCCACGGGGCTGCCTTTCTTTTATAATGAATAGTGCCTACTTTTCCTTAGAAGTCTTACTTCATAGGACTCTATCTCTTACAAGGATATCACTTATCCAAGACTCCTTTATTTAGATTAGAACGAAATCCCTCACGAGTCCATCCTTACCCAAACAGGTAGTCTAATATCATGTAGGACTCATGTTTCTTATCCGAATATCTCAGACTTCGATATACTTGCACCATATCTCGACAATCCAAGGCTACCCATGTAGGTCATTAGCTAACCACCTAAGCCACGTGTACAACCCAAAAATATGTCCCCACAACTATATTCCTAAGTCAGATGAAAAGTAGAAGAAGTGAGTTTTAATATATATTGAATGAGTTTACTACCTATTGTGAAAAATTCAAAACTCCCGAGATATTGATTTGTGATTATGATTCAATTTTAAATAATGAACAGCAATCCCAATCAAACAATCAACAACAAATTGACACAACCATTTAATGTGAAAAAAATCATAATTGGACTCCTCCAATTGTGATAAAAAATCACGAACCAAAATCACAAAACAATCTAATAAGAAGACAAAAAGGAATTACACATGAGAATCCTCAATTACCTAGCAAATCCACGTCCGAATTGAACCGAACCCAATGTATCTTTTCTACCACTGTCTTTATCTTAGAATTGTTGTGCCCGACATTAAATGCACAGTGTCGATGTCGATTCCACGACGATGAGCTACTCCGGAATCCACTAAAGCTTCAAGCCAAAGTTTCTCAGAATCCACCGATGAACACCTCTCGCTTTTTGTGAATGAAAGGACAAAAACAATCCTTGATGTTTGTTAATATGTAATTTGTTGATCAATCGATCACCTTCTATACATCAAGGAAACTCATATATAAACAACCTCCAATATAGAACACTTTGTTTTTAACTCCTCTCTGAGAATTTGGACGAATTCAATCTTAAAAATAGCAAACGGTGCACTTTATACTAAACAGAGCTGCGAAGACTGCTCGAGCGCAACATCCACCATTCGAGTGGTAAAACATGCTTCCTAGAAGTTTAGAACACAAGCAAAGCCCATTTTACTCCTAATAAAAAAATAATTGGTAAAAATTCAACATATAATATTAATTTCTATGAACACAAATTTCTATCAACACAAAATAATGAATACTATTACTATTAACTAAACAATCATTGTTAATATACAAAAATATGATCAAATTGTTGAATTAATCGTTCATTGTAAAAAAATTTTCCTTGCATTAATTTACAAAAAGTATTAACTATTAATATATGTCTCTATCTATTAAAGTTAGGGAACTCAGACAAAAAGTCCATTTTAAACTTTTAAGGCAATAGTTGTAGACACCCCATTTTGACCGTCCTAAGACTTGGACGCCTTTTTTCGAAACACCCAATGATGAAAATTAAAATGTGCTATTTTCACTGTTGGAAATTTTACATTTAGTGGCGTTTAAAAAAAGCCGCTAATTCTTTTTATGACGTTTAGTACCAAACGCTGAAGACACGACCGTCGCTGTAGCATTATGATGCTTTAAAAACGTCGCTAGATTAGTATAGGCGGCGTTTTTAAAAACACCGCTAAATGTGGTAAATAACAGTAAAATGACGTCATCTAGTATTTAGCGACATTTTAAAAATGCCGTGATAGATTTTTTCCTATTTTAAAAATATGACCGTTGGCATTGTAATGACGTTTTTGGGAAAACGTCGTTATAGCTCTCTCTCTTTTTTTTTTTTTTTGTTGAGATTGTGCTAATTCTGTTAGACTTAACTAAAAACCATACATGTAATAAAGCTGAAAAATAGCAATAATATGGATAAAACTTTACTGCTATTTCAATATATTGACTAAATTTAGGCAAACGTTACATGATTATTTCTAAATCATAATCAAACAATAAACACAACCAAACAATAAAAGGAAAAAATATATCGAACTCCAGATGTATGCAAGAGTGATCAGACTCGGGTTTGTGAAGTTCTCTCTGAACAGCAACATTAACTCTTTAGGAAATCCAAAACACTTAAGGTCAGTAAAAAAATAAACAATAAACAGTAATAATAATGACAAAAAAAAAAAAAAAACTCTACCCTTAGTATCTATAGAAATCAGAATGGGGGGACTACTACTAATGTATAAACCTTGCTATCCTCCAAAACAAATTTGGATTTAATATATGAACATCCACTCAAGCTATAGAAATCAGAATTTAATATATGAACCTTGCTATTCTCCAAAACAAATTTGGATTTTGTTTGTGTTACCAAATCAAGCTTAGCTTTAGCAGAGTGTTACTTAGTCACTAGGTTCTTCACTGCATCATCCTGAAATTCCAAAGACAAATGAAACACTGAAACTCCATAATAGCCAAAAGGATGAAATGATATAGCTCTCAACACTACACTTTCATTAGTTTCAGTGTCATGCCCCTAATTTGATTAACATACACACGAAAATTATTGAGGCAATTAGAAAGAAGTTCCAATATACAACATTGCATTTACAATTACTGGTGACTAGTCATTGAGTATATTTGGCTCAGTAACAATATTATGGTGTGCTAAGGATCTTCCAAAATATGCTCGGTGATAGATAAAAAAAATTGGACAAAAAAGACAAGAAAAAAAGAATCAGAGAAAGAGAAGTAATGGATTGATATGAATATGTAACGAATTCGCCTTGTTAAAATGTTCATATTGACAGTTACCTAGCTAAAGACACCATATGTAAGCTATTGAAGCCAGGCTCCCCTTTCATTTTCCTAAAAACATTTCCAATACCTCTTCATGCAAATTTCTAAAAACAATGCACAAGTAAACTTAGTTTGACAGTGACAAAACTACCCACCTCAGTAAACCATTTGTAGAATGTTGCAGCATTATCAGTTGGCTCTCCATCTCCATAACTACAATGACCAGCTCAAATGTAGATTAAATAAGTGCCTCACCTCCACAAAGTTCAATTTGTTAAAAAAATGTCATGCATGTCCAGATAAGAAAATTTACAAATCTATCTTACGTTGCCAACATGAAAAATACCCAAGTCTCTTTCTTTAGTTTTTGTTCATATTGATCATTATCAACAATATAATCATCCTAACTCAAGGGGAAAAAAAGGGTGATATCAAATAATCTAGTATTAGTAAATCCTCTTGAATGATCAAATGAGAAGTAAATCCTCTGCAAGTTCAGTTTTTGGATCGAACATGGTTTTTTGAGGACAATCACAATAGTCTTAATTGATGGACAAGAAATGTAAACCTGAGGATAAAAGGATAGCAGACCTGCATGAGAATTGATGTAGCAATCTGAGGACTGATTCCAAGTTGGAAAAAGGAGAGCTTAAGTTTAGCCGTGAAATCTCTGAGTTCATCTAAAAAATAGAATGCATAAATAATATTTTTCAAGAACAAAACGGGAAAAAGAAACCTTGGTTAGCATAGTAATAACCAAATAAAAATTTGTTTACAGAAGGAGGGAAAAAAAGTTTTGGCATAGTCCAATTGTGTAGAAGGAATGAAGGACAACTCGTTGATTAAGCCACAAATTATATGTAAATGTAGTTACCTTCAAAGGCTCAGGGGTACCCTCTGCCATAGGAAGACCTGGACATCCAGCAATCTCACACTGTCCTTTTGAACATTAAAAATAGTTATTGGTCATGAACATGCTCCAAAAATATGAAAGACTTGAAATTATTCCAAAGTATGAATTACTGTGTTGGAAAATAGAATAAACTAAATACATACTAGAAGCAATGCATTGCGAGTGGCACCTTCTGTAGTAACATTACCAAATATTCTGGTTAAGTCTAGAACCTCCAGCTGTGGACTTTGGAATGCCATGAAGATTTCCATGCTATCATTTGTATATCAATGAAAGCATCAGTCACATCTCACAAATGACACTTGACAGACCCTGCACAGTTGCACATCATCCAGAGGTAAGCAAACCAAACCAAGGGAAATCATCACTTGTAATATTCTAAAAAAAAAAAAAAAAGAAGACTATGCATAGCATTGAATCATGTAAATATATGTTTTAATATTTGATTGGGGAACATCAAACCAATGGAAATCATCACTTGTAATATTTAAAACCATCAAATTTTGAAATGAAATAGTAATGAATATAAACATAGAATAGTTCAACAATCAAGTCATCCAACAATGTAGAAGTAAAAATCAAGATTTCAAGACAACCAAAATAATAATTGTAGCAATTAATTTTTGAGATTTTAGTAACATCTAAGAGTGTTAAAATTTAGTGTCGTCAATGAATGAGGTAATAAATAAAAAATTCATACATTATCAAGATGTTGTTAAGAGCATGTCTAGATAGATACACAGAAAAAGAAATTAGAAAATTATTCAGAATACACAATCCAAGGTCAAGATGATAAATTTTGGGTTTTCTTTTATGTGTTGATAGATTTTCTCACAAGTCCTCCCCTTATCTTCTATCCCCACCCAACTCCCCTATCATTACAGCACTGTTACCAACCACCAACACTATAACCATACCTATTATTGTTGACAATTGAAGGCATTACAGAGGGACAGAAAGCAATCTTCCAAACCAGGTTCCTAGATCACAAACTTGGATATATACAACTTGTTAGGTATTTAATGAAGGCTACTTTCTATTGTCCTTTTCAATGGAGATAAAAGTCTCTTAACTACTATGAAAAAAATATTTAAAAATTAAAAAGAAGCCAATGTTAAAAGAATCAAATTCCTAAATCACAAACTTGGATATAAATTGTCCTTATGGTCCCCCCCCCCCCCTTTTTTTTTCCAATGGTACTTTTACCTTGTTAGTTTTTCTTCTTCTTTTTATTCTTTTTCTTCTCTTTCTTTGAAAGGTGAACCTACATTTAATAAGAACAAGTATTTTAATTAATAAGGTCTTGTATTTTCAAAAAGGCTTTGATTAAATAATTGCTCATCTCCATGGATGCCTCTATTTGGGTTGAAAGTTAAGAAGACATGAAACTTCTTGTAGTTAATTTTTTTTAAAAATAATATATATAAACAGATTTTCCATGTGTGGACAAAACGAAATCTCTTGAAAGCTTTGATATTCACCACTGCGAATTGAAATTCACCTAGCAAATGTCAAAAACCAAAAATAAATAAATAAATAAATCTTGAGAGGCTGCCTTCTACATATGAGAAATAGATATAAACTGTTTTTGTTGTTTTTTATTTTGTTTTTTGAAGTATACATATAATTTCATATCTCAACTCATAGTATCTATCTTTTGTAAGTTGGTTTTCACTAATAAAGTTTGTATCTTTTGCTGATAAAAAAATATAAAGCAAATTCAAAATTCCTAAAATCTCAAAGTCTATTTTGAAGTTTGCAACCAAAGTCTGTGAGGAATTGGAAAAATACCTGTAAACGGTTCTTCCTTAGAACCTTGATATCAGAATGCTAATGTGCTTCAGTATCGCCAATTGAGAGACATAAAATGAAAAGAAATGAAAAAGAGAGTGAGAAAGTGCGAGAGTGAGGACACTAAATGAAAGAAAGAAAGAAAAATGAAATTTGGTAAACTGATAAAAGCAACAATAATCTTAAAAATGAAATTTGATAGACTGAAATTTGATAGATTGACAAAAGCAACAATAATCTTACAAATAATTTGATAGACTGAGAAAATCTGTTTATATATATTACTTTTTAAAAAAAAAATTTGACTACAAGAAGTTTCATGTCTTCTTAACTTTCAACCCAAACAGAGGTGAATTATAAAGCAACCAAATGCCAAAAAGAAATCTCCTCCATACTCAAAATTAAGTACCAAATCCAATTGAAGACAATAAGATGCTTAAAATTTTAATTATTTTCTACCTTGTCTCGACAAATAGGCACAGGATTGTCAAAATATAGGGAGAAAACCTCAAAAAGTCAAGCAATGCAAAGACCTCTAGAGTTCTAGGTCGAACTTGCTTCAAGTGTAACAAACATATTACCCCACAACTTTCCTCAAATTGAATAGAAATCTCAATTTCATTTTAAACCAACCAAAGAAATTTGATAGTTTCAACAATACCCACAAATAAATTTTCCTAGCTCATTCACACTTATAGAATGTAAAAGTCTACAATAGATACTAGAATCACACACTCATACAGAAAACAAACAGAACGAGTAGAAATATAAAGGCTATATTGTGGTGGAGTAATGTGAATTCTATCTATATGATCAAAGTCATTTTACTGCAATCATATTATGTAAGTGTTTTCAAGACATTTGAAAACTTGGGAGAGAATGATGGATATATGTAAAGCTAGCTACATCCAACAGCAGTGCCGTTGGAGTGGTCCTTGTGGACAAGAGATGCAGAGGAAGAAATCATTCCTACTTGCAGGTGAGGTGTAGAGGTACTATTGTTATGTTAACTAGTCAGTTTTGCAAGCAATAAACAAGAATCCAATGTTTTCTATTCTTTGCCATGGTTATTTTGATATAAGCAGAGAACTAGGAATTGGGATTGTTGCATACAGTCCTCTGGTTTGCGTGCATCATACTTGCATTTTTCTATTTCCATAGTGAATTTATGTTTGTAGCATTATGCTTAAAAACTACTGCTTAACATAATGTTTCCTGTTTTGATCACGTAGTTAAATCAAAACTAAATAAAAAAATTTCAACATCTTATTTATTTATTTATTTGTGATGTAAGGTAAACGTGTAGAAGCATAATCTGTAACAATAAGATCACTACAACTCTTCTATAATTCTGTTGATTATTAAAAAAAGCTAAAAAAAAATTAAATAAGAAGGGCAGAGTTTTAAAAATTTTACACTTATGATTAGTAATTTTTTAGAAGATAAAGCTATAAAAAATACCTAAAAAATAAAGTGTATAGCATATATTTGAGCCACATCAGAGTTTAGGATGTGTTTGACTGAATTTCTTCCTTCTGACATTGCTCTCTCTAATTTGTAGGCCATTTGGGCTTCCTTTATTCAATATTAGTTGTGGAACAAGCATGAAGGATAATAGCCATGTTGAACAAGCATGAAGGATATGACATGATCGTTTCAAATCAAATATCAAAACCATTCACAGGATTTCACACGATTGATTTCAATAACCAAATTGACATTACACCATCAGTTCAGCTTCAGAGAGAGAGAGAGAGAGAGAGTGTGTGTGTAGAGCTCACAGATTTGAATTGCTAAGATGAACTTCGAGTTCGATTTCGAGAGAGGACTTCAAAATGGTTGAATCATCGATTTGAAATGATTTGAATCACCGATTTGAAATGTTTTGAACTTTAATTTCGAGAAAGAACTTCGAACTTCGAAATGATCTGAATCACCGATCTGTTTCCCTGAGACCGATTTGAATCTATGAATCTATGAATCTAATTTGGGTTTAGATAGCACAGAGAGAGAGAGAGAGAGAGAGAGAGAGAGAGAGTGGAGCTCACCAATCTGAATCGATTTTGAGATGAACTTCGATTTTGAGATAGTGGAGTTCGAAATGGCTCTAAGATATTAATCGGGTTTAGAGAGAGAGAGAGAGAGAGAGAGAGAGAGAGAGCGCTTAAGATTTGGACATTCAAAATAAGGGTGAAAAGACGGAGAGAGAGAGAGAGAGAGAGAGCGTGTGGGAGATAATCCATTTGTAGGCTTTTATAAACGTCTTCTATTCATGAAACGGCGCCGTTTTACTTAAAGAAAAATGCAAAATTTTGAAACGTCGTTAAATATTATAAGTAGTGACGTTTTAAAAAATGCCGTTAAAAATATACCACTATAACCCATAATTCCTATAGTGTTTACAAATTTCTTAGCAAAAAATTCAGGTTTAAGCTTTAATTCCAACCTTACACCCGTTTTAGCCAAATTATTTTAAACCTATTCAAAAATATTTTTTAAATTTTTTTTTCTTTTTCAGTAAATTTAGCATTTTTAAAAAATCAACTCTCATACCACATGGCAAGCCATGCGTTTTGGGTGTTTTGGAAGTCTATAAATACAACCTCATTTTGTTGTTTGAAAAAAAGAAAAAAGGAGAGAAAAATTTGAGAAAGAAAATTTTGTTTCAAAAAGAGAAAGAAAATTTTGGCTAAGAGAATACACCATAACCATGAGGGTGCAAAGAAGAAAGTTTGTTAATAAGAAAATTCACCCTATGCTCCAAAGGTGAATTTTCACAATCTTCTTATTTATTTTCTTGTATTAAAGATGTGATATTTAGGTTGTGGAAGTGGAAGGTTGAGCCTTTGTTCCTTAGATTCCTTCTTATTTTTTTCTTGTATTTTCTTTATTGAATATGTGATATTTAGGTTGTGGAAGTTATTCCTTAGATTTCTTCTAATTTATTTTCTTGTATTTTCTTTATTAAATATGTGATATAATATGTAATTGAAGTTATAAAGACTTCCTCATTAAAAGTGTTAAAAACTCTCTTCTCGACAATTTTGAACATGGAAATGGATTTTACATACATATTTCATGAGTAAGAAGATGAGTCTTTAACTACTTTTGATGAGTTATATGTATTTTCCCCCATTTTCTTCTCTATTTTCTTAGAAGTCCTATAGAGCTTTCACAAGCTTGGTAAGATATCCCCTTTGAAATGATGGCAATCTACTCTCTCTAATTATTAGTATGGATTTGAGTATTAATTTACTCTCATTCACAAAGAGATGAATGTAGATTTCCATCTATTTCTTTGGTTTGGTGTTTCCTAGCTTCAATTTTCATATTTGTTTGATTTTCCATGTGATAGCTTTTTGTACATATGCATCTCTTGGGAAGGTTTTGTTTGTTTTGTCTTGGTTTAGTTGCACGAAAAATAGGAATTCCAAAATGATTTTCCAAAAGCAAAATAGAGCGGCAAACAAATTTTCAATGGATGATCTCTAAGGCTTATGAAGTTTCTGTTTTTCTTTTAATTTGAGAGATTTGTGAGGTTTTATTTTGCTGTAATATTTTCTTCCTCTCTCTCTCATTCGATATGTAATTATTCAGTGTTGTAATAATTTCTCACCCTGCTTCTCTCTATCCTGTTCTTTTACTTGCTTTCTTTGTTCGTAAATATGCATCACATTTTTCTTTTTTCATATACATACTTTGCATCCATATTTCATGCATCTTGATTCGGCTGAATTTACATTTATGAATTTAATCAATTCTCATGTGATTATGTGCACTATCTTATGTTCTTGAAATGATTCACATGTCACATATTAGAAGCCGAATCTTTAGTTGTATTTCACGAGTGAATTGCATTAGGATTTTGTATCTAGGATCATGAATATTTTCTAACTTCGTTTTGTAGCTGGTCGCGGGTGTAGCACCCGACTTCCTCTGCGCGCCCCCCTTTTCGGAGAGGGCGCGAATTTGGTCTTACTACAGTTCGGACTCCTATCACGGTTCTGAATCTAATCTCACAAAGTGCAATGCAAGACTGATAAACACCAAAGAGTCCAAATCCGGCAATTGGTTTTGAAAAATCAATTTTGCATGAAAAAGTGCCAAACAAGGACTGCTTTGCCAGATTACAAAGTCGCCACCTAAATATTTTGTTTTGGAAAATTTAGGAAACCCTGATTCGTGCCAAAGGCCACGTGTCCGTCATCACCAAAGTTGCCTCGGCTCGGGAACTTGGGTACGAGAGGGGAAGGTCATGCAATGAGCACCCCCGCTCGCCTGATCAAAGGATCGGCCTCTACTAAGCATGATATGTTGTTGTATAGACACATGTGTTCTTATTTTGGTTATTAATCTAACTTACTATGTGATGCGCACAACATACAAGTATAGACTTGATCGCGAGAATTGGAACAAAACAACTCATGTTTGTTTTTCGAAATGGTTTGAAAGTGCTACTTGCAAGTAGGCTAAAGCGCGGATTTGCCACCCTCAAGTGGTCTTGAAAACATGATTTTGCCACTTCGCAAAGTGGGCTTAAAACTCGCATTTGATGAATTGTCCCAATTCAGGCAATCAAGCCTTCACCCACAGGCATTCAAGCAGTTAATCACATAAGCACATAGCTTCATGGCAAGCATGCTATCATGTCAACACTTACACTCATGCAAGTATGCTAAAGCGTAAACAGTTACAGTGTACTCCGAGCCAAAACAGAAAACTAGTTAGAAAACAATGCATGATCCTAACTATACAAGATGCCTAATGCAACACTGTAGACGTCCCCAAACGCCCCGGGCGGATGAATCCCGTCTCATTCGTCTGTGGGTCTACTACAGTTCGGACTCAAATTGTCACGGTTCTTAATCTGAACCAAAGAGTCCAAATCCGGCAAATCATTTTGAGAAAATAGATTTTTAGAAAGAAGTGCCAAACATGGACTACTTTGCCAGATACAGAGTCGCCACCTAAATATTTTTTAATGGGGAATTTAGGAAACCTTGACTCAGTGCCTAAGGCCATGTGTCCGTCATCACCAAAGTTGCTTCGGCTCAGGAACTTGGGTACGATTGGGGAAGGTCAGCTATGAGCACCCCCTCTCGCCCGATCCGAAGATCGGCCTCTACTAACCATGATATCTAATTTTGAAAATGTTATGTGTTCTTATTCCGGTTAATTAGCTAGAATTACTATGTGATGCGCATAGCAAAACAAGTATAGACTAGGTCGCCTAATTTGGAATAAAGCATCGCATATCCGTTTGTTTTAAAAACGTTTGAAATTTGCTACTCGCAAGTTGGCTAAAACACGGATTTCAATGAGTTGTTCCAACTCAAACAATCCAACCTTCACCCACAGGCATTCAGGTAGTTTATATCACATAAGCATCTAGCCACATGGTAAGCATGCTGTCATGGCAAACACTCACACTCGTGCAAGATGCTAAAGCATAAATACTTACATCATACTCCGTGCCCAAAACGGTGAACATGTTAGCAATCATGCATGATCCAAGTCCATGTCAAATGGCTAATGCAACGTATATAGAATGTCACTAGAATAGGCTCGGCTAATCCTAGGATGGCATGTGGGATGCAACAAATAGCACGTATTCAAGTTAGATTTGAAATACTATGCAGTTAGCGTGATGCGCTGAGCCCGGTGCATGCAATATTGATGAATGATGCATGCATGCATAGCATAAGGTATGCTAAAGTAAGTATGCCCTAATACTAACCATGAAAGCAGGTAAGTAAAAGGGAGAAAGAAGTGGGGGTTGGAAGACATGCACACACACACCCACACTTATTACAAATTTGCCCTTGCTCGGAGGGTCCGAATAAATATTACAGTCCGAACAAATAATACTAAATTAATTATTACAGAACTTCTAATTTAAATAACAAATTAAATGCAAAGGGAAGGTGGCCGCAGCCCTACTTCGGAATGCGTGGATGATGCATGCTTGAATCCGTCTTGCCTGGAAACCCGTGCCATGCCACTGTTGCCTCTGTTTACACTGCCTTGCTCCTCTGAAAATTCTGAAAGTCTCCAGATTTGTTCTGAACTTCCTTCTGAGTGCTTCGGAATGCCACCGGGTAGAAAAAGAGGTCACCGGCCATTAGAACAGGACTATCGGCCAAATGTTGGACCACCGGCTGGACATTGATGGTCGGTCGGCACTGTATGCGGCCGGCCGGCCATTGCTTCCTGCAGAAATCTGTTTTTGACAGCAGCAGAGGACAGACAGTGCATGGCATGGAATTTTCAAAGCAATGTGTGCGTGGCCACTCTCCCAATCATGTAATGGACTCAAGGGAGTGTGGCCCTCGACCCTCGGGCCATCAATCACGCATTTCAATGCATGATGGCCTAATGCACCAAGTTTGCAACTCAATGTAAATGCATGCAACAAACAAATGAATGCTAACACCCTATCATGTTGAGATCAAAGGTATTGGCGACCGAGGATTCAGGCGCGTTACGTCACTTTAAGTACAAACGCACCCCATTCCTCATGCTTAGTTTGACACCCTAAACCAAGCGAAATGTAATGCAATGCATGTATGCAAAATGGCTCAATCATGCAAATGAAACTAAGGCACAAGCCATGCCAAATGCAATGTAACTTAAGCATGCAAGCTAAGTTAATGCAATATAAACATACCAAATATGCAACAAGTATATGATATGCAACTAGCTAAACACTATGTAAACATGCAAGTATGATACAATGCAAGCATGAAACCAAAGCAATGCAACATGATCATGCAATGGTGAACCTAAACTACAAAGGGCAGACCTCAGCCCACCCTAAAAATAGTGGCCAAAAGTGCCCAAAATGATGGACAAGTGCTCATGCAAACATGCATACCAATGAGCCTAAAACTAAGGCATAAAGAGAAGCATTCCACTACAACTACCCCAACCACACATGGCATGGACTCTTCAACCAAAAACAGAGTTTTAATGCAGCAAAATACACCCCGAAAACCCACATGAAGGGCATACCAAATGACTTAAACAAGAGGTATGCATTAAGGCCTAAACATGGAGCATATGACCACTTCTCATCAGGGTATTAAGAGAGTAACAAACACAAGTATGTAAGCACAAAACATGGACTGAAATAACATCATAAGTGATTCCAAATCACTGAAATAGGCCAACTCAAGCATGCTCATGACTCACACACCCGATGCCAACATGCTAGAATGCAAAGGAGCTATACAAAGCGTGAAATGCATGACCAAAATAATACCCAACAGACCTCAAGCATGGCAAAATATGACTAAAAACTTCACAAAGCTAGGCAAAAATATGCAAGCATGATGGCCTAATGGCAAGAGGCATTTCTTGAACAAAATGGGGGAATACAAGGCAAGTGTATTATGCATGCAAGGGGTCAACAAACCAACATGGGACAGAGGTGAAACATGCCAAACAAACACCAAACAACCTCTAAAATGAAGCCAAACAAAGCTAGGCATACATGCTACTCTTACAAGCCAAAAATGCAAAGAGGAACAAAGAGAGAGGGGTGTCCCTCCCCTATGCAAGACTTAAAAACTCCTTCTTCACCACTAAAAATCCACTGGATTTCAGTGGTGAGAAGGTTAATACACAAAAGTCCCCAAAGCTTATAAAAACAAGCACAAAAAGGGGCCAAACAAGGCCTAAGAGAGGGAGGTCGACCCCCAACACCAAAACAACCTTAATGAAGTATCTTAAGCATGCAAATACAAGACTTTTTTCAGTTATACACAAAGTCTAAAATAGTAAGCAAGATAGGCAAAATTCTAGTGCAAGATTGGGGAATCTAAAGTAAGAGTGTTACCCTTGAAGAAGCCTTGAAGAACAGCAAGGTCAGCCACCTTTCTCTGATCAAAACCAGTCCAAAACCTCAAGAACAAACCCTCAATGCCTCCCAAAGTCAAGGTATGGTGTAGTAGTGTGTGTTTGTGTGCAAAACTAAGGATAAAATGCACTTTAAGGCCCTCAAACACACAAAACTGATTAGAGAGAGGGAGATATAGAGAGAGAAGATGTATCACAGATGTATATATGTATATTGCTTTGGTTTTTTGCTCAACGAAGACAAAGGAAGGGGGAGGCTCCTTATATAGACAAAGGAAAGGCTCCAAGCTTCTTAGAGAAGCTATTGCAAAAGGGTCAAAAGAACCAAGCTTCCAATGGAAGCTATCCCAAAGGTGCAAGCTTCTTGAGGAAGCCAAGACAAGGGGTCAAAGCTTCCTCAAGAAGCTTTGAGCAAAGGGTGCAAAAAAAAGGGTCAAAGGTGGAAAACAACCACATATATGCATGGGGCAGGTCTTGTGCATTCCAGCTGGCACAGCTGGCATGCACCATGCCTGAAAAAGGCAAAAAGGTGGTACTGGCCAGAGAAGGAGTCCATCGGCCAAACATATGGTCAGCCGGCCACGCCAAAGGCCGACCGGCCAATGATATATTTCACCAATGGCCGGTAGCCTCAAAACACGGCCGGTGGCCTCAAGCCATGGCCGGTGGGTGTCAGGGGTAGCTAACAAGCTACTCTCTACCCTCGGAAACAAAAACACAAGTGTTTGGTGCAAAACCAAACACAAAACAGTGGAGTTGAGAGATCCTGAAGCAAGGCGCACAGCCGAGACCTCCAGGAACTCAAAACGAAACACGAACATGGGTAATCACCAAGTGTTCCAACGGTGACGTCCAAGTCTTGAGGAGGGTCAAAAATGGGGTGTCTACAGTTGTCCCTCTTTGACAGAACTCGAAAGTCATAACAATGATGGGAGTGATTGTCAAAGCCCAGAGACGACCCATTTTTGACAAGGCCGAAGACTTGGACAAAGCTTACATGCTGCGGATAAAGATATGCGCCCGAAGGCAGGGGCGAAATGCAACCGACAATACAGGAAGTCGATCATAACTTATGATCATGGAAAGAAAGCTGTAACGAAACATAACAATTCAACAGTTTTAAGCTAGCATACACCAAACTACACTACAATGTAGTGAGAGTGTAAGAGAATCATGTAATTCTCGCTACGTTTCACGCGGAGAATACAATACCTGTGTGGTTCGTCTGGTCGTGCCAGCTTCAAATGAACCGTACATACAATGTCGTGCCTGAAAAAGAAAGAAAACTTAACAGGTACAATATTGTTAGCAACATGCACATTAATGCAATTGAAAGCGCGTGACAACGCAAATCAAGTGGGAAGCATAACAATGCCGTGAAGGCACAAACACATGTAAGTAAAGAACACGTGACAACGTGTAATGTGTTATAGAAATTTGGACACATGTAAGTAAAGCAATGCACGTATGCAATGTGTATAGGAACTTGAACACATATAAGTAAAGCATAACGCGACAACGCATGCAATGTGTATAGGAACTTGAACACATATAAGTAAAGCATAACGCGACAATGCATGCAATGTGTATAAGAACTTGAAGTGTGGTAAAGACAAGTTATTCATGATGTTGAAATGCAAAGCACTGCAACACAGTATAATTGAAGCGATTTGTGGAGTTCACGAGATACAAAAAGGATACGGGAAGGGACGCTCCTTGCACGCACCGAGCATTGTTCGTAAAAGATGTGGCTCGAGGTCAATTCGAAGGTCTACTAATGTTCCGAGAGTGTGCTTTCTCGCATTGTCTTGAGTAAGGAAGGTGCTGAACCATACCGTTGACTTGAATAGGAGTGCGGGATGCATCGACCGTGAGGGGAGGTTGTCAGTATCAATCCCCAAACTCTGCTGCCCTGCCCTCTTTTGCTTTACTTTCTTTTTTACTGGTAGTTTAAGCACATCGCACTACCTCAGACAGGTTATTATTTTTCTCAAAACTGTGTATTTTTGCAAAACACACGATGGAAATGAAACAGCTATTTTGTTCAAAAGGTGTTACATTTGTATTTTCTATGCATCGCATTGCGTGGTATCACATAATAATGTGAAAGAAATTGAACTTTGTTTGAAAATTGAGCACTCGCATCGTAATAACCAGGTAATGAACCGACTTACAACTCGATAAGCAAAACAAAGGAACTCGATGAGTCGACCAAGTGTGAGTACAACTCGACAAGCAAATCAAAGACTTAAAGAGAGTGAAATACAACTCGATAAGCAAATGTACAACAACTCGATATGCAAAAGGGTGTGACCCCGTAAGAATCGATCACCGGAGGGCATCGGTAGAGGTTCCAACCACAATCCCTCAGTATGATCAACTCGTAAACAGCTTATAGAACAGGAGGGGAAGGCTACCGGCCAGCAGGAAAGGCCACCGGCCATGAGAAATTTCCATCGGCCAAAAGTGATGGTCGGTCGGCACCATGTTTGGCCGGCCGGCCATAAATTGCAAGAACCCGCAGAATGCTGACAGCTGTCCCCCACTCACACCTTATCTTCTACAAAAGGCCTCAGCTTCGTGGTTTTTCTCAATTCAACACTGATTTGCTCCAAATGGAAGAGTTTCTTGCCCAGAATCTTGCAGCTTGGATTGCCAACTTGGACGGCTCGGAAAAGCTGAATTTCCGGGGGTTTGGCATAAACGCACTATTCACTCTAAGTCATACTCCGCTGCACCTTCCGTTTCTCCATGCCGCGGCAAGGTTTTGGAATCCGATGACGCATGTTTTTAGCTTTGGCGGGCAAGAGGTATGTCCTACCTTTGAAGATTTCCAAGCTTTAATGGAGTCTGAGTGCAACGAAGAGATTTTACCCCAACTTCATTTTGGCTATGCCCGAGCCTTAGGACAAATGTGTGGGCTCTCAATGCATGACGCTCGATCTTTGATCGGTGACGGAATGCTGGATATTCCGAGTTTGATTTGCCAGTTTTCTGATGCTGGCAACCGCGGTGACCGTCAATGGCAAGGTTTTCGGCAACACGCACTTTGTTTGTGCATGCTATCTCATTTCTTACTTGCCTCAGGCTCCGGAGGATCTAGTGTCTGGTTGATCGAGGTTGCTCAAGGTTTGAAGGAGGGTAAGAGTTGCACTGTCATGACTCTGGTTGAGACGTTGATGGGCTTGGACGCTTTCCGTCGTCGCGAAACGACCAAATTTGTGAGAAGCCCACTACTGCTGCAGGTAATGTTTCCCACCCAATCTCACACATGTATTGCTCATATCACTCGGCCCTCAGGCTTGGTTTTTCTCACAGAACCCTCTTCTTACTTTTTCTCTCATCGTACATCTCTCTATTCTTTATTCTCTTTTTTTTTATCCCTCCCCAGGTGTGGTTGATGGACAAATTGCAGGTTGTGGACTCTTGCCCAGCTTACTCAGCTCGCGGTTATTTCTTCAAGCAACGCCTAGTCGATGCCCTTGATGAGGGTTGGTGGTTTGATTGGATGTGCAGCTTGTCCGCAGACCGCATTGCTTGGCGGTGCCCTTGGCTTAATCTACCATCAATGGGCTATAGTATGTCCCGCCAACCCGGGATTCAGTTGATTGGCTTGACTCACTGTGTGTTCTACTTCCCATTCCAGTTCCAGCGCCAGTTTGGTCATGATCAGACTTGTCCACCAGAGAGGATAGAGTACCCGGCTACATTCCTGATCCGAGGCGCACAGCTTGCCCGGTATACAACAGCATGGAGGACTAGAGAGCTCCTGGCCCCCGCTCCCACTTTCAGTTGCACTTTGTCTGATGAGTGCATAGATTGGCTTAATGAGGAGGCACAGATCGGGCCTAGCTTGGCATCAGAGGCTTCGACCAGCTCAGGGAGGGGGCGTAGGAATACCTGACTTAACTATGCCCCAGATTTATTGCTTTATTAGTACTTTGAAGTTTTCTTTATGAATGTAATAAAAAGGCAACTTCAATTTGTATGCAAGAGCAGGAGAACTCTGTATTGAAATCAATGAAATTGAAGGTTGTGGGTACTGAAAATTTTCCGCTTTGGTCCAAAAATGGTCTTAGTTGTAAAAAGATTAATTTGAACAAAGTCAACTTTTATTAAAATTTTTCAAAACTATTTTCGACATGGATCAGAACTGGACACGCTTGAAATCTGTCACTGAGATGCACAACCCCGAATCTCGGCAACTGGAAAGCTGCCCCTAGTCTGAATAGTACCGCAGCACTATACAACAACAGAAAGTTGCCCCTAGTCTGAAAAGCACTGCACTGGAGACCATAACCGAATTCTTGAACACTGAATAGACAAAGATGACCGAGATGATCAAATGGACAAAGTTGATCGGGTAAGAAGCTTATGGCTGAACTTCAGGATGAAGTTGCCTACGTATCCCAAAGATGGGAATCAAGCCTTACGTAGTTCAGGCTCGGGTTCACTCGAGTATTTTCAGTCTCCTTTTACGCTCTAACTTTTGCCAAGGCCGCCCTTTGCGGGTTTTCAACCTTGTAAGATCAGTTTTTATAATTTCAAAATTTTTTGTGCTCTGACTTTTGCCTAGGTCGCCCTTTCTGGTTTTCGGCCTAGCGAGCCCCTCAGGGGTAATATTTCTTCAACTTGTCCATATTGATCGGTTGGGAGAACTCTAAGCCATCTAGGTCCATCAGAACCACAGTTCCATCTGACCAGATAGCTTTGATGATGTAGGGACCAGTCCAATTGGGTCTGAACTTGCCCCTTGGGTCGTGGATGGGAGCTCAGTTGTCCTTGAGCCCCAAATCTCCTTCCTTCAGATTCCTGGACTTAACTCCCTTGTTGAAAGCCCGGGCAATTCTGCGCTGATAACCTTGAATGTGGTATAGCGCTTTCAGTCTTCTTTCATCGAAGAGCATGAGTTCTTCAAACTTGCTCTGCTGCCAATCGGCTTCGGCTATCTGACACTCGGCCAATACTCGCAAAGACGGAACCTCAATTTCAATAGGTAGAACAGCCTCCATCCCATAAACTAATGAATACGGAGTTGCCCCAGTAGAAGTTCTGATTGAAGTTCGGTAGCCCCACAAAGCAAACGGCAGCTTATCTGGCCAGTCCCGGTAGGTTTCCACCATCTTCTGCACTATGTGTTTGATGTTCTTGTTGGCGGCCTCAACCGCTCCATTGGTTTACGGCCGGTATGTGGATGACTTATGAAAAGCCACATTGTATTTCTCCAACAAGTCAATCACTTCTTTCTTGAAGTGGGAACCGTTATTTGAAATGATCTCACTTGGGACTCCATAGCGACAGATGATGTTGTTTCTAATGAACTTCGCGACATGTGAAGCCTTCAACACCGTGTAAGATTGGGCCTCGACCCACTTTGTAAAATAATTTATCGCAACCAAGATGAACTCATGCCCATTCGACCCCTTCGGAGTGTCGACCCCTTCGGAGTGACAGCCCCGATCACATCGATTCCCCAAACTGAAAATGGCCACGGCGAAGTCATATTGTATAGCTTCGACGGCGGGATGTTCATGCGGTTTGCATGGATCTGACATTTGTGGCATCGCCGAACAAAGCCAATACAATCCTCCTCCATGGTGGACCAGTAGTAACCTTGTCTGAGGATCTTCCGAGCCAACATCACCCCGTTCATATGTGCACCACATTCTCCTCCGTGGATGGCCTCCATTAGGCACTTCGATTCTTCGGCCTCTACACACAGCTTATCATTCCCAGATGACCTCTCTTATATAGTTTACCCCCGTAGATGATGAACTGAACGCCCATTCTTTTGATTGCCCTTTTATCGTTGGCATTTGCCCCCGGTGGATACGCCTCTTTCTCCAAGAAGTTCCAAATGTCGTAATACCAGGGGTTCTCATCTTGAACCTCATCTATAGCAGCAATTGATTCATATGCTGGCGCAAACTTCTGGTCGATAATGACTGGACGCATCCGGACTCCAAACTGGATGTCTATCATGGAAAATAGAGTTGCTAGTGAATCTGCGAACCTGTTGTTCTCTCTTAGTAGATGAGCAAAGTTTAGCTTCTCAAATCGAGGAATTAACAAGTCTAGGGTTTGGTGATACATTATCATCTTTTCTTCTTTGACTTTCCAGTCTCCTTTTACTTGAGACACAACAAGGTTCGAGTCCCCAATGACGTCCAACCGTTTTGCCCCTAGTTCTAGGGCTGCTTCTAGACCGGCAATGCATGCCCCATATTTTGCTTCATTGTTCGAGACTTTGAATCGGAGTTTGAAGGCAAGAGGGATACGGGAATTGTCGGGTGCTATCAGCAACACTCCTATCCCATATCCGTACTAGTTTGACGCTCCGTCAAAGTACATCGTCCAAGTTTCATTGTCGATATGCAAAATGGTCTCATCTGGGAATAAGTACTCAACTGCTTCACCCCCTTCCACTGGATGATCGCCTAAGAATTCTGCTACTGCTCTTCCCTTGACTGACTTGCATGTCACGTATTTCAGATCGAATTCGGAAAGCAACAGCAACCAACAAGCTAGCCTACCCGTAAGTGCCGGTTTCTCAAAAAGATATTTGATGGGATCCAGTCGTGAAACCAACATTACGGAGTGAGCTAACAAGTAGTGCCGCAGCTTCCTGGTAGCCCATACCGAGGCTAAGCAAGCCTTCTCTAGTGGTGTGTAGCGGGTCTCATACTCCAACATCTTCTTGCTCAGATAGTAGATGGCCCTCTCCACCTTGTCCTCTGATTCTTGCGTGAGCATACAGCCCATTATAGTCTCAGTTACTGAAAGATACAAAATCAACGGTCTCGCCGCCTCTGGCGGTGACAACACGGGTGGGTTCTGTAAGTATTCCTTGATCTGTTCAAAAGCAGCTTGGCATCGGCCGTCCCATTGGAATTTCTTTCCTTTCTTCAGGAGGCCAAAAAGTGGTTCACAAGTCAAGGTTAATCTTGAGATAAACCGTCTTATGAATTGCACTTTACCCAGAAAGCCTCTCATCTCCTTTTCAGTCCTTGGTGGTGGCATTTCTAAGATGGCCTTGATTTTGGAAGGGTCGACTTCGATACCTCTCTGTGTAATCAGAAACCCCATCATTTTCCCTGCCGTAACACCGAACGTACACTTCTGAGGATTCAGTCGCAACCGAAATTCTCTAATCCTTTGGAAGAACTTTTGCAAGGCGGTGTAGTGGCCCTCTCTTTCTTTGGACTTGACAATCATGTTGTCCACGTACACTTCAACCTCTTTGTGGATCATGTTATGCAATATCGTGGTCGCGGCCCATTGATATGTAGCTCCAGCGTTCTTCAGCCTAAATGGCATCACTTTGTAGCAGTAGGTCCCCCACGGGGTGGTGAAGGCAGTCTTTTCCCGGTCTTCAGGTGCCATCACTATCTGGTTATAGCCTGAGAAGCCATCCATGAACGAAAGCAAAGCATGCCCCGCTGTGAAGTCCACTAACTCATCAATGTGCGGCAAGGGAAAGTCGTCATTCGGACTAGCTCTGTTCAAATCCCTAAAATCTACGCACACCCGGATCCTGCCATCTTTCTTTGGTACCGGAACGATGTTGGCCAACCAAGTCGGGTATTCGGATACCAGCAGGAAGCCTGCATCGATCTGTTTGGTGACCTCTTCCTTAATCTTGATGGCCCAGTCAGGGCGAATGCTTCTGAGTTTCTGTTTGACAGGTCGGGCCTCGGGGTCAAGAGGGATCCGGTGCTGTACAATCTCAGGATCAATCCCAGGCATGTCTTCGTAGGACCATTCGAAAACATCTTTGAAATCTTTCAATAAAGTGACTAAGCGCTCGCGTTCCTCCGAAGACAACGTGGACCCGATCTGGACCAGACGCAGGTCATTCTCAGTACCAATATTCACAGTAGTGATTTCATCCATTAAGGGTTTAACAAATCTCTCCTGCTCTTGATCAATTAATCATTGCAAAACCGGAGGAATTTCTTCCTCGTCGTTTTTGTCAAAATTTTGAAAGTCCTGATTCAAGCAATAAATCAAAGGCACAGAAAAGTACTCAGAAACCACATCCACGTCATTCTCATTAAGCACATCCAAACCGTCCGATTCTTCTGTTACAACAGACTCAAAAGAGAAAGAAAAAGACGACCTGGACAGGACTGTGGTATTCGAGTTATCACCCCCAGGAATACCGGACTCAGACTCAGTTGAGCTGGAACCTGATTCCGACTCACAAGACTTGGTGGAATCAGATTCTGGCTCACTACCTGACCCGGTGCTGCTTGACAAAAATCCCTCCTCGTACTGCCAAATGAGGGAGGGTGCGATGGATGCATCTAAGATAGTTGATGGTAGGCTCGCAGCCGTTTCATTCCTGATCATGGATACCAAGAAGTTATCCCCCAAGCACTTCTGTTCGATCGGAGGATCTGAAAGTAGACATGCCAGTGCTACCCCCATTTCAATCTCGATATCCTCAGACTCCATCTCCTTGCTCTGTTCAACCTCAACTAACGGGTCCGTCTGCTCCTCGACAACATCGTCCCTGGATAATTGCAGGTCGAAGAAGATCTCAAACCCCGGCAAGCGCCTCTTCTCGGCATTCAGCCACGGCTCTGGGAAGCCACAAAATGGGAAGTCCTCTCCCTCCCGAACGAAGCGTCCGTTTAGAGTACCCTGGATGGGTCGATGCATCTACTCAAAAGGCTTCCCTATCTGTTTTGCTCTGGCTCTCCCAGCCATCTCCTTATCTTTCCTTACCCAACCCTCTTTGGTGGGCAGATAACCCAGGCCAAAGGTGTGTGGGTTGTGTGGCACTTCGACCAACGTTGCAACGCCCTTCCGGCCACTTTTTCCCAATCCCATCCCGGGGATGTGTTGAAGTTTGTTCATGAGGTATACTGCTTGAGCACTGACATACACCGCTCGTTAGCCGCCATGATGTTCTGAACTACCTGAGCCTCGGCCAAGGTAAAACCGAATAAGAACACATCCTCCATACCATGCTCAATTTCCAAAACCGGCGTGGATACTTCTGGCGGTGGGTGGATCAACGAATTCCCAAAAACAATGGCTACTCCCTTCCCATGGGGGTATTTCACCATCTGATGCAAGGTAGATGATACTGCCTTCACCTGATGCAGCCACAGCCGTCCCAAAAGCAGGTTGAAAGTTGCAGGAACCTCTAAGACATGGAACTCTATCTCATGTTGTCCCGGCCCAACCTTGGTCTGAACTTTTACTGTTCCCATCACTTCTCTGCTCGTGTTGTCATACGCCCGAATCACCTGGGCCGTCGGTGCAAAGTCTGCGGCTTTTAAACCGATTGCATATGCTGTCCTCGCCGGGTAGACGTTGATGGCGGATCTGGTATCAACAAGAACCACCGGGATCCATTTGTTTCTACATTCGACCGAAATGTAGAGTGGCTTATTGTGGTTCGCCCCCTCAGGTGGCAATTCCTTGTCGGAGAAAGTCAACATCAGGGCAGTTCCTCCTGGAAAGACTAATCCCACCAGTTGCTCCGGCGTGGTTTCTATTGAGAGCTTGGCGTTGTCCATAGCTGATAAGACAGCTTGCCTATGCACCCGTGACGCCATAAGCAGCCCCCAGATGGAGATGTCTGCTTGTATCCTTTTCAGCTACTTCAGTACAGCTTCTTCTTCGAGTTGCTTCTCTTTCGGTTTCTCTGTCTCCTTATCTTTCCCAGATGCCTTTGGCTGATCTAGATGCGGAGGCTTGAAATACCGTCCACTCCTAGTCATATGGTCGACTTCACCAATGTACCAGGTATCATCTAGTTGGTTACTCCCCCAATCCTCATTTGTGTGGGCAAGACATAGATCATCGTCCTCCCACCACATTCCATCGGTAGCCGAAAGACACCTGTCCGGCTCCGTTATGACTGTTCTTGTACTCGCAGTATCCTCCATCCGTATGCTCACAGCATTCTCTGTTCCTGCGCACACAACGGTTGCAGTCCCCACATGGGCTTTACCTTTTCTGATTCTCTCAGACTCCCCAAATCTTTCCTGTTCCAACTGTGTCAGTACAGCTGGTTGTTCAACAATCCCTGTTTTCGAAATGCTCCAGTCCTGAGCGAGATTCTCGACACCGGCGCTCTTCGGCGACGTATTCTGGTTTCCAGCCCTTCCGGCCACCACTGTTATTCTTGCCCCTGCCGGGCCCTGTTCTGGTTGGCATTCTCCCATAACATCCGGTTGATCATCCAACCACCCGGTAGCCTCAGCCGATTCCTCATAATCAAAACAGCTGACTGCTGCGTCCCTTAGATCTTGGTCCCTGAAAAATTGGAGGTTGGCAAGGTCCTCTTCCACAGCCGTCAAATCGTCTGCCCTCTGTCCAAATCCATCCCCTTGGATCACACACAGCTCTAGCTCTGTCGGTAATTCCACATTTGGCCCATCTTGGCCTGCTGACGAAATGTAGTCACTCAGACTGTACACCTTTTCAATAAAACTCCCAGATTCCTCGGACTCCGGCTTAACAATCCTATTCTCCTCTGAAATCTCCTTTCCTCTGTCTTCGACAGTCACCACTACTGGCTTAGGTTGGGTTCTGGAGATGTCCAACATGCACAAGTCGGTGCAGTCGGGAAGGAACACCTCCGGCTTAGGCAGGTGGGAAGGAGTGATATATATGCTGGGATCGTAAGCCATGACCCCAGTCTAGATAAAGTTGATTCTTTTGGGAGGTAGAGCTTGGTTGTGTGGTGGGAGAGGGTTTGTTGTGACATTGGGTTTTTCGGGAGGCATGATCACCCCGTTATCAATGAGATCTTGGATCTCATGATGTAATTGGTAGCATAGGTCGGTGTCATGACCGTGCTGTTGGTGAAATGCGCAATATTTGGCTGGGTTGTGGGTAGGAGGAAGTTTTTCCGGTAGTGGCCGCGACTCTAGGGGCTTCAAGTGCCCTTTCCTGATTAAAACCCCCAGAGCTTTGGACAAGGGCATATACAGTGGAGCGAAGGTTCTTTGGTTTTTGGGTGGATATTTGGCTGTTTGTGTATGGCTTCCGGACACACCGGAGAATGGCGTAGCTGCCATGGTTCTTGGAGGGGGGTTGGTGATGACCATGCTCACTTCGGAGGCTCTTGTAGCTGTAGCGCCGCTCGGGCCTACATTAGTGTTTCGATTGAAAGTCCTTCGGGGTTGTTCCCTGTCACTATCGATCAAGCCTTGCTTCAAGGCATCCTCGATCTGTACTCCCATCTCATGCAGATCTGAAAAGGTAGGAAAGGGGAGTATGATCATTTTCTGCATCAGTTTGGGTTGGAGATTGCGCACGATCATCCGAGTTTGATCCTTGTCGGTAGGCCTTAGGGTCATCATTGAAGCCTTAGCCCTCCAGCGGGTTACAAATTTCAAGAAGCTTTCCTTAGCTTCCTGTCTCGTTGTCTCAAGATCATGGGTCGTAATCTCGATCTGTGTGTTATACGAGTATTGTGCAATGAAGGCCTCAACCATTTCGTCCCAGTTTCTCTTGACATCATCTTCTAATTTGGCGTACCAGATGGCCGCCACACCCGACAGGGTTCGGCCGAATAGAGATAGTTTCTGCAGTCTGGTGAGGCCCATTGGCCTTAAGATATCTGAAAACAACCTCAGGTGCACCATGGGATCCCCAGACCCATCAAATCGGTCAATATGCGGCATCTTGAATCTGTTCGGCAGCGTCACAGCTGCGTCGGTATATCCATCTTCAATGTCAGGGATGGTCTTGACTCCCTGGGATCTCTTGAACAGCTTTTCAAGCTTGCTCAACTTCAATGCCGTGGGATCTGTCTCGAACTCAAAGGGGGAGTCCGGTAGGTTGGTAGGAGTTTTGGATAACTGGGGTAGGATTTGGGGTGGGATCGGGGGCGGAGGTGGCCCTGTGGGAACGTCTGTATCATTCTGAACATTAGCTGTCTCCCCGAGTGTTGGAACTCCTGGCCGGGGAGGAATTTGATGCGAAGCAGACACCCCGGCTTGCTGTTGTAGCCTCACGATTAACTCTGCTTGTTCGGTCATAACTGTGGCCTGTTGTTTGGCGAACTCCACCTATCGAACAGCGTCTTGCTGCATTGTTTTCATGCTCTCTTGAAGCTGGCGCACCATCTCCTCTAAACTTGCCATACTGTTCTGACCTAGCTGTGTTGTCGGTGTATGTTCCCTCTCTGCGGGAGAAGCAAGACTCTGATTCCTACTATATCTAGGCGGGGTGGACGAAGCCCTCTGCACTGACTGCTGAACCGATGTTTTCTACCTAACTGCCCTCGGTCTAGTAACCGGGGGTAGAGAGTGGTACACTGGCTGTCCGTCTACCAGATCCTCAGATCGATGGAGTCGACGACCTCTAGTCCAGAGTGCTTGGGGAATATCTACTGGGTTAGAAGCAATCACGCTAAACTACCTAGCAGAAAGATAAATAAAGCAATAATAAGGAAATGAAACAACCAGATAAATGGACAGCATAACAGCGTAACATAAACACGCAACACACAGTTGGGTGTCACAACACACTATTGATAAGCTGAATACACTGTGCCTGTTTGGTGCAGCTTAAAAGCTGCTTATTTCAGCTTTCAGCTTAATTTAAGCTATTTTGATGTGTTTGGTTTAGCTTATAGCTTATAGCTTATAGCTTTTTGGAAGTCAGAAATCAGCTTATTCTTTGAGCGGGGCAGGAGATGCTTAATTTATAAGTCAGAAATCAGCTTATGTTCATAGTTATAAGCTATAAGCTGTTTAGGCATAAGCTATAAGCACTTTCCCACAGCTCTACCAAACAGGGCCACTGTTCCTCAATCACTGATCACTGTTTCCCAAATCATTGCCCCTAAGTCTGAATCTGATACCCACAGATAACTGATCCTCAAAGCACCGGTACTCGCAGGCCTGATGCCCCAAACTCACAGACTGATATGTACGTTCCTGTAGAGATACACTCTAAAAGCACATAGCAGGTAAAAGAGAGCCAAAACACCCCTATGTTGGGGTAGGGTTTCCCTGTCCTATTTTGTCAGGAGCTAGGGTTTCACTACGCACGCAGCGGTTTCAAACAACCTATATCGGGTAAGCAACCTGTCCTAATTTGGAATGGTCACTATGGATTCCGAATATGCACTAGGTCGAATGGTCGAAAAGGGTGCCCCGGTTAAACCGGGGTTTGTGTTCCCATACTGGCAGAGCCCACAACCGTTCAGCCTTATGGTCATGCCTTGACAAGACAAGCCTCCGGCAAACTGTTCAGGAATAGCAGATGGCCAACACGGTGTCCTAGGCGCACCAATGCACATGCAATGCAAAGAAACACATAAGTGTAGTCAAAACAGGATATCACGAGTTCGAGTCAAGCTCTCTAAACTCCCCAGCAGAGTCGCCAGAAACTGTAGACGTCCCCGAATGCCCCGAGAGGATGAATCCCGTCTCGTTCGTCTGTGGGTCTACTACAGTTCGGACTCAAATTGTCACGGTTCTTAATTTGAACCAAAGAGTCCAAATCCTGCAAATCGTTTTGAGAAAACAGATTTTTAGAAAGAAGTACCAAACATGGACTGTTTTGCCAGATACAGAGTCGCCACCTAAATATTTTTTAACGAGGAATTTAGGAAACCCTGACTCGGTGCCTAAGGCCACGTGTCTGTCATCACCAAAGTTGCCTCGGCTCGGGAACTTGGGTACGATTGGGGAAGGTCAGCTATGAGCACCCCCTCTCGCCCGATCCGAAGATCGGCCTCTACTAACCATGATATCCAATTTTGAAAACGTTATGTGTTCTTATTCCGGTTAATTAGCTAGAATTACTCTGTGATGCGCACAGCAAAACAAGTATAGACTAGGTCGCCTAATTTGGAACAAAGCATCGCATATCCGTTTGTTTTAAAAACGTTTGAAATTTGCTACTCGCAAGTTGGCTAAAACACGGATTTCAATGAGTTGTTCCAACCCAAACAATCCAACCGTCACCCACAGGCAGTCAGGCAGTTTATATCACATAAGCATCTAGCCACATGGTAAGCATGCTGTCATGGCAAACACTGACACTCGTGCAAGATGCTAAAGCATAAATACTTACATCGTACTCCGTGCCCAAAACAATGAACATGTTAGCAATCATGCATGATCCAAGTCCATGTCAAATAGCTAATGCAACGCATACAGAATGTCACTAGAATAGGCTTGGCTAATCCTAGGATGGCATGTGGGATTCAACAAATAGCACGTATTCAAGTTAGATTTGAAATACTATGCAGTTAGCATGATGCGCCGAGCCCGGTGCATGCAATATTGATGAATGATGCACGCATGCATAGCATAAGGTATGCTACAGTAAGTATGCCCTAATACTAACCATGAAAGCAGGTAAGTAAAAGGGAGAAAGAAGTGGGGGTTGGAAGACATGCACACACACACCCACACTTATTACAAATTTGCCATCGCTCGGAGGGTCCGAATAAATATTACAGTCCGAACAAATAATACTAAATTAATTATTACAGAACTTCTAATTTAAATAACAAATTAAATGCAAAGGGAAGGTGGTCGCAGCCCTGCTTCGGAATGCGTAGATGATGCATGCTCGAATCCGTCTCGCCTGGAAACTCGTGCCATGCCACTGTTGCCTCTGTTTACACTGCCTTGCTCCTCTGAAAATTTTGAAAGTCTCCAGATCTGTTCTGAACTTCCTCCTGAGTGCTTCGGAATGCCACCGGGTAGAAAAAGAGGTCACCGGCCATTAGAACAGCACTATCGGCCAAATGTTGGACCACCGGCTGGACATTGATGGTCGGTCGGCACTGTATGTGGCCGGCCGGCCATTGCTTCCTGCAGAAATCTGTTTTTGACAGCAGCAGAGGACAGACAATGCATGGCATGGAATTTTCAAAGCAATGTGTGCGTGGCCACTCTCCCAATCATGTAATGGACTCAAGGGAGTGTGGCCCTCGACCCTCGGGCCATCAATCACGCATTTCAATGCATGATGGCCTAATGCACCAAGTTTGCAACTCAATGTAAATGCATGCAACAAACAAATGAATGCTAACACCCTATCATGTTGAGATCAAAGGTATTGGCGACCGAGGATTGAGGCGCGTTACGTCACTTTAAGTACAAACGCACCCCATTCCTCATGCTTAGTTTGACACCCTAAACCAAGCGAAATGTAATGCAATGCATGTATGCAAAATGGCTCAATCATGCAAATGAAACTAAGGCACAAGCCATGCCAAATGCAATGTAACCTAAGCATTCAAGCTAAGTTAATGCAATATAAACATACCAAATATGCAACAAGTATATGATATGCAACTAGCTAAACACTATGTAAGCATGCAAGTATGATACAATGCAAGCATGAAACCAAAGCAATGCAACATGATCATGCAATGGTGAACCTAAACTACAAAGGGCAGACCTCAGCCCACCCCAAAAACAGTGGCCAAAAGTGCCCAAAATGATGGACAAGTGCTCATGCAAACATGCATACCAATGAGCCTAAAACTAAGAAATAAAGAGAAGCATTCCACTACAACTACCCCAACAGCACATGGCATGGACTCTTCAACCAAAAACAGAGTTTTAATGCAGCAAAATACACCCCGAAAACCCACATGAAGGGCATCCCAAATGACTTAAACAAGAGGTATGCATTAAGGCCTAAACATGGAGCATATGACCACTTCTCATGAGGGTATTAAGTGAGTAACAAACACAAGTATGTAAGCACAAAACATGGACTGAAATAACATCATAAGTGATTCCAAATCACTGAAATAGGCCAACTCAAGCATGCTCATGACTCACACACCCGATGCCAACATGCTAGAATGCAAAGGAGCTATACAAAGCGTGAAATGCATGACCAAAATAATACCCAACAGACCTCAAGCATGACAAAATATGACTAAAAACTTCACAAAGCTAGGCAAAAATATGCAAGCATGATGGCCTAATGGCAAGAGGCATTTCTTGAACAAAATGGGGGAATACAAGGCAAGTGTATTATGCATGCAAGGGGTCGACAAACCAACATGGGACATAGGTGAAACATGCCAAATACACACCAAACAACCTCTAAAATGAAGCCAAACAAAGCTAGGCATACATGCTACTCTTATAAGCCAAAAATGCAAAGAGGAACAAAGGGAGAGGGGTGTCCCTCCCCTATGCAAGACTTAAAAACTCCTTCTTCACCACTGAAAATCCACTGGATTTCAGTGGTTTAATACACAAAAGTCCCCAAAGCTTATAAAAACAAGCACAAAAAGGGGCCAAACAAGGCCTAAGAGAGGGAGGTCGACCTCCAACACCAAAACAACCTTAATGAAGTATCTTAAGCATGAAAATACAAGACTTTTTCCAGTTATACACAAAGTCTAAAACAGTAAGCAAGATAGGCAAAAGTCTAGTGCAAGATTGGGGAATCTAAAGTAAGAGTGTTACCCTTGAAGAAGCCTTGAAGAACAGCAAGGTCAGCCACCTTTCTTTGATCAAAACCAGTCCAAAACCTCAAGAACAAACCCTCAATGCCTCCCAAAGTTGAGGTATGGTGTAGTAGTGTGTGTTTGTGTGCAAAACTAAGGATAAAATGCACTTTAAGGCCCTCAAACACACACAACTGATGAGAGAGAGGGAGATATATAGAGAGAAGATGTATCACAGATGTATATATGTATATTGCTCTTGTTTTTTGCTCAACCAAGACAAAGGAAGGGGGAGGCTCCTTATATAGACAAAGGAAAGGCTCCAAGCTTCTTAGAGAAGCTATTGCAAAAGGGTCAAAAGAACCAAGCTTCCAATGGAAGCTATCCCAAAGGTGCAAGCTTCTTGAGGAAGCCAAGACAAGGGGTCAAAGCTTCCTCAAGAAGCTTTGAGCAAAGGGTGCAAAAAAAAGGGTCAAAGGTGGAAAACAACCACATATATGCACGGGGGCAGGTCTTGTGCATTCCAGCTGGCACAGCTGGCATGCACCATGCCTGAAAAAGGCAAAAAGGTGGTATCGGCTAGAGAAGGAGTCCATCGGCCAAACATATGGTCGGCCGGCCACACCAAAGGCCGACCGGCCAATGGTATATTTCACCAATGGCCGGTAGCCTCAAAACACGGCCGGTGGCCTCAAGCCATGGCCGGTGGGTGTCAGGGGTAGCTAACAAGCTACTCTCTATCCTCGAAAACAAAAACACAAGTGTTTGGTGCAAAACCAAACACAAAACAGTGGAGTTGAGAGATCCTGAAGCAAGGCGCACAGCCGAGACCTCCGGAAACTCAAAACGAAACACGAACATGGGTAATCACCAAGTGTTCCAGCGGTGACGTCCAAGTCTTGAGGAGGGTCAAAAATGGGGTGTCTACAAACACATGCAATATACAACTAAATAGGCTCGGCTATCTAAGATGGCATATGAATGCAACAATTGATACATGTATTGAAAGAAGTATTGAAATACAATGCAGTTTGAATGATGCGCCGAGCCTGGTGCATGCAAGACAAATGAATGATGCACGCATGCAAAGCATAAGGTATGCTATTTGAAACATGCCCTAAACTAACCATCAAAAGCTGATAAGTAAAACGGAGAAAGAAGTGGGGTTGGAAGACATGCACACAGACACACACCCTTATTACAACAATACGCCCTCGCGAAGGAGGGTCCGAATGAATAAGCTAAGCTAATCTAATTATTACAGACCAACTAATTAACTATTCTAGCTAATTAATTATTACAAAACCGAATTGAATAACTAGCTACACTAAGCTAATTAATGACAAACCGAATTAATTAATTAAACACTTAACTAATTAATTACAAAACAATTAAGCTACTGAACTAAGCAGCTAAACAATTCAGATGAATGACCTCAGGAAGCAAGGGGGATATACATGCTCCATTGGCTTCGCCCCGAAAATCCACTACCTTGCCTCTAAATGCCTCTGTTTGCACATCTTTGAACCTCTGAAAATTGTGCCAACCTCCAGATTGCTTCTATTTGATCTCAAGAACACACTGATGGCCGATCGGCTATGGTTGGTGATCATCAGCCAAAACTGGTGGCCGGTCGGCAGATTTGATGGCCGGTCGCCTAGTACTTGTGGCAGGTTGGCCACTGATTCCCTGAAATTCCTCCTTTTGCTACAACATAAAGCAAACAGAGGCATGTCAATGTATTTGCAAGGAAATGTGTATACTGCCACCCTCCTTACCATGTCTCAAGCTCAAAAGAGTGTGGCACTTGGCTCTCAAGCCACCAACCAAGCATTTTCAAAGCATGGTGGCCAAAGAACCAAGCTTGTACAAGCTCAATGAATGCGCACATAAGACTCGAAAGGTCTCCACCCTCTCATGCATAATTAAGGGGGATAGCGGCCAAGAAATGCAACACGTTTCATCACTTCAAGTATGAAACGTCTCACATTTCTTGTGTTTTGATTAACGTCCGATCCAAACACAAGCAATGCAAATAACATGTAAACACTTCATGTATAACATGTTAAGGGCCAAACCAAATACAATGAAACTAGTGAAGGACACAACACTAGAGACATGCAATACAATGCTCAAATGATCGAACCAGCCCTGAACAGAGCTCAATCATGCCAAAACAATGGCCCAAATATGTCAGAATTGAAGCCCAAAAGCTTAGACAAACATGCATACAAATTGGTTCACGACCAAAGCATAAGGCACAACTCTCAAAAGCATTGAAAGAGTGGAACATGTGAGAGTGTGACTACACTTTATACACTAAAATTACATGCTAAATGATGCCAAAACATGCACTCATCACATGCACAACATGTTAAAGTCCTCAAAACTCAAAGCAAGTCAAGGCCCTTTACACTACAACCATACAAGGCAAGCCTCAAAGGACCAAGGCCACTCAAAACAGAGTTAAAGCATGCTAAAACATTAGTAAAAACATACTGAGACAGAGCTAATACATGCTAGAATGATGGACTAACCCTTTAGGCATTCAAGGCTATTAAGCAAGATTACACTACAAGTGTAAGAAGCAAGCAACCAATGACTAAACTAGCCTAAAATAGAGTTATAGCAGGTCCAAAAAGTCACAAAAACATGCTTAAACCAAGCTTCAAAAGGTAGAAAAGCATGCTCACTTGGTAGGCCAACAACACATGCAAACAAGACATGAAGAGAGGGGGACCACCCCCTCCTATTTTGAGCCTCAAAACGAAGTTTTCACCACTGAAATTTCTTTGGAATGCAGTGGTTTAAAGGCCAAACAAAGGTGATTACAAAGGCTAAGAAAGGTGGCTCAAGAGGCTTTACAAGCCAAAGAGCAAAAGAGGGGAAACACCCGCTAACCAAACAAGACTCAAATCAACGTTTTAAATCCTTAAAATCAGAGTTTTTAAGAGGTTAAAACCAGCCTTAAAATTCCATGCAAAGGTGATCAAACACTTAGTCAAAACAAAGCTTAAGAGGGACAAGTTGTTACCCTTGAAGAACAGCAGCAAGACAGGTCTTCCTCTGAGCCAAGACTAGCTTTTGAGCTCCAAACAAACCTTCAAGAACCTTAGCTCCAAGGTAGTGGTGTTTGACTAGGTGTTCTAGTGCAAATATGTGAAGAAAATACACTTTCAAACACAATATATATATAGAGAGAGAGAATTCTAGAGAGAGAGTAAGATTTTGCTCTTCAAAAATTCAGAACCCTCTGAAAAGGGGGAGGGACCTCCCCTTATATAGAAAATGCAAGCCAAAGCTTCCTTGACAAGCTAGAAGCTTGTTTCCATCCCTCCATCCACGTGTATGGAGGATGGCTTCAATGTTCAACAGCTGGCATAGTTGGCACACAAAATATCAAAAAAAGCACAAAAAAGGCCACCAGCCATTATCAGTGGCTGACCGGCCATTAACGAGGCCGACCGGCCACCACTGATGGCCGATGGACATAAACCCTGGCCGATGGGTTGTAGGGCTGGCCGAGAGGCCACCCTCTTCCCCCAGAAGCAAAGCTACAAGCCCTTGGTCCACAACCAAGCACAAAATAGACAACTTGAGAGGCTCCAAGGCAAGGCGCACAGCCGAGACCTTCAGGAACTCAAAATGAACACGAACATGGATGATCATCGAGTGTTCAAACGATGACGTCCAAGTCTTGAGAATGGTCAAAAATGGGGTGTCTACAGCAGGACGTTTGTAAATTTATAATTTTTTATGCTTTAGCATCCCACTTGTTTGTGTTTTTCTTACTATGTTTAAGCACCCTACCATGTAGCTACTTGCTTACTTGATATAACTGTATGAATGCCAGTGGATGGAGGTTGTGTCGCTCAATTTGGAATGATGTTGATTTTCATGTCTGTAAACTCAATTTCTTTGAGTTGTACATCTTCAAAACTCTTTCAAAATACATCAAATCAAGTTGCTCCAAAATGAATGGCATAGTCTATACTTGTTTGCTTCACATAGTAAATTTTAGGATTTATTAAATAATTGGAACGTGAACATATAAAGGAAGTAAAACTCATATCATGGTTTAGTGGAGGCCGATCTTTTGATCAGGTGAGCGGAGGTGCTCAATTAATGACCTTCCCCTCTCATACCTAAGGTTCCGAGCCAAGCATCCTAGGTTATGACGAATAGTGGCCTTGGCACGAGTCACGGGCTTCCTAGTTTTTCCAAAATATTGTATGGCGACTCTAAGATTTGGTGATGTTGTCAATTTTGGGTAAAGGTTTTGTAATCAAATGGATTTTCTATTAAAAAAAAAAAAATTGTCGGATTTGGACTCTTATCTATGTTTCACATTGCACTCATGAGACTAGATGAAAGAATTCCAAGGTCTGAACTGTTCAACGCGCATGGGTACCCCTAGGCAACGTTACCGTTTTTGGCGACTCTACTGAGGATTTTATGAAACCTTGACTTGAACTCCATGATATGACTTTTATTTTCAATTATATGTTCATTGCATTTCATGCATTAGTGCACTCAAAGTCCCTGTGTTGCCCAGATACTGATGGGAGCACAGGAAAACATTTTGATGACACTATACCTATCTTTACGTTACTTTTGAGGCCTTGTGTTATAACGTTTTGAGATCTGTCAAAAAGGTAGCTCTGCTATCTAAGGTTCTCAAACTTCGAAGATAGGCTATATTGACTCTTCTGACTTCCTGGGATCTTCATTGGTTATGACCTAAAGGACTCTTTGGTAACATCACCATGACTTCAACCCCTAAGAGTAGAGCTAACCTTGTACATATAGTGAGCTATAGTACCTTCAAAAATTAGGACAAGATGCTCTCTCATTTCTAGGATGTATGATGCCGCTTATTTGAATAGTGAAACCCTAGATCATGTCAAAGCTAGGACAAGGTAGCCCTAGCCCCCATAGGGCCATTTGTTCCATTTCCTGCTATGTGTTATGTGCAATGTATGGGATCTATATAGGGCTTCTCACATTCAGTGGTTCAGGCATTTCAGTTTGTGGGATTGAGTTCAGTTTTTCAGTGTGATTTAGCAGTAATCAGTTGAGTTGGCATGCTGCTGAAATTTGATTAGGGGTTCTATTTTATTTTTGCAAGGTAGTCGGGCACCACAGCTTCAGAACAGCCAAATATCCCTCAAGTTCTGTGCACTCGTATTGGTAGGCTTTGTAAAACTACTAATTTGGTTCAAGGACATCCAATGTTAGTTTCTTTGCCACCGGTTACAAGAAGAAGAGAAAAAGCCTTATTAACTGTCCAGAGTACCCCTTCTTCACCAGCTAGATCATTTCTACTCGGTTCATCAACATCAGTGATGGCTCAGGTTTTGGAAAATATAGTGGACATGTTGTTAGCCTTTTAACGAAGTTTGGATGCTATAACCAATGCCGTGGCCACTCATGATAATGCTCTTGTTGTATTACGACGCCCATCTAGGGCATCTGCTACTCAGCCATTCCTAGTGGCTTATCCAATCCCTCCACCACCAGCTCAAGAATTTCCTGAACCCAACTTACCGAAAGACCTGAGAGTTCTTGGGCAATCATCAAGAGGACCTTTTCCCCTTCCACAACCAACGTGAGGGCTCTTTTCCCTAGAGAAGAATGAGTTTGATTCGACTATGCTAAAACTAGCCCAAGTTGGAGAAAATGTTTAAAAGGTCACAAGGAATCAACTCTATCCCAAACATCAAAGATGGGTATAAAGAAATAGCTGTTAAGTTTCTTGAATGATTCAAGATGCCACATATCGATAGATTTGATGGATTTGGTGACCCTATGGTGCATATTCGCTTATTTTCTAATGTTCAAAAGCCTATGGGTTTGACTGGTTTGCAAAAGCTATCTCTATTAAGATGAACTCTGTCAAGAGTGGTTACCATCTGGTATGCCAAGCTGGAAGATTCAGTGAAACAGAGTTGGGAAGAATTGGCTGAGGCTTTCATCACCTAATGTGCATACAACACTCAAATTGAAGTGACCACTTGGGAATTAGAAGCAACTTGTCAGGAACCAAATGAAGGTTTTGTAGCCTTCATTACCAGATGGAGGGCCAATGTGATAATGATGACTAATAGACTGCTAGAAAAAGATCAAATCCACATGGTAGTACGAAATCTACATGGAAAAATGTTGAAAACAATGATAGTCTTTGTACTTTTCATTTTCAAAGACCTTCATGAGTTTGGGGTTCAAATTGAGGATGCCATCAAATAGGGGATCATTGTAGAAGGAAATGAGCCTGTGAGAAAGCCTTTCATTCGCAGTTCCAATGCTGCTCCTAGTAGTAGCACAATTGCCAACGCCAAACCCTCAAAAAAAGAAATCAACGTAGTCACCACCACTGCCAAAACAGTTGATCCATTTGCCAATACTGGACCACAAACAATCAACCCAGCCCGAACCCAGAATAGAACCTTCAACCATATCCATATGTCCCCAACTTGTGCTATGAAAATTTTGGTAGAAAAGGAGTACCTCAAACCCCTTGACCCCTGACCTCTTCCTGATATTCTCCCAGCTAGACATAACCCTACCAAATACTACTCCTTTCACCAACAGCATGGTCATGACACCGATCATTGCCGTCATCTTCGTTATGAGATTCAATATCTCATTGACAACAAAACAATAGCTTCACCACAAAAGCCCAATGTCACCACAAACCCATTGCCACTCCATGACAGAATTCTACCCCTTCCTAACCTCAACCTAATCCATACACTGTCATCCACCTATAACCCTAGTATATACATTACTCCAATCCATTTTCCCAAGCTTGAGGTGTTCATTCCAGAGGGCATTGACTTATGTATGATGGATGCACCTGAACCTCAAAAGAGCCAAGCCCAGCCAATCTATCTAGACCAATCTAGTTCATATACATTGATGGCACCAATGCCCGAGCCCACTACTTCTGAGATGTTGAGCATGATTTTAGAGGACTGTGGAAGATTTAACCTTTAGAATCTTGGCTCCATCATTGACCACATCACATGCTAGAAATTTTACATCAAAAAGCTCTCCAATCTTGGGGCGAGCTAAAATTGGAATGAGCCAACCTAAAGCCATATTAAGCCAGGGTGATATCATGTATTCCCCAAATATGGCCACCAAATCCCTTGACAAAGCTGAAGTAAGTAGCAAGAATGAGGCCGGGGCAAATATTGATCCTTACACACATCTTTGATGGGCTATTAAGACTTTGAAGATCAAAGACTTGAACAAATAGAAAGTCCTTACAGTTGTTGAAAAGACTGTGAATGAAACTTTTGTCGCTTAGATTGAGGGCACTTTGAATTAGGGGTTAAGCCATGAAAGGGGATACCTTACTAGAAACACCCTTCCCAGCTCCAATCCCAACCTATAACAGTTCTTCTATCCCAGTCAACACTCGCTAACCCCTCTGACAATACTTCCAGGACTGATAGTTGCACCTTTAATCCCCTTCACATGACCTTGTCCAAAGTTCTTCAAATCCTCATGGAAAAACGCCATCTCAAACCTCTTGAATCGAAGCCACTCACATATCCACTCCCAACTAGACATAATCCCACCCAGTACTGTGCCTTCCATCAGCAACACAACCATGATACTGACCATTGCTTTCGCTTTCGCCATGAAATCCAAGACTTGATTGATAACACGGTCATCATCTTGCTTAAAAAACCCACAAAGTCTACCAACACTGGATCAATGAACTCGGGAGATAATGCTACTAGTTCGGTGATTGGGGATGGACCACCTGCTGATTGCACAAATTTCATCCCAGACGTGTTAGATGGCACACACTGTAATTAGCAATTTGGGAATGCTTTCATTTTATTTTCTGAATTGGGTATTGAGTCTGAACTTGAATCCGCCAAGTCTGTGGAGCTGGAATCAAGATCGAGTTATTTTTATGAGTCGGAGTTTGGTGATTTCGAGGGTGACAACTCATACACCATTGTCTTATCTGTGTCAGTCTTTTCACTTTCTTCTGAGTCTATTTCAATCATTAAGCTAGAAGTTTTGAATGAAAATACAGTAATTTTCACTTACTTCTCTATGCCTTTAAGTCATTGCATTGACCAATATTGTCAGAACTTTTTTTCCAAACCTTTGATAAAAACGAAGAGGAAGGAATTCCTTAAGATTTGAAAATTTTGATCGACTGAGAGGAAGAGATATATGGTAAGCCCTTAATGGATGAGATCATTTCTGTTAGTATGGGTACTAAGAAGGATTCTTGGTTGGTCCAGATTGGTTCTACATTGTTTTCAGATGAGCACGAGCGACTAGTCACTTTATTAAGAGATTTCAAAAAATATTTTTGCGTGGTCCAACGAAGACTTGCCTGAAATTGATCTTGAGATTGTATAGCATAGGATCATTCTCGACCCTAGGTCCGACCCCTTAGCTTTCAAAGCCTAATTCAGACTTTTCAATGATCAACCAAAGTGTGAAGCTTGCATAGCTAGATTGGAAGCAGCCCTTGAACTAGAGGCAAAAAAGTCAGATGTGATCGAAGAATAGCTAGATTGGAAGCAACCCTTGAACTGGGGGTAAAAAGATCAGTTGCGATCAAAGATTCAAACTGGGTCGTTTCTCAAGCAAATGGAGACTGGCAAGAAAGTCAAATCCCAAAAATTTAAGAGAATGAGATTTATCGCTGAAGGACAATTGAATTCCTATCCATGACACTAGGGGCAAATTCAGACCCAATTATAAGGGTCACTACATCATCAAGTCTATCTGGTCAGAAGTAACGACCATTCTCATGGATTTAGATGGCCTAGAGTTCTTACAATCAATCAATATGGACAAGTTACAAAGTACTATCCTTGAAAGATTAGCTGGGCTAAATAGTAAGAAGGGCAACCTAGGCAAAAGTTAGAGTAGAAAAACAAAAAATAAAAATAAAAAAAAAAATGAAGAAAAATGAAGAAAAATGAAAAATGAAAAAAAAGTAGAAAATGGAAAATGAAAAAACGAATAGAAAAAGAAAAATGGAAAAAAAAAATGAAGAAAAACTCGCAATGTCGAAAACCCAGAAAGGCAGCTTTGGCAAAAGTTAGAGCATAAAAGGAGAGCATTAATACTTGAGTGAGCCTTACCTCGGAACTATGTAAGGCCTGATTCTAATCTTTGAGATATGTAGGTAACTTCATCTTGAAGTTCGGCCCCAATCATTTTCAACTTAGTCATCCCGTCCATGTTTAATTGGTTTATTATTTTACTTGACTTGGCTATCTTATCCATGTTCAATTGGGTTATCTTTATTCGGTTCGATTGTCCTATCTCTTCTTTATGGCAGATTCAGCTGTAAGAAAAATCAAGCTCTGGTTATTTGTGCATCTCAAAGGTTGATTCCATGTCGGTCAAGTAGTGACCATTTGCGAAAACAGGTTTTGAGGATTTTACTAAAGTCGATTGATTTTCTCAAAAATTATTCATTTTTCCAAAACTAGACCATTTCTTGGATCCAAAAGGGAATTTTTTCAGTGCTCATAGCTTCATTTACGTGATTTCAAAATAGAGAGTGGAACAAATATGCTAATCTAACTCTCATGTTGGTCAAAATCTTTTCAACAGAAAACCCCAAAAAATAATCAAAACGATGAACTAAGGGCACAGTTGAGTCAGGTTTTCTGTCTTTTCCCCATATTGTCGAAAGTCTTAATTGTCAACTCACTCACTGGAAAGTGCGTAATAGTTATCTCCTGCAATGTGTTAAGCCCACTATATTCTAAACCATGACTGCATTCGTCGCGCCCGCGATATTCTAAAACGTGCCCATGATTGTTGCACCCGCGGTGTTTCTAATTGAGCTGCGTTGAAGTTTTGCGTCCTTTCTATTTTCACAAGTGTCAATAGGTGTGTTTGTACTATTTTTGCTTTTTTTTTTCTTTCATTGAGTCGTTTTTTTATTTTCAGCCACTTGTTTATCCGGCCAACCAATTTTCTAGCCAGTTCATCAGTTCGTTCAACCGGGCGGTTCATGAATTAGTCGGCCCATCAATTTTTTAGCTTGTTGGACAAACAAATCAATCAACCAATCAATCAATTAGGCGGCCGACCAATTTTTGAGTCCAAAATGGAAAAAACTACAGAACTTGTGTGGGCTCAAAGGTTTGTGCTTCAAAGTTGTATTTTGAGTGTCTTTCATTTCAACAAGTGTAAATAAGTGTGTTTGGATTGCTTTTGCTTTGTTTTTCTTTCATTGACTCTTTTTTTGATTTCTGGTCAGTTGAGGGTTCAATGTCTAATTCAGAGTTTATTAAATTTTGACCATTCTCAGATTCAAGTTCTAGGAAAATATTTTCAAGCACAAATGTTGTGCCATTCACGCCATGGTGTGAAAAAAATAGAAACTAATTTTATTTAAAATTTAGGGTGAAGCCCCGATCAGCATTACAAATGGGAAAAAAGTAGAAAATTTTGAACAACAAAAGGAAAAATTCTGAAGCATTGATGCTCCTTCCTAAGCAAAAACATAAACAAAAAGAGAGAGAGAGAGAGAGAGAAAAGAGAAAAAAAAAAGAAGAGAAAGAAATTGAAAATACAAAAAAAAAAGAGGGACTTTTTCTCAGATTCCGGTAGTAGCCCGACGGCGAAGGTTACAAATTGATCTCATTAGCAGAAAACTTTGTCTCTTGACTCTACGCTCAGCTGCCTTGTTTTATCTTCACTCTTGAGAAGCTTGAAGACTCTGCCTCGGCATTGGCAAAGCTTCTAAAGAAATTACTCCCTACCGACTGTCAAATAAGGAGTAAGAAGGAACTCGAATCGGGCCACGGAGGTGGCCTGTCGTTTCAGCTCATTGTTTTGCCTTCTCAAATCTCCACTCAAGCGTCCTTGTACATACCTTGGAGCAATAAGAGTTAGGTGTTTAACCGATGCACTTCACTCGTACTACCCTAGAGCTGGTGGGACAAATTGAAGACTGTGGCCATGGTCTCCACACAGGACTTCAAAGTGTATTGGTTGGCATCGATATTAGACTGCGTTGCCATCAGTTGATCGACTGATAGCACATGAAAGCTAAGAATAGGGACAGGAGCAGGGGCACTCTGTCGAGACTCAGAGGAGCCAATGTCGACATTCTCGATTGGGGAATCGTTAAGGTTAGGGAAGCGAGTGAGAAGACGACGAGAAGAAGCCATGACAGAGGAGTGTAATGCCAAAGAGAGGTTGCAAGAGTAATGGCAAAGGACGTTTTGCAGCTTCTGCTTT
>CM069909.1:103274466-103340150 GCA_036172215.1 Camellia granthamiana
GAGAAGACGACGAGAAGAAGCCATGACAGAGGAGTGTAATGCCAAAGAGAGGTTGCAAGAGTAATGGCAAAGGACGTTTTGCAGCTTCTGCTTTGGTCTCTCGCAGGCCTTCATTTAAGAAGAGAATGAAGAGAAAAAGAAGCCAACGAGAAGAGGGATTCCCGAGGCAATTCTTTGAAAAGCGAGGCCTTCCAACTGTTGTCGGTCAAGCGCGCCGTGATTGTTGAAACTGCGCACCAGACATAGCTGTAGCTCAATTTTTTCGCACCCCGTTTTCGGAAGTCGAAATAAGCCCAACAGTTCAGACTCCCATAGTTTTGAATCTAATCTCACAAGTGTAATGTGAAATTGATAAACACTAAAAGAGTCCAAATCCGGCAAATCTTTTAGAAAATTAATTTTGAATAAAAAATGAAAAAATTGGACTGGTTTTGCCAGTTATAGAGTCGCCACCTAAATATTTTTGAGAAATTTAGGAAACTCATAACTCATGCCAAAGGCCACATGTCCGTGATCACCAAGATTGTCTCGGCTCAGGAACTTAGGTACGAGAAGGGAAGGTCATGAATGAATTTGAGCACCTTCGCTTGCCCGATCAAAGATCAACCTTTACTAATCATGATATGAATCTTATATACATTATATGCTCGTGTTTCTGGTTATTAGGCTAGCATTACTATGTGATGCGCACATACACAAGTATAGACTAATTTGCAAGAATTGGAACATTTCGAGTCATGTTTGTTTTGAAAAATTGTTTTGAATATTGTACCACCTGAAAAAGTGATCACATATGAACACTACTCAAATTATTCCAATTCAAACAACAAGCCTTCATCCACAGGCATTCAAATAGTTTACAGTACTTAAGCAATTAGCCTCATGGCAAGGATGCTAAACTTGGCTACACCAACACTCATGCAATATGCTAAAGCGAGTAAAAGTCACCTAGTACTCCAAGCCAAAATAAACAAAAGAGTTAGAGAAATGCATGATCCCAACTTATGCAATATAACTAATGCAACACATGCGATGTGCAATTACTAGGCTCGGCTACTAATATGGCATATGAAGCAATTAAATAGCATGCGATCTAAGCATGTATTCAAAGAAATATATTAAACTAACAACGCAAGTCTACAATGATGAACCGAGCCTTAGTGCATGCAATACAAGTGGATGCAAACATGGAGTATGCTAAACAAAACATGATGTCCCTAAACTAACCATCATAAGCTAGTAAATAAAAGGACAAAGGTGTGGAGTTGGAAGAAATACACATTATTACATCACTGCATTCTCACGAAGGAGAGTCCGAATAAACTAAGCTAATCAACTAACTAATGAAAGCTAAGATAAGCTAATTATTACAAACCAAATGAAATTAGCTAAACTACTTAACTAATTATTACAACATTTGAATCAACTAACTATTCTAGTTAATCAACTAATTAACTAACTAATTAGTTACAACACTTTACCAAATTAATTAGCTACAACTAATTAATTACAACAATTTGAACTTAAAACATGTTCAGGATGCAAGGAATGATCATGCACGTGCTCGGTTTCCACCCGAAAAGCCACTGTTCTGCTTCCAGAAAGCCTCTGTTGCATAATAGAACACCAACACTGTTGCCCACTTCCAGAATAACGTTGCTTTGCCTTACAAACATGCTGCTGAATTTTGCATCAGTAGTCGACCGGCCAATGATGAGGGTTACCGGCCACCAGTGATGGCTGGCTGGCCATGGAAAGTGGCATGTCGGCCACTGTTGCCCAGTTCACCTTGCTGCAATAGAGGAAAAACAAAGCATGCACAGGGTATTTTCAAGGTTTGTTTGCACAACTCACCCCTCCTTTTCATGACCAAATCAAAGGAGTAATGAACTTGGTTCACAAATCACCAACTCAAGCAATTTCATTGCATGATGGCTTGTAAACCAAAATGTGCAAGTTCAATAAATGCAAGTTCAATAAATGCAATTAAATAAGACTCTCAAAGCCACCTCCCTATCATGGAAGATCAAGGGAAGTGGTGACCTTGGAAACTTAAATCATTTCATCACTAGTAAATATGGAATGGCCCAAGTTCCCATGTGTTGAATTAACGTCTGATTGAACATAACCAAATTTTTATCTTCTACCGTTTTTAGTCCCAAGTTTTAATTACTCCATTTTACTTACCTTTCAATTCTTTAGTTCATTGAGTCAAAAGGTGATTTTAAGTCCTCTAATGGGAAAGAAGGCTCAAACCAAAAGTTATTTTAGGCATGAAATAGACATCATACCATTGGTAATGAACCCCAAAGGTATTAAACCATTAAGCATGGCATATCAGTCTCATGCTTTAGCAAGTAGTTTGAACCACTTTCAAAACAAAACAAAAAGCAAAGAAAGAAGGGAGGTTGCAAAGATTATTTGTGTTGAAAATGAGTGAGAAAAGCATAAATAAATGCTATCAACTCAAATAAGATGGTGTCTAAGGCCTAGAACACCAAACTCATGAAGACTATTACACTACAAGCATGCGAAATAAAGCTCAAATGCAACCAATAGCCCAAAATAGTGCTAAAACGGCCTAAAATAAGTCCTAAAACATGCTAGAATTGAGCTAAGAATAGCTAGATTAATAGGCTAAAACATAGCACAAACTAGGCTAGTAAGCAAGACACAAGGAGGGGAGGCTAACCCCTCCAAATTTGGACTTCAAAACATGATTTTGACCACTGAAAAAGCTGTCAAAATTAGTGTTTAAAAGCTTAGAGAAAGATGATAAAAGGATGGGAAACACAAGGGTAAAGGCCTCCAAAACAAGGTACAAAGAAGAGTTATGAACCCCTCAACCTTTAATGGCCTTAAAACCTAAGCTTCATCCCAAAAACATAGATTTTTTATAGCCCAAAAATAGTTGGAAAACAGCAAGAATAATAGTAGAGAAAACAAGCAAATAGGTAAAGCATTATACCTCTTGAAGAGAAAAAGCAATTCAAGCAACAAAACCAAGACAACACACCCTTCAAGAGCTCAAACCAAGCTCAAAAGTACTTCAACTCAAAGATGAGAAGGTTTGGTTGAGGGTGTATAGGCAAAGGTTAAGGATTTGTAGGCAAAAGTGTAGGAATTTTCTAGATAGAGAGAGAGATAATTGTAAAGAGAGAGAAAAAATTTTGATCTCAAAATTTTCTAACCTTAAAACATGAGAGGGAGGCCTCCTATATATAGAAACCATGAATTCCCCTTAAGAGCATCCAGCCCTACATGTGGGTGAAGATGTATGCATCTGTGCAAATAGCTGGCACAGCTGTCACAAAACATCTGCAAAAGAAATTGGTAGCTGGTTGGCCATCACTGGTGGCCGGCAGACCACATCAGTGACCGGCAGCACAAAAGTGATGGCCGGCCACCAGAAGCTACAGGCTTGAAGAACCAAGGCTTGGTCCAAGAATGAAGCAACAAGGGTGTAGGGTTTGAAAGGCTCAAAGTTGTGGCATCCTGTTGAGGACTTCGAGCACTTTGCGAGTAAATAAACTCATCATCGGGTGTGCATGCAATGACGTCCAAGTCGTAAGGGCCGTAAAAAATGGGGTGTCTACAGTGCTCAACGAAGACGAACGGGGCAGAGAAAAAGACAAAATAGGGGAGGAGTGTATATTTGTGTATATTCTATATATATATTTATATGTATATGTATATATTTTGTACGTGTATCCGTATTCGTATGTTTGTGTCCATGTGTATATATGTATATGTATACCGTGTATGTATCTGTATATTCATGTGTATATGTATGCATATGTATATGAATATTATATATCTATATGTATCTCTAGGTATCCATATGCATGTGTCCGTATATGCATATAGCTCGTATGTATCTGTATGTATTTGTATTTGTAAATATATGTACTTAGTACGTATTTTGTATTTGTATGTATATGTATATATAATACGTATTTTGTATATCGTTTGTATCTGTATATACGTATATATGGTATGTATATAAATTTTAAAAAAAAAAAGAAATTTTAAAAAAAATTAGAAAGAAAATTTCAAAATCAAATTAAAGTTTTTTTTCAAAAATCAAAAAAGAATAAAAAAAAAAAAAAGAAAAAACGTCAAAAAATAAAAAAAAAAAAAGAAAAAAATCAAAAATAAAATTTCAAAAATGCAAACAAAAATGAAAAAAATTGTATCTTAGTGTTTAGGTTCATACACTTCAATTACAATCTCAGAAAAACCAAAAACTCAAAATTAGGAACCTGATACTTTCCCCCATGAGGTGCTTCTCTGGAACACCAATTCTCGAGATATTTTTTTATAACATATTGCTTCTAGGAACAAAATGGCTCAATACATTGAGTTTCCAAATTTTTTTTTCAAAATTTGGTGCAATCCACCCCCCTCTATCATTTGTGCAGTATACACATGTGTATGCGATGCACCCCTTCTATCATTTGTGCAATATGCACATTTGTATGTGATGCACCCCTCTATTTCATTTGTACTGTTGCACATTTGTATGCGATACATCTCTTTTATCATTTGTGCGGTATGCACATTTGCATGCGATGCACTTTCTTCTATCATTTGTGCTTTGGCACATTTATATGCGATGCATTGTCTCTGTCATTTGTGCTTTTTCACATTTATGCAATGCACCCCCTCTATCATTTATGTTTTGATACATTTGTATGCGATGTACCCTTTTTTATGGTTCTTATCATTTGCACGAGGCTTGCCTCTTACGTTGCCACATTCATATCTTTATCATCGTTCCATTGCGTTGCATTGTATAATCATGAATGCTCAAAAAAAAATAATAATAATAAAAAAAGGGGCTTCGCAAAGCATGTAATTCCAACTTTCAATTGTATTTCGAGTATGTCATTTGCATCTTGTCCCTACACTACAATGGTTTGATTCCTTGCAAAGGGATACGTAGATAACTCTCGAGTTCAATCAACTGTATCTGCATCTTGTTTGTTTGCCCAAGTCTTACGACCTTGTCAAAAAGGTCATTTTCAAGCTTTGACATTCACTCACGTCATGAAATGACTTTGAGTTTTGTTAAAGCGGGGCAACTATAGACACCCCATTTTGACTGACCCTAAGACTTAGGCACTTTTTTCTGAACACCCAATGATGAAAATTGGAATGTGCTATTTTACGAATTTCTTAGCCAAAAAAGTCGAGTTTAAGCTTTAATTCCAACCTTACACCCGTTTTGGCCAAATTATTTTAGACATTCAAAAATATTTTTTTCTGAATTTTTTTTCCCAAAAAATTTAGCAGTTTTGAAAAATCGACTTTCATACCACATGTCGAGCCATGTGTTTTTGGAGATACCACATGGCAAGCCATGTGTTTTTGGAAATATTACATGGCTAGCCATGTGTTTTGGGTGTTTCGGAAGTCTATAAATACAACCTCATTTTGTTGATTGGAAAAAACAAAAAAATGAGAAAATTTTGGCTAAGAGAATTTTTGTTTCAAAAATCTGGAGAGGAAGAAATTGATTTTAAGTTATTTTGAGAGAAAGAGAGCCTTTTCAACCATCCAAAATTCCATGAAAGTTAGAACTTGAAACATCTCGCTGAAATTTCAAAGTATACACCATAACCATGAGGGTGTAAAGAAGAAAGTTTGTTAATCAGAAAATTCACCATTTCCTCCAAAGGTGAATTTTTGCAATCTTATCATTTATTTTATTATATTAAATATGTGATATTTAGGTTATGGAAGTAGAAGGCTGAGCCTTTATTTCTTAGATTTCTTCTTATTTATTTTCTTGTATTTTCTTTATTAAATATGTGATATTTAGGTTACGGAAGTTGTTCCTTAGATTTTTTTTCTCATTTATTTTCCTGTATTTTCTTTATTAAATATGTGATATTTAGGTTGTGGAACTTGTTCCTTAGATTTCTTCTCATTTATTTTCTCATATTTTCTTTGTTAAATATGTGAAATAAATATGTAATTGAAGTTATAAAGACTTCCTCATTGAAAGTGTTAAAACTCTCTTCTTGACCAATTTTGAACATGGAAATGGATTTTACATACAAATTTCACGAGTAAGAAGATGAGTCTTTAACTATTTTTGATGAGTTATAAGTATATTTCCCCTTTCTTCCCTATTTTCTTAGAAGTTCTATAGAGCTTTCGCGAGGTTTGTAAGACATCCCCTTTGAAATGATAGCAATCTACTCTCTCTAATTAATAGTATGGATTTGAGTATTAATTTACTCTTATTCACAAAGAGATGAATGTAGTTTTCCGTTTATTTCTTTGGTTTGGTGTTTCCTAACTTCAATTTTCATACTTGTTATATTTTTCATTTGATAGCTATTTGTACATATGCATCTCTTGGAAAGGTTTTGTTTGTTTTGTCTTGGTTTGGCTGCATAAAAAACATGAATTCCAAAATGATTTTTCAAAGGTGAAATAGAGCAGCAAATAAATTTTCAATGGATGATCTCCAAGGCCTATGAAGTTTCTGTTTTTCTTTTAATTTGAGAGATTTGTGAGGTTTTATTTTGTTGTAATATTTTCTTCCTCTCTCTCTCTCTCTCTCTCTCTCTCTCTCTCTCTCTCTCTCTCTCTCTTATTTGATATGTAATTATTTAGTATTGTAATAATTCCTCACCCCGTTTCTCTCTATCCCATTCTTTTACTTGTTTTCCTTGCTTGTAAATATGCATCATATTTTTCTTTTCATCATATCCATTCTTTGCATCCATGTTTCATGCATCTTAATGTGACTAAATTTGTATTTATGAATTTAATCAATTCTTATGTGATTATGTACGCTACCTGATGTTCTTGAGATGATTCACATGTCATCTATTAGAAGTCGAATCTTTAGTTGCATTTCGTGAGTGAATTTTATTAGGATTTTGTATCTAGGATCATGCATATTTTCAGACTTTGTTTTGTAGTTGTTCGCAAGACGTCGATAAAAATGTAAGTTTTTATGCTTTAGCATCCCACTTGTGTTTGTTTTTCTCACTATGTTTAAGCGTCCTATCATGTGACTACTTACTTGCTTGATATAACTGTATGAATGTCGATGGATAGAGGTTGTGTCGCTCAATTTGGAATGATGTTGATTTTATGTTTATAAACTCAATTTCTTTGGGTTGCACATCTTCAAAACTTTTTCAAAATACGTTAAATCAAGTTGCTCCAAAATGAATGACATAGTCTATACTTGTGTGTTTCACATAGTAAATTTTAGGATTTATTAAATAATCGGAATGTGAGCATATAAAGGAAATAAAACTCATATCATAGTTTTGTAGAGGCCGATCTTTTGATCAAGTGAGCGGGGGTGCTCAATTAATGACCTTCTCCTCTCATACCTAAGGTTCTGAGCCAAGCATCGTTGGTTACAACGAACAGTGGCTTTGGAACGAGTCACTGGTTTTCTAATTTTTCCAAAATATTAGGTGGCGACTACAAGATCTAGTGATGCAGTCTATTTTTGGTAAAGGTTTTGCAATAAAATAAAATTTCTATAAAAATTGACGAATTTGGACTCTCATGTATATTTCACATTGCACTCGTGAGATTAGATCAATGAAATCGAGGGTCTGAACTGTTCAACGTACACGGGTACTCCTCGATGATGTTATAATAGTCTCAAACTCTAATCTTTTGGAGTCATAAGGCCTATTTGTTTATCAGTGCTATTCCACCAATGTTTAGATGTCACTTATTTGTCCACTTATCTATCCACATGCCACCTATATGTCAACTTATCTGTCCACGTTTCACATATATTTATCTACCGAATCTATCTATCTGTCAATATCACCACCACCACTAACCGCCGCCGACCATCTCCAATGACTTCTTTGGTGATTGGTGGTCCGATGACAGTGAATAAAAAAAATAAAAATTATCCTTCAAAATAATAATTTGTTATTCTCACCAAAACAAATAATCATTGGACGTAACACCATATAACCCTTAGAAAAGGACTTATAAACCATTTTCCCTATAACCCTTGGAAAAGGACTTATAAACCATTTTCCCTTAAAGGTCAGGCATCTAAAACCATTATGCTAGACACTTTTTTATGATATTAAAAAAATTTATGACAGGCTTGACATCAAAGCCACAAGAAATGTAATTTCTTCACAAATGTGATCAGTTAAATTGTTAGAAAATCATCTTCATTCTATTATGCAATTTAGTCTCAAGAAATGTCATTTCTTAACAAATGTGGTCAATTAAATTGTTAGAAAATCAACTTCATTCTATTATGAAATTTAGTCTCAAGAAATGTCATTTCTTAACAAATGTGGTCAATTAAATTGTTAGAAAATCATCTTGATTCTATTATGCAATTTAGTCTTGAGAAACGGCATACTAGAAATTATAAGCTCATATGTATTGTTGAAATGGGTGAAATTAATACAAGATAAGTTAATTTATGAATGAGTAGATAATTTGTTTCAGTATAAAATTACATGAACTCATTTTTGAGGATGTTAGGTCAACGGAAATAATATTTCCGTTTCTAGAAGATAAACAAACAAGAATAAATACAAACAAAAGGAGATTTATGTGTAGGTCGTCACTAATTATTAATTTTCAGTAATAGTTTGAAAAAAATTTCACAAAAAGTCACTAATTATAAGTTTTAGCGATAGTAATTTACAAAAATCATCACAAAAAAATCGTAACTAATTTTTAACTTCAACGACAATTTGAAAAATTCGTCACATAAAAAGGTCACTAATTATAAGTTTTAACGACAATCTATAATAATCGTCACAAAAAATGTCACTAATTATCAATTTTTAGCAAATAAAAAAAATCACAAAAAATTATTTTTAGTCACAATTTTACTAGGACTATTTTTAATAGGATTTGATGAAAATTAAGTTCAACTGTTTTGACCTATTTGTAATTTACCCTACAAACAAAGAGCATGAGTAAATTAAAATGTAACGTATTGAAAAAAATATTGATGACACATTACAAAAATATGGACATAGAAAAACTTTAAAGCCTGTCCGCCCCTCGCACGCGCTTACACACATATATAATAAACAATGTAGATAGAAAATGCGATGAATTAATATTTGATAAAACTTGACTGGACAACTTGTTAGTTCCCTAGTTACCAAATCCGCGAACAAACTTGATTTAATTGAGTTGCAATTTTTGCCTATGTTTTGGTCTTCCCGCTCGAGCGGAGTTTGCATTGCCTCAGTAGTTGGGCTTGTCTGCACAAATATTGAGAAGTGTGTTTTCGCACTCGAGCTTGAGTTCGAGCGCTCGAGACTGAGACTTGTTTAATTGCATGCGTTTTAGAGACTCTGCTCGAGCGGCAAGTTCTATGCTCGAGCAGGGTACGTGGCCTCTATTTTCTATATATATGTGTTTAAGTCATTTTTTAGGTTTAAGACTTCTAGATCTGTTTTGGGAGCTCTAGGGTTTTGTTTTGGGGCTAGTTTGATAGTTTTCCTTTGATGCTTGCTTGAGTATTATACTCACATGGTTGGACAATATACATCAAAGGGTTGTTTGTGTGATCTTTATCAAGAGTGTTCTTCTTTGGTGGAATTCGAAGATTCAAGCGTGGAGTGTCAAAGGAGTTTGATGCTGTGCGTAGTCGTTGATTCGACAATGGATGTTGTGGATTCAACATCAACCTAATCAATTTCGAGATGAAGGTTGTGGTGAAAGATATATAGAAGATTTGAAGACAAATTGAAAGCGCTTAGGTAATTTGTTTCGTATCTTTGTAATCTTTTTTTCTTCAGTAGTGGATTGATTTGTGGCGTTTCGCCCGTAGTTTTTTTTTTATCACAATTGAAGGTACTTCAATTGTGATTTTTCCACGTAAAAATCGTTTGTACCGATTTATTGTTTTCTAAAACAACAATCTAAATCACTTTTGTACGTGCTTGATGATTTAGATTGTGAGTTTTAATTGGTTGGGAATTGAAACAATTAAATATTGATCTAATCACGAATCACTTAGCTTTTTCAATTGGTATCAGAGCAGGTCACTCTTTTTTTTTTCTTTTTTCTTTTTTTATCAAAACCATAGGAGTGTGATTTTGTGTGATTGGTGATATGGATTCAATTCACAAAGGTAAATTGACCCATAGACCTCCGTTACTTGATGGTACAAACTATTCTTATTGGAAAGCTCGTATGAGAGCGTTTTTAAAATTTATCGATGAGAAAGTTTGGCATTGTGTGATCTATGGGTGGAGTGAACCTATTGTCACCATTGATGGTTTTGATATTCCCAAACCCCTTGATAAATGGGACACATTTGACTATCAAAACTCGAGTTGGAACAGTAAGGCTCTCAGTTCCCTTTTTTGCTCCGTCACACCTGAAAAGTTTCGTTGTATTTGCATGTGTGAGGTAGCAAAAGAGGTTTGGGACATTCTTGAAACGATTCATGAGGGTACTACTTCAGTTAAAAGGTCAAAACTTCAACGTCTCACCTCTGCTTTTGAAACTATTTTTATGCGTGATGATGAGACGTTTGATGATTTTTATGCTAAACTTAATGACATCGTCAATTCCTATTTCACACTCAAGGAAAAAAAATCCCTGAAGCTATGGTTGTTGGAATTCCAATCGAAAGTGACAGCTATTGAGGAGGCTCAGAATGTTGATAACCTCAAGCTTGGTCAATTGGTTGGAAACTTGTAGACTTATGAAGCCCACTAGATTTCTACGAAAAAATAAAAAGATAGTGTGGCTTTCACTAGTGCTCATGAGACTGCAAAAACTCCTGAGACTGAGTTTAATCTAGAGTCTGAGATGACGGCCATGTTTACTAAATAGTTCAAAAAAAATTTAAAGAAAAAGGAGCCTAATTTCAGGGACCCTATTTCAAAATATAAGAGTAATGATAAATCCAAAACTTTTCCACCAAAACTTGCTCCAAAAACTGAAAAGAAGATTGTGAAGGGGCAAGGGGTCAAGTGTTATGAATGTCAAGGTTTTGGACATATTGCTCTTGAATGTCCACCGAAAAAAATCAGAAGAAAGTCTATACAGTGACTTGGGATGATGAAAGTAGGTCATAACAAGAACTCGAAGAAACCAAATCCTGTGAAGACGGAGATAGTTCCTTTACCGCATTCTGGTCCACTTTCACTCAACCTTCTCCGAAGCTAGTGGAATTTGCTCGTGGTCAGAATCTGCATCGTGCTCCTACCTTTGATGGAAGTAATTACTTGTACTGGAAGATCAGAATGAGGGCGTTTCTGCGATCTTTCAACCTTGAAGGTTGGCAAGTCATTGAAGAGATGTTGAAAGTACTGACAATCTGAGCAATCAAAGAGTTCTGACTACTATTCGTGAAGCAATTTCTGATGAAGAACAACAATGGGTTGCTCACTACACAAAGGCCAAAGATGCATGGGGCTTTCTGTGTCAATTTCATGAAAGATGAGTCATCTTCACCACCATCTATCACCTTTCCTGTCTTAGTTGCTCGACTGGATGAGGTCCAGGAGAAAGAGGAGCAAAAAAGAAGATGATGAAACATCAGAAGACAATGATGAGATTGATGGTGATGATCTACAACAAGCTTACGAAAAGCTTTACAATGAATCTCTGAATTTGTCCAAGATCAATGACAAACTCACTCTCAAGCTCAAAGCTTGTGAAAGCGAGAATGTCAAGCTAAAAGGAGAAATTGCAATAGCAAACAGAATGTCAACAAGATATGTAATGATAAGCAAGACCAATGTGGGAAACTTCTATCTTGTGAGACCGAAAGGAATGAACTTTTGAAAATATATACCACATATGAAGAGAAGATTGAAAGCCTTGAGATGTCACAAGCATTGGAAGAGATAGTTTGTCATAAACATGAAGAACTTAGAATTGCTAGAGCCACAATTTCCATGTGGAACAAAGGTTCCAAGTCATTAGAAGACATCCTCAGGTCTCAACAAATGGGTTGTGACAAAAGTGGGCTAGGCTACGGTAATGCGACAGCTCACAAGGGACATGCTTCTACATCTCATGATCTGAAGACTCAAGCAAAGGGAAAGCTGAAGATGCACCATGGTGATCCTTCTCTTCATCTGCCTAATGGGGGTAAGATCAACAAAAGAGAGGTAAAACTTGTTTTTGTTTATCACTATTATGGTAGGTATGGCCACATCCGTCCTTATTGTTTTGAATTGTTTGGTAAGGTATCTCAAAAGGGTAGAAATTCTAATACTTTTCAGGTTAGGAGACAACCTTACATCTCTAAGTAGAACACCAAGATTCATGAGGGTGTTCACAATGCTAAGACATTTACCAAGACCACCAGTCTTGATTTTGTTAAGACCAAAAAGATATGGGTGAGAAAAGACGACTTGACTTGCTTAGTTATTCACGCTGCTCTAAAAGCACGTGACTCACACATGTGGTACCTTGATAGTGGGTGCTCTCGTCACATGTCAGGTGACAAATTGTACTTCACCTCCCTTGAAAAATATAAAGGTGGAATTGTTACCTTTGGAGATGGTGGCCCTTCTAGAGTCATTGGTAAGGGCTCTATAAGTGTGGCTGGTCTTCCCAAACTCGAAAATGCATTACTTGTTGATGGCCTTAGAGCAAATCTTTTGAGCATCAGTCAAATGTGTGATTCCCACCATGAAGTATTATTTTCAAAAAATAAATGTGAAATTTTAGATAAAAAGGGAAATACTGTCATGCATGGGGTTCGCACATCTGATAACTGCTACAGGATTGTTACCACTAATGATCTCACATGTCACTCAGCCATCATAAGTAACATTGATCTGTGGCATCAAAGATTAGGTCGCATGAATTTCGAAGACCTAACTAAGATAGCCAACAAAGAGCTTTTGAGAGGAGTACCTAAACTGGGTAAGAATATGAACCATGTGTGTGGACCATGTCAACTTGGAAAGCAAACTCGTGCCCCTCATAAAAAGCTAAACTGCTTTACAACCAAACGTCCTCTTGAATTCGTTCATATGGATCTTATGGGCCCAACTCGCACTGAAAGCATTGGAGGTAAAAGATATATTTTTTTAACCGTTGATGATTTTACTCTTTTTTCATGGGTAAATTTTTTAAAACAAAAATATGATACGTTGATGCTTTCCAGGCCTTAGTCCTTAAAATCCAAAATGAACAAGGTGTTTCTATTGGGCTTATCATAAGAATCCGAACTGATCATGGTTCTGAGTTTGAAAATAGTTCATTTCAGATTTTTGTGACATGCATGGAATTAAGCATGAATTTTCGGCACTATTACTCCACAACAAAATGGAGTTGTTGAAAGGAAGAACAGAGTTGTTCAAGAGATGGCTAGGGTCATGCTCCTGAGTAAAAAAGTTCCTCCAAAGTTTTGGGCCGAAGCCCTAAATACTGCTGTTTATGTCATAAATCGTGTGTATTTAAGGCCCGTTATGTTATAAACTCCATATGAATTGTGGAAGAGATTGAAACCTAATGTAAAATACTTTAAAACTTTTGGGAATAAATGTTACATTTTCAAAGATAGAGAGCCCTTGGGCAAATTCGACTCCTGAAGTGATGATGGTATTTTTCTAGGGTATTCAACCACTAGTAGAGCTTTTCGTGTCTATAACCTGCGAACTTCATCTTTAATGGAATCAATCAATGTGGTTATAGATGACATAGGTTCTCCTACTTCAGCGATAAATGAGAAAGAAAATGGTGAGTTTCCAATCCTGGATATTGAACCATAAAGTCCAAGAGAAGCTGAGGTCCAGGCACAAGAAGTTGAGACAGCACCAACTTCACAGGTAAGTCAAAGTCCAAAGAGTGCACAGAGAGACACCACTCCTAATGCTTCTGTCACCACAAGTCCGGAGTTCAAACCATCAGCAAGGGTGAAACTGAATCATCTAGCTCAACAGATGATTGGAAGTGTCTCAGATCGAATGAAAACACGAAGACAAATTTGGGATGAGGTATCTCATATGTGTTATGTTTCATTAATTGAACCTAAGTATATAAAAGAGGCCTTACTAGATGATAGTTGGGTCAATGCCATGCATGAAGAATTATATCAATTTGAACGTAACAATGTTTGGACTCTTGTTCCCAGACCTAGAGACATGAATGTGATAGGTACCAAGTGGATCTTTATGAATAAATCTGATGAGAATGGTACTGTGGTTAGAAATAAAGCTAGGTTGGTTGCTTAAGGCTACACACAAGTAGAGGGTATTGACTATGATGAGACGTTTGCCCCAGTTGCACGTCTCGAATCTATTTGTATTTTACTTGGTGTTGCATGTTTTCTTGGTTTCAAACTGTTTCAAATGGATGTGAAAAGTGCCTTTCTGAATGGGTACTTAAAAAAAGAGTCTTATGTTGAGCAACCAAAAGGGTTTGAGGACCCTAAATGTCCAAACCATGTCTACAAGTTAGACAAGGCTTTGTATGGGTTGAAACAAGCCCCTCGGGCTTGGTATGATAAACTTACTACCTTCCTACTTGATAATGATTTTCAAAGGAGTAGTGTGGAAGTCTAATATACTTGTTGCTCAGATTTATGTTGATCATATTGTGTTTGGATCCACTGCTGATCATCTTGTTAAATACTTTTCGAATTGCATGATACATGAGTTTGAGATAAGCATGATGGAAGAGTTGTCTTATTTCTTAGGTCTTCAAATTAAACAGTCTCCTTCAGGTATGTTTGTTTCTCAGGCTAGGTATGCCAAAAACCATGTGTCTAAGTTCGGTCTTGAGTCCGCCAAACATGCTCGCACTCCTATGGGCACCAGTCTTCACCTTTCCAAAGATTCCTTTGGTACTGATGTTGATCCTACCCTGTATAGGAGTATGATAGGGAGTCTCTTGTACCTCACTGTCAGTCGTCCTGACATTGCTTTTAATGTAGGTGTTTGTGCCCGTTACCAAGCCTGTCCTAAAGAGTCTCATCTGATTGCTGTCAAACGGATCATCAAGTATGTAAATGGGAGTTTGGGTTATGGGATTTGGTTCTTGACTGACACTACTACTGAAATCACTGGTTTTTCTGAAGCTGACTGGGCAGGGTGTGCTGATGATTGTAAGAGCACATCTGGGGAGTGTTTTTACCTTGGAAATAATTTGGTTGCCTGGCATAGCAAAAAGCAAAATATCATTTCTCTTTCGGCCGCTGAGGCTGAGTACATTGCTGCAAGGAGTTGTTGTGCACAAATGCTGTGGATGAAGCAAATGCTTCATGATTATGGGATTGACCAGAACATTCTCACCCTCTTATGTGATAACACAAGTGCCATTAATATTTTAAAAAATCCTATCCAACACTCTCGCACCAAACACATTGACATTCGTCATCATTTTATTCGAGAGTTAGTGGAAGAAGGCCTCGTTGTTCTTGAACATGTTTCCACTGAACATCAAAAAGCTGATATTTTTACAAAATCCCTTGATCTTCTTAGGTTTGAGTTCCTTAGAAAGACCTTAGGTGTAGTGCTCAGTTACTAGGGTGTTACCTGTTCTTAAAGGGGTGTGAATGATTGCTTTTATGTGTACTTGGATGCTTTAATCTCATTCTCATTGATTCCTGTCATCCCTGCATTTAGACTCATATGAAAACCTCTCATGTTACTTGCAAGATTTCATTCTTCTTTGTTCATAGCTCATTCTGAATGCCCATGCTCATTGACTTCATGAACTCATTCTGTACATGTTCTTGAGATAAACTGTTGCAGGGGTTTCCGCACAAGTGATCAAAGTTCTCTATGGACCATTAATAGTGTATCTTTTACATTATTGGAGGAATTGACCTATATTGGCATATCATGGGTGATGTTGAGTCTTTTAACCAACTACCATCGTTTTTCACTTCCATGGTTCCTCCCTCTGTTTATTGAAGTTCGGGCATCCGGAAAAGGCTACCTCAGAGGCACCAACCAGGTCATCCTTTCTGATTTCATGCTTCTTTGGTTTGGTCTCCATACTCTTGAGCGTGCAAGCCACCAGTGAGTGCCCACAGAAAAGAAAAGTCACATAATATAAATAAATAAATAAATAAAAGGGACTCATTAATTGAGAGGGAGCTTCTGCGTTTACTCAACAAATACTCCTTGATTTCTAGTGGTTTGACTTTTCTCTGTGATGTTTAGTTACTCTTGGCAGCGGTCCAGCCTTTCAATCACTACGAGGATTAACTCTAGCTGTGTGGCCTCTCAAGGATTATACACACACACTTTCAGTATGTTAGCTCTCATGTTTGTTTTTGAGTTGTGCATTCTCATAGTGCTTGTGCTAATTGATCAATTTTTATCGAATTTGCTCATGATTTTGTGTTCATTAATGTCAAAAATTTGCGAGTTTGCAGGCTTCATGGTTTGCGGATTATTTCATCTTAGTGTCACATACTTGCTATTGTGCTCACTTCCTTCTAGTTTAGGTCCCTTTTGGTAGTGTGAGCTGTTTTTAAACTACTCAAAAAGGTGTTTTTTTTTGTCTTTGTTGTTTTTTTTAATTTGCTCAAGCGGACTTCTTAGCACTCAAGCGCTGTTTCACTTCATCCAACACTTTTACAGCATGCGCGAGATTCTCAGAGCAGGTATTTAATGCTCGAGCGTTTTTTTCTTCACTCGAGCGGCGAGATGAGCATAAGTGCACCCGCTCGAGCGTTGTGTCTACCGCTTGAGCGAACTGGCCTCAGTATAAATTCCTTCTCCGTCGTTTCAGTAGCATTTTTTCCATTTCTTGTGAAGTGTATCTCTCTCTCTCATGTAGGGTTTTGAATGCGACTTCTTTGGCCTTTGATTTGGACCTCCTCCTTCGATTTCCTCCACTGATTTAACCTTGGTAAGTCTTTCCTTCCCTGTTTTTTTTTTTTTTTTTCTTTCGTTTCTCTTTGCTTTGTCCTTCTTTCGGACTATATGGAGTATGTTTTGCGTGCTTGTTTTTTTTTGGTTTGGTTTCTGTTTAGTTCTTTGTTCTTACACTTGATTCACACACTTTCACAGAGTTTATTACACTTAATGGTGAGTTTGGGCATAGTTGGTCTATGATGCACTTGTTTTCATACATATCTCTTTGCACAGTTTTTTTTTTAGTCATGTGTGCTTCTTTGTTGCTCTGAGTTATTGTGATGATTTTGGATTATGCTCTGTGGAATTATGCATTTTGAAATTTGGTTTTATTACATTATTGTCTACGAGATTTATTGGGTTACTAATGGTTTCTTGTCTAACTATTTTTTGGCTTTGGTTTTGGCGTTATTCTTTTTGGGCAATAGTTGTTTTGATCTTGGAATCACAATGTCAGCTCCCAAATGTCGAAAGTCTACTGTGTCTCGCCCCTCCTATAACCCTGATAGATTTCCTTCTGCCAAAAAAGCCAAGTCATTTAGAGAGTCCTTCTCATCTATGACAGTTCATCTCAAACACTATGTCTAGCCAAATACATTCGAATCCATTCACATTCGCCCTTTGTTCGATCCATTAGGGGGTGACTTAGTTTTGTCCTTCTCTGGTCGCCAAAACCTAGATTAGCTCCATGAGTTTTACTATAATATTGAGGGTATTGATGATATTGGCCCTTCCTTCCGGACATGGGTCCGTTCTAAGTCTATATCCGTTTCACCCGATCTTATAAGAGAGCTCCTAGGCATTGACCGTGTTTTTCCGGAGCATTATCCTTTTCCTGTTCACCCCACATGTGATTTTAATGAGGTGGTTGATGTCCTGTATTGTGCGCCTCGTAACTGGATCAAGGGCACTTTGATTAAATAGTTTGAACTCCTTCCTGAGTTTCAACTGCTTAATCTTATTGTTTGTGCTAATATCATCGTCACCACTCACTCTTCTGAAATCAATCAAGAACAAGGGTTTGTTCTTTTCTGCATTGCTCGCCATCTCTCCATCAATCTAGCCACCCTCATTCTTTGCAAGATGATTACAGTTTTTGGAAACAAGCAATTTGGACTACCCTGTAGTTGTTTAATCAACTGTCTCTTGTCCCGGCTTGATGTTCCCGTCTTTGAGGACGACGAGTATGCCTCACCTATTAAACCCTTCACTAAGAAGATTGTTTCTCAGAGTCGGGCATATGTTAAGGGGAAGTCTTCTAGGGTTGGTCCTTCTACAAGTACTGTGGATGTTTTAGCTGAGGAGGCGGAGATTGATACAGCGACAGCTGGTGCAGAGAAGGCTGATATTCATCCCCGAACTTTTCGTGGCCAGCTTCACCATTTTGAGGAGACTGTGACTCAGGGGTTGGATCTTCTGGATGCCCGTCTTGATGCCTTTGATGGCCGTCTTGGACATTTGGAGAAGTCCGCCGTCCAGACTACTACTCAACTTGCTCATATTATATCCTTGCTTCAGCTATAGCCTCATCCTCCTCCAGCTGATACTTGACTGTGTTCTTTGTTTCTTAGACTGTTTTTTCTTGACTCCCGGCCAAAAAGGGGGAGAATTTTTGGTTCGTAAACAGTTTGGTACAGTTTGGTATATGTACTCTTGGCGGCTATCTTTTTGGTATATGTACTCTTGGCTATCTTGTTTTGGGTACTTTGTTTTTTTTTTTTTTTTTTTTTTTGTGTGGATATAACTGCTGCAGTTGTTTGTTTTGTGGGCTTTCATATATCTCATATACATTTGTTGTCTTTTATCATCTTATGGAGTTTCACAGTTTTGTTTTTTTTTTTTTTTTTTATGGTGTGTTGCTCACTGTTTCACATGTGGATGGTACAATGGTTTTTGTGATGAATGGTTTGTAATGGATGGTTCTACATTGTTCAAAGTTTTTCTCTATCAGATCAGCATAGCTTTTGTGTTAACAATGTTGTGTTTGTCTAGTGCGTGTGTTCTTAGGAAAAATTGATAATAAAGTTTTGTCTGGGAATTGACAAAGAGGGAGATTGTTAGGTCCCTAGTTGCCAAATTCGCGAACAAAATTGATTTAATTGAGTTGTAATTTTTGCCTATGTTTTGGTCTTCCCACTCGAACGGGAACATTTGCGCTCAAATGGAGTTTGCACTGCCTCAGTAGTTGGGCTTGTCTGCACAAATACTAAAAAATGTGTTTTCACACTCAAGCATGACTTCGAGCGCTCGAGCATGAGACCTGTTTAATAACACGCGTTTTAGAGACTCCGCTCGAGCGGCAAGTTCTGCGCTCGAGCGAGGTATGCGGCCCCTATTTTCTATTTATATGTGTTTAAGTCTTTTTTTAGGTTAAGACTTCTAGATCTGTTTTGGGAGCTCTAGGGTTTTGTTTTGGGGCTAGTTTGATAGTTTTCCTTTGTTGCCTGCTTAAGTATTATACTCACATGGTTAGATAATATACATTAAAGGGTTGTTTGTGTGATCTTTATCAAGAGTGTTCTTCTTTGGTGGAATCCGGAGATTCAAGCGTGGAGTGTCAAAGGAGTTTGATGCTGTGCACAGTCGTTGATTCGACAATGGATGTTGTGGATTCAACATCAACCTAATCAATTCCGAGACGAAGGTTGTGGTGAAAGACATACAGAAGATTTGAAGACAAATTGAAAGCGCTTGGGTAATTTGTTTGGTATCTTTTGTTGGACAATCTTCACTGTAATTAAATTAATTAATTATGTTTAGGTACTAAACGACAACCAGGATATAAAAGAAAAATAGGAAAGGAGCGAGAAAGTTTGATTACAAAAATCAAACTAGAAATAGAATTAAATAAATAAAAAACAGATTTTATTTTGTTACAAAAACAAAATTAAAATCTGATTTAAATAAATAATAAAACATAAAATAAATAAATAACTTACTTGATTAATATCTTGAATATTATTCTGATCAAGTACAGTGTTTGACACTGTCTCCTTAAGACAGATTTGTCCTCTCTACGGAGCTTTCAGAATATGGATGTCTATCTCCCAAGATGAAATGATCAACTACAAATAAATGCAGCACTACAATTTATTTGTTCAACGAACACACTAAGTGTTTATACTCTTTCTCACACAAATTAAATGCAACAAAATAAAGAATAAATTTGCAGATGAGAAATACGAAATTTCTGAATCAAACATCAAATGAGGGTTGTCCTATTTATAGATGGATTGGTGGCTGCTGGTTTTGAATTAAACAGGTGCAAACCTGTTTTGAACAGGTACTGAACCTGTTGGTTTGAATTGGTACTGTTTGGATTCAAATTCAAACAGATAAAACCGAATTGTACAGATTTAAATCTGTCCGGGTTTTTTTAAAATTAAACAGAATCAATTCTGCTCGGGTGGGAGAAAAACCGACCCAATTTTGAATTTTAATTCCGAAAAACAAATTGGAAAAATTTGAATTTAATTTTTGAAAAATAAAATTCAAATGTTCTTGGTCCAAAAAGATAAGTATTGGGTCGGACAAGCCCAACCCAACCTCACACCACGCACCCAGGCCCAGCCCAGCCCACCTGGACGGATGGACAGACGGTAGCGGCGCATGGTGATTTTTGGGTCCAATGGGTCTAGCTCATAACCTCCCTCTCTGCAAAACTTGGATACCCCTTGGGGCACACCCCAAGTTCCAATCGCATACCTTATAAACCCATTCAAAACTTTCCACCAAATCAATGTGGGACAAGCCTTTTTCCAACCTTAAGGAATTTCCACCAAAACTCCATTTCCATGGAGCTCACTTTGGCTTCAATTTCCCATTCACCCGATAATGGTTTTGAGCAATCAAATATACCACGTGAATCACAACGCGGCATAAAACGCGTTACCACTTTGACCCGCGAAAATCGACGCACGGGGCCTACCCAAAAAATAGACCAAACTTAGGGAAAAATTCTGGTTTTACCCAGAATTTTCCCAACCATTTCTAACAATCCCCCACATGAATGGAATTTGATGACAATGGAAATGCAACAATATGCAGACTTTATCAAAAGAGTATAAGTCGAAAATATCTTGCATCAGGATAGGTAGATTTCGGCCTTGAACCTTCCTTAGTGATAACCTATCGGACTTACTGGCTAACCAATGGACGCGATGCCTTGAATTGTTCAACCGTTTGTGTAAGCCAAGACAATAGATTTCACACAAAATATCTTCTAACACATCGTGGTTCTCATTGTTGTGTTCATTTTGGCCTTGAACGCTCTTGGTTTTCATGAGTGTTTCTAGAGAATTTAGCCTCTTCATTCTCATAGAACTGGACCCAGTTCGACACTCGTATAGGTGATTCTTATTGTAAGTATCTCTTTATACGTGTCTTGATTTTTATACCTAAATCAAGATATAAGTAATCATTAAAAGAAAAGTTTATCCTTATATCCCTACAGACAACACATGTTGCAGATATCACTCTCACCATAGGAATGGGTAGGGAATTTTAATCCCCTGGTGATTTCTGGCGAGCCACACATAACTTAGTTGTCCCTTTGAACTTAGTTCTTGGGATCTCCAGTCATATAAGTAGGGTTACCATTATGATGACTCTTATGTAATAGGTTTTAATACCATCCCCTTCGATGAACTATACACTAGCTCTTTTGTCAAACCTTTTGTTAACAAATTAGCAATATTCTCTTTAGATTTTATATAATCTATTGAAATTATTCCATTTGACAATAATTGCCTTACGGTATTATGTCGACGACGAATATATCGTGACTTACTGTTATACATATGATTCTGTGCCCTGCTTATTACAGATTGACTATCATAATGAATGCAAATAGCTGGCACAGGTTTTGGCCACATTGGAATGTCTTCTAATTGTAAGAAAAGACATGTTCAAAAAACACAGCATTTCTTGACTCTATAATAGTGTTTACATTTATATCAGGTATTTTTGATTTATAAGTCAGAAATCGATATGCACTACTATTCGTAGCATAACCAATAAACACACAATCTACTGTTTTTGGTCCAATCTTAGTCTTTTTAGGAACAGGAACTTCAACTTTTGCCAAACACTCCCACACTTTCAAGTATTTAGAAGAAGGCGGTCGACCTTTCCACAATTCATAAAGAGTGCTGTTGGTTTTCTTGTGGGGTATTCTACTGAGAACATAATTAGCAGACCATATTGCTTCCCCCCACAAGTTCTGTGGTAAGCCTGAACTTAGTAACATGGCATTCATCATTTCTTTTAGGGTTCTATTCTTTCTTTCAGCAATTCCATTTTGCTGAAGAGAATAAGGTGCTGTAGTTTGGTGAATAATGCCATGTTGTGGACAAAATTCATTTAATTGTGCATCATATTCACCACCGCTATCACTTCTAACCAAGTTGGTTTTACCAAGTTGATTTTCGACTTCTGTTTTGTAGAGTTTAAACATTTCTAAGGCTTTATCTTTACTTCTAAGTAAATAAACATAACAATATATTGTGCAATCATCAATAAATGTTATGAAATACTTTTTGCCTCCTCTAGTTTGAACAAATTTTAGATCAGATACATCAGTATGAATTAATTCTAGAGGTTCGGTTTTCCTTTCAACCGATTTAAATGGAGCCTTAGTTTGTTTCGCTTCTACACAAACTTCACATTTATGATTAGGATTAATTTCAAACTTTGGTATATAATCCAAACCAATTAATCGACGCAAAGCATCATAATTTACATGTCCTAATCTACCATGCCATAAATTCGACTCAAGAATATAAGCAAAAGATGTGTTATTCTTATTACTAGAAACTTTTGGTACAGCTGTCATTACATTTAGTTTGAAGAGACCATCACTCATGTATCCCTTACCAACATACATGCTACTCTTTGTTAATACAAATTTATCAGACTCAAAGACAAGCCTAAAACCATTTTTACTTAACAAAGAACTAAAAATTAAATTCTTCCGGATGTTAGGTACATGCAGTACGTTGTTGAGGGTCAGTTCTTTCCCTGATGTCATCTTCAAGATCACTTTTCCTTGTCCAGCCACAGTAGAAGTAGAAGAATTTTCCATGAAAAGTTGTTCACCATTTGCAGCCTCATTGTAGGTAGTGAACATCTTCTTGTCCGCACATATGTGACGAGTTGCTCTAGTGTCAACCCATCACTCTTTGGGATTTCCAACCAAGTTAGCCTCAGACACCACAGCAGAGAGGTTGAAGTCATTCACCCCGTCAGAGATATAATCTAGTTCAGTTACATTGGCCTGATTAGTAGTCTTCTTGCTTGTACTTCCACGATCCTTCTTGGAGCGGCGGCAATCAGAAGCTCGATGTCCAGTCTTGCCACAATTATAGCATTTCCCTTTGAATTTCTTGTTGCCATTGTTGTCGCCTTGTTTAGGACCATCTCCAGTAAACTTCCTCTTTTTGTTATGTGGTTTATGAACTTGTTCAACCACATTAGCCTTAGACTCAATGAGATTTTTCTCATTCCTCTTTTCAGCCTTACGGTTATCTTCCTCAATTCTCAGTCTTACAATAAGTTCATCCATGGTCATCTCTTTGCGTTTATGTTTTAAATAATTTTTGAAATCTTTCCAAGCCGGTGGTAACTTTTCCACTAAAGCAGCGACTTGGAAAGACTCGCTCAGAGACATACCTTCAGAATGAATATCATTTAAAATTAATTGAAAACTTTGAACTTGAGAAATTACCGTTTGGGAGTCTACCATAACGAAGTCCAGAAATTTACCGAAAACAAATTTCTTTGTACTGACATCCTCTATCTTGTATTTCTTCTCCAAAGTATCCCACAATTTTTTTGCTGACTTCAAAGGACTGTAAACATTATACAACATGTTGTCAAGGCCATTAAGGATGCAGTTTCTGCACATGAAATCTGAATGTTTCCAAGCGTCTACAACGGCAACAACTTGTCGATCACTTTCACCCTCTTTAAATGCTGGAGCCTCTTCATGGAGAAACCGGGCCAAATTAAGAGTTGTAAGATAGAACAGCATCTTCTACTGTCATCTCTTAAACTCAGTACCGTTAAATTTTTCCCGTTCTTCTCCATGATTTATTGGTACTTGAACATGGTTCTAGATAGAGACCGGTGTTGGTGTAACAATTAGAGTACCACTTCCAATTGCAGTTTCAGTTGCAATAGCCATAATCTCTTATTACAAAAATCAGAAAAAATTAAACACAAATTAATTTTCCAGTTACTAAAACTAGAAAATAAATTATAACACAAAATAATTTTATTTTTCTTGTTACTAAAACTAGAAAAATAAAATATCACAATAATTTTCTGTAACACAAATTTAATATTCTGCAATTATTAATCACACCAGTATATTACTACTAGTTGTCAAAGAAAATAGACAGTATAGTACTACTATCTGTCAAATAACAGAAGCCACTATTTGTTTTTCTAACAAGAATATGTCTTTATGAAATCTCAGAAAATTAGATACAATGAATATACCAAAATGAATCTGTCTTAAGATTGTTGGACAATCTTCACTGTAATTAAATTAATTAATTCTATTTGGGTACTAAACGACAAACAGAATATAAAAAAAAAAAATAGGAAAGGAGAGAGAAAGTTTGATTACAAAAATCAAACTAGAAATAGAATTAAATAAATAAAAAATAGATTTTATTTTGTTACAAAAACAAAATTAAAATCTGATTTAAATAAATAATAAAACATAAAATAAATAAATAACTTACTTGATTAATATCTTGAATATTATTCCGATCAAGTCCAGTGTTCGACACTGTCTCCTTAAAACAAATTCGTCCTCTCTACGGTGCTTTCAGAATATGGACGTCTATCTCCCAGGATGAAATAATTAACTACAAATAAATGCAGCACTACAATTTATTTGTTCAACGAACACACTAAGTGTTTACACCCTTTCTCACAAAAATTAAATGCAGCAAAATGAAGAATAAATTTGCAGAGGAGAAGTACGAAATATCTGAATCAACCATCAAATGAGGGCTGTCCTATTTATAGATAGATTGGTGGCTGCTGGTTTTGAATTAAACAGGTGCAAACCTGTTTTGAACAGGTACTGAACCTGTTGGTTTGAATTGGTACTGTTTGGATTCAAATTCAAACAGATAAAACCGAATTGTACTGATTTAAATCTGTCTGGGTTTTTTGAAAATTAAACAGAATCAATTCTGTTCGGGTGGAAGAAAAACGGACCCAATTTTGAATTTTAAATTCTGAAAAACAAATTAGAAAAATTTGAATTTAATTTTTGAAAAATAAAATTCAAATGTTCTTGGCCGAAAAAGATAAGTATTGGGTTGGACAAGCCCAACCCAACCTCACACCACGCACCCAGGCCCAGCCCAGCTTGCCCGGACGAACGACGACGGCGGCGCGCATGGTGATTTTTGGGTCCAATGGGTCTAGCCCATAACCTCCCTCTCTACAAAACTTGGGTACCCCTTGGGGCACACCCTAAGTTCCAATCCCATGCCTTATAAACCCATTCAAAACTTCCCACCAAATCAATGTAGGACAAGCCTTTTTCCAACCTTAAGGAATTTCCACCAAAACTCCATCTCCATGGAGCTCACTTTGGCTTCAATTTCCCATTCACCCGATAATGGTTTTGAGCAACCAAATATACCACATGAATCACAACGCGGCATAGAACGCGTTACCACTTTGACCAGCGAAAATCGACGCATGGGCCCCATCTAAAAAATAAACCAAACTTAGGAAAAAATTCTGGATTTACCCAGAATTTTCCCAACCATTTCTAACATCTTTGTAATCTAACGGATTGATTTGTGGCGTTTCGTCCGTAGTTTTTTTATCACAATTGAAGGTGCTTCAATTGTGATTTTTCCACGTAAAAATCGTTTGTGTCGATTTATTGTTTTCTAAAATAACAATCTAAATCACTTTCTGTTATAACCCTGTTCCGTATTATGCTAATTAGTCTTAATTGTGATTGTGATTATGTGTTTAATATGATTTGGTGTGCTATTTGTATGAATATATGTGGTTTTGAATTTCTATCTGTTCACCGTAGGAAAATCTGTTTGACTTTCTGCTTTAGAAATTAAATTGAAGGCCTTATCGGCCACAAAACCCGAAATTGACTATGCCATTGTGATTGGCATAATTTTTAGAACCTATGGTGAAATTTAATTGAAAATTGATTTCGATCAGATTAATTAGATTAAATTAATGATATAGTGCCCAATTATTTAATATTGATAATTGTAATTAAGGAAACTTATATAAGTGGAGCACTATACACTTAGTTCCCCTCTTTAGCTTGAATTTGGCTGAATTTAGCTCTCTAGGAGTGAGAGACCCGAAATTAGAGAGAGAGAGAGAGAGAGAGAGAGAGAGAGAGAGAGGAGACAATCTAAGGTTTGATCAAGAAGCTTGGAAATCTTGAAGATTACTCAAGAATTTGCTATAGATTGGAAGAATTAAACCTCTAGGTGAGCAATTAAGCATGAATTCATGAGTATAAATTTGTAAATTTGTGTATTCAAGCTAGTTGGGTAATCAAGAGCAAGAATTGAAATGAAATTGAAGTTGATATGTTCATGCATGCATAGAATTACTATGAATTGCCATGAATTTGCATAATCTAACATGTATCATGCCAATTATGCAAGATTGGGAGTTTGATCATACATGCAAGCATGGTTTTGTTGAGTTTCATGAGAATGGACACCATTTGCATCATTTGAAATGGAATTGAAGTCAAAAATTGGCATGCATGTTTGAATATTGGAGGTATGGAGATTATATGAAGTTTGGATGCATGAGCCTTGATTATACAAAGAAATGTTGAATAACTTTGAAGAATTGGACCATGATTTTGAATGATTGGCCTCATGTTGTTTACATCCATGTGCTATATATTGTATTTGCATGTTTTGAAACCAAAATTATGGGTTTAGGACCCTTGAAGGTCGAATTTGAGCTCAAGAACAAGTTCTAGAAAATCCAGAATTCTTAAAGTCTGTTCGAGCGGGGGAATCGCCGCTCGAGCGCAAATTTCGAGCTTCCAGTATATTTTGTAGACATGATGTCCGCTCGAGCGGGGAGCTATGTGGAATGATTTTCAGCTCGAGCGCCCGACCTCACGCTCGAGCGTAAAAACGAGGCAACCAGAACTTTTGAAGACCTAATGGGTCCGCTCGAGCGGGGAAGTCCACGCTCGGGCGGGGACCCCTGTTTCTGAAATTTTGTAAATGCGTTCTATGTTTCGTTTTCCGTTCTCTTTCACTTCTAAGTACTCTTAGGCATGCATTGAGCATTATAAATGAATTAAAAAGATAAGAATGAAGCCTAAAGAGGAATATGTGAATTAAGAACGGATTGAATTATTTGTGACCCATTGTGTTCATAGAATGTGTAGGGTCGAGCTCCAGGGCAAATCATCCAGCCAATCACTATGAGTAATATCTTAATAAAGATATCTGAAATATGCTATTTGTCCAATTGCTTATCTTCCTATAAGTCTGTTAATTTGAATTATGGACAAATGTTTGCTATGCCTAAAGAATGAAAGAATGATTGGGCCAAAGGCCAATTTGACATGAATGAAAGAATGATCGGACCAAAGGCCAGTTTGACATGAATGAAAGAATGATTGGACCAGAGACCAGTTTGACATGAATGAAAGAATGAATGGGCTAGAGGCCAGTCTGACATGAATGAAAGAATGAATGGGCCAAAGGCCAGTCCAACAAGAGTGAAAGAATAAATGGGCCAAGGGCCGTTTGACATGAATGGTTTGGGCCCGAGGCCGTCTGATGTGTTTGGAACTGCAGTCACCTGCCCTATGTATATCTATACATATATTAGATAGAATATGAATTGGGCTCAAGGCCGTTTGTCGTATATTGTTCTAGTGTATCTTTTTATTCGATATTATTCACTGGGCTTTCGCTCACCCTCATTCATGTGTCTGTAGGTGCGCCAAGGAAGGTTCAAACCCAGCCGCAGTGAAGTTTGTGTGGGACAACCAAGGTTTTGAAGAGTCAGCCATACGTCTTACGCACGAGACTTGTCTTCGCCAATTTTGCTATTTTGTTATATTTTGTCATGTTGGCGAGGACTTGGGATTACAGTTGTATATAGTTTTGATCGGCTGACCTAGACTTGAATGATCCTGTATGTACAGAACTTTGTGTTAGTACATATTTTGATGTGAGTTATTAACATGTATATGTTTGGATTGTTATGATGTGTCATGTAAGCATAGCTCTATGGACAAAGTTTTAAATTTTGCTTCCGCTTGGCCCCTTTACTCTGATGAGTTATGTCTGGTTTGGTTTGAGGTCGTAGGTAATCTCAGGATTACTGGCCGGTTATGTCCTTAACCCATAAGGGCGGGTTCGGGTTGTGACAGAGTGGTATCAGAGCACGAGTTAATAACTCACACACTTGTCCAAATGAGCTATAAGCGTCTAGAAAAGATCTAGGATGCATTCATGTGATAAGTATGAATTTGGAAGCATCGAGAATGTGCTAAAATGTTTTAATATGAGCGATTATGTGCTATAAGTTTGTGATTTGCTTGCATTGCAAATTATTTGAATATGTATGCTCTTTAGCATGTGCATACCTGTGAATCTTTTGTATAAAGTATAATGCAAGTTTAATTAGATGGTGAGAACAAGAGGTGATGAGATAGAGGAGTCCTCTACTGCCAGAACGGATAGAATGGGGAGATTGATTCAGGAAATGACAGAAATAGTGGCAGCAGCCACATCCTCCACCTCCACCTCCACCTCTAGCACCACCTGTGCCAGATTTACAGAACGATGATCGAATAATAGCTCTCACCAAAGAGTTTAAGAAAATGAAACCGCCACAGTTCCATGGTGGATTAGATCCGTTGAAGGCCGAAGCATGGGTTCTCGGCATCGAAAAGTTGTTTGAAGTGTTCCCATGTTCGGAGACACATAAAGTACTTCTAGCCACTTTTATGCTAGAAGATAAAGCAAGAAGATGGTGAATATTAATGCGTGAGAATCATAAGGATGTTGACTGGACCAAATTTTTGGAAATTTTCTATGATAAGTACTTCCCGCAGTGTGTCTGGGACACGAAAGTATCAGAGTTCATGGAACTAAAGCAAGACAGTATGACGGTGGCTAAGTATGAGGCCAAATTCACTGAATTAGCCAGGTTTGCACCATATGTGATTGATACTGATTATAAGAAAGCGAGGCATTTTGAAGGTGGGCTTTGAAGCGACATTTTAGAAAGGGTGAATGTCTTGAAGCTGGAAACCTATATTGGGGTGCTAGACAGGGCCATAATATCAGAAGCTAACATAGCTAGACAGACTAAGTCAACAACTGACTGGAAAGGCAACAAAAGGCAAGGCTTCTTCTCAAAGAAGAAATTTTCGAAAAAGCAAAACATGGGCTCCTTAAGTACCTCGAATTCTTCTCGAGATACATCTCCTATGTGCAATATTCGTAGTAAAAGGCATCGTGGAGTTTGTTACCGTGTGTTAGGAGCTTGTTTTAAATGTGGTAAACAAGGGCATATGGCCAGAGATTGTAACTAGAACAATGGAAAGGTAGCTGCTAGTTCCACTGCATCGATCCCAAAACTGGGAAATACTATGAAATCTACTACTACCGGAGATACTGTGAGGCAAGAGAGAGTTTTTGCACTTGTTCCGAGCGATACACGGAATGCTAATGCAGTTGTCTCATGTACTATTTCTATATGTAATCCAGATGCCTTTATGTTAATTAACTCCGGATCAACACACTCTTTTGTGACATGTGCATTTGCATCTAGACTAAGTAGACCTCTAGAATTATTGCCATATCTGCTATGTGTATCTGCTCCATCCGGGGAATCTGTATTGTGTGAATCTGTATATCGTTTTTGTGACATGCGTGTTGGGAATGCCATCCTATATGTGGATTTGTTGCCCTTGAACTTTAAGCACTTTAATGTAATTTTGGGCATGGATTGGTTAACTAAATATTGTGCCACCATTGATTGTGTGACAAAACGGGTTGTGTTTAGACCACCAGAACAGGAAGAAATTGTGTTTGTGGATAACGGAATAGTACCTCCACCTTATTTAATATCTGCAATGAAGGGATGTAAACTGATCAGGAAAGGGTGCCAGGGTTATTTGTGTTATGTGTTGTCTGAACAATCTGTAAATGTTGAATTGAATGATATCCTTATTGTTAGAGAATTTCCAGATGTGTTTCCAAATGAATTACTAGGGGAATTGGTAGACAGGGAGACAGAGTTTACAATTGAGATTATGCCAGACACCCAGCCTATTTCCAAAACTCCTTACAGAATGGCTACTGCTGAAATGAAAGAACTGAAAGAACAGTTGCAAGACCTGCTTGACAAAGGGTTTATCCGGCCTAGCACTTCACCATGGGGTGCACCAGTGTTGTTTGTGAAAAAGAAAGATGGAACCTTGCGTTTATGTATCGACTATCGAGAATTGAACAAGGTAACAATAAAGAATAAATATCCCTTACCCCGTATTGATGACCTGTTTGACCAGTTGCAGGGATCACAAGTGTTTTCCAAGATTGATTTGAGATCCGGGTATCATCAGTTGAAAGTAAAGGCAGAAGATGTTGAGAAAACCGCATTCAGAACGAGGTATGGTCATTTTGAATTTCTTGTTATGCCGTTTGGGGTAACTAATGCTCCGGCAGTGTTTATGGACTTAATGAACCGAATTTTTAAAACCTACCTTGATGAATTTGTTGTGGTTTTTATTGATGACATTTTGATATACTCCAAGAATAGACTTGAACATGAACATCATTTGAGAACTATCCTGCAAATACTTAGGGAAAAGAAATTGTTTGCTAAACTAAAGAAGTGTGAGTTTTGGTTGGATAAAGTTGTTTTCTTAGGGCATGTTATCAACAAAGAGGGGATTTCAGTGGACCCCACAGAAAATAGAGGCAATTGTGAATTGGCCTACACCGACAAATGTAACAGAGGTCCGCAGATTTATGGGCTTAGCTGGGTATTACAGGAGGTTTGTGAAAAACTTTTTAAGGATAGCTGTACCTCTTACCCAGTTGACACGCAAAGGGCAATCATTTGAATGGAGTGACAAAAGAGAATCTGCCTTTCTTGAACTGAAAACGAGACTGACCACTGCACCAGTATTGACATTGCCCACTGGTACGGAAAACTTTGTAATTTTCAGTGATGCATCTTATAAAGGTTTGGGTTGTGTACTAATGCAGAACGAAAGGGTAATTGCTTACGCCTCCCAACAGTTGAGACCACACGAGAAAAACTGCCAAACACATGATTTGGAATTGGCCGCAGTTGTTTTTGCTTTGAAAATCTGGTGGCATTATTTGTGTGGGGCAAAGTGTGAAGTCTACACAGATCACAAAAGTCTGAAATACTTCTTTACGCAGAAGGAGTTGAACATGCGACAGAGGAGATGGCTCAAACTGATAAGAGACTATGATCTTGAGATTCAGTATCACCCCGGGAAAGCTAATACAGTTGCTGATGCCTTGAGCAGAAAATCAACAGGGAGTATGGCTTGTTTGCTCACTGAACAAAAAGAGATCTTGCAAGATTTTGAGAAGTCTGAAATTAAAGTGGTATTGTGTGAACAGGGCAGATTGATAGCCGTTATTTCAGCCGAACCGGCAATCATTGATGAAATTAAACAGAAACAAAAAGAGGATAAATTCCTCAAGAAAGTGATCGATGAATTCGAAACAAGTCCGAAAGCAAAGTTTAGTATTGAGAATGAAGTGTTAAGATTTCGGAACCGAATGTGTATCCCAGATATTCCGGAATTAAAGAAAAGGTTTTTAGATGAAGCCCACAAGTCAGTATTTGCTATGCATCCATGCAATAACAAAATGCATCGGGATTTGAAACAAAGTTATTGGTGGCCTAAAATGAAGAAAGAGATTGCAGAATATGTGTCCAGGTGTCTTCAATGTTAGCAAGTCAAAGCGGAACATCAGAAACCGGGCGGTCTGCTTCAATCTCTCCTTATTCCTGAATGGAAGTGGGAGCATGTGACTATGGATTTTGTTGTTGGCCTACCTTGGACTCCTCGAGGTATGGATTCTATTTGGGTTGTAGTTGATAGACTGATTAAGTTTGCACACTTTCTACCAGTTAGAACTACGTTTAATGCTTATAGACTGGCTACAATATATGTTGATGAGATTGTCCGTTTACACGGAGTTCTGGTATCTATTGTGTCGGATAGAGATTCGAAATTTGTATCTAGATTGTGGAAGAGTTTGCAGGAAGCTATGGGAACAGAACTGAGATTTAGTACTGCATTCTATCCATAGACAGATGGGCAATCAGAACGGACTATACAGACGTTAGAAGATATGCTCAGAATGTGTGCCTTGGATTTTCAGGGGAGTTGGGAAGACTATTTGCCACTTGTAGAATTTGCATACAATAACAGCTTCCACTCTAGCATCGATATGGCACCATACGAGGCTTTGTACGGTAGAAAGTGTAGAACACCGATTTGTTGGACAGAAGTCGGGGATAGAGCTTTACTTGGGCCTGAAATTGTGTAAGACACTTCTGAAAAGATCAAAACTATTCAGCAAAGGCTCAAAACAGCTCAGGACCGACAAAAGAATTATGCAGATGTTCGAAGAAGACCTCTTGAGTATGAGGTCGGTGACCATGTGTTTATTTGTGTGACTCCGATGAAAGGCCAAGTCAGGTTTGGGAAGAAGGGCAAGTTGTCGCCCCGTTACATTGGGCCGTTTCAAATTCTGGAAAGGCTTGGTCCAGTTGCTTATAGAGTTGCTTTGCCGCTGGGATTTGAGCAAATCCATAATGTGTTTCATGTGTCGATATTAAGGGGTTATTTTCGGGACCCGTTTCATGTGATTGATTATCACCGGGTAGCTCTTGATGAAAATATGGAGTACGCCGAATGGCCGGAACGAATTGTTGGCCGGCAAGTGAAGCAATTGAGAAGCAAGTCCATCCCAATGGTGAAAATGGAATGGAAAGAACACTATGGAACGGATGCCACATGGGAAAAAGAGGATGAAATGCGGCTACGCTACCCACATTTGTTCCCCGACGAAGGTAAAATAAGTTTGGATGACCAAACTTCCTAAAAGGGGGAAGACTGTGATAACCCTGTTCCGTATTATGCTAATTAGTCTTAATTGTGATTGTGATTATGTGTTTGATATGATTTGGTGTGCTATTTGTACGAATATATGTGGTTTTGAATTTCTATCTGTTCACCAAAGGAAAATCTGTTTGACTTTCTGCTTTGGAAATTAAATTGAAGGCCTTATCGGCCACAAAACCCGAAATTGACTACGCCATTGTGATTGGCATAATTTTTAGAACCTACGGTGAAATTTAATTGAAAATTGATTTGGATCAGATTAATTAGATTAAATTAATGATATAGTGCCCAATTATTTAATATTGATAATTGTAATTAAGGGAACTTATATAAGTGGAGCACTATACACTCAATTCCCTTCTTTAGCTTCAATTTGGCTGAATTTAGCTCTCTAGGAGTGAGAGACCCGAAATTAAAGAGAGAGAGAGGGGAGACAATCTAAGGTTTGATCAAGAAGCTTGGAAATCTTGAAGATTACTCAAGAATTTGCTATAGATTGGAAGAATTAAACCTCTAGGTGAGCAATTGAGCATGAATTCATGAGTATAAATTTGTAAATTTGTGTATTCAAGCTAGTTAGGTAATCAAGAGCAAGAATTGAAATGAAATTGAAGTTGATATGTTCATGCATGCATAGAATTACTATGAATTGCCATGAATTTGCATAATCTAACATGTAGCATGCCAATTATGCAAGATTGGGAGTTTGATCATACATGCAAGCATGGTTTTGTTGAGTTTCATGAGAATGGACACCATTTGCATCATTTGAAATGGAATTGAAGTCAAAAATTGGCATGCATGTTTGAATATTGGAGGTATGGAGATTATATGAAGTTTGGATGCATGAGCCTTGATTATACAAAGAAATGTTGAATAACTTTGAAGAATTGGACCATGATTTTGAATGATTGGCCTCATGTTGTTTACATCCATGTGCTATATATTGTATTTGCATGTTTTGAAACCAGAATTATGGGTTTAGGACCCTTGAAGGTCGAATTTGAGCTCAAGAACAAGTTCTAGAAAATCCAGAATTCTTAAAGTCTGTTCGAGCGGGGGAATCGCCGCTCGAGCGCAAATTTCGAGCTTCCAGTATATTTTGCAGACATGATGTCTGCTCGAGCGGGGAGCTATGTGGAATGATTTTCAGCTCGAGCGCCCGACCTCACGCTCGAGCGTAAAAACGAGGCAACCAGAACTTTTGAAGACCTAATGGGTCCACTCGAGCGGGGAAGTCCACGCTCGGGCGGGGACCCCTGTTTCTGAAATTTTGTAAATGCGTTCTATGTTTCGTTTTCCGCTCTGTTTTACTTCTAAGTACTCGTAGGCATGCATTGAGCATTATAAATGAATTAAAAAGATAAGAATGAAGCCTAAAGAGGAATGTGTGAATTAAGAACGGATTGAATTGTTTGTGACCCATTGTTTTCATGGAATGTGTAGGGTCGAGCTCCAGGGCAAATCATCCAGCCGATCACTGTGAGTAATATTTTAATAAAGATATCTGAAATATGCTATTTGTCCAATTGCTTATCTTCCTATAAGTCTGTTAATTTGAATTATGGACAAATATTTGCTATGCCTAAAGAATGAAAGAATGATTGGGCCAAATGCCAATTTGACATGAATGAAAGAATGATCGGACCAAAGGCCAGTTTGACATGAATGAAAGAATGATTGGGCCCGAGACCAATTTGACATGAATGAAAGAATGAATGGGCCAGAGGTCAGTCTGACATGAATGAAAGAATGAATGGGCCAAAGGCCAGTCCGACAAGAGTGAAAGAATAAATGGGCCAAGGGCCGTTTGACATGAATGGTTTGGGCCCGAGGCCGTCTGATGTGTTTGGAACTGCAGTCACCTGCCCTATGTATATCTATATATATATATTAAATAGAATATGAATTGGGCTCAAGGCCGTTTGTCGTATATTGTTCTAGTGTATCTTTTTATTCGATATTGTTCACTGGGCTTTCGTTCACGCTCATTCATGTGTCTGTAGGTGAGCCAAGGGAGGTCCAAACCCAGCCTCAGTGAAGTTTGTGTGGAACAACCAAGGTTTTGAAGAGTCAGCCATACGTCTTACGCACGAGACTTGTCTTCGCCCTTTTGCTATTTTGTTATATTTTGTCATGTTGGCGAGGACTTGGGATTACAGTTGTATATAGTTTTGATTGGCTGAGCTAGACTTGAATGATCCTGTATGTACAGAACTTTGTGTTAGTACATATTTTGATGTCAGTTATTAACATGTATATGTTTGAATTGTTATGATGTGCCATGTAAGCGCAGCTCTATGGACAAAATTTTAAATTTTGCTTCCGTTTGGCCCCTTTACTCTGGTGAGTTATGTCTGGTTTGGTTTGAGCCCGTAGGTAATCTCAGGATTACTGGCCGGTTATGTCCTTAACCCATGGGGGCGGGTTCAGGTCGTGACACTTTCGTACATGTTTGATGATTTAAATTGTGAGTTTTAATTGGTTAGGAATTGAAACAAGTAAATATTGATCTAATAATGAATCACTTAGATTTTTCACAACTATTTTAAAAATTTTGTTATATAATTAATTTGGGTGATTGGGCCTCTATAATTTTGGGAGAGCGAAATATTTTATTTAAAAACTTATTTTAATAACACTAGTATAATATGATTATTATTATTTTTTTTTTGGAAAAAAAAGGTCGTGCAGGTGCGGCGGTCCCATACACCCCTAGATTCATTATTGCTGGCATGTAGAGATTATTATGTGATTGGAGGAATATAGGATTGTATAATTTCAATCCCAGGTTAATTCAATTTTGTTTTCTCAATTGTGAAGTTCCTTTCTTTTTGATCTTCAAATTTGTTATATTCTTTTGATTTTTCGAATTTGTATTCTTTCTTTTGATCTTAGCTATCCTTCCATTTTAATTCCATGTTCTCACTATAGGTTTGTAGTGCTCCTGTCAAGGTCTATTTAGAAAAATAAAAGGTCCATGAGTGGGTCTATTGAATATGAAGGGGTATTTAACACTTGACCAATGAGAAATATGGGCAAAGTACATATTGCTCAAAACATCACAAATTGCAGCTTGAAAGTGAGCTGGTAATGGGGTATGATTTCTGTCCTTTGGACTCTCTTCTAGACCAATTCCCAGATAGGATGGAAATATCTATTCAAAACTTGATACTTTGCTTTTGACTAGGAGTGGGTTGCATTCTCCATAACTCCACCATCATTGCCTCTGTCGTTATCTCACCACCAACCACCGATATCATTGCTGCTGCCACTACCATCACCACCACTGTCTCTGCCAATCCACCAAGACCGTCATTGGCACCACCTCCACTCTTCCACCAACATAACCCGCTCCACTTCACCACCGTCACTCCGCCAGTTCAACCTGCCGTTTTCCACCTCCTCTTTATATTCATAATTTTATAAAATTTGTATATACAATTGCCTTTTGGAGAAGTTATGATTTATGGAATCATCAAGATCTTGATTAATGATCTGTCATGTTAGAGTTTTAGAGACATATAAATCAAAATTTTGAAATGATTTAAATAAGTATACTTTTTGAGTTTTTACAAAAAAAAAAAATGTGTAAAAAAATATAGAGGTGATGTGACTCAAATAAGTGTATTTATTTAAATAAGTGCACTTATTTAGGAAATGTCAAACAAACTCTTATTGCTGTAATTTATGTAATTCATGGAATCATAACAAGAGAAATAGACTCTCTAGAAGAAGATTTGGTTTGTATGACTGCTCAAGACCCAATTCTTATACCATACTAGAAGTTTAGAAGTATTCAACTCAAATCAATTGATAGATGTTTGAGAGGCATGTATATTGTACTGATTTTGAAATGTGACATCAACAATGCAGATTATATGAACGAAATTAACACGTAACAACTCATTAAAGTTGATGCTAGATTGTAATTTGTGTGCAATATTAGGTTCCAAAAAAATTATTCTCGAAACCCACAAAGATGATGCCAAAAACCCCGAAAGGGACCAGTGAAATAAATGTAAACTCTAAAGCCTAATCCGTCAAGGAAAGGTAGAGAATGGCATTGTTTGATCCTTTTATCCTACTTAAATTTGTTCCCGTTTCTCACTATGCTTTTACCATGAATCCTAAGACTCAAGTACATTTATTAATGTCGATCTCACTCGGTTGGAAATAAGAGAAACGGAATTCTCCCTGTCAAATTCATGTATTTTTGTCTTAAAACATATATAGTCTTTAGATCATGTTTCGATATTTCTATTATTTGAGATTTTTACATGATTCAATCACTGTAATTGCCTTTAAACTTAGAAACAGAAGAATTTGAAATAAGTAATTGGCCGATAAGTAGAATTATAGATAGCATTATGTCAAAATTTTTGGCAAAAAAACAAGGAGAAACTACATGCAAGTGGGAGTTAGGGAAAAAAAATTACCAACACATGGAAGAGTGCAAGTGACATTTGCACTCCCACAATCTTTCATTTGCACCTCACTGCAAACACACTTGCACTCCCATGTGTTGGTAATTTTTTTTCCCAATTCCCACCTTCATATAGTTCCCCCAAAAAACAAAAAACAAAAAACATAAGTCCTGCTCCTTTAATACAAGTAAACATAAGATTTTGAACAAGAAATAATACAGGAGTATATACAGTTACAATGAATTATTGTTAGGTTGTAAAATGAATCAAATTATTAGTGTTCGACTCGTTAAAAACTTTTTTAAGATAAGCCTATTAAGTAAATAAGTCAAATTTAAACACATTTTAAAACTCATTTAATTTTGAAATCAAGTTTGAATAACCTATTAATTGGCTCGACTCAATTACATGTCCTATAAAAAGTCAAGCTATTTGAGTTTGGTTTGTAATCAACTTGATTAAAACTCATTTTAGATTGAATTAAAGGGTAAACAAGCTAGGTTTAAAATACTTTGAAAATATTTTGACACTTGTTAATTAAATTTTAAACTAAACTTGAACAACTTATCATTTAAATCGTTTGTAACCCTAATCACTGTGTAAGTAATTATGCAAATTAATCAAAACTTTACAAATATATTAGACAACTTAACTTTAAAAGGATATGAAATTTAAAAAAACACATCTAATAACATAGTAATGCTACAATCCCATACATAAGAATTCAGAAATTACCGAAAATATCATATCTATGGTTCAGATTCATTTAATATGTGGATCTCACACTATATCAATTTAATCTCTATCACATAACACATCATTCAAAAAAATCTAAGTAGTTATGTCTGGGATTAAAGTATTTTTGATAACATTAATGCAAATTCAATATGGGGAGGTATAAAAATGAAAGAATGAATGTGCGGAGCGGTGTATGAGAGAGCAAGAGAGGAATGTGACAAGGGTAGGAATGAATGAATGAATGAATGTGGTCCTTTAAAGGCCGCCTACACATGCAAAGGCCAACTAAGCACGAATTAATGTTACATTGGCCCACTTACCCCAAAAAATGTTACATTGGCCCGTTTTGGGAATAGATTATTTTAGTTAGTTATTTAGTTTTTTTATGAAAATACTTGTAAAAAGTAAAGAGAGTGATCTGATGGAGTGTTTTATTTTATTGGCTATTTTAGCTTGGGATGGTATATGATACCTTTGGAAAGATCTGTATTATGTGAATAATGAACATGAAAAAAAATTGTTTGTGTTTGTGGAATTTTAAAAATCTGAAAGAGTTTTATCTTTTAACATGGCATTTCACTACAACAAATTAAGATTCTAGAGATAAAATTAATTTTTAGGGTCAAAATATTTTAGTTATTAAAAGTGTCATTATTATATTTTAGAGATGAAATTGTATATTTAGTGATAAATTACTATCCATTTTGGGACTCAAATTGTTGTATAAAAATTGTAAATTTTTTTGACACGAAATTAGTGGTTAAAAGTGCATTTATTAGTGATCTATTTAAAATTTTGTTGGTAAAAGGCTATTTTTCTTTACTTATCGAGATCACCTTTTATTAATAACTTTAATGATAATAGGAATTGGTATCCTCCTAATGTGTTTTCCAATAAAGTTTTTATTCCGAGAACAAAAAAAAAAAAAATTTTTTAAACTCTTGTGTTGCAGTGATTTCCAAACTAACCAATTGCAGTTTTAAAATTCTTCTAAATTTTAGAATTTAATTATAAAAAAAATGACTTGTGTAGTTTACATAATAATATAGACATAATTAATTATCTTCTGCACAATAAATTAACAATTATCTTATATAAAAAATGATTGATAGTTCGAATTTGAGTTTGTCTAAATTTTTTTAATTTGTGTATGTCAGTCGACTGCTTAAACAACTATCTGGACAATCGGTGCAACACTTATTTATCGCGACTGTCACCTTATTGTCGGACGACCGACCAAATAAGTGGCCGGATGATCAACAAGCTAAAATTTAAAAGATTTGAATAAATTTAAATTCGAGCTATCAATTAATGTTGATCTTATATATAGATAGGGTTTAGGTTTAGGTTTAGGTTTAGGTTTTTAATGTAATAGGCATGAGGAGGGTGGGCCTACTTGACGAATCAGGATCCCCTCCTTGAGTTGTCTACTTGACTTCCTACTTGTTAGGTTATTGGGCTCACTTTTAGGCCTAATCTCGATGATCCAAACCATTCACATTTTAAGATTTGTTGAGTATATTATATTTGTAAAAAATCAAGTTGATCAAATATCATAAAGCATGTGTTCCGAAAAATGTTTATTAAATTTAAAAAAAAAATAGTTTTTAGTTCGATGATCCGAACACATACTTTCTGATATCCGATCAACTTGAATTTTTACAGGTATGATATACTCAACAAATATAAAAATGTGAACAGTTCGAATAATCGAAATTGGGCCTAAAAATGAGCCTAATAATTTAACAAGTAAGAAGTCAAGTAGAAAACTCAACGAGGATCTTGAATCCTACTTGTCACATGTTAGGAATAGGTACACTGCCGTGTTGATAGTACTTGAAATTCCCATCAATTGACAACTATAATAACAACGACCCTTCACGGGTTTGATGATCCGTTAGGCTCATTTGATCCTACTCGTGATTGAAGCTTTATAAGATAAAAAATTGTCAGAGATTTTAAATATTTTATAAAAATTTTTATCAAACATTCATACAATGATGGTTTTTATATGAGTGTAAATTCCACACCTATATGAATATTTAATAAAATTTTTGATCAAAATATTTGATATCTTTAACATTATTTTTCTGTGGCTGTAAAATGAGATCACGATTAATAAGGTTTGGAATTATGATTAGGCCTATATTCTAAGTTCAGGTAAATTATTTAGGCCTAATGTTGAGTTTGGGAAAAGTATTTCGAGCACGGCCTATTTTGGTCTATCAATAAATTATAATGAGTAAATTACATTGATTTCCTTTAAGATTTAGAGAAAATACAATAAATTTTATGATTTTAATATAATTATATTGAGCTCCTATAAAATTTTAATTTATATGACATTTAGTATCTTTTTCATCAATAATTTGTTAATTTTATATATATAAAAATTGATGTTGTCATATTTTTTACACGAAAATATGTACTTTACATTGTTTATTTTTATGTTTTCGTACTATTTGAATTAGTTTTGATTCATTAATCCTTTACTAAAAAGAAGTCTGTATATTTATATCACAATTGTGAGGCTTATCAAATAACTTTTTTTGCCTCTATGGAGGCCAATGTAATATACCAAATTATAATAGATAATATATATTTATACTGACATACATATTTATGTATATGTTTTACATTTTAAAGTTTTTATTATGAATATAAATTAGGTATAGTTTTGTAAAGGAATTGGTTAGAATATTTGAACTACCGACCTTAAATAGTAAAGAGGCTTCCAAACTATTACGATAATTATATATATATATATATATATTAAATTTTGAATGTAACAATATATATTAAACAATTTTTCACCATATCGGCCGACTTGTGGTTTGTAATTTTATTTTTGGTAAGGCTTGATTGGAAATAAAGTATGAGATTCGGGTCATAAATATGAGTTGTTTGGGATATTCTAAATAAGTGTACTTTTTGACTAAAAAGTAAAGGAAAAAAGATGATTGTTTGGGATAACTTTCTGACTTTTTACGAAAAAATATGTATTAAAATATTGTATAAAATAGTCAAATTACATTTTTACTCCTACGTTCTAGACTCATCAATGACAGTGATGCAGAAGGACCGTACAGAATGGTTGAAATGGTGAGAAGAATCTGAACCATATGCATATATAGCATGAGGCTTCACGGGTACTATTGGGCCCGTGGGGGCCCACCACAGGTCTCATTTCAATAATCTAAACCATTCAATGTGTAGAACTTGTTGAGTACTATATGCCTGTTAAAAATCACTTTGATCGGATATCGATAGTTATGTGATCAAAATAGTTTTGTATGAGAAAAATAAACGGTTGGAAAAAATTTGATTTGATGACATAGTTATCCATATCCAATCAATGTGATTTTTTTCAAGTATATAATACTCGACAAGTTCTACACATTGAATAGTTCGGATTATCGAAACAGGATCCGTGGTGGGTCTCTACTGGCCCAATAGTACCCTCCAACTAAATGAATATATATATCTTTTTTTTTTTTTGGGTACCATCACTGTGTAAATTTCTCAGCACTGTGTAGCTTTTTGGATTGTACTAATATTGTGAAAATTAATTTTTTTTTTATATTTTTAATTTGTGAATAGTAATAACTTTTTTATTTTTTGAATAACTTTCTGACTTTTTGACTTTTTCTCAACATGCCAAACCAGCCCTTAATGTTGAAACTTTTGAGGTAGTAGCCTTAAGTTTTAATTTTCTGGGGCCATATGAACAATAACAATTTACAAGATTGTATTAGTCATACCTTATGAAGTACGAGTATTCCAAAAATATTGTTGTACAAGTACCGAGTACCTAGAATAGCTAATTGAGCTGCTCATTGGGTGGCCCATGCTTCTCTTCACGGTGTTCTTCCGCTTGACTGGGTTCCAAATCCACCCTCTAAATTAGCTCTTCTGCTGCAAGAGCATTGAGTTTTTTTTGCTTGTTTTTTTGTTCTACTTTCGTGGTTCAAAAAAAAAAAAAAAAAAAAAAAAAAAAAAAAGTACCAAGTACTTATTGGGTATGGGTATGCATACTAGTACGGCTACACGCATACCGGGTACGCCGTATACAGTTAGGTACGCCATGCATACGCGGTGGTACGCCGTATACGGTTGGGTACATGGTGGGTACTCTGTAGGTACTCCACAACATTTCCCCTCCCCCCCCTCCCCCTTTAGAAGTTAGAATTTGATGCAAGTCTATTTCCTTATTTTTCCTTAATCATCTTCAAAAAATTTATGTAATTTGGAACCAACAACTATTTACACAATTGTTAAGTAACTTTGCCCTCTTCCACTTATTGTTGTATAGTATTGTATTTGTATTGTTAAATATTAATTTATTTTGGGTTTTATAATTTCTCTTTATAACTATTGTTTTGAACTTTGATTTGTAGGTGGAATGTTTATTTATAAATTTAAAACATAAATAAATAAATAAATATTTGACGTACCTTAACAGTACCTGTACCTGTACCTTACTTTTTTTAGATTTCAGTGTATCGGCGTACTTGTATCATAACCGTACCCGTATCTGTACTGACACCCGTGCTTCATAGGTCATACCTATCTGTCTACTGTTTCACCTATTTGTCCACATCAATATATTTTTTCACATAATCTACTTATCTATCCACATATTTGTTCACCTAATCCATCTATCTGTTTATATATTACTTATTTGTCCACCTAATATATCTATTTATCCACATGACCACTACTACCATCACCTGCTGCTATCAGTAGCCGCAGCTGCCTAATCTACTTTTTTGACATCAACGGATAAAAATAGAAAAAATTCTCCTTCGAATAATAAATTGTTATTCTCACCAAATAATTTTACTAATCATGTTTTTACCATCAAAACAAGACAATCTTTGGATCTAATGCCATAACACCTCTAAAAATGAATTTCTCGACAATTTTTCCAATAAAGTATAAATGTGATCCCAGACCGGCCCAACTTTGAAAATTACTTTGTCCAAGCATATTATATCAGTATGCTAATTGATATTATGAGACTATTTAATAATTGAGTATTGTATGGCACTTCTAATTAAATTCTGAAATTGACATAATAGGAAGTTGGGTACTAATATGCAAGGATCCTCTGTCCTCAAATAACCCTGTCCTCCTGTCCCAATTCACTCACAATCGTTGGATATGTATTGAGATTTTCACATATTAAGATTCTCATATGATCCAATGGGAGTGAGTGAATTGGAACAAGGAGATAGGATTATTTGGAGATAAAAGATCATTTCTGGGTACCAATTGTTTGATTATTAAATAAATGGGTAAACTACCAATAGGTCATATTTTGGAGACTTATTACCTAATAGGTCCTACTTTGGAGACTTAATACCCATTAAGTCCTATTTGATAAATTTATTAAGTGATAAAGATAAATTTATCAGTCTTTTTTTTTATGAATAAATTTATAGTGATAAATTTATCAGTCTCTTTGTTTTTATGAATAAATTTTTAGTGATAAATTTATCACTATCTTATTTTTATAGTGTTAAATTTATTAGTTAGGACCTGTATGTAAATAAGTCTAGTGAATAGGACTAATTGGTAAGTACCCCTAAATAAATTAACAACTTATATGCGACTGTTGATGTCATCATAGGGACAATTTAGGGGTGATAGTTTCAGGTTTTTAAACATTTGCCTAGAGATTGGTCCATGGTGTTTTTGTTCCACCTTTCGTACACATACACAAAACCATAATCCAAACATATATCCAACCATTTGCTTGAAGATTAAAATTCAAATATCCAACCATTTTCCTAGAGATTGGTCCATCCATGGTGTTGTGTTCCACTTTTTGTAGACTACAAAAAGGTTTGTACATAGTGAGATCTCTCTCTCTCCCTCTCTCTCTCTCTCTCTCATTTTGTTCTGTTTTTTATTTTTTATTTTATTTTATGGTGTAGACTATATTATTCCTTCGAATCCACCAGACAATGTGCATTACCAGATAGATATCCAATCCTCGGCAGTCTCAAAACCTTTGGACTGAGGGCTTGCAATCGATAATGTATGTGTCACCAATATTTTAAAAGTCGGCTCGATGAGCGAATTAGAATAACAATTGAATAGACGAGTTATTAGTTCAATCATCAGGTCAAATCGAAATTGAACCGTGACATTATAAAAAAAATTTTGGTAATAATAATAGGTCCTAATAGTTTAACTTAATTTTCATCAAATCCTATTGAAAATATTTCCTAGTAAAATTATTGCTAAAAATAATTTTTGTGATAATTTTTTATGCATGTTGCTAAAAATTAATAATTAGTGACTTTTGTTTGTCACGATTTTTATAAATTGTCCATAAAACTTGCAATTAGTGAAATTTTTCTATGATAAAATTTTCAAACTGTCTCTAAAAATTAAAAATTAGTGACTTTTTTGTGACAATTTTTTTAAACCGTCGTTAAAACTTATAATTAGTGTCGTTTTTTGTGACAATTTTCAAACTATCGTTAAAAATTAACAATTAGTGATTTTTTTAATAGTGCTTGATAAAAAATGTGATTAATTTTCACAAGATCTATTGAATAATAAGTCTACCTATTAGGATTTACACGTAAGTCTTTCTAATTTTTTTATGAATATATATTACTTAATTATAATATAGGAATTAACATACTTTTTTTTTTAATTATTTTTAAATAATATAAAAACATATATATATATTTACCAAATATAAACAAAAATTGAAGGTGGCATAATAGTTTTATTGTCATACTGTCATTTTGTTCTGTGTTCAACTCTTTCAAGCAAATGTTTATCTTTTAAATATGTTAAAAATTATATTTAAATTTTAATATATATTTATATTGATTATTTGTATAAAAAAGAAAAAGTTATTTATGCTTGTGAATAAGAGAAACAAAATCATATATAATATATACCAATATTAGTAAGGATTAGTAATGATCTAGTAGTAAAGCATTTGCTTTATCAAGCAAAGGTGCTTCTTTTGAACCTTGGTAGAATGATTTTTGAAACGCAATGCAGATTGGAAGTTCATCCCCAATTTTCTGACTACAGCGAGTAAAAGGATGTATCTGAACCAGAATCTTTGGAGTGAACTTGATTTTGATCTGAACATAATAACATAACAGTAATTTTTTTTTTTTTTTTTTTATCCAAAACATCTAGGCAGGACCCTAAGGATCCACCCTTACATGCCAAACTGGGAGAGCTAGCCGATCCATCTAAACCGTCGGACTTCCACTTGAATAGTAGGGAATTCAAACCCTAATCAGTAAGGAGAAGAGTATACTCCCTTACCAATTAGAACGGTCCCTTTGGTAACATAACAGTAATGTTAGGCTCCCCTTCTAGTTTTACCACTTTCTCTTCCTACGTTAGTTGACATCTCCTTATCATTTGTCACGTTACTTTAGCAGGCTTATCACCATTAGGATAAATGGTAAATATGATTTTATGGTGGTGGATCCCATAAAAGAGATGTGATAAACAGCAATGAGAATCCAACTAAGATGGAAAGAGAAAACAGTAAAATTAGGTGGCGAGCCTAGCATGATAATAGTGATACTCCCAAAACATGCTTGAACCTATGTCACTACTGATACAATCCTTTTCTGCTTCAATATGGATACGTGATACATGCATAGAAAATAATTATAGAATAACTTCTCGTTCTTAAATATTTTGATTGATATATTTCATTTACGCAGTATCTAGTTAGGCGATTTAGGTATGAATTTGGAAAAGAAATGAGAATTTAGAAAGGAAAAGAGAAAATGTAGATGAAATGTGAATAAAATATACATATATTTCACATAGTTTCACACATATTTTTCTTTTCATTTTTCAAATTTCTTCCTAAATATCTCAACAACCAAACACAATGTTAGAAAACACCACTAAACAAGTTTGAAACTATCCTACAGTTATCCATCATGTGCCATCCAACAAAGTAAACTAACAAGTTATTTTAGTAATTTTTTGACTTTTTATAAAAAGATGTACAGTAAAATAGAAAGAGTGATATGATAATTTATATTATTTTTTTAACTTTTTGACTAAAATACTTAGTCTGCAAACGAGACCTAACTATAATAAGAAATTAATAATCTTATTTAGTGGATCATTTGCTATGATTAACACCAAAAGCTATGGCAGTAGTAGCTTGAATATTTTGGACACAGGCTCAATAATATGTGAACAGTATACAAACATAATTAATGTGGACAACTCTTGCTTCGAGACAAAGGGGATAATAGTTTATGAAGAGGTTGATAGTGATTGAATTTAGCTTGCTTGCATTGCTTTGGGCTACAAATTTTGTCATTTTTGGTCTCATTTTCTATTTCATACCCTCTCTTCACTTGCCTCTAATTTTGATAATGAGAAAATATTTATATTATCGAGACTGTCCACTAAAAAATATAGGGAAAAATATGTCACTTGTATCTCTTTCTCATATAGTTTTTTTTTTTTTTTTTTTTTTATTACTCATTCAAACATAATCAAGAGAAATCACAACTATTTTTTTCATTTTCTCATCTAAATGAGAATCCACAATTATAAGCGGTGAAATTTTAACCGAGTAAATCAGATCGATGAAGAAATATTTATTTATTTATTTATTTTTGTGTGTGTGTGTGTGTGAATTTTATACCTTTAGAACGGATCAGATCGGTTCGGCTTGAGTATGTATTAATCTTTTCGTCCCAATTCGATTTAAGATTTTGTAAAATATAAACAAAAAGCCACCGAAGCAAACTGAGGTGTTTGATAACATAATTCCGTATTTAAAATTGTATTGATTAAATGATAATCAATTAATTCTATCTGAATTTATAAATACAAAATATAAATATCGATATACATTATAAAAAACTCACTACCACCACTACAATCACAACCATCATGCATCGCCACCACTAACACTATCACCACCACCATCATGCCACCGCTACCGCTACCACCACCACTATTACTATTGCTACCACTACCGCTACCACCACCACCACCACCACCACCACCATTGCTATCGCTACCACTACCACCACCACTATACCACTGTCACCATTACCACTACCATCACCGTTGCCACCACCTCCACCACCACTACTACCATTACCTTTATCACAATTGTCATAATTGCCATAAACACCACAATCATTTTACTACCACTAACATCGCTACCACCATCCCGCCACCACCATCATCATATCATCACCATCACCACCACCATCACAATATACAACTTAAAAATAATAAATTTTAAATTTTATCTTATTTATATCAAACGACTTATTTTTTATTTAGCATTTAAATTATTATCAAACAGTTTTCCAGCTTAAAAAAATTAGCATTCAATTTTCAATACTTAATTTTCAATATTTAGTTTTTAATTTTTAGCTTATCAAACACTACAGTATAAGTTAACATTTAATCTTAGGGTTGTTTGATAACATAATTCAGCACTTCAAATTAAATGTTTTAAGTGATAATCAATATGTTTGATAATTATAATTAATATCACTTAAAAATTTAAGTGCCTCTTAAAATGTAAGCGAAAAATTTAAAAAAAATTTAAGTCATATAAAACTTACATAATTCTGACTGAATTTATAAATATTAAACATAATTATTGGCTACCACCATCGCTGTCGCTACCACCACCGCTACCACTACCACCACCATCATGCCACTGCCATCGCCATGCCACTACTACACCATGCCACTGTCACCACTACCATCACCATCACTACTACCACTACTACCATCGCTATCGCTACCGCTACCGTTACCACTATCACTACCACTATCATCTCTACTGTTACTATCACCACTACCACCACTACCACTACCACTACCACTACCATTAATACTTCCACTACCACTACCACTACCGCTACCACTACCACCATCATGCCACCTCTTCCACCACCATTGCTATCGCTGCCATCACCAGCACCATTACTACTACCACCTTCATCACAAATTGTTGCGATAAGTAGGACCATCATTTTACTACAACTATAATCGCTACCACTACCATCACAGCTGACACTATTACTACCATCACAATATAAAAATTATACAATTTGAAATAATAAATTTCAAATTTGCTCTTGCACATATCAAATAATTTATTTTTAGTTTAGCACTTAAATTTTTATCAAAGAGCTATTCAGCTTAATAAATTCAACTTTCAATTTTCAATACTTAATTCTTAGTCTTCAGTTTCCAGTTGTTTCAAATATCACCTTAGTCATTCACTTAGGGAAGCAAAAAATATTAGGCCTCGTTTGTTAACATTTTTAGTTTACCAAAAAACAAGAAACAAGTTTTCATTTATTTTTGTAAAAAATAAAAGCAGAAAACTTGTTTGGTATAAAAAAATATTTTGAAAACAAATAAAATAAAAATAGAGCAATATATTTGATTAGTTGTTAGATTTGGCAGTTGGAGATGGAGGGTGAATGGTTGTGGTGACTGGTAGTGGCAGGTAGACGAAGGTGTTCACTGAAGTTAGTGATAGAATACACTCAAAGGACATGAGGTGGACGGAAGGACACCAAAAGGTGGCCAAAGATCACGATGGTGCTCAGCACCCACCGGCGGCGAGGAGTGGTGGTGGTGACGATGGTGATGGCAATGGGTGGTGGATGAAAAGAGAAAGTGAAAACTTGTTTTAAAAACAAATGAAAATTGTTTTTTTTTGTGTTTTCAAAATATTTGAAAACTTTGAAATCAATTTCATTTTTTTTTTTAAATGAAAACAATACACCAAACAAGTTTTCGCTTTCAATTTTATTTTATTTTATTTTTTATAAAAAAAATAGAAACAAAAACATAAAATAAGAAACAAAAATGTTAACAGACAACCCCTTAATTGTCCAAGCCTTAACCCTTACAAACCTCAAGCATTGAAACCCTTATTCATTTTTCATCTCTTTTCACTCTCAGACTACGATGCTACCTTCTCTTAGTCTGACTCTCCCTTATTCCTCTCAGTCTTTCTCTATCGACATCTCATATCTTTGGCTCACTCGATGTCTCTCTTAGATCTCACTCAAAATCAACACTTATCCATCATATCCCATGGTAAGTTAATTATGATAGAAGGAATTAGGGTTTGAGTTTGTGTTTGTGTTTGTGTTTTTTTTTTTTAAATTTTATTTTAGAATTAGTATTGGTCAAACGAAAACCCTAATTTCCTTTTTAATTTCGTTAAATAGTGGTTTGTTTATGTGTTAGGAACCTTGTGTTGTCAATTTTGCGAACAAAGACATTTGAGTTGTATTGTCGTGATTCTGAGTGTTGCCAGTCATAGGCCTATTAAATTACATGGACCGCTTCGAGCGGTCATGTTTGTGCTTGAACGTTGAATTTTAGCATCCAGTATCTCAGTCTGAATTTAGAGATACTTTGAGATGAGTTTTATGGCTCGAATGGTAAGTCTTGCACTCGAGTGAAGTGACAGTTGGAAGTTTGTTGGAACCGCCTCTTAGACACACTACTCGAGCGGTCATTCCTGCACTCGAGCGGTCATTGCAACCCTGTTTGCTTTAAATCGCCTCAGATGCACATTTTCGATTTTACCTCTTCTATACATCTAACTAGAGACCTAAGAAAGCTTGAGTATTCTTTTGAAGAATTTCTCATTGGATTCCCCTTGATGAATTAGTGAATTTGTCACCTCATGGATTGAATTGATTATATCAAGGGGTTTGTGATGAATCAAACTTTCAAGATTATTATGGGTGGATTTGAAAGAGTTTGAGCTTGGAGGCTTTGAAGGAGTTCGAAGTGGCTCATTATCATGGATTCGATATGGATGTTATGGATTTAACATCGGAGTATACAATTCTAAGACAAAGATGTTGATGAAAGAGGCATAAAGAGTAGAAGTCAATTCTTCAGTGAATGTTAGGTAATTACTTATACTCTTATGTAATTTCATTATCCTTATGGTGGATTGTTTCTGTAGCTTTAAGGTCGTGATTTTTTTTCACAATCGGAGGTGTTCTAATTGTGATTTTTTTTCACATTAAAATCTTTTGTATTGACTTGTCAATTGTGAAATAACAAGCTAAATCACTCTTGTATTTGTTAGTTCATTGAGATTGTTTGTTTGTTGTTTTTGGGAATTATGTTGATTGAGTCTATTTTGAATCATTAATCACTTTAATAGGTTTTTCAATATGTTTTGTATATAGTTTGTCCTAATTTTGATTAAACAATGGCAAATCAAATACATATTGTTCCCAAATTTCACATGATCGGTTTGGTTTTCTACCCTAATTAGTCGATATCAATATATGCAAACTTCAAACTGAAAGCTTCAGTTTGATGGGGAAACTCCCTTAACCCTTGACCGAATTACATCGATTTCACTTGTACACAATAATTTCTTTTCTTTTTTCACCTAATATATGAAACAGATTGTTCATGTTGCTATATATATATGGCCCCTCTCAGCTTTCCATTCTCCTTTCTCCTTAACTCTCTGTTGCTTCCCTTCCCCTTTCCGTACCCCATAATTGCCTCTGTCCTCCCTTCTCTCTAACTTTCCATTATTGTAGTTTCCCCCATCCTACCCTATAACAACCTCCTTTCTCTTTGCCTACCTACATCCTCCTTCCTTTCCAATCCCCGTCAAGAAAATTGAAACCTAAATCATGGTTACAGAAGGAAAGTGAGGACCAAAGTTACTGAGAGTTATAAATAGGAAGAATTGGAAGAGGAAAAGAGCTTACAAAATGACTAATTTGAATTATCGAAATGAATCTACAATGAGTCCACATAGGCCCAACTGATACCCTTGGTCAACACACCCTTTCAACATTCTTCATATGTCGAAGATTTAACATATATATATAATTTTTTTTTTTGGTCACTTGTTAAAAATTACACTAGCTTTAGGGTTGCAAATGAGCCAAGCTGAGTTGAGTTTTGCTAAGCTCCAGTTCGGCTCAATAAAATTTGATTCTGTACGAGCTTTGCTCGAGCTCAAGTCGAGCTATCAAAGTTGAGCTCAAGCTTGGCTCACTAGATATTTATAAAGTTTGAGCTTGGCTCGATATAGCTTGTTTAAAAACAAACGAGCTCGAGCTCTTGAAGATCAAATAAAACAACATGCTAATGCAACAACAAATCAATGACATAAACAATATAATTAATATCAACATATTATGAAATAGACATGTTCAATTGCAATAACTAAAATCCAATTATCAAGAACATAGGAAAATCAATTGCAATAACTATTTTAGCATAAATCTACAAATAGACCAATCAAACTTTAAAACTAATCTAATCAAAACATAAAACTCTCATATCCTAACTCTAAAATATAAAATTACATCACTTAAAAAAGAACAAGAGTCTTTAAAGTCTATCTTAGTAAGTAAAAAGATCAATGAAACTATCTGCTAATGTCTTCACTTGATGAAGCTCCAAAAGTTTCCTTCGATTTTGTTGGGTAACCTGCATTGCACTTCTCAAAAATCTGTTTCATTTGATAAAGATTAATATTAGTGTAAAATCTTAAAATAATTATCATGAACAACTCTTTCATTTAGGCCAAGTTTGGCATACATAAAATAATCCATCTTTTTATATTTTTATCTTTTTTCCATCACATCACCTCTTTACTTTTCTGCACATCTTTTCGTAAAAAGATAAAAAGTACACTTATTTAGGTCATCACCAAACAAATACTAAATGAAAAAAAAATTAAAAACATAAAATGTACCCCCATTAAGATGTCCCAACTACAAGAAACTCATTATATGACCATTAAGGCAGCAAAATCTCTTTAAAAGATGACTTACCAACATATTTAAAGAAGCAAAAAAAATTGATTTTAGATTTTTTCTCTACTACTTTTCACATAAATTGATTATTAGAATGAACTTTAATTATATAGGATAAAAGATTATACTTACATTAGGTGCGTTTTTCAGTCCTTGTAATGCACTTACCCAATCAGATTTTATCAAGAAGAAGAAAAGTAACCCTAGGATTGAAGAAGAAAAGTAAGGAACATAAAACTTACCACAAAGGATTGAAAAGAATATTTTATCTTTTGGTCCCAAATCTTCACCAGAACAAAGAAACGTTAATATTCAGCATGGTTCTTCACTCGATTCAATGTTGCAACCTTAGCCCCAAAATTTGTCTACAGCGAAATGAGATGACACTAAATCTTTTGAAATAGAGATGAAAAATAAGAAAACAAGGAAGCAGGAGCAACATACGAGGGATGTGAAACAATCTCTGTTATTCGAATCAGGAAAATCTTGAGTTGAGATAAGATGGTTTTTTTTATTTTTTATTATTATTTTTTAGAGTGAGAGAAAACCCCTCAACAGCTTCTAGAGAAAGGATTGGGAGTGAAACCCTAATTTCATAACATATGTATATGCCTGGCTAGTGAGCCCAATCGAGCTGAGCCTTACAAAGCTCAGACTCGGCTCGTTACGTAAACGAGCCTAAAATTTCAGCTTAAGCTCATTTATTAAGTAACTGAACTGAGTTCTAATTATGTCGAGTTCAAATCTATTCACGAACAATTTGATTCGTTTGCAAGTCCAACCTAATATTACGACAAGCAGAAATGATCACCTCTAAAACCTCATATTAGTTTCAAGCACACAACTTTCATTATGAGAATTGAGAAGTATACCATGTAATATAAGACTATAGGTAAAGATCTATGATTTGCACAAGAGAGAGAGAGAGAGGTGGACCTTGCCCAGGAGGTGAATGGGTATAATGGGTGTGAAATGACACGAGGGAGAGAGGTGGACCTTGCCTAGGAGGTAAATGGGTACAATGGCTATGAAATGACATGAGGGGTGTGGATGTGTGATTGTGTTATAAATACAAAAATGTTTTGGAGGTCTAGGAGCTTTAATAGTTTTAATAGAGCATGGGTCTCACTGTGATAGTGATATTTGTGTATCGTAATTTTTTATTTTTTTCACTTTTTATGTCATTAGAGCTTATTAGAACTAGAGAAATGTATTATTATTGTTATAAATACTGGGTCGGTGGACTTTCATTGTGAGAATTGAAAAGTATACCATGTAATATAAGACTATAGGTAAAGATCTATGATTTGCACATGAGAGAGAGAGAGAGAGAGAGAGAGAGAGAGAGAGGTGGATCTTGCCCAGGAGGTAAATGGGTATAATGGGTGTGAAATGACACGAGGAAGAGAGGTGGATCTTGCCTAGCAGGTAAATGGGTACAATGGGTGTGAAATGACATGAGGGGTGAGTATGTGTGATTGTGTTATAAATAGTGGGTTGGTGGTTGAGGAGGGTTGATACATAAGCTCCATTTGGGAGATGGATTTTGGACTTTTTTGGTATTTTAGTTATAAAAAATAAAATATTATATCTACTATATAATCATTACACTCTTCTCTTATAAAAAAAAGTTAAAAAAATCAAAAAATTAAAAAGTCATTCCCAAACTAAACTTTTTATCGCAGACTAAAATAATTAAAAAAATTAAAAAATCAAAAAATCAACTCCCTTTTCAAACGAAACCATAGACTGGTGGTGGAGTGTGACGTCGTGTCACCATTTTGTCTTTCTTCTTGTGGGGGTGTCGGGTGTGTGGGGGGTCCCAACAACATTCTGATAGATCCAAAAACTCCCGTGAACTTTTTGTCTGGACCAGACACTGCTCATCCTGCATGCTGGGACTCTTCCAAACATGTGAAGTGAGTTGACACACCACTCTGATGTCGACCATTTTGAAAAATAAAATAAAATAAAATAAAATAAACATATGATTAATTGTTTCGTTTTGATTTTCAAAAAAAATTTTTAATAAAATTTTACCTTTTTATTTTTCATACGTTTTTATTTTTAATGAAATTTTTTAATATTTTAAGTAATTTTTTTAATTTTTAGACACATCTAATATAAATACACTTAAAAAGTATAATAGTTGTGAAAAAAAATCTTTGGAATATTTACTAAATACCAAAAATACCAACCAAAAAAAAAAAAAAAAAAATTCAATACATTTTTTGTATTTTTGTATATTTATTAATTTTTTACAATGTTTTTTCACATATTTTATTATTTAGATACATCTAAGTAAGGTGCATCTAAAAAAATTTTAAAAAAAAATTGCTTAAAATTTTAAAAATATTCACTAAAAATAAACAAACACAAAATATAAAAAACTGAAATGAAACATTGAATAATTATTAAAATTATAAAAACATTAGTGAGTAGATTAAAAGTTAAAAAAAAAATTATAAAAAAATCACATAATTATATATGTAATTATATATATATTATTACTTTTTTTTGTTTTATTAAAACTGTATAATAATTTTTTGTTATTTTTAAAATGAACCAAGCAAAATTTATCTTTTGATTGTAAAATTTACTGTTTTGTTCAACAACTAAACTACGAATACAAAATTAATCAGATAAAAATAATATTGACTATACATATTGGATGGTAAAATCTTCCGTAAAGCTCTAGCTGAAGTTGCCAATTTTTAAGGAAAGTGATAAAATCGTTACACACTACACAATTTTGTTATTACTAATATTAACCTCTTTGTTTTCTATAGTTAGATTTGAAGAAATTTTTCGAATCAAACTGTGAATTGTAAGACAATACGGCACCTCCATTTTGTTAGGTAGTTTATAGGGTTGGCAATGATCGATCAGGTTGGGTTTGGATTGGACTTGGATCATTTATTTAGTCCTAGTTTTGGATGAGTTAATTTAGTTTAATTTTTAGACTATTTTAATCTGACTAAAAAAATTATGTTTAGAATAAATTTTACTCTCTTTTTTTTATAATTAATTTGATGGTTATGAGAAAAAAAAAAATTTGATTGTGATTTAGATGTGACAATTTGTCTTATCACCTAAATTAGTATGTTTTTGACTTTATTGACTAATTTACCCAAAATAACTCATGCTAAAAGTGATTTTTTCCGTTGAAGTTGGACTTGCCACTACAAGAAATATGGGATTTAATGGGTTTTATTTAACGACATTTTTTTAAACGCCACTTTTCCTAATATTTAACGACGTTTTATAGGCGTTGCATTTTTTTAAAATTAAAACGGCACCGTTTTACTAATAGCAGCCGTTCAAAAATGCCTTCAAATCTCTCTCTCTCTCTCTCTCTTAACCTTCTCTAAACCCTAATTTCAGTCTTAGAGAAACCGATGGAATCCTTCAAAACCTTCTTCAGCTTGGTGATTCATCTCAGTGATTCAACTCGGTGATTTTAGCCTTAGTGATTCATTTCAATCCAGTTGATCGTTTCAAAACCTTCTTCAACTCTGTGTATTTATTGCGTTGGTCTCATCTCAGGTCAGATCAAATCTGCTCTCTCATCTAACAAATTGAATTTTGTTTGAATCTCTCGATTTTATTTTCTTTTCTTGCCAAATCTGTTAATCCAAACAGGTTAATTGCATGCTTCTTAATGTTTTTTTTTTTTTAAATTTTAAAATGGATGTTTACTTTAGTGTTTTGAAGAAGTTTTTAGACCCCCCCCCCCCCAAAAAAAAAAAAAAACTGGTGAATAAGAAAGAAAATAAGAGGTTATAGTTTGTATTGATCGATCCAGAATCATATATTGTATCGTGAGTGTTTCCGGAGCTTATTTGTTGCTTTGAGTGTATCTTGAGCTTATGAAAAAGGTCATGATTCCATGGTGGTTTCGTCTTATTCACAGAATGCCAGTTGCATAACTTTTAAACAAAAAAATGATAATTGTAAATGATTTCTGGGTTGTTATTTAAGAGAGCGATGTATTTCTTGAATCTATCATAATCTATGAAGAGTATTATAAAAACTTTTAGTTTCTTTATTAATATGTTTTATACTAGAAATGCTTCTAGTATGCTTGATAGTACCAATTTAGATTGCACCACTGGGATGCAAAAATTATGACAATTGTTAATTTAGCAAGTAATGGTGCATATAATCATAAATAGCCTTAGACCTATCCAAGAATCTTCATTAGAGATTCGTAGTCATCTTTAATGAAGCACTTCTTGGATTGTCCAATTTGAACAATTTAGGAGCACAAGTCTATATTGTAATTTGTAGTTCTACCGCTTACAGTCTATCTCGTAAAGATTTCGTGTAGCAACTCTCATGTTCTCCTAGTGCATACTAAAGAAGGTGTAGCAATACAACCAGTCTATGTCATGTACTTGGAGAACTATGGAGAGGCTTCCAAAATTTTGTTACAGATGAACAGAGCAGTGTGAGATTCTTTTTACAATATAAAATGTGCATTCCTGAATGGGAAAGTAGGATAAACCAACATATTAGAGAGAGTTAGAGGTGAATGATGTCATGTCGCATGAATTTAAGATTAATTAAAATGAAATGGTAATTTTCAGCTTTGTTGATTTTGCAGTAACAGTTGTAGTTTAAGACAAAATCAGATAGATAAAAATTAGATAAATCAGCATAGATTGCACTTGGAATACATACAAGGGGTTAAGGAATTTATTAAATTTGTATGCAAAAATAAGCCATTGTTGAATGAAGTCACATGTCCATGTAAATCGCGTCGTAATGTCAAATTAGTGGAGAAAGACCTGTTAGAGGAACATATAATGATCAACGAGTTTCTTTCAAGTTACACCAGTTGGATTTTTCATGGGGAGAATTCGTAGTCGCCTGTGCCACACAATATGAATGTCGGGCAAACTGATTCAAATAACGGTGATGAAATGAATGAAATGCTATACGAGGGATTTGGACATCCTCTGCCAAGCTTTATTCACGAGGTAGCAAGTTTTGGTATTAAACAAGGTCCGTATGAAAAAATTGAAAAATTCTTCAATTTATTGAAGGAGGCCGAAAGAGATTTGTATCTTGAGTGTTAGAAGTTTTCAACGCTCTCATTTGTTGTTCAGTTATTACACATCAAGTGCCTTAGTAGATGGAGTGACAAGTCTTTCACGATGTTGCTTAAGCTTTTGAAGGATGCATTCCCAAGGGGTGAAACTTTGCCAAAGTCATTTTATGCAACTAAGAAACTCCTCAGGGACTTGGGCCTTGATTATCATAAGGTACATAGAGCATTTTTGCTGGTTGAATGCGGGGTCACAAATTTTGAAAAGTGGGTGCGTCTTTTGATGGCACTTTTGAATTCGAACCATGTCCAACTCGGTCTACGACAACTAAGGCCTAAGCCTAATTTCAAATTGAATGCTAAGCGTCAACAATCTAGCAAACATAATAGAAAGGGGAAGGAAAATGAGAAAAATGAGGAGGACTCGGGTCATAATTGGAAGAAGAAGAGTATTTTCTTTGAACTGTCATATTGGGAGCATAATTTGATTTGCCACAATCTTGATGTGATGCATATTGAGAAGAACGTTTGTAATAATGTATTGTGGATGATATTAAATGTTGATGGGAAAGGAAAGGACAATTTAAATGCTCACCTGGACTTGGAAGAAATGGAAATTAGAAAGGCATTGCATCCTCAAAAAAGGGTTGGTAATAAGTATTATTTGCCGCATAAATGCTTCACCATGGAAAACAGAGAGAAAAGTCTATTTTGTACACTTTTGAAAAATATCAAAGTTCTAGATAGTTACACGTCCAATATCTCTTGTCGGGTTAACCTCAAATAACGTAGCGTATCTAGATTGAAGTCATGATAACCATATACTTATGCAGCAAATACTTCCAATATCAGTAAGAAATTTGCTACCTAAGAAAGTAGTAAAACCATTAATTAAGTTAAGCAATTTCTTTGGGCAGTTGTGCTCCGAAACCCTAGAGGTGGATGGTCTAGATCGTCTTCTGTCCCAACTTGCACTTACACTTACACTTTGCCATCTTGAGAGAATTTTTCCTTCATCATTTTTCGATGTAATGGAGCACTTGCCCATTCACCTAGTAGAGGAAGCACAGATTGCCGCTCCGGTGCAATATCATGGACGTACTTTGTAGAAAAGTGTATAATTCTACTTCAATGTCCATTTCGTATTTATACTTGGAAGTCATGTATGCATTTTTTGATTTGTAGCTACCTTATGACGCTTAAATCATACATGTGTAATCGAAGTCATCCTGAAGGTTCAATTGCATAGGGATACTTAGTCAAAGAATGTATGACATTTTGCTCAAGGTACTTGTATGATGTGAAGTCGAAATTGCATCGACCATTAAAGAATTGTGATGTTAGCGACAATCTTAAGATATTAATGGGATGGGCTTTAGGAAAAGGAAAAGAGTTTGCGCTTAATAACACAACATGGGTACAAGCTCATCGATATGTGTTATTTAACACTACTGCGGTTGTACCATATAGAGAGTAAAATAGATGCAACCTTTGTTTCATCGTACATTTATTTATACCAACTATAATTATCTTGCATTTTACAAATAGTTTAATTGTGTAGGAAACATCATGAATTTATCAAGCGGTCACATCGTCGTCTCAGAGATCATGATGTGGATCGTCATCACAATGATGAGTTTCCCAAATGGTTCTATTCTTATGTAAGTATTGATAGCTTACATGTTTCCAATTTTCAATTCTCATGATTCAATATTTTTAATCAATGCGTTTCTATATTTTTTGATGTTATTAATTGATGTTTAATATTGATAACTTCCTTTTAAAAATAGGTTGCAGAGCTATTAGCTGTTAAAAATATAGCGTTGTCAGATGACATTAAAATTTCAGCTGTAGGACCTAGTCAAAAGGTCACCAGATTATTTTATTTATTATTTTTTTTTGGATCAAAATACTAATATCAAACACTGAAAATATAAGGTTTGACTGGGTGGCGTGGACCGAAAAAAATTTAAGAATAATTCATTAAAGACCGAAAAAAACATTGGCAAAAATATCATTAAAAAAGTTAATTCCAATACACGATTATGGGCTTAGACTTTAGTAGGCCTTAAACCTGGTCATTTTTGTCCAAATAAAAGCAACAACATGACACCTTCTGATAGCTTTGGGCCTCCAAGCAAACTATGAACCTAAGGCCAGTCCAGCCCACCAGATTGGTTGTGATGATACAAGGCCAGTCCAGACCATTAACTATCCTCTGATGACTTGACACTTCTTGTTTTTGAAGAGTTTTTTGTTCTCATCTTCTTTAGATTCACCAACTCATCCTTTTCGCCGCTCACTATTTCTAATCATTATTATTTTTTACATTGCATGTTATCAGTAAAAAAACATGCACATTAATAGGTCATGATCTATGTGCTCATGTTCTGTCATCAATTTTTAGCATTGGAATCTAATATTTTGTGAAAATGTAGAACTTGTATTGATTATTGACAATTTAGATAATAAATATACAAAAAAAAAAAAAAAGAAAAGAAAAGAAAAAAGAGTAAAAAACTGCTACTATGCACAACTTCCCATCACAAGAAAGATAAATTTTTGTTAAAAGTTACCACCATTTGTGATGTTAATTATCAATTGTTATAGTGTAGTTGCGAAGGAAGTATTATAACAAAATACTTTTTGACAATATCATAAATAAGTTGTGTATTAGTTTATTGGTTTATTTAAGTCATACTACCTTTATACTTTTTTATACGAAGTAAAAAGTCAACTTATAAATTACATCCAAGACAATCCTTAGACAACTCTTTGTGCTTTGTGATTACATTAAGAATAGGTGAGTAAAAAGTAATTCAAAAAATTTTATTTTAGGTGGAAATACTTCAGAGTAATTTTATTCATTTATTTATCAATAGATACAAGAATAATTTCAAATAGGATAAATATTTACATCATTATAACTGGCCCATAATATGTAGAAAGTCAATAAAGTCTAACAAACTAATAAACCAACTAGCCAAACCCAACACAACCGCCACTAAATACATACAACCCCCATAATGGAGAGAAATTAGTCACCACAAGTAGGGATCATCAATGGGACAGGCCGGGTTAACCCAACCCACAACTATTGTGTCTAAATCCTATATATTAACTGGATTTTTCGAAATTCAACCAGTCAACCGATTGGTACGGGCATAACCTATTTAAAAAACTACACTGCATTCCACCCATAAGCCCAAATTTTATGACCAAAATCAAATTGAACCAGGTTACATATTTTTCATTAGACTTATATTATTAAGTTCTATACATTTTTTATTCACATAAATTTAATATTTTCATTAGTGATTTTTCTTTTTTTCTTTCCAACATAATTTAAGTATATTTTTTTTTATTATTATTATTTTACCTTTTTACATCTCATATAATAAAAAAAAATCAAGTAACATAATGTAATTTTATTTATAAGACCTACGCGGGGGGAGGGGGGGGGGTGGGGGGGGGAGGGAACAAAAGGACTAGCATCACCCAAGGTTAGAAAACCTAGCTAGATTGGTCTTTCCTACCTTGAATTCAATCATGTGCTACCTCCCTCAAAAACCCCACAAGTTTAAACTAATACATCAAAATAAAATTACAAATTAAATTTAAATATAATTACTATTAATATATTTTAATGGATTAAATTTGAATTGAAAAATGTCGATTCTTTTGGATACATATCAAAAAAAGAAAAAAAAAAAAAAATTGGACTTGATAATTTGGGTTGAACTTGGCTTACACAGGCAAGCTCTTATAGGCCAGGTGTATAGGCGGGCTCAAGTTACAAACCTTTGTCCAAAATCCTAAATCATCTTTTATGGGACGGGTTAGGACGGGATGGGATGGACTAAGTACTTAAGCGGGCTGGGATGGATGGGACGAGTTAAGTAATATCAGATTTTTTGTGCACGGGTCATTTGATGACCCCCAACCACAAGGAATATCAAATTCCTCTTCATAAAAATTGAACTCGAAACCTCACACCACAAACAGTATTACACAATCACTATGCCAATTACCCTAGTTATGAATATGCAAGTTAGAGCAAGTGAAAATGATGGATAATAATTGTATCTTGATGGTATTGATGTTGGAAACATGGAATTGATGGTGGAAATATGCGAGTTAGAGCAAATGCCAATTACCCTAATTATTTTGTATAAAAATAATGGTATTTATGTTAGAAACATGGAATTTAATTGTTATCGATAAAGAGGGTGGAGTTGGGTATGTATTACCACTCACAACTTGGAATTTGAAAGGTTTAACTTTATGGAAATTATTTTGTTTTATCTGTTATAGATATCTGTATTGGGCTGTCGGTGGAGAATAAATATGATTGTTGTAGAAATTGCATGAGAACTAGAAGAATAAAAGCTAATTCTCATTCATCCGCATCAAGCATTGTTATACGTTTACACATTTGAAATATGTATATTGTTTTGAGAAATGGTGGATACTTGGTGAATCGGAGTAGGAGGTGTGGTTACTATGATAAGTTGGCATGCGTGTCCTTAGTAAAAGACCAGAAACCCGCACGGATAAGTGTCGAGCCTTCTAGTTAATACCGGTAAAAATGACAAAAGAGTAGTGCTTACACAGCTTGTTAGCAGACACGTATCTAGAGATTCACAGAGTTGCATCCACAAATCTAGTTTTCTATAAAAAGGAAAATGTTTCATGAATGGTAACATAAACCAGGCATGGCATGATTTGAAAGAGATAGAAAATATTTTGTCATGAGCATTGCATGTGTATTTTACCCTTACAGCTTTGTTATGATTTATATGATGTGTTGGATTATTTCTACGGGGTTTTGGCTCACCTTATGTGAGAAAAACATTTCAGGTGCAGATGATGTGCCTCCGCCAAGGCAATAGCTTGGGAGGACATGGAGCAAGTGGTTCATTTTGTCTAATTGTGAAATTGTTTTGCACAAGCCAAGGGCTTTTATATGTATTGGGATTTAAATCCATTTTGTTGTAACCAAGTACTAACTTGGAAAGTTATAAGCCTTTAGGGCATTTTCTTATTTTTTTATCTTTTATTTTGGTTCCTTACCAAGTAACACATGTTATAGATTCAGAGTTAGACTTATGAATGTATATTTGCATGAGCTCATCTTTTGTATAAGAAATTGGAATTAATGGAAGTTGCTTATCTCATCTTATGTCTTCTTTTAATTAATATTGTAGATGGGTTGTTGTATTTATTTTGGGGCGTTACAACTTGGTATCAGAGCATACCGGGTTTGAATATTTTGGGTCCGTGGAAAGTGGTATTTACCACAATGGGCTTATCTCGCTTGATGGAGGTATTTGTGTGTATAGTATGCCTATGTGATAACATGTTTATGTGACTATATGGGTATGGAATTTAATTTCTAAGATATTGATTGGGTTTATGGGTTTCTAGAAGTCTTGTTAGAAGAGCACTTGATCACTGCCATTTCTAGCTAGAACTCGGTAACGTCGCAGGACGATCCTTATCTAAAAAGAAAGTTTGTATGTGTTTATGTGCTTATATCTTATGTGGAATGAATTAAATGTTATCCATCGCATTAGGACGCGAGTGAGTTAGCTTCAGCATATTGGTAAATGTGCTAATCTTTGGTGTTACCTTCATTAGGATGTCAGGACGAGGACGTAATGGTGGTAGGCATGGCAAGCCTAGATGGCATGCGGTGCCGTTACCGGATGAAATTTCGGCGCAAGAAGAAGAGGTCGGTCAGGCCAATGTGGCATAACCAGTAGGCCAATGTGGCATAACCAGTTGGCCAACAAGCCATGAGTGTTTTGGCTCTTGAAATGGCCGAGGCTTTGCAAGAATCTATGGACATTCTCAGAGTTGAGAACCAGGTCTAGGCCCAGGATACTGAGGTAGAGCCGTCCTTTTTGAAAAGGGAGATCTTTCAATCTAATCCAGATGAGTTTTTGGGGGATCCGAAGGAGCCATTGAAGGCGGATGAGTGGTTAGAGCAGATAGTGAAGACATTCGAGATGTTTGGCATTGAGGATGATGGTTTGAGGGTGACCTTGGCATCTTTCCAGTTTAAGGGAGATGCGAGTCAATGGTGGAAGTATGTGCGTGGGTACATTGGAGTGACTTAGGAGGCTTTCTTCAACGCCTTCCAAGACAAGTTTTTATGTAATAACCTGACCCTCACAAATGTTTCTGGTATACTTTCAGTCCCTTATTCTGTGCATTTGAATGCTTACTATGAAATTTTATGTGAAATTAGGTTTAATTAAGTGAATCTTATGAATATAGATTCATATCTGTCTAATAGGAGAAAAATCTGTTACAATTGAGATGATTAGAACAGAAATTGAAGGCCTTAGAAGCTTAATAATCTGAAATTGATTTTACATTTGAGATCAGCATGATTTTTAAGTCATAATATGATTTTCTGTGAAATTTCAATTTGGAATGATTAAACTGATTGAGTTTTGTCTTATTCAGTTTTTTTTATATTATATATATATGCCTCTTTGATCATTTGACATGGAAAATAATCTTTAACTCAAATATCTCCTAAGTGAAAATTTGAGGAGGAAAGGTAGAGAGGAAAAGAAGAGGTTCTTCAAGGAAGAAGATTGAGGAACTTGAGAGGGCTTATAGAGATTAAAACTCAAGGTATGTTGATCAACCTTAAATGATCCCTCTCTTGGAATTGTGTAAGGAATTCCCCTCCAATTGTGAGAACTAGGGCTTGTGGTGGAAATCTTGTGTGTGATATTTACTCAATTGGAAAATTGTACTTATCATTGTTTGTTTGAAGGTTAATTTTAGCTATGTGGAAGAAATTATACTTTAATCTTTGTTTTTCCAAGTTGAATTCTCATGGTGATATATGTATTGTTCTTGTATTAATGGTGACCACCAACATGAAAGAATTGGATGGTGATTTATTATGATTGTGAATTCAAATGATTAAGGACCTAAACAAGTTTGTGAACAATCCTTAGGTAAGTTTGAGCCATATTCTTGTGTTGAGTTTACTTATTTCTGAGCTTTACTATATGTTTACCAAGATGAGGGTTGCTTGAATTTCGGCCTGCAAACAGGGTAAATCGTTGCACGTACGGGGATCATGGCCGCACGTTCGGAGGTCATGGCCGCACGTGCGGAAAATGGGGAATTTTGGGTCTTTAGCTACTGGAAAAAAAGCACGTGCGGGGCTTCATTGCTGAACGTGCGGGGCTCACAGTCGCACGTGCGGCCCATACTGAAAAAGTTCGTTGCTCCGTTTTCCCCTGTTTGACCCTCTGATATTATTAAAATAATTATTTGATGCCTCTTGATGTTTGTAAATTCATTCGAAGCGAAGCGAGTCAGAAAATGATTTAACAAGGAAAAAGGAACTAATTTGTAAGTTGTGCATGTGTGTAGGTCACAACTCGGGAGGAACAAGCGCTCCGCTACAGCACAGTGAGTACTAGTACTGTAATTGTACATTTACCTATCGTTAATAATTATTACTATTAACGCTCTGTTCTTCGCAAGTTAATTACGTCAATATTTATGAATGATTGGAAAATCTGCATACATTGATACGACTCTGGAATCACTCTGCTTTGTTGTTATCTGGGCCTAAGGCCAATCTGTAACTATTAATTATCATTAACACTCTATTAATCGCAAATTAACGATGTTAATTCATGTGAATGATTGAAAGAATCTGTGTACCTCTGTATAACTCTGAGACTAGTCTATTTTGAGGATATCTGGGCCTATGGCCATTATGTAAAATCTGTAAGGCCTATGGCCAATCTGAAAACTCTGTCAGGCCTAAGGCCGTTCTGTATATTTCTGGGCTTGAAGCCACTCTGTATATAAATTGGGCCCTAGGCCGTTCTGGAAATAGTTACAGTATAAGATTAATCATATGTTCTCTACATTTATATACGCATTGATATACATTATAATTCAAGATAATCATTGAATTGTTTAGGTACTATTATTCACTGAGCCTGGCTCACTCTGTGTTATGTCTGTTTCTGTAGGTAATCAACCTGGAGCTCAGTCTTAAACCTTGATGCTCGTTTCTCTTTTGTCAACCTCAGTGTGTCCAAGCACTCAGATGAAGCCTGTGCATTTTTGTGAAGTTTTGCTAAGCGTTTGGCTTTGTACTCTAATTGTCTGCCTAAGGTTGAAATGTATATAACCCCTTTCGTCACCAATGTTTTTGTTATATGCCCAACCATGGGGCTGGGTCTGTATATTCGGTTATATATATATAGCTGTGTGTGTGTTTATTATATGATGAATTACCTGACATAAAATGTTTGATCCTGGCATGTTAGTTTAGCTCAATGGATGTTATTCTGCGTCGTTGAATGCTTCCGTTCAGGCCCCATAAGTTATACATATCGGATTTTATGTCTGTTTCTGAAGTGGTCATGCCCAAACTTTTAGGGGCGGGTTTAGGGGCGTGACAGTTTACCTTCCACTGCTAGAGAGAAGTTAAGGGATCAATTTCTAAAACTGAAGCATCTTAACACACCGATGGTTGAGTTTGAGGCTACCTTTACCGTCTTGTCAAGGTTCGCACCGGAACTTGTGGCGACTACGGAACGCCATTGTATAGAGTTCGAGAAGAGGTTGAGGATCGAGCTCTTGTTCAAAGTAGCCAAGTCAATGATTAGGGAC
>CM069909.1:103340350-103378772 GCA_036172215.1 Camellia granthamiana
TAAATGCTTAGGCTAGTCTTGGGTTTTGAGGCCCCTACCATGCCATACATGTGATGTTTGCGTGCTTTGCCCTCATTCCATATGCTATTTCAGTCCATGAAATGTTGCCATACACTTGCATTTGACATGCCTTGAATGCTTTATAGAGCTTGTGCTTTATGCCTCAAGAATTGACTTTTGTACATGCCATTAAGCCTAAGCCTTTGGCTCATCATTTCAGTGCATTTTGGGTCTCATTATACCATGATGTAACTCTGTTTTATGTTGTCCAAGTCTTGTCATGATTGGTTCCAATAGGTGTAGTGCATTGCCTCTTTAAAGCCTTGCATGCTCCATGTTTGTGGCTTTGTGTTCTAGCCTATGTTAGCTAGCTTTGAGCTTAGTTTTGGTCTTGTTTGGACCTACCCTAGGACTGTGTTAGGTCCCTTCGGCCCCTTGGGGTTTGCCTTGTATGGCTATGGCTTAAGTCCCTTTGCTTACTTTGAGCTTTGAGCATCATGACATGCTATGCTTGCATGGTTGAGTTGATTTGGCATCACTTTACATGAGATTTCAGAGCTTACCTCATTGTCATACATCCATGTTTGTTGCTCCTTAAGTGTGCTTAAGAGTTGTCCTCTTTGTGCCTTAATACTTGGGCCACTTGGCATACATGTTTGTCTTGCCATTTCATGCTTTTCATGCCATCAATTCATCACTAATGGCTACTAATTTGGACCTATTTGAGAGCTGTCCATCTTTGGTGTAAGCCCATCTTACCATGTTGTCGCATGCTCGTTTCATCTTGTATGTTGTTGCATACTTGTCCACCTTTACATGCCTTGCATGTTTGCATATCCATGTTGCATTTTGCCATGTTGTCCAAGGTTGTTGTCTCACATCATGCTTATATGCTTGTTGCATGCTTGAGTTAGTTACATGCTTGCACATTTAAGTCTCATTGCATGTTTGCCATGCTTATGTATTGCATCGTTGTTTGGATTAAGTGTTAATTCAAGCACGAGAAACGAGGGGCGTTTCATACTCCGAGTGATGGAACGTGTCTCAATTCTCGGTCATCGAAGCTCTTGATGATTCGTGATAGAGTTCTAGGCTTTACTTGCTTCATTTGTGCATTGATTTTCATATTGATTTGCACAAGTTGGATCTTTGGCCATCATGCATCGGGATGCGTGATTGATGGTCCGTGGATCCGACTAGGCCTCTCCCTTGATGTTTTGAGGCGATATGGGGGTGGTATAGTGCATACATGCCCTTAGGAGACCCTCCCTTCTCTCTATTTTGTGCTTTGTTGCAGCTTGGTGTCACAGCACACCAGTGGCCGACAGTGCACCATTGATGGCCGGCAATGCATCACCCTTGGCCGGCAGTGCCCCGTTGTTGGCCGGCAGTGATCCTTTCATGGCCGGCAGGCCACTGGTGAATCCCCCAGCGTTTTGGTAAGTTCAGCAACAAACACTGGAAGACACCCTGCACACAGAGCCTCTAAAAAGCAATCGGAAGGCATTTCGAGGCGAAGAACCAAAGCAAGCATGCATACCTGTCCTCTTCTCCAAACAGAGCTGAAATAGCATTCATTTACTGCTTACTTTTGTTAGTTAGTAGTTGTGTAATAATTAGTTGTAGCTAGTTATTAATTCGGTTTTGTAATAATTAAGTAGCTTGTTAGCTAGTTGATTAGGCGGCTTGTATTATTTATTCGGACCCTCCGAGTGAGGGCACAATTGTAATAAGTGTGCGTGTGTTTGATGTATGTCTTCCAACCCCACGTCTTTCTCCCTTTTATTTACCAGCTTATGATGGTTAGTTTAGGGCATGTTTCAATTACCATACTTATGATAGCATGTTTGCATACACCGGGGCTCGACGCATCATACTAATTGCATTGTGTTTCAATTCCAAGTTGAATACTTGTTAGTTGTAGCATTTCACATGTCATCTTTAGAATAGCCGAGCCTATTGTAGATTGCATTCCTGCATGTGTTGCATTAGGCATTTCAGCATAGTTAGGATCATGCATGGATTTCTAACATAGCTTCTGTTTTGGCTTGGAGTACTCGGTAAGTGTTTATGCTTTAGCATCCTTGCATGTGTGTGAGTGACTTCCATGATAGCATGCTTACCATGAGGCTAACTGCGTATGTGATATACTTGCCTGAATGCACTGTGGGGTAAAGGTTGGATTATCTGAATTGGAATAATGCATTGACTGTGAGTTTTAAGCCCACTTGAGAGTGGCAAATCATCACGTTTTCTAAGCCCACCCGAGGGGTGGCAAATCCATGTCTTAGCCTACTTGCGAGTAGCATCATCAAACCATTTTTTCAAATGAATATGAGATGTTTTGTTCCAATTCAGGCGATCGGTCTATACTTGTATGCTGTGCGCATCACGTAGTAAATCTAGGCTAATAACCAGAATAAGAGCACATAATGTTTTCAAAACTCGATATCATGGTTAGTAGAGGCCGATCTTTGATCGGGCGAGCGGGGGTGCTCACGAAGTGACCTTCTCCAATTGTACCCAAGTTCCCGAGCCGAGGCAACTTTGGTGATGACGGACACGTGGCCTTAGGCAACGAGTCAGGGTTTCCTAAATTTTCCAAAATAAAATATTTAGGCGACGATTCTGTATCTGGCAAAGCAGTCCATGTTTGGCATTTCTTTCAAAAAAATCTGTTTTCAAAAACGATTTGCCGGATTTGGACTCTTTGATGATTCATCGGTCTTGCATTGCACTCTGCGAGATTAGATACAGGACCGTGACATTGAGTCTTGAACTGTAGTGAGCCCAAAATGAACGAAACGGGGGATTCCCTCCCGGGACCGTTCAGGGACGTCTACATAAGTGTTTTTATTATTATTATTATTATTATTATTATTATTATTATTATTATTATTATTATTATTATCATCATCATTCAGTTTGCTATTTAGGTCGAAAATAGTAAGCTCGATTCACCACCGATCATCTCTTACTATCTAGAGAGATCAGGAGAATTCATAAACCTTCATTACTATTCAAATGGAGGCTGAAAAATATAAAGTTGAAGAGGAGTCTCTGGAATGAAGATTGAAGAAACTCCTAAACTGAGGAGTTCAATTTCAATTTGATTAGTTGCTGCTTGTTTTTTTTTTTTTTTTTTTTTTTTTTTTTGTCTGTTTAGATTGTTTGTTTACATTGTGATTAGTCTATAAATATATTGAGCGGTTAGTTATTTGATAAGAGTGTGGGAGAAAGAAAAAAATAAGAGAGAGAGAGAGAGAGAGAGAGAGAGAGAGAGAGATTTGTAATATATGCTCTGTTTTTTTTTTTGTTTTTTTTTTTTTTTGAGTGAATTTAAATTGAGTTTGGTTTAGTGTTAATTCTCTCTTTGTGAATCACAACAAGTGATTTACACCACACTTCAACTACCAAGTGGTATTAGAGTTAAGGAGGTCAAGAATTACAGAATTTCTACAAAATAGAGGAAGCATAGAGCAATTTTCAGAAATTGCCCATAAATGAAAGTTGTTGAAATCAACTTTTGATCATACTAGTGTGTAGGTCTCGTCAAGACGATCATTCTGGGGGGGGGAAAATCACTTAAAAAACGAAGCTAAAATGAAGCTATACGGGCCAGTCAAAGTTTTCTAGAAAAGTCAACTTTGTCGGAGAAGGACAATCGTTGTTGACGTCATCATCGTCGATTGCCGGCGTTATCATCATCCAAGCAGCTGAGTTGAGCCACAAGCTGAGTCGAGCTGCTGACAGTATGTTGACGTCAACCTGATGTATGCAGACATAATATTCTATCTGCGTACTTCGCTAGCACACATTTTGCAGCAAACTTGAACCGTCAAATCTATGTCGGCTAAAACTATCCGGAGTTCAATCACAACAATCCAATAGTGTTTTCCAACTATTTTGAATATTCTGGACACATTCGTTCGTCACGGTCAGATTTTGCAAATTAGTTATCAAAATTTGCAGATTTTTTTTTTTTTTTTTTTTTTTTGAAGATTGAAGTCAACCAATGGCCAACAAAAGCACGCAAGCCCTCATTACAAAGCTTACGAAGGACAACTATGACAATTGGTGCATTCAAATGAGAGCACTACTAGGTGCTCAAGACGTCATTTACGTCGTGGAAGATGGATATGCAGAACCCGCCTCCAAAGAAGAAAAATGTGTTTTGCAACGAAGTAGAAAAAACAATTCTTCAAGCCGAACAAAAGAAAGATTGCAAAGCAAAATCTATCATATATCAAGGTCTTGATGCATCCACATTCGAGATCATCGCCTCCTCCAAAATAGCGAAAGAAATTTGGGAAACTCTCCACATGACTCATAAAAATGCCAATAAAGTAAAAAGGATTTGCCTCCAAACTCTACAAGGTGAATTTGAATCTCTATGCACGAAGTCTTCAGAATCTATTTCTGAATACTATTCAAGAGTAATGGTGGTTGCAAACCAATTAAAGTGGAATGGATAAGCCCTTACTGATATGAAAATGCTCATCGTTCTTGAAGAAACCAAAGATCTTGAGACTGTGTTCGTAGAAGAACTTATGGATTCACTACAAGCCCATGAGCAGAAAGTGATGAGAATAAATGAAGACAAAGGGTTAGAACAAGCCCAACAGTCAAAGTTGTCCTCACCGAAGAGAGATCTAAGCAAGGGTGGACGTCGCAAAAAGGACGAGGACGTGGTCAAATCCGTCGTGAAAGAAGTTCTGGAAATTCTTATTCCAGAGGAAGAGAATGAAGAGGTTCATTTCAAGGAGGACGAGGAGAACAAAAATATGTCTCGAGAGGAAAAGGACCAGTGTTACCATTGCCACAAGTTTGGTCACTACAGCAACGAGTGCAGAAGTAAGCAATCATCCAATGAAGTTAGTGAAAAAACTAACTATGCAGAAAAAGGGTCCATTGACAAAGATTCATTGAGCCTAGTAGCACACAATGCAACCGAACACAAAGAAGACGTTTGGTTCCTAGACTCTGGAGGTAGTCATCATATGACTAGCAGCAAGAGATTATTCACTGAACTTGATGAGGAAGTTCATGGAAAAATATCATTTGGCAACCTCTCCAAAGTCCCAGCCCAAGAAAGAGGTGATATTTTGATGAAGAGAAAGAATGGAGATCATGCTTTCATCTCCAATGTCTATTATGTTCCAAGCATAAAGACCAACATATTGAGTCTTGGACAACTCCTGGAAGGAGGCTATCAAATTAGCCTGAAAGATATGTTGCTCATAATTCTAGACACTCGAGGGAAGGTGGTTACTCAATTAAAGATGGCGAAGAACAAAATGTTTCCTCTCACCATTCATCATGACACACCAAAGTGTCTAAGTGCGATGATCAATGACAAAGACTAAATGTGGCATCTCAGATTCGGACATCTCAATTTTGAAAGCTTGAAATAGCTGGGAAGCAAAAACATGGTGAAAGGTATTCCCAACATTCACTAACCAACTAAGATGTGTGAAACCTGTATTATTAGCAAGCAATACAGGAACAGTTTCGGCAAATAAGCAAATTGGAGAGTAACCAAGCCACTTAAACTAGTTCCATTGAAACCAATATCAAATGGATAGAATAGATACTTTCTCACTTTCATTGCTGATTACAATAGTAAGACTTGGGTGTATTCCCTTAAAAGGAAGTCAGAAGTGTTTGAAAAGTTCATAGAGTTCAAAACTCTTGTGGAGAAGCAAAGCAGTTATTATATCCAAACATTACAATCAGATCAACGTGGAGAATACAAAATGGATGAGTTTGAAGAATTCTTTATGAAGCAAAGAATCAAGCAACAGTTTACACCAGCTTATACTCCCTAATTGAATAGAGTAGCTGAATGAAAGAATCGCTCGATCCTGAACATGATCAGAAACATGTTACGAGAAAAGAATATGCCCAAGAGTTTTTGGGCTGAAGCAGTTTCATGCGAGTGTGAGTCATCTCAGAATCTTTGGCAGCATTGCCTACGCCAAGATCCCAGAAGCAATAAGAACCAAGCTTAAAGATAAAGGAGAGAAGTGTATCCTTGTTGGATATGGTGACAGTATAATGGGGTACAAACTATTCAACCCCATCACAAAGAAAATGTTTTTCAGCTGAGATGTCATCTTTGAAGAAAATGAGTCCTGGAAATTGGACGAGACTAAATCCTTCACAAATGCAGAGCTGACAATTGAAGTTGAAGAATTAGATTAACCAAGAGAAGTGGCTAGGGAGCCACCATCACCTAAAGAGCAAGAGATATCTCATCGTGTTTTTCTTTCACCATAGAGAAATAAAACTCAATCACCAATAGAACGAGAAATTTCAGACATGAGGCCTAGAAGGATTCGCAATCTTCAAGATCTGTATGAAAATACAGAAATCATGGATGAAGATACCAATCTACTTTGTCTACTGATAAGCAGTGCTCCAATTATCTTTGAGGAAGCTAACAATGAAGGTAAATGGAAGATTACGATGGATGAAGAAATCAATTCCATTGATAAGAACAAGACTTGGGAGTTAAATACTCTCCCGAAGGGCCGCAAAAGTATTGGAGTGAAATAGGTCTACTAGACCAAAACAAATGCTCAAGGAGAAGTTCAACGATACAAGGCAAGACTTGTTGCAAAAGGCTACAAGCAGAAAGAAGGAATTGACTATGGAGAAGTCTTTGCCCCTGCCAGATTAAAGGCCATCAGGTTGCTAATATTATTAGCAGCACAAAAGAGTTGGAAGATTTACCAACTGGATGTCAAGTCAGCATTTCTAAATAGATTTCTTAAAGAAGAAATCTATGTGGACCAGCCACCTGGATATGTAAAGAAAGATCAGGAAAACAAGGTGTGGAGGCTCAAGAAGGCCTTGCATGGATTAAAGCAAGTTTCTCGTACGTGGAACATGAAGATTGATGATTATTTCCAAGAGAATGGATTTGAGAAGTGTCCCTACGAGCATGTACTCTATTTGAAGAAGAAAGCTGATGGAAGCTTGTTATATGCATTCCTCTACATTGATGATTTGATATTCACCAGGAACAATCCAACAATGTTTGGATCCTTCAAGAAAAGTATGGTCCGAGAGTTTGAAATAACGAATATTGGATTGATATGTCATTTCCTTGGCATTGAAGTAGTTCAAAGCAACGATGGAATCTTCATCTCACGGAGTAATTATACAAAGGATATTCTCAAGAGATTTAGCATGCCGAACTGTAACTCTATCTCAACACATGTTGAAACAAGGTTGGAGTTAAGGAAGAATGAGCAAAGAGATGTTGATCCTACATATTTCAAGAGTTTGATTAGAAGCTTGAGATACTTGACATGCACTAAGCTAGATATACTCTACGGAGTTGGACTTGTCAGCAGGTACATGGAGACCCCTAACCAATCTCATCTAAATACAGCAAAAAGAATACTTCGGTACATCAAGGGTACCATCGATGATGATCTATTCTATACAAAGATTGAAGATTTCAAACTTATTGGCTATTCAAATAGAGACTGAAGAAGTGACTTGGATGAAAGAAAGAGCACAACTGGATTTACATTTTTTTTATGGGAGATACAGCTTTTACACGGTCATCAAAGAAGCAAGCTACTGTGATCTTGTCATCTTGTGAAGTTGAGTATGTTGTTGTCAGCTCAGCTGTCTGCCATTGTAAATGGATAAGGAATGTGTTGAAGTATTTGGGATTTCCACAAACTGATCCTACATAAATCTACGTCGACAATCAGTCAGTAATTGCTCCAGCAAAGAATCTAGTATATCATAAAAGAAGTAAGCATATCGATATTTGATATCATTTCATCAGAGAACATGTGAAGAACAACAAAGTGGATCTTATTTCTTGCAAAACATATGACTAGATTGTGGACATCTTTACCAAGCCCCGCAAAGCAGTGCATGAAATGAAGCAATGTGGAGAATCAAGCTTAGGGGGGGGGATGTTGAAAATAGTAAGCTCAATTCACCACCGATCATCTCTCACCATCTAAAGAGACCAGGAGAATTCATGAACTTTCATTACTGTTTGAATAGAAGTTGAAAAAAACAAAGTTGAAGAGGAATCTCTAGAATGAAGATTGAAGAAGCTCCTGGACTGAGGAATTCAATTTGAATTTGATTAGCTGCTGCTAATTTTTTTTTTTTTTTTTCCGTTTGTTCAGATTGTTTGTTTACATTGTGAGATTAGTCTATAAATAGATTGAGTGGTTAGTTGTTTGACAAGAGTGTGGGAGGAAAAAAAATATGAGAGAGAGAAAGAGAGAGACAGAGAGAGAGTAAGTGATTTGCAATATATGCTCTGTTTGTTTTTTTTTTTTTTTTAAATAAAATTAGTCAATTTAAATTGAGTTTGTTTCAGTATTAATTCTTCTTTGTGAATCACAACAAGTGATTTACACCTCACTCACACCAACAAATTAGACTGTCCGTTTAAAATTGGATCTAATTAAAGTTTCAAGAACAAACTTAACAAAATTAAAATTTAAAAGACCAAAATTATACACATATTATAAGTGTATTTTTTTTTTATTTTATATCACCATCTAATTGGATGTTTACGACAGTTTTGTTAGTGTTTCAAAAAAAAAAAATTATATAAGATATGTAATGGAATAAAATGATAATAAAAATCCGCACACTATTCTTTATTCTGTCCAGAACTCTTGTGTGTTATATGTATTTTATTACATATTTTTGTGGTATATGTTATGCATTTTTATAACAAATGTTACCTAATTTTTTGATAGAGTTACTACAATTTATGATTTGTAAATGAGGTTACACATTTTTATGATAATATTACATATATTACATATTTTTAGTTACTCTTAGGTGTTGTTTGGGATGTCTTAAATAAGTGTATTTTTTGACTTTTTGGACTAAAAAGTTGAGGAAAAAAATATGGTTGTTTGGGTTAACTTTTTGACTTTTTATGAAAAAATGTGTATTAAAAAATTGTATAAATTAGTATGTAGGGGAAAATTAGGATTGAGAGTTGTGCAGCCACGTTGATTTTTGACTTTTGGTGAATAGTAATAACTTTTTAACTTTTTGAGTAACTTTTTAACTTTTGACCACATGCCAAACTTGGCATTAGTATCGAAAAAATGCCTATTTGAACAACACATTGATTACTGAAGAATTAGGGAACTAAATTAGGTGACACATCATTTTCCCAATTATCTTTGACCCAAAAATCCAGTAAACTAACTCGAAGCAAAAGGAGATTGAATATTGTTGTTGATGCAAAGTTTCCACGAAATAAATTCATCGCCATTTCCAGAGACAAAGAAAATGATGGTCACAACACCCCAAATTAGTTTCAAAAGCCTCCTCAAACTTGCAAGCATATCTTTGTTTTGTCCATACTTTCTGTTTTCTCCACATGACAAAACGAAACTTCAAGGCAAAGACTTTTTTGTTTGAGGAACTACTGTTTTAACTTTTTTCTCTTTCTTTTTTTTTTTTTTAAATTTATTTTTTACGAGCCTACAAGAAAAATTCTTTGGCCACTGTGGTGTATATGGGACATTTCTGTCAGCATCACACGTAGAGTGGATAAGCTTATGCATGAACCAAGTAATAATTTTATTTGCACAAATTTCATTGGTAGTCTTTATTTTTTGGTATTATTTTGATTTTTACAATTTTAATTGGTTTAATTTTAACCCTTGATTTTCAATTTTGTATCAATATTGTTTATTGATAATGTTGTTAGGGTATTTGACAAAAAAAAAATCACTGAGTTGATTAAGTTTACAAATTTTTTTCTAAAAAACATAACAGATGCTGATCATGTGTACATTTTTTATTAATAAAAATGCTAGTAATTGTAATCAATTAGACTAAATTGAAACAAAATTATAAATTCAAAATAAAAATCGTGTCAATTGACATTATAGGGACCAAAATAAAACGATGACCAAAATGTAAGGATCATTGCCATAATTTACACATTTTATTTACACAAAAAAATTACTTAGAAACGTATTTAAAAACTATGAGTTTGACTTAAATCTCATCAATTTTTAATCTATATTATACACCTCACTTTTAAAATAATTTTTGTGTTACAAATTTTGGGTGTGTAGCATTTTTTTCAATCAGACGTGTAGTTTCTTGTAAATGAATGTCAACTGCAAAGATGACATATTCCACCCTATAAGATAATGACCAAACATATAAGGGGTAGTTTGATAACCTCATTCATAAAATTAAATATATTAAGTTATCATCAATTATATCACGATTCGCTCTCCGTACTCAAAAGGTTAAGTATCGTAATGGCTAGTAACTGAGATTACCTCCGGCCAATTCTTAAACAAATTAATAAACGCAAGCGGAAATAATATTTAAGTGAGGGTACTAAAATAATTATTGGAACTTCTATTTTTATAACAAAATTTATTGACCAAAAAGACCGATATTTACATATAAAAATATCATAAAAGTGTTGTGTGTGTCTATTCCGCAACCCCGCGTCTAAGACTTTCCAAAAGTTATTGCTGAATTGCATTGCTTCTTGAAAATTGGTAAACAGCTATAAGTACATGATAGAGTAAGAAATATTATACCAAGAATATAAGAGATACAAAATAACCATGGATAGTTATGTAGCTAAAATATTTAAGATAACTTAGTCTGAACAAATAATCATTTAAGTAACAAAACTGAGATTATGTAAATAAATAACCATAACCACGGTACCTAATAAAATAGAACAGAGATCACAGGAGTGATAGTCAAAATAGAGGTACGGATTCAAGAGGTAGCTCGTACGGATTATAGAAGTGGCTCCCACAATAGTACAGTACTTATCTCCACACGGCACAGAACAGAACAGATGCATGGACTCAAGAGGTGGCTCGTATGAACTCTAGAGGTGACTCCCATAATGGTGTTCAGAAAATAATCCACGTAATTGAAATATTAATATAATTTATAATAGTTTATAAAACATAACTTGTATAAAATAAATATGATAAGTTAAAACATACGTAAAATATATTATGGTGACTCAAGGTATAATATAACTCACTTTAACTTTAATACCTCACTTTTTCTTTCTACTATCAAAAATCTTCTCAGCTTCCATTATTTTTTCTTCCTTTTCTTCCTTTTTTTCCCTTCTCCTTCCTCTCTTCTTTCTTTCCTTTATTTTCTTTCCCAAAGTGAATCACCTCCTTGCTATTTATAGGGAGGGAAGCGCATACGTGGCCGTGCGAATCTTTCTCAGATTCGATTAATAAATTATATAGGTTCATTCTTATCCTTAATAAATATTTAAGATAATTACATTTTGACTCAGTTTTTTAATATAACTATATAAACAAATTAATCCCTAATTAAATTACACTTTATCGTATACTAACAGAAAATTAATTATTTATTTTACTACCACATCCATTATTATTATTATTATTATTATTATTATTATTATTATTATTATTATTTATTTATTTACTCTTATTTTTATATTTATTTATTTATTATCTTTAACTTTAATTTGACCCAACTAGTATTATAATTCCATATTTATGTTAATTTGGCTCCAAATAATAATTTCTAATTAATCCCATATTTGATAATCCAATGCCAAATTAGATTCCGTATTTATTATTATTTATTTAATAATATATCATCACATACAATCATAATACTAATATAAAATTTAAGGGACAACTTAAATTTTTTGGTTGTTACAAATTAAGTTCGTTTGGTAAGTACAATTGATATCACTAAAAAATATAAATATCTTTTAAAATGAATGCTAAAATTTAAGAAAATTTAAGTCATATGAAACTTACTTAATTCTTATTAGATTTTTAACTATTATGCATAAGCATCGATATACATTATTATAAACTTACTACCACCACAACACCACCATCATGCCACTGCAACCACTCCTGCTACCACCACTACCACCATTGCTACCACTGCCGCCACCGCCGCCACCATCTCACAGCCACTGCTACCACTGCTACCATTACCACACCACTACCATGCCACATCCACCACTACCACTACCACCACCGCTACTACTACCATGCCACAATTACTACTACCACTACCACTATCATGCCACCACCACCACCACCAGCACCACCACTACTTTTATCACAATTGTCATTGTTGTCATAAGTAACACCATTATTTTATTACTACTATCATCGCGACCGACATTACCACGATGTCACCACCGTCGCTACCATCATCAACGCTACCGCTATAACCACCACCACTACTATCACCACTATCATAATATAAAAATTGAGATATATAATTTCAAAATAATAAATTTTAAATTTAAACTTATATATATTAAACAATTTATTTTTAGTTCAGCATTTAATTTATTAAATTATTTTTCAACTTAAAAAATTTAACATTTAATTTTCAATACTTAATTTTTAATCTTCAATTTTCAATTTTTAATTTTCAATTTTATCAAATACCACCAAATTCATGTGCTTAATTCAATTCCGTCTAACACATTGTGATTGAGGCAAACAAGCTATTATTGTAGCTGACCACTTTTGGACCAATACCTATGGTTTACTTGTATTACTAATTGTAGATACATTATAAGGTTTACTTTCTAGGGTTAGGCACAAAAGACCTTGCCATGGGGAGGTTTCCCATCATTAATATGTATTATTACTATTATAAGGTTTACTTTCTAGGGTTAGCCACAAAAGAGGTTGCCATGGGGAGGTTATATATATATATATATCTGTGTGTGTGTGATAACATCTAATTTATTTAATTAAAAAAATTATTGGGCAACTCACACAATTTCTTTATTTTCCTAGCAATCGCATATATCTATTTTTATATTCTATTATATAAAGCATGCAATTCATTTGGTGGGAATAAGCACATGTCATATATTTTCTAATGTCCGAATTGTCCCTATTTAGTTCATGTTTCTCATTTGAAATTTTAATTTTTTTCTCCATCTACATTATTTTATTTTTTTTAAAAAAATTTATGTTTTTTTTTTCCCGATGACAATTAAGACAATCAACTATTTTTGCACACACATCACTTGTGTGCTCAATTTCTGTTATCTATATATGCACTAAATTTCGGAAACATGCAATGCGTCTGAGTATTGATGTAGTTGGCATATGAGAAAGTCCGAATTTTTTATGGGACATGAGACTCTTTTTTAGTAACTGAGAATTAGAGATTATATTGTTGGTACATTGGAGGGGAAGGTTAAATCCATTACCTCATAGTGATTATTAAATTTGTAATCCAAATTTACTCTTAGTAGCTGAGACTACGATTTTAAATGATATGGCGGATATCTAGGAATTGGGATCCTCTCCTTGCACTCCCTCCTTGCAGGGCCTTCCGGCCTACTTTTAGACCCAATTTTGATAATTCAAACCGTTCATATTTTAAGATTTATTCAATATATCATACCTATAAAAAATTAAGTTGATTGGATATCAGAAATCATGTGTTCGGAAAACTGTTTATTAAATTCTTTAAAAAAATAGTTTTTAGTTCGATTTTTCTGAACACATACTTTCTGATATCTGATCAACTTGATTTTTTACAGGTATGATATACTAAATAAATCTTAAAATATAAACGATTCGGATTATCAAAATTGGGCCTAAAAGTGGACCCGAAGGCCTTGCAAAGAGGGAGTGCAAGGGGAGGATCTTGACTCGATATCTAGAGATAGATTCATGAATAATTTACTCTTTGGTTTATGTAATCCAAATCAACAATGGTAGGGAGCCCAAATTTTGTGGCTCAAAAGTGACTCAAATGGCCAAAACGACGTTGTTTTGAGTATAAAACAACATTCAAATGGCCAAAACGACGTCGTTTTGGCCATTTGAGCCACTTTTGAGCCACAAAATTAGGGCCCCCAAACATTTTTCAATCCAAATTCCTATTTTAAAATTATTATTATTATTCATTTTTTATTTAAGTGGGAACTGTTAAATTTGTACTTGTACTTAAAAAAAAAAATTTTTTTTTTTTTTTTTTTTTTTTTGAAATTGATCGGTAAATGTTGGTTGTTAATTATTAGATTAGCATCTATGGGCGAAAATCTCTTTATTCTTCGCAAAGCACCTAAATGTTTATACTCCCTTAATTCAACCCCTCTAAGAGAAATTAAACCCATAACTTTCTTAAAACTAAATCTTAAGTAAGGTATGGTGACCAAACTATCTTAAGTAAGGTATGGTGTAGATTAGGAGTAGTTGATTTACTTGTACTTAAAATTGTAGCATGGCCTTTGAATAAAAGAATACGTGTGTCGAACATGTTTGCTTGTGGTATTATACTACGGCAATGCTGCAGAGCTCTAATTAAAGCTGTTACAGTGCAGCTCTAATGAGCTGGTCACATAAAAAAAAAAAAATTTTAAAAAAATAGTGAGGTAAAGGACAAAATATAGGAAAGAAAAAGACAAATTAATACTCCATTAGAGCTCTCTTTTTAGAGGTCTAAATCATTTTTCATATATAAAAGCTTTCAAGATTCATTTTGTGGGGTCCTGATAATGATACAACTCAAGGCATGGATAGACTCACTTTTAGATAAGCACGATGGGATACCCAACTCAAAAAAATAAAATTAAAATTACTGTCACAATTTTAGGTTAGGATTTCATTTTATCGTAAAATTTAAGAAAAATGACCTATTATGGCCATTTTTTTAAAAAATTAAATTTATAATTCTTGTAACTATTGCTATGAGATTATGATAAAATCATCCAATCATAACCATGTATGTGTAAAATATAGTAAAGCAATATAATTTAATTGGGAGGTCTTGGCATATATGGAAGAGCCCTATTCATGCCGATACTCCCCGTTTGGGGACTTACCTTTTTTAGCCAATTAGCCAAAAAGTTATTAAATTAGCCAAAAAATCAACAATTCATACCAAAAAGTCAAAGATTCTCTTTTCTCTCTACTTTTTGCACATCTTTTCGTAATTAACCAAAAAGTCATCCCAAACATACAAGTTTTTTTTACTTACCTTTTTAGCCAAATAACCAAAAAGTTACTAAATTAACCTGTTCCCAAACGAGGCCTTCGAAGCCGACAAAGTTTTTGACAATTCACAGGAAATTGTGGACCCATTGCATAACTATGGATCATGAAATCAAATATTTTTAATTTTTTCATAACACTGATTTTGAAAATCAAACTTTTTTTTTTTTTTTTTTTTTATTAACAGAGAAATTATATTTTTTCTAATGCATTATTTTGAAATAAATAACCTAATTTGCCCAGTTCTGGGACAACTTAGCATCTACATATTTAAAAGTAGGTAATGTTACATATAAATAGATTTTTTGTTATTAGACACGAAAAAGGAGACTTATATGTATGTCATAATAGGTAAATTTATTATTCAATAGATTCTATAATAATTAATCGCCTTTTTCATCAAATATTACTAACAAAAAGTCATTAATTGTTAATTTTCAACGACAATTTAAAAACTTTGTCACAAAAAATGCCACAAATTATAAGTTTTAGTGAAAGTTTAAAAAATCATCACCAAAAAAATTACTAATTTTTAACTTTCAGAAACAATTTGAAAAATTTGTTACTTGTAAGTCTTAGTGACAATTTATAAAAACCGTGACAAAACAAAGTCACTAATTATCAATTTGTAGCCATGGATGTAAAAAATATCACAAAAAATTATTTTTAACTACGATTTTATTAGACTTCTTTTCAATAAGACTTTATGAAAATTAAGTCTAACTATTAGAATCTATCAATAATTTACCTAAAAAGAGTAATAGATCGACATCTATTTCATATAGTGTACACACACCATAAATACTTCACTTCTTTTTTTTCATTTCAAGAATTTCTGTAACTGTATAACATTCAATAAATGTTGAATGATTTTTTTTCATTTACCAACCTGTCTAAAACTGTTAACAGTTTTCTCATTCATCAAATCATTCCTAAATTATTAAACCATCCAAAAATTTAAATGTAAAATTGCAAATTCGTGCATCAATGAATCTCTTTTCTTGTTTCTTTCCCTAAAAATAGAAAATAAAATACAAATGCACCGCATTTACACTTTTCGAGTTAATAAATATACCTGGAACTTATTATCTTTGCGTCTGATGATAACAAAAATTGATTATAAATATGTATAGATTTATGTCCTTCACGATCGAGATGGAAGACACGTTATCTTTTCATAGGTTTAAAGGTTCAATAGATGTTCTATTTTTGACAAGAGAACTACATATGACTTTGTAACAATTTCCAATCAAAGAACAAGATACCTAACTGTCATTGCAAGAAAAGACAAATATGAGCAGGTTAAATCAGATTAATCCCTCTCAAAACGCAGTATACAAAGCATGCAACAGTCCCATATCCAGTTTAAGTTTGTTATGGAAAAAAGAAACGGGTATATGAATTGTTTCAGGAAGAAAAATAGCAAAAAGATGGATAACAAGAGGACCACAGGCATAGCTAAAAGATGGAGGCTTCTCAGTGGTGAGGATAACTGGAAGCGCTTGTTAGATCCTCTAGACATCGATCTTCGGCAGTACATCGTTCATTATGGAGAAATGGCTCAAGTAGCTTATGACAACTTTATCTCTGAGAAACTATCAAAATATGCAGGAAGCAGTCGGTATGCAAAGAAGGATCTCTTTGCTAATGTGGGCATAGAGCAAGGGAATCCATTCAAGTATCGCGTGACCAAGTACTTGTACGCAACATCATCAATCCCGCAACCTGACGCATTTATATTGAAGTCTTTGTCGAGGGAAGCATGGAGCAAGGAATCGAATTGGATGGGGTATGTCGCGGTGGCCACAGATGAAGGGAACGCTGCTCTAGGGAGGAGAGATATTGTGATTGCTTGGAGAGGCACAATCCAGGCCTTGGAATGGGTAAATGACTTGGAATTTCTTTTGGTCTCTGCTTCAAAAATATTTGGAGAAAAAAATGATCCTAATGTGCATCAGGGTTGGTACTCCATCTACACTTCAGATGATCCAAGATCGCCATTCAATAAGGCCAGTGCCAGAGACCAGGTAACTTAATGTAAAAACCATTTACATGTAAAGCTTATACTTTCTTCTTCTTCTTCTTCTTCTTCTTCTTCTTCTTCTTCTTTTCAAAAAGAAAAAAAAATATATCTTAAAGTTAACAATATCTTTGGAGACAATAATGAAGATAACATAGTTTTTCTTGTATTATGTTTTAGGTTCTTGGTGAGGTTAAAAGACTTGTGGGAGAGTACAAGAATGAAGAAATTAGCATTACTATAGTTGGCCATAGTTTGGGTGCTGCTATTGCAACACTAAACGCAGTTGACATAGTTGTTAATGGATTAAACAAGCCTAGAGACCAACCAAACAAGGCGTGTCCTGTGACAGCCTTTGTGATTGCTAGTCCTAGAGTTGGAGATTCGGGCTTCAAAAAGGTCTTTTCTGAGTCAAAAGATCTTCGAGTACTACGCATCCATAATGCCCTAGATATTGTTCCAAACTATCCATTGATAGGATATTCAGATGTGGGCGAAGAATTGGGTATTGACACTACCAAATCCGAGTATTTGAAGAGCCCTGGAAATTTGGAGAATTGGCATAACTTGGAGGCTTACCTGCATGGAGTTGCAGGAACACAAGGATCAAAAGGAGGATTCAAGTTGGATGTTAAACGCGACATTACGCTTGTCAACAAAGGAATTGATGCCTTGAAGGATGAATATTGTATACCGGTATCATGGTGGTGTGAAAAGAACAAGGGTATGGTTCAACAGACGGATGGCTCTTGGAAGTTGTTGGATCATGAATTAGATGATGATTTCTAATTCTTCATCTTCATGGTTGAGGTAATTGTATTTTTTTTTTTTTTTTTATGAGCAAAAAGTAATAGTTATAGCAATGGTAAAACATTATAAAAGAAAGGCATAACTGAAGAAAAAGCAAGAGGCAAGATTAAATTTAATTATTTAGTTCTTATGGCAAATCTTCTTTCATCAATAAAGTTTCACTTTTGTTGATTAAAATATATATATATATATAATATGGTAACATGAATTATAAATTTAATAAGATTATAATTTCATATTTTAAACGATAAGATAATTGGTCAATAGATGGAATAGTTTCCTGCTTTGATGCGTAAATGGAATAAAATTGAATAAGGAAACTAGTTCTCTCTCTACCTATAAAAGTATATTTAGATCACCCATCAATTATTCTAAATATAACGTATTCTAAATAGGATCAAGAGAGAAAAACTTTTTTTGCCATTAATATTGATATTAGGTTTATGTTCAATCAATTTTGGATTACTCGAAAGTTTCACATAATTGATCCATGTATGTTATTTATTTTCCGCATTATGTTATTATTTGTGAAAATAATAATAATTCACGATTTTGGACTATAAAAGTTATTATATGCATAACACCATAAAATTATTTACAAGTGGTATCAGAGCATTGGTTAGAAAATATCATGATTTTTTATTAAATAAAATTAATGAATTCAATTTATGTCCGTCATTGATTGTTTGTATATTAATATTAATTGTAAGACATGATTCGAATGGATTACGGTTTCGAAATTGTGGCAAGTTTGATTATGATTTTATTGTGTATATATATTCAATGAATAATATTTATGACTCTACAATGCATACTTTATAATTACACCCACTATTTTGATAAAGTTATGTTATCCATCGGTTTGTGGAACACTTTTGATTGATGACACTTCCATGATCACCTATATTGGTGGTAAAGATTATGTTAAATTATTATTTTCAAATAAATTGAATAAATTAATATTTGAATAATTGAATATTTTGCATGATTTAATTGTCTTTATTATGAGAAAAGACTTAGTGGGTGATGATCACTATATTGTTTAATTTAGTGTTTGTAAAATTTAAATAATACGTAAAGATATTACATAATGAATTATTGTTATTCATGTTTTTCTATATTGTGTTGTCAAATTTTATTGTGGAAAAATACATGAAAATTTTATTGTAATCTTTACAATACCAAACGTATTACTATTTATGAATCTAACTGTAATCTCTAAAAATTATTTTACTATGATGTTATGACCACTATTATGTATAAGTTTGATTTTTATGAGTGATTTGATGAGATACAAAAGTATGTATTTTTATATGACATGCAATATGAATTGTGCTAATATTTGTCATGTCTTAGTATTATTCTTGTGATTTAGTAATCTGCGTTATGATAATTATGATGATGAATAATTGTGAATAAATCATTATTTATTCTATAATTACCACGCGAAGTTTTTTTTTTAATTTTGATTCGAAATTTAAATTATGATACGATTGGTAGTTGTCAAAGTGACCCAATCAAAATAACACATATGTTAGATTTTTGTAATTAGCAATCTCGTTTGAAAATGTTAGGAAAAATATGTGATTCCCTACAAGTAAATCAATTAATGGGAATAAAAACTAATGCGGAAAAATTAAATCAAAGGCAACACAAGAATTTTACGTGGTTCCCTTAATGTGAGGTACGTCCACGGGATCGAAATCCGATTCCACTATCAACCAAATAAGTTCCAAACGATTGCAAACGAGACACTAATGGTCTCACAAAACCACCCTTAGGTGAATTCCAAATAATCACAAATAAACAAGAGAAAAGACCTCACCAAATAGATGAACCAAAATCTTCAGAACCAGAGTTGTAGAAGACCCAAAATAACGAACCAAATCAACTTCCACACAAAGAAACAAAAACTTGAACAAATCAAGCACTCTTGACAAATCTTCCCAATTGTCAATTCACTGGCACTATTACCGAAGTATATCTCGTATGGCAGCTGCCGTCCACTTTTTGTGTGTTGAACAAAAATGATGCCACCAATATTGTGAATCTAGGGTTTATTATCAAACCTTAGTTGTTTTCAAATTGGATTGGGTCTCCACAAATTAAATATAATATATAAAAATATATTATAATTAATACTAAACCAAATTAAACTCTTTTTTCAAAAACCAATTGGGTCCCACACTCCAATAAGGAGGTATACCCAACAGTTCTCCCCCTACCGACTTAGGTGGAGAAATCAACCATACCCGCCAAAGCTCAACACTTTAAATGTTTGTCCCTCGACAAAGTCTTTGTCAACATATCTGAAATATTATCATCTGTGTGAACCTTTTCGAGTTGCAACAATTTCGAATCTAACGCATCACGAATCCAATGGTATCTCACATCAATGTGTTTCAATCTCGAATGAAAAGTAGAATTTTTACTCAAATGAATAGCACTTTGACTATCACAATAAAGCACATACTTTTCTTGCTTCAAACCCAACTCTTGCAAAAATTTCTTCAACCATAACTATTCTTTGCAAGCTTCTGTAATGGCAATAAGTTCAGCTTCGGTAGTTGAGAGAGCAACACATTTTTGTAATTTAGATTGCCATGCCACAGCTCCCCTTGCAAAAGTCATCAAATACCCCGAAGTAGATTTCCTAGAATCAACATCACCAGCCATGTCAGAATCTGTGAACCCATCAAGCGTCGGCTTACCATCCCCGCAACACAAGCACACCTTCGAAGTCCCTCGAAGATACCTTATGTAGACACCCCATTTTTGACCGACCTTGAGACTCAGACGTCACCGATTGAGCGCCCGGTGATGTTGCATATTGTGCTCGTTCAGAAGTTGCAGAGTCGCGGCCGTGCGCCCTGCCTCCGGACTTCCGAACTCTCTTCTGTGCCTTGCCTCGGTTTGCGAACCGGGCTCAATTTTCTCTGCTTTCTTTCCTGAGGGGAGGGAGAGGTCCAGTAGACCATCTCTCAGTGGCCGTGTGCTACATTTCGTGGCCGTAGGCCATTTTGCCCATTTCGGAGCCCGGTTCCCGATTTTCGGAGCCGTCAGGCCGTGTGCCTCGGTTCGGGACCACCCAACCATCTCCGATTCCTCCGGTTTTTGGCGTGCATCTCATTTACTCCCTTTCAAGGGACACTGGGGTCTCAGATACCCACTTCGTGGCCAAACACCCCTTTCGGTGCTTAACGGCCGGTTTTCGGGATCCCAAACTGCGTGTTTTGGCCCCCGAGCATTCGTTTTGCATCGGTTTTTGTTCGTTTTTGGCAGGTACCTCTGTTTTATCACCAGGAAGACCACTGGAGGGTGGGATCACAGTAATTGTCTCAAACAACCAGTTATGCTCCTCCGGCGCCCCCCGGCGCCCGTTTTTCTCACTTCCGGGCTAATGTTGAACACCCTAGGGCCTTTTTCTTTGAGCCAAAACCACATATTTGTGTTGAGGAGACCTGGGAGGACCCTAAAAAATGGTGCTCGGCCAGTAATTGCATTTGACCCTTTTGAACCCCTCTTTTAAATGGCTTGTTGTCTCTCTTGGTTCAGAGTTACCAGATTCCAACCACAGGGCCTTGTTGTACACACATGGGAGGACACTACCCTTTGGTGCTCGGCCAGCAATTTTCACTTTCCAGTTTTTGCCCCTGGCCGGCCGGCCATGGGGGGTGGCCGGCCGGCCACCTGCAGCAAAAAGGCCTGGCCGGCCATGCTCCCCTCAGTGCACACTTTACAGCTGTATAGCTGTTTTCTCCAAAATATCTGGGCATCCGGGAGATATTTTGGGAGGGAAAGCTTGGGTGCATTTCCCTCCACCTTTGCACCCCTCTTTTTTCCCATATAAGGAGCCTCCCAACTCTTGGAGTAGGGTTAGAAAAACTTCCTCAAGCATACACACATATCTCCACCTCTATCTCTCTCAAATCTTCAAGTTTAGGCTCCATTTCTTCATCATCTTCAAGCTCTACTACCACCACTCCATTCCAGCTACAAGGAGAGCTTCCTAAGAGGCTTAGGAGCAGCAAACTTGAGCCAAGAAGCAACAAGAGTGTGATCTTCAAGGGTAAGTATCAATCCCCTTTTTTTGGCACCTTTTTTTTGCACCATTCTTCTACCCTATTTTCTCACTGTTTTAGACTCCGGCCCTAACTGAAAGGGGCCTTCTTTTAAGCTATTCTACATGTTTGTTTAAGGGCTCAACCCTGTTTGAGCCCTCTATGATGCACTTGCTTCAATATCATCTTGTATGTCAATATCTTGCATGCTATTTTTAGTTCATGTGTGATCTATTTCTGAGCCTGATATAAACTGTGAGTGGGCCTATTTTGAGCCCCTCTTCAACATTGAAGAAGGGCTCAACCCTGTTTGGCCTCTCTATCATGCACTTGCTACATAATTTCTCACATTTACCGTAAATTTGCATGACTTATTTGGCCTACATGTGATCTGTTTTGGAGCATGTCATGAACTGTGAGTAGGCTTTTTTTTGGGTCCCTCTACAACATTGTAGAAGGGATCAACTTCATTGGGGGTCTCCATGTTGTACTTGCCATTATATCTCTCTTTGACCCCCATTTCTTGCATGCTTTGTTAAGCCTATCTAGATTCTGTTTTCAGCCATAATCAGGTCTGGAAAGAGTCATATTTTGGCCTTCTTGACATATTTCATTAAGGGACATAGGCTGTTTGGTGAATGCTTGGTATACCTCTCTTTATAGCCCTCTTTTGGCTCATATTTTGCATGCTATGTTGAGCATATCTACACACTGTTTTGGGGGTTTTCATAAGCTGTAAATGTTCATATTTTTGGTCCCTCTTCAATGTTGTAGAACTGTATTTTTCAGCTTGAGCATTGTATGCACCACTTACTTCATTATTTCCCCTTTTTCCCCCATTTTTGCATGCTGTTTTTGCCCCATCTATGATTGTTGTTTGGCCATGCTTTGTACTGGAAAAATTCTAGTTTAGGGACTGCCTAGCATCTGTCTTTACACTTCATGTCCATATTGTGCATATTTGCTATAGCTGTAGGCCATTCCATTGCATTTCGGGACTTATTTCGGGCATCGGGTGTAATTTTGCTATGATTCGGGGGCTGTTTTGCATCATTTTGGCTGCTGAAATTTGCATGCTCCATATTCCATATGCCATGTCTCATTTTGCATGTCATTCCATGCCTTCGGGCCATTTCTCGGTTTGCGTGCCCACGGGCACGCACTTCGAGACATCTTGTTTTTCATCTTCCGGCATCCTATGTGAGTGCGGCTGAGGCCCTCTCATGTTGGTGTAAGCCCTCATTTCATTTCGTAGGTCATTTCATGCCTTTATGTCATTACCTCGGTTTGCGTGCCCGTGGGCACGCATTTCGAGGGATCTCATTTTCATTTCACGGCCTCTTATGTGAGTGTGGCTGAGGCCCTCTCATGTTAGTGTAAGCCCAATTTGCATTTCATGCCATTTCGTGCCTTCATATCATCGCCTCGGTTTGCGTGCCCGTGTGCACGCATTTCGAGGCACTTCATTTTCATCCATTGGCCTCCTATGTGAGAGTGGCTGAGGCTCTCTCATGTTGGTGTAAGCCCATACTGCATTGTCATGCCATTTTAGTCTCATTACATCGCGTGTGTCATTTTCTCGGTCTGCGTGCCTGTGTGCACGCATTTCGAGGTATCTCATTTTCATAGCATTGTGCAGGCTAAACTATATATTAGATCGCATTCATGCCTATTTAGATTGCATTCATGCATTTCCTCGATTTGCGTGCCCGTGTGCACGCATTTCGAGGCATCTTCGTTTTCATCCGCATTGTGTACTAGGTTGTATCTTAGTTGCATTTCATGCATACCATGCATATTGCACGGGAAACGAGACGCGTTTCGTACTCCGAGTGACGGAATGCGTCTCAATTCCCAAGTCACCGACACTCCGGATTATCCATGATGGAGTTAGGTTTTATTGTAGCATTCATATGCATTCATTCTATATTGAGTTGTGCAATTCGGCTCCTCGACCATCATGCATCGATATGCGTGATTGGTGGCAACGAGGATCGAGGCATGCATATATTTGTGAAATACATTGCTGTGCCCCTTTCCTGCTCTCCGTTGCAGCAAAATGAAGAATCAGCAACTTTTCGGAGTCTGGCACGCATTTCGAGAAACATTGCAAACAGAGGCTAATTGGGGCATCGCCGTGGATTTTCGCGCAAAACAGTCCAAACATACATCATTCATCAGAATCAAGGCGGTCCCTGGCTTGCATGCCAGTTTACAGTTTTCTTAGTTAATCTGTTAATTAATTAGGAATTTGTATATTATTTCGGACTGTAATATTTTGGATTGTAATATTCTTTTTTTATTCGGACTGTATATTTATTCGGACCCTCTGCGCGAGGGCATAACTGTAATAAGTGTGGGTGAGTGTGATGTATGTCTTCCAACCCCACGTCTTTCTCCCTTTTATTTACCCGCTTATGATGGTTAGATATAGGGCATATTTCAATTAGCATACAGTATGACAGCATGCTTGCATCATTCATCTGTTTTGCACGCACCGGGCTCGGCACATCATACAAACTACATTTGTATTTCAATTCCAAATTGAATACATGTTAGTTGTAGCATTCCATATGCCATGTTTAGGATAGCCGAGCCTACTATAGTTTGCATCTTTGCATGTGTTGCATTAGGCAATTCTGTGTATTTAGGATCGTGCATAGATTTCTAATCGGTTTCTGTTTTGGCTTGGAGTACTCGGTGAGTTTTATGCTTTAGCATCCTTGCATGCGTGTGAGTGTTGCCATGAATAGCATGCTTACCATGAGGCTACGTGCTTATGTGATATAACTGCTTGAATGCCTGTGGATGGAGGTTGTGTTACCTGAATTGGGATAATTCATCAAATGTTTGTTTTAAGCCCACTAGATTGTGGCAAAATCATGTTTCCTAAGCCCACCCGAAGGTGGCAAAATCCGCATTTTAAGCCTACCTACGGGTAGCAAACCATCTTTCAAAAACAAACATGAAATGTTTTGTTCCAATTCAGGCGACTCGGTCTATACTTGTATGCTGTGCGCATCACGTAGTAACCTAGGCTAATAACCGGAATAAGAACTCACAATGTTTTCAAAATAAGATATCATGGTTAGTAGAGGCCGGTCTTTGACCGGGCGAGCGGGGGTGCTCACGAAGTGACCTTCCCCAATCGTACCCAAGTTCCCGAGCCGAGGCAACTTTGGTGATGACGGACACGTGGCCTTTTGGTACCGAGTCAGGGTTTCCTAAATTTCCCAAAAATAAAATATTTAGGTGGCGACTCTGTATCTGGCAAAGCAGTCCATGTTTGGCACTTCTTTCAAAAAAATCTGTTTTCAAAACGATTTGCCGGATTTGGACTCTTTGGTTCAAGATTTAGAACCGTGGCACAAATCGAGTCCGAACTGTAGCGAGGTCCCTCGCGGACTTGTTACACCTTAGAATCCATTTTACCGCTGCCCAATGTTCTTTACCCGGATTAGAGAGAAAACGACTCACCACACCAACGGCGTGAGCAATATCCGGCCTTGTACAAACCATGGCGTACATCAAAGAACCAACTGCTGAAGCATAAGGAATTTTCAACATCTCTTCCTTGTCTTTCTCACTTGTAGGACATTGATTCGAATTAAGCTTGAAGTGACCCGCAAGTGGACAACCAACCGGCTTTGCTTTATTCATGTTGAATCTCTCAAGAACTTTCTCAATGTAGCTTTCTTGAGACAACCAAATTAGTCCCTCTTTGCGATCACAAACAATTTTCATACCAAGTATTTGCTTTGCCGACCCCAAATCTTTCATAGCAAAAGATTTACTCAACTCTAACTTCAACCTGTTTATCATGGTAGAATCTTGACCCACAATTAGTATGTCATCAACATAAAGCAAAAGAATAATAAATTTACCATCCGGAAAATTTTTCACAAACACACAATGGTTCAAAGTGGTTTTAGAAAAACCATTATTCATCATGAAAAAGTCAAATTTTTTGTACCATTGCCGCGGGGCTTGCTTGAGGCCATACAAACTTTTCTTCAATTTGCAAACAAATTTCTCTTTCCCTTTCTCCACAAAACCTTCTGGTTGCTCCATGTAAATTTCTTCTTCAAGATCACCATGAAGAAATGCGGTCTTCACATCAAGTTGCTCAACTTCAAGGTTCATACTTGCAACCATGCCAAGTACAACCCGAATAGAAGACATCTTCACAACCGGCGAGAAAATCTCGTCAAAGTCAATGCCTTTCTTTTGCCCAAAGCCTTTCACAACAAGACGTACCTTGTACCTCAGATTCTTACCATCATTCTTCAATTTGAAAACCCACTTATTTTTCAGAATTTTCCTCCCTTTAGGCAACTTCACTAAATCATAAGTATGGTTTTCAAGCAAGGAATTCATCTCCTCGTCCATGGCCTTTTTCTAATCACCTTTCTTTGCATGCTCAATTGCTTCTTGGTAGCTCTCAGGCTCCCCTTGATTGGAAATCAACACAAATTCATTGGGAGGATACTTTCTTAAAGGTTGTCGGTCCCTTCTAGATTTTCTCAACTCAAGTTGTGGTGGCGGGTCTTGAGTTGGATGCTCTTCCTCAATTTCTAGCTCAACTTCATTAGGATTAGCATCATCCTCTACATTTTCAATAGGTGGCTGCACATCTCCCCCATTTTCATCATCAACTGAAGATGAAAGAGATGGATCCATGTCAATGAGATCACTAGTTTTTGGCTCCGGTTGATCACCTTTGCCAAAGTCTTCAATTGTTTGGTCTTCAAGAAACACAACATCACGGCTTCGAATAATTTTCTTGTCAACTGGATCCCACAATCTATACCCGAATTCATCACACCCATAGCCAAGAAAAATGCATTGTCTTGACTTACTATCAAGCTTGGACCTCTCATCCTTTGGAATGTGAACAAAAGCTCGGCAACCAAATACTCTCAAGTGCTCATAAGACACATCTTTGCCAGTCCAAACTCTTTCAGGAACATCACCATTCAAAGGATAGGAAGGAGACAAATTGATCACGTCAACCGCTGTCTTCAATGCCTCACTCCAAAAGGATCTTGGCAATTTAACTTGTGAAAGCAAACACCTTGTTCTTTCCACAATGGTGCGGTTCATCCTCTCGGCAACTCCATTTTGTTAAGGAGTCTTCTTAACTGTCTTTTGATGCCGAATACCTTGGCTACGACAATACTCATCAAATGGCCCAATGTATTCGCCACCATTGTCTGATCGGATGCACTTCAATTTCTACCATGTTTTCTCTTTCAACCATGGCCTGAAAATGCTTAAATACTTCTAGAACTTGATCTTTAGTTTTTAGTAGAAAAGCCCAAACTTTCCTTGAATAATCATCAATGAAAGTAACAAAATAAAGTGCACCACTATGTGTTCTAACTTTCAAAGGACCACAAACATCCGAATGAATCAACTCCAAAACCTTTTTTTTTCTAGAAGCAACATTTTTATGAAAAGAAATTCTATGTTGTTTACCCGCCAAACAATGAGCACAAGTTTTAAGATGTGTACCTTTCAAACCAGGTAGAAGCTCTTTCTTGAACAAAACTTGTAACCCCTTTTCACTCATGTGCCCAAGTCGCCTATGCCACAATTCAGTAGAAGAATCATCTTCAAGTGCATTGACAACACCTTTACAAATTTTTTCTTGCATCGAATAAAGTGTATGAGTCTTCTTGCACTTAGCCACCACCAAAGAACCTTTTGTGAGCTTCCATATTCCATCACCAAATTTGTTGTTGAAGCCTTCATCATCTAGCTTCCCAGTAGAGATCAAATTGAGGCGAATGTCGGGAGCATGCCTCACATCTTTAAGCAACAATTTGCAGCCCAAATTTGTTTCCAAGCAAACATCACCCATGCCGATAATCTTGGACAAACCTTCATTACCCATTCGAACAGAACCATAATCTCCTGCAGTGTAGGTAGTGAAGAAATCAACTCGAGAAGTCACATGAAAAGAAACACCAGAATCAATCACCCAACTGCTCTCTTGGCCCACAAAATTGATACAATCATCTTCACAAACGACCATGAGATCATCGGTAGTAACTACCATTGTGTCTTCTTGCTTCTTATCCACACTTTTGTCACGCCTTTTCTCCTTATTCTTGAGCTTTCGGCATTCCCGCTTCATGTGCCCTTTCTCATGGCAATAATGGCACTCAATGTCTTTCTTTGAAAAAGAACCATCCTTTGATTTGTCACGGCTTTGATCACGACCATGAGGAGTCTTACTCCTCCCCCTTGTTTTGCTTCGACCTCTCACAACAAATGCTTCTGAATGAGAGGAACCGGCTGATTTTCTTCTAGTTTCTTCATTCAATAAGCTACTAGTGACTTGGCCCATTGTGACAACTCCATCGGGTGCCAAATTACTAACTGTCACAACCAAAGTCTCCCAACTTTCAGGTAAGGAACTAAGTAGCATCAAAGCCTGCAACTCATCATCAAAAATAATTTTCATAGAAGCAAGTTGGTTAACAATACTCTTTATTTCATTCAGATGTTCCGGAATAGGGCTGCCCTCTTTATATTTTAAATTAACCAACTTACGAAACAGAAAGGCTTTATTTGTGGCTGATTTTCTATCATAAAGACTCTCTAATTTTTTTCATAAATCATGTGCCGAAATTTCAGTAGCAACATGATGAAACACACTGTCATCAATCCATTGACGGATAACACCAACAGCTTTTCGATTAAGCCTCTTCCACTCATCATCTTTCATATCATCAGGTTTGCCACTATCACCCTCAATAGGCCCATATAAATCTTTACAAAATAATAGGTCCTCCATTTTAGTTTTCCAAGTTACCCAATTGCTTCCATTGAAGCTAGACATACGACCCACATTCCCCTCCATTGATTTACACAAATAAATAAACCCCAATAAACCGTAAGCTCTGATACCAGTTGTTAGGGAAAATATGTGATTCCCCACAAGTAAATCAATCAATGGGAATAAAAACTAATACGAAAAAATTAAATCAAAGGCAACACAAGAATTTTACGTGGTTCCCTCAATGTGAGGTACGTCCACGGGATCGAAATCCGATTCCACTATCAACCAAATAAGTTCCAAACGATTGCAAACGAGACACTAATGGTCTCACAAAACCACCCTTAGGTGAATTCCAAATAATCACAAATAAACAAGAGGAAAGACCTCACCAAATAGATGAACCAAAATCTTCCGAACCAGAGTTGTAAAAGACCCAAAATAACGAACCAAATCAACTTCCACACAAAGAAACAAAAACTTGAACAAATCAAGCACTCTTGACAAATCTTCCCAATTGTCAATTCACTGGCACTATTACCGAAGCAGTATATCTCGTATGGCAGCCGCCGTCCACTTTTTGTGTGTTGAACAAAAACGATGCCACCAATATTGTGAATCTAGGGTTTATTATCAAACCTTAGTTGTTTCCAAATTGGATTGTGTCTCCACAAATTAAATATAATATATAAAAATATATTATAATTAATACTAAACCAAATTAAACTCTTTTTTCAAAAATCATTTGGGTCCCACACTCCAATAAGGAGGTATACCCAACAGAAAAAACTCCTTTCGATTGTAATTTTATTCACTCTTTTGTTTCAGTAAGAATGTGAGTGTTTAGATGCGAATCCAACCCCAATTGTGCTTATGAAGAGGAGTTTGTGATCTTAAGGCTTTCATCTTTGCCACTTCGCTGACTATGTACAGGGATTGAGATTGCCCAATCAGCTCGCGAGGATCCAAGGGGCAGCGCCCCATGGCAGATCTAGGGCAGCGCCCCCGAACCAAAATCAAAAATGCAGTTGAAGTTGTTTGATCACTCAAGCCGTCATTTGTGTGCTCGAGCGGAGAAAAGGGTCATCTAGTATTTTTGCAGAGCATCTGAACTTTTGGAAATCAAGTTTTATCGCTCGAGCAGTGAATGTTGCGCTCTAGCAGTCAGCTTATATGTTTTGCACCGCCTTTACTCACATCACTCGAGTGATCTTCACAATCCAATTTACTATAAAGTGTTGTTTACTCATTTTAGGGTTTGAGTCGTCCAAATTTTCAAAGAGGAAAAAAAACAAAGGTTGCATTTGGTTTAGTTTTGGAATTGCGATTCTCTTTTTGGAGTTGTGATTTGAGTGTAGAATTGTGAATTGAGTTTTGAAAAGAGAAAATTTGTTTGGTTATAAGTTTTGAAGAAAGTTTTGAAAAGTGTTTTGAAAGTGGTTTTTGAATTTTGAATTTTAAAAAGAACGGATTGGGTTTACCTGGACATTCTCCCGAACGGCCGGCCGGTTGACTGGAACAGTGAATTTTTTATTTTTTATTTTATTTTATTATTTATTTTTATTTTTTGCAATTGCAACCTATTATTTGAAAAAATATATATATATACATATATATATTTGTTTTAGATATTTTTTTAAATATAGAAATTATTTTTTGATGATTTTTTCTAAAAATAATTTAACAATCTCATCACTAACCATCTTTAACACTATATCACCAAAAGAGTTTTGAAAAGAGTTTTGTGTTGTGTGTTTGGTTATAAGTTTTGAAATCAATTTTTGAATTGAGTTTTGTGTAATTTTTAATTGTATGTTTGGTTATGAATTTTGAAAAGCGTTTGAAAGGTGTGCCCTTGGAATCAGTCAAACCAAACAGAGCCAAAGTGTTTTATATTTGAGAGTGCTTTATGAGTGTTTCCTTGCGGATTTAAGAGTTATCAATGGATCCGTGAACTTCATATCAACATTATCAAGGGTTTGTTTGTTTTCTTTTATTCACAAAAGATAGAGTTGTTCTTCAGTGGATTCTGAGGAATTTGGACCTGAAGCTTTGGTGGATTCTAGAGTGGCTCATCGTCGTCGATTCGACATCAGCGTTCTGGATCCAACGTTAGGCAAGACAATTTCGACGTAAAGACGGTGATAGAAGAGACACATCGGGATCGGTTCAATTTAGGCGTGGATTCGCTAAGTAATTGTGATGTGATTGAGTCTCTTCCAAACAATTTGAGAATCCTAATCTGTAATTTCTGTCTCCTTTAGTTGTCTTCGTCACTACTAAGCCGTTCGAGTCCCATATTGTTATCTATTCTTCCTTATGATTATTCATGAAGTATTCCGAGATGTCATTTTGTACTTTGGGTGTGGGAGTGAAATCAAGGCAAATAGTGGAAATGTTTTGAGGTGGTTCTATCTCACTTTCAAGTTGAGACCGCTTGAGCGGTCCTTTCGTAGCTCAAGCAGTAACGTCGACCTCCCATTATCTAGTTTTGCAATCTGATTCTAGGAGTTTGTATTCTTCGCTCGAGCTAAAGTTTTCATCGCTTGAGCAATCTTTCACAAGGAGGAGGGAGATTCGGGGAGTTTGAATTGTTCGCTCGAGCACAGGTTTGGTCACTCGAGTAATCTGTCTGCAGTCTAGTCTGAAAAATGTGTCCAATCACTCAAAAGTTGAGCCCTTACACATTTTTCTCTCACTTTTCACTTCACACACACACACACACACACACACACTCTCTCTCTCTCTCTCTCTCTCTCTACGTTAACTATCACTCTCTTTTCTCTCATCTTTCTCTAGAAACCGTCCAACCACTTCATTTACTTCCTTGATCTCTCCTGCGTTGTAAATTTATGTTCTTTTTTAAATGGATAATGTAAGAGAAGGAAAAGAGAACATTATGTACTATTGAGCAAATTGGACGAATTTTTGAAAAACCATATATATATAAGTATACCTTGATTATTGTAGACACCCCATTTTTGACCGACCTTAAGACTCAGACATCACCGATTGAGCGCTTGGTGATGTTGCATATTGTGCTCGTCCAGAAGTTTCAGAGTCACGGCCGCGAGCCTGGCCTCCGGACTTCCGGGCTCTTTCTGTACCTTGCCTCGGTTTGCGAACCAGGCTCGGTTTTCTCTGTTTTTCTTCCTGAGGGGAGGGAGAGGTCCCGTAGACCATCTCTCAATGGCCGTAGGCTACATTTCGTGGCCGTAGGCCATTTTGCCCATTTCGGAGCCCGGTTCCCGATTTTCGGAGCCGTCAGGCCGTGTGCCTCGGTTCGGGACCGTCTAACCATCTCCGATTCCTCCGGTTTTGGGCATACATCTTATTTACTCCCTTTCGAGAGACACTGGGGTCTTAGATACCCACTTCGTGGTCGAATGCCACTTTTGGTACTTAACAGCCTGTTTTCGGGGCCTCGAACTGCGTGTTTTGGCCCCCCAGCCTTCATTTTGCATCGGTTTGGGCTCATTTTTTGTGGAGGCTTTATTTTCATGGTTAGGAAGCTTGTAGGAGGGTGGGAGGCCAGCAATTGTTCTGACAACCAACTTTTTGTTTGGTCAAAAGTGGTTCAGCATGAATCTGGGAAGGAGAAAAGTCTGCGCGGCTTCACCGAAACGGGCGTAACTCTTTGCACAAGAAGAATTAAAATATGAGGCCACTATCATTGGAAAGCTTACTTCTGGGGCTTCATTTTTCACTCAATAATCTCCTAAGTCCAAATCCGGGGGGAGGAGATATGGTTGGTTGAAGTCCGTTTGGACCGAATCTGCGCGGCTTTACGGAAACTGGCATAACTTTTTCTACAGGAGGAATTTTAATGCAAGGTTTGCGGCATTGGAAAGCTAACTTCTGGGGCTTCATCCTAGGGGGTCACCGGCCACTTTTCTCATGTTGACCTGGCCAACCGGCCACCTTTTCCAGCCGGCCGGCCACCTACCCAAAAAAGTGACTTTTTTGCCCCTTTAAGCTAGCCGACCATTTTTCTCTCCCTCAGTGTATTCCAGCTGTGCCAGCTGGTTTCCAATTTGACCATCCTCCATACACGTGTATGGAGGATTAGAGAGGTCCTTTAGATATTTTCATGCCTCTCCTCTATAAAGGAGAGGCTTGGCTTCTTGCATGGGGGTTAGATATTTTTTTTAGACACATTTGAGAGAGAGATAGACCTTCCACCTCCCATTTCTCTCCATTTCCAAGCTCCAAAGTCATTTTCCTTGCACCATTTCTACATCAACCCCTAGCACAAGACCCCCACACTCCATTCCAACACTTGGAGGCTGATTTCCAGAGGTCAAAGGTGCTGCAACTCAAGCCAAGAGGTAGAAAAGAAGTGGTCTTCAAGGGTAAGTGTGAATCTCCCTCTTTTGAGCTCATTTTTGCCTCATTTCTTAGCCCTATTTGCTTACTGTTTTGGGCTCCGACCCTAACTGAAACTAGGCCTTTTTTGAGCCATTCTTCATGTTTGTTTAAGGGCTCAACCCTGTTTGAGCCCTCTATTTGGTACTTGCTTCAATATCATCTTGTATGCTATTATTTTGCATGAAATTTCTAGCCTATGTGTGATCTGATTTCGAGCATAATGTAAACTGTGAGTGAGTCTATTTTGAGCCTCTCTTCAACATTGAAGAAGGGCTCAACCCTGTTTGGGCCCCCTATCTTGCACTTACTTCATAATCTCTCCTATTTACCGTAAATTTGCATGATTTGTTTGGCCTACGTGTGATCTGTTTTGGAGTATTTCATGAACTGAGATTGTGCTTATTTTGAGCCCCTCGTCAACATTGAAGAAGGGCTCAACACTGTTTTCATACTCCATGTGTCACTTGCTTTGAATCCATGTTTTACCCTTGTTTTTGCATGCTTTGCTAGCCCATTTTGCTTCAGTTTTTGGACCATGATCAGAACTGAAAGTGGTCATTTTTTGACCTTCTTAACATGTTTTATTAAGGGTCTTTGCTTATTTGATGAATGTTGGGGGTACCTCATGTTATAACCTTTGTTGGCTTCAATCTTGCATGGCATTTCTAGCATGTTTGCATACTGTTTTTGGGGTTTTCACCTACTGTAAATGTGCATATTTTTGGCCCCTCTTCAGTGTTATAGAAGGGCATTTTTCTGTTTGGGCTTTGCATTTACCATCTACTTCAATACCCCTCTCTTGGCCCCTATTTTTGCATACCATTGTTGCCCTATCTATGATTGCTGTTTGGCCTTGTTTTCTACTGCAAAAATGCTTGTCTTGGGGCTGCCTTGCTACTGTATTTTCATTCCATGTCCATATTGTGCATGCATTGCATGGCTATAGGCCATTTCGGGTGCCTAAATTCGCATTTCGGGACCATTCCTCGCATTTGGTGTCATTTCGCCATCTTTCGGGAATGTTTTTCCCGTAATTTCAGTGTTGAAATTCATTTGCATGTTTGCATATCCTATTCCATGCCATTTCATGCCTTAGGGCCATTGCCTCGGTTTGCGTGCCCGTGTGCACGCATTTCGAGGCACTTCATTTTCATCCATTGGCCTCTTGTGTGAGTGTGGCTGAAGCTCTCTCATGTTAGTGTAAGCCCATATTGCATTTGGAGTGCCATTCCATGCTTTAGGATCATTGCCTCGGTTTGCGTGCCCGCGTGCACGCATTTCGAGGCACTTCATTTTCATCCATCGACCTCTTATGTGAGTGTGGCTGAGGCTCACTCATGTTAGTGTATGTCCATTTAGCATCATTGCATTCAGTATGCCATTGCCTCGGTTTGTGTGCCCGTGTGCACGCATTTCGAGGCACTTCACTTTTATCCGACGGCCTCTTATGTGAGTGTGGCTGAGGCTCACTCATGTTAGTGTAAGTCCATTTTGCATTCTGTATGTCATTTTAGCATCATTGCATTCCGTATGCCATTTCCTCGTTTTGCGTGCCCGCGGGCACGCACTTCGAGGCATCTCATTTTCATCTCACGGCCTCTTATGTGAGTGTGGCTGAGGCTCTCTCATGTTAGTGTAAGCCCATATTGCATTGCGTATCTCATTTTAGTCCTGTTACATTCCGTATGCCATTTCCTCGGTTGGCGTGCCCGTGGGCACGCATTTCGAGACATCTCATTTTAGTCTCATTGTATATCATATTTTAGGCCATTTCATGCCTTTATGTCATTGTCTCGGTTTGCGTGCCCGCGTGCACGCATTTCGAGGCACTTCATTTTTTATCCGACGGCTTCTTATGTGAGTGTGGCTGAGGCTCTCTCATGTTGGTATAAGTCCAATTTGCATTGCGTATGCCATTTCATGCCTTAGGATCATTGCCTCGGTTTGCGTGCCCGCGTGCACGCATTTTGAGGCATCTCATTTTCATAGCATTGTGCATGCTAGGTCATATGTTAGCTGCATTTCATGCATATCATGCATATTGCATCGTGTTCGGGATAGGAGTTAGCCCGGGCACGGGAAACGAGGTACGTTCCGTACTCCGAGTGACGGAACGGATCTCAATTCCCAAGTCACCGACACTCCGGATTATCCGTGATGGAGTTAGGTTTTATTGTAGCATTCATATGCATTCATCCTATATTGAGTTGTGCAATCCGACTCCTCGGCCATCATGCATCGAGATGCGTGATTGGTGGCACGAGGATCGAGGCATGCATATATTTGTGAAATACATTGCTATGCCCCTTTCCTGCTCTCTGTTGCAGCAAAATCAAGTATCAGCAGTCTTCCGGGACTTGGCGCGCTTTTCAAGAAACATTGCGAAACAGAGGCTAATTGGGGCATTCCAGTGGATTTCCGCGCAAAGTAGCCCAAACCTACATCATTCATCAGAATCAAGGCAGCCCCTGGCTTGCATGCCAGTTTTACTTTTTTCTTATTTAATTTATTAATTAATTAGGAATTTGTATATTATTCGGACTGTAATATTTTGGACTGTATTATTCTTTCATTCGGGACTGTATATTTATTCGGACCCTTTGCGCGAGGGCATAATTGTAATAAGTGTGGGTGTGTGTGATGTATGTCTTCCAACCCCACGTCTTTCTTCCCTTTTATTTACCCGCTTATGATGGTTAGATATAGGGCATATTTCAATTAGCATACAGTATGACAGCATGTTTGCATCATTCATCTGTTTTGCATGCACCGGGCTCGGCGCATCATACAAACTGCATTTGTATTTCAATTCCAAATTGAATACGTGTTAGTTGTAGCATTCCATATGCCATGTTTAGAATAGCCGAGCCTGCTATAGTTGCATTTTGCATGTGTTGCATTATGCATTTCAGCATATTTAGGATCATGCATGATTTCTAATGAGCTTCTGTTTTGGCTTGGAGTACTCGGTGAGTTTTATGCTTTAGCATCCTTGCATGCGTGTGAGTGACTGCCATGAATAGCATGCTTGGCATGAGGCTATTTGCTTATGTGATATAACTGCCTTGAATGCCTGTGGGTGGAGGTTGAGTTATTTGGATTGGAACAATGCATTGACTGTTTGTTTTAAGCCCACTAGATAGTGGCAAAATCACTGTTTTCTAAGCCCACCTGAGGGTGGCAAATCCACGTCTTAGCCTACTTGCGGGTAGCACCATCAAACCATTTTCAATCAAACAAACAAACATGAAATGTTTTGTTCCAATTCAGGCGACTCAGTCTATACTTGTATGCTGTGCGCATCACATAGTAACCTAGGCTAATAACCGGAATAAGAACACACAATGTTTTCAAAAACAGATATCATGGTTATTAGAGGCCGGTCTTTGACCGGGCGAGCGGGGGTGCTCACGAAGTGACCTTCCCCAATCGTACCCAAGTTCCCGAGCCGAGGCAACTTTGGTGATGACGGACACGTGGCCTTTGGCACCGAGTCAGGGTTTCCTAAATTTCCCCAAAATAAAATATTTAGGTGGCGACTCTGTATCTGGCAAAGCAGTCCATGTTTGGCACTTCTTTCAAAAAAATCTGTTTTCTCAAAACGATTTGCCGGATTTGGACTCTTTGGTTCAAGATTAAGAACCGTGACAATCGAGTCCTTCAAACTATAGTAACCCAATATCGAACCAGAACGGGGGGGGGGACACGCACCCTCGCCCCCGGGATGCGTTCGGGGGACGTCTACAGTTTCTAGCGACTCTGCTGGGGATTTAGAGAACTTGACTCGAACTCATGATATCTGGTTTTGACTACACTTGTGTGTTTCTTTGCATTGCATTTGCATGGTGCGCCTAGGACACCGTGTTTGCCATCTGCTATTCCTGAGCGGTTTGCCGGAGGCTTGTCTTGTCAAGGCATGTCCGTAAGGCTGACCGGTTACGGGCTCTGCCAGTATGGGAACACAAACCCCGGTTTTACCGGGGCACCCTTTTTGACCATTCGACCTAGTGCATATTCGGATCCATAGTGACCATTCCAAACTAGGACAGGTTGCTTACCCGTTTATAGGTTGTTTGAAACCGCTGCGTGCGTAGTGAAACCCTAGCTCCTGACAAAATAGGACAGGGAAACCCTACCCCAACATAGGGGTGTTTTGGCTCTCACTTATCTGTTATGTGCTTGTTAGAGTGCGTCTCTACAAGGAATGCATGTATCAGTGTTTGAGTTTGAGCATCAGGCCTGCGGGCATCAGTTGAGTTTGGGCATCAGGCCTGCGGGCACCAATTCAGTATTTTGGGTATCAAGCCTGCGGGCATCAGTATTTTGGGAGTCAGTTTTACCCGAGGGTATCAGTTTACAGGGCAAAGATTTGGGCAGAATTCAGTAGAGAGCACACTCATTCAGCTTTGTTCATATCTGTTCTGGTGAAGTCAGGCTGAGATGCTGCATGTTTTCTCTTTTGCTAGGTAGTCTGGGAACCACAGCTTCAGAGGGCTCCAATATCCCACGGGTACACCGAACTTGTGTTGATAGACTTTGTCGGATCAGAGGTTCAGTTCAAGGGCAATCAGTGTTCCTTTGCCAGAGGCAGGGTAAAAGGGCCAGTCAGGGACCGTTATACCGGTTGTTCAGTTAGACCAGGGCAATATGGCAGGGATGGAGGAAATGATGCATCAACTCCAAGAAAGTATGAAACTCATGCAGCAGGAGTTCGCAAGCGGAGTTCGCCAAAAGCCAGGCCGAGATTATAGCCCAACAGGCAGAGACAATTGCCAGGCTAGAGCAGCAAACTGGGGTATCTACTTCACACCAGGCTCCTCCCCCACCCAGAGTTCCAACGCTCGGGGAGACAGCTAATGTCCAGGAAGATACGGACATTCTGACAAGGCCACCTCCGCCCCCGGTTCTACCCCAGCTATCCAAAGCACCGATCAACCTGCCAAGTTCACCCTTTGAGTTCGAGTTGGACCCTACAGCGCTGAAGTTGAGCAAGCTCGAAAAGTTGTTCAAGAAATCTCAGGGAGTCAACTCCATCCCGGACATTGAATATGGATATACTGACTCAGTGGTGACATTACCAGATCGGTTCAAGATGCCACATATCGATCGATTCGATGGCTCCGGAGACCCAATGGTGCACCTCCAACTGTTTTCTGATATCCTGAGACCAATGGGTTTGACCACAGCCCAGAAGCTATCACTATTCGGCCGAACCTTGTCTGGGATAGCCGCAATCTGGTACGCGAAATTGGAGAACTCTGTGAAACAGAATTAGGAAGAGATGGCTGAAGCCTTCAGTAAGCAATACTCCTACAACACACAGATTGAGGTCACAACTCGTGATCTTGAA